>CM053598.1:59854270-59885062 GCA_028646575.1 Pseudocheirus occidentalis | reverse complement strand
TTGTTGACTCTCTTTTCATGATTTTCTCGCATCATTCTCATTTCTCTTCCCAATTTTTCCTGCACTTCTCTTATTTGTTTTTCAAAGTCCTTTTAAAGTTGATGTATAGCTTGTAGGAAATCTACATGTTTCTTGGAAGCATTTGGTGTAGGAGTTCTGACTGTGTTGTCTTCCTCCCGTTCCATGCTTTGATCCTTTTAGTCTACAAAAAAGGATTCTAGAGTTTTATTGTTCTTATTTTGCTTCCTTTTCCTCATGTTAGTCAATTAATTGCTTGATTTTTTTTTTTTTAGCTCTGTGGAACTCTGCTTCCAGGGGGGAAAGCTCTGTCCCAAATTGCTAGGGTTTTCACAGCTGCTGTTGCTATTAGGGGGTGCTGCAGCCCCCACCAGCTTTGGCTTGCTGAAAGCGCACCCCAGGACTACCACCCAAAACCATGATCTGGATCCAGGCCGCTCAATGCAGGAGCCCTTGGCCCTGATCAATTGTCTTGGCCCCCCTCCAATTGGCAGGCCAGGAGCTCTGAAGCAGCCCAGTGGAGGCAGTTGGTGGTTGCAGCAGATTCTGCCGCTTCCCCTCTGCTTCCTTGCCCTGGGGGCAGATTGGCCAAACTGCTTTTCCTCCCCCAAATTTAGCTTGAAAGCTTGAATTCCACTGACCTTATTAAATAAGCCTTATTTTTCCTGGCTTGATAGATGTGGAGATTGCTCCAGGTGCTGCAGATCTGCTCACCAGTAGACTCAAGCTGCAGCTTGGCTCCTCCTGACCAACCTGGGGGCCTGGCCGCGGTTTTGGTTTTCAGGCTGGGCTGGCCCCAGCTCCCAGCCTGCCATGATGAGCCCCTCTTGCCAAGCTGCCTTCAGCAAGAGATGTGTTTTCTGTATGTTTGTGAGTTTGGGAGCCCTAAAATTTGTTTAGAGTCATATTTTATGGGTATTTAGGGTGGCTGTGTGAGAGCTGCAAAACTTTGCTGCTTCTACGCTGCCATCTTGGCTCCGCCTCCCCCTCCCCCCCCAGTCCAGAACTATTTGATTAATACTTGTCTTCACAAAACAGCCACAGCCTTAGAAGCAATGACTTTTCCTATGGGACCTGAACTGTTAGACCTCCGGGCTGGTGGTGGCAAGAGCATGTCTGTCTTAACTAATACAGTATCTTCTTCCCCTTCTCCCAACACCTGGGCCCCTTCTGTGCATTGTTCAGCAGCTAGGGTTGGAAGTAAGACCCAGAATTTATGTGGTTGAAACCTGACTAGCATGGAAATAAGACTGACTTACCACCCCTACATGATAAAAGATGACTGAAGTAAGGAGACTCTCCCCAGCCCTATTGGAAAATCCATCTCTTTTCTCAGTAGTCAAGCTCCCTAGGGGAACTGGCTTTGGTATAGGTTCAAAGCCACACATGTAGCATATGGAAGCATTGAATAAGTCAAGGAAACATAACAGTGAGATTACCTTTGACCAATACAGTAAAAAGAACCATAACAGATAGATCTTAAAAACAATCTAACCTCCTACACAGTGATGAGTCCTATCTCTGACGTCCATGGCATGATTATCCAGCCTCTGTTTGGACTCAACTAGTGATGTGTCAAGGTCACTACTTGGGAATTTCTGGATAGCCCAGATTGTTCAATTCTTATGGGAAGTTAGCTTTCCCAGTAACTAACAGCTTTTGTTACCAGCTCTGCTTTCAGAAAGCAAGTAACTTTTTCTCTCCCACATGAAGATCCTTCAGGCACTTGAAAGACAGCTACTGTATGTCCTCCATGAATATACTATGTGGGTTAAACTTCCCAGAGATGCTGCCAAGTCAGATCTTTTCCATCCCATATGTGTGGAATTAGGTTGTCTTAAATCTAAATATATTTCAACAAAGTTTTCCAGTAATTGAAGATATTCCTAATGTGTAGTCAAAATGTATGGAATATAATAACTGATCACAAAAGTTGACTTTTTATAAAATGTATAGAATGTGTTTATTCAGCATCAATGCCTAAAGTTTAAAATTAGTTTTTTGCGTTTACAGTTAAATATCTTACATTTTTGTCTCTCAGCCCAGGAATTTTTCAAGGGCCCTTTTCAGATACCGGAAGTTCAGCAACAGTAGCATTGAGGATGTATTTTGTGATTCTTTTTGGTCTAGGACCCACTTTATGAACCCACACATTATCTGCAGAGTGCAGTGTCTCTCTCTTACTCTGTTCTTACCTGTGTCCTGCATTCTGTCAAGCCACAGAATGGGATGGGATTGAGGATGCTGGAAGTAGTGACTTATCAGATGTGGTTATAGAGAGGTCCTTGGTGGTCTTTGAAAAATCAGTTTCTTTAAAATTTGATTGTATTTTTATTATGTATTTATTTGGAGACTGGGTCTTCCTATTTCACTCAGGCTGGAAGGACATTAGCTACATAGCTCCATGCCAGTCCTGGCCAGTACACAAGCTTTACACTGTGGTCCTTATCACACTGGTGCATTGCTTTGTGTGGATACCAGATACTTTGGCCCTGCTGCAGCTCAGAACTCTCCAACTCAAGCTAACTACCAGCCTCAGTGTCCTCAGCAGTAGGGACTAGCATGGGCCCCGTGTCTGACCTCAAGTCAGTTTCAGTAGGATCGTGGGCCCTGGATGCCAAGGCCTGGGGAGCGGGTGGTGAGGAAGCAAGAGCGTAACTCATGTTCCCCAAGCCCTACATTTCATCTTCATCTTTTATCTTTCCCATTTCACCTGCCTGCTATCCCTGGGTCACATGATTCTCTCATAGATACCCCTCTTAATCTAGTTGGATGCCTACCCTAGTCGAGCAGTTAGATGGTGCAGTGGATAGAGCACTGGGTCTGGAGTCAGAAAGACGAGTTCAAATCCTGCCACAGACAATTCCTAGCACTATGACCAGGGCAAGTCACTTAATCTGTCCCAGTTTCCTCCTCTGTAAAATGGTGATATAATAGCACCTACCTCCCAGGGTGGTTCTAAGGATCAAATGAGATGCTTGTTAAGCAGTTGGCATAGTCCAGTGCTATAGAAATGTTAGCTGTTATATTATCATTATTAGTCATCTTTGGTACTGCCTCCTACACAGTCTTTCCTGAGCCCAAAGTTTGTTAGTGCTTTCTCACCTGCCTTTTGTTTACACATCTATGTAAATATCGATGTAATCATATACTTCCAGAAGAACAGAAGCTCTGAGAATAGGGGTTATCATTTTTGTCTTTCCATCCCTTGTTACTAGCACATGGTTTTGCTTTTAAAAGTAGATGTTTAATAAACATTTTTTTGGATGATAGATCAAGTGCAGACTACAATTTCAGGATGTTCTTCCATGAAGAAAAGGAAATGAGACCACACTTTCATTGCATCTAAGATTTCATTCACTTTGGGGGTAGTTATGTCACACTGTTGCTTCATATAATGAGACTGTGGTTAACTAAAACTGCCAGATCTTTTTCTTTCCCCACATGACCTACTGTTAAACCAGCTCTTCCCCATCCTACAATTATGCAATTGATTAAAAATACATATACATATACATACATACACATAATAACACACACACACTATATATATATATATATATTTAGTGTGTGTGTGTGTGTGTGTAGGTGTAGGTGTAGGTGTAGGTGTAGGTGTAGGAATAGCCTCAGACTTTCATAGCTGTGAAAGACCTCATTCACTACATAGTCCAATCCATGTTCATGAAAGGATCTATGCTACCCCACAACCAATAATAGTAAATCCAACCTTTGCTTGAAGCCTTCCAGTGAGGGAGAATTTACTACCCTCAAGGCAAACCATCTCAGTGTTGCCATAGTTCTGTTAAGATCAGACAGATTGATTGAAGCCTAACTTGGCCTCTTTACAATTTGCACCCAGTGCTCCTAGTTCTTTCTTCAGGGGTCCAACATTAAGTTTAATCCCTTGTCAAATTAAACCTTCAAAGTACTTGAAAAGAGGCGTGAGTCAGCACACCATATTCCCCTTTTCAGCAGTCTTAACTTCTGCTTAAACATCCCTGGGTCCTTCAGCCTATTCTTATCTTTGATGGACTAATGTCTTTTTACCATGCCTCTTCATCACTCTGATTTTGCTCCTCTGGAACCTCTCTATCCTGTCATTGTTCTAAAGGACAGTCCCAGGAATTGAACACAGTACTGCAGATATAATGTAACCACAGACAGTACCATAGGACTATTATCTCTGCTGACTGACTTAGCAGTTACATTTTTGCAGTTTTTTGTTTCTCTTTTAAAATTTTCAATAGAATTAGTTGCTATGTCCTTAATATATTGGATATTAATGCCCCATCGGTCATTTTTTGATCTGCCCTTCAATCCAAAGGTCACTCCCCATGGCCAAGAAAACTAACAGTTAAGCTGCTCCACCTTTCTTCTGTTATCAGTAATGGTTTATCCACCCACCCTGAGCAGTGGTCTTTAACTCTTAAAGAAGTGGCCTTCTTTAACTCTTTTCCCCAAAGCAGCAAAAACTAAAAGCAAAATCCTTGTTAACACCCTTAGCCATCCTGGCTAACCTTGGTTGGTCCTAAGCTTTAGCACTTTAATCTTAAAGGGACGAGCCTGTAAATTTTTATATTTGTCCTCTAATATTTGTTCTTGCTCCTACCTTCTGGACATAATTTTAAAAGATCTAGGTTGGTGAGTTCTCTGTGTACCCATAAAAGACATTTCAGAAAATGCATCTCATAGAAATGGTTTCTTTTGTGTCTTCAGAATTTCATCTTTGAAGATTTTCCCATTCTTGCTGGACTTGACTTTACCTGTAGAATTTTAGCCCATGTAATACAACCTATACTTCCTTTGAACCCATTCAAATCTGTTCTTCTCAATTCCCTAATACATGTCAGGCCATTCCACCTCTTTGATGGTATGGGCCCTTTCCTACCATGGTTCCCATCATTTCTGCACTTGACACTAGCTCTTACCTACTGATGAAAATCACAGCCAGAATGGAATACTCCATCCATTTGGTCACATTTTATAGGATTAATTTATCATTAAGAAAAGCCAAGACATTATCAGTTACCTTATTATTGGCAGGGAAGGAGCACTAGCACATGTCTAAATAGTTGAATTCCCCCTTTTTTTGGTATCCTGTTTTTAGTACAGTGTCAGACACAGCAGATGCTTAATAAATGTTTGACTATCTTTTTTTGTGTTTCATAAGCTTCTCATTTATTTCCCATTCCTACCCAGGTAGTCTGCAATATTAACTGATGATAAAATATCTTAGTCTTCACCCAAATGATTTCCATTAGACTTTCCTGCCTGGTTCCTGTATTTCTTCCCAGGAGTATACTTACTTTATAAAATATACCTCCCCTTTTACATATTGTTTCTTTTTAATAAGATCTAGACACATACTAGTGTTGACATTTATCCCTAATAAATTTTATCTTGTGCTTTGGCCTACCAGTTCTATCCCATGGTTTTGAATCTTGATTCTGTCATCTAACATATTAACTATTGCCCTCTCAATTTGATTGACAGCCCTATGATAGGATCTGCAGGCACACATAATATATTAATGGGAAGGAAGAGGCTTATTATTTGTTTTTTCACAGAAACTTAAATATTTAAATTTTGGATTTTAAATATGGATCCAAATAATCTTTGGGTTCAATTTAACAAGTATTTTTGGAAGGCCTATTTCAAGAAGCTTATAGTCTCTTTGGGGGAGATAAGACATGAAATGAATAATACAAAATGGTATATTACCAAGTGTTATAGGAGGTGGAAGAAAGACAGCAATATGAGTTGAAACGGTTAGAAAAGACGATGAAAAAGGTGAGATATATTGGGTCTTGAATACTAATCAATAAATAAATCAATAAACATTATTAATAAACATCCTAGCCAGTGATAGCTAAAATAAAATTAGCTAGGCACTATGCTAAGTGCTGGGGATACAGAAAGAGGCAAAAGACAGTACCTACCCCCAAGGAGCTTACAATCTAATGGGATAGACAACATGCAAACAAATATATACAAAGCAAGTTATGGATAGAGTGGATGGAGAGAAAATAAATTAGAGAAGTGGAGGTAGACAAGGAAATGGCAAACTAAGCTAAAGAGGTTTGATAAGCAAAACCATAGAGGTGAAATGAAGATGGTGTGTTTGGGGAACAACAAAGAGATTCAAATGGTAGCGTGATGAGTTGTTCTAGAATAGGCCAGAGTATGCAACCCCTCTGTGCTAAAGACCTAGACCAGCAGGTTTTCAACCTATGGGTTGTCACCCCTTTGTGGGTCAAGGGTCGCCTAAGACCATCGGAAAATACATATTTCCGATGGTCTTAGGAACCGAGACAACACTCCTCTATCCATCTCCAGGCTGGTATGCCCAGGTACGAGCATTAAAGGGAAGGTTGAGAACCAGTGATCTAGATAGTTGTACTAATTTCAGTTAATTTGTGCCACTCGGGCCTTTCTCTTCTACAGTGACTAGAAAGGTGTATTTATGACAAGAAATACAGTTCTATGACAAATCCTTTCATCTGTCTTCCTTTTTTTGCATCCACTCCAGAAGCTGAGAAAGTGACAGGTTTGAACAGGTTCCGTGGTCATGAATCATGCTATGTACATAATATGATGTAACCACTATCCCTTCTTCCACCTCCATTTCCTGCTTTTCCTCCTCCCCGAATTTACTTTTATCCTTTTTTATTCAGGTTGTTTTTTTTTTTTTTGCTTCCTCCTCTCCTCCCTTTCTTTTTCTGGGTTTTCCTAACTTTCCTATTTCGGATGGCTTTTTTTTCCCTCCTTGATTGAATTTCTAAAATATCCAACTCTTATGTGGTGTCTGTCCTGAAGCACATTGGGAGCTCTAAGTTATACATTAACTTAGATGGTCCTACAAAAGCTCCTCCTCTTTGCTGGTAGTACTTCCACTGCACTTTGTGATTTTTTTAGTTTTGTTTTACTTAAATCTGGTCCCTCCCCCCAAGGTAAAGTTGAAGGTGGGAAATGAACACTACTTACCACTAGAATAGTGATGATTTTGACTGGGGACAGGGAGAGTCTGAACCGTCTTGAGAAAATTGCAACTACATCCATAGGTGTGTTTCCAGTAAAAGGTAGTTAAAAATCAGTTTTGAAATCTGGATTTCCATAATGTGTTAAGTATACAATATACAATGAAAAAAGACTAAATCTGGTTTATAGCATTTTCTGCTCATTAACACAGCAGATGAAAGGAGAACCGTGGATTCAGCCTATTTTTTTTTTTTTACCCTACTGATTGGATAAATCAAAACACAAACCTCTAACCTTTCGATAAATGTCTGAGGGCGGTAAAGTCCTCACCAGATGCGCAAAGAAACTGATCACCTCTATTTATCAGAATGACAAAGGAAGTTGTAATGACAGGGTTTGGGGATTGGAGGGATAAAAGAGGCATCAGTTAATTATGATTACTGGATTAAAGCGGGATATTCTTGATCATCTTAGAAAAGTCACATTTTCTAACGTGGGTGGATAGCAGTCCTATCCTGAAAATTAAACAGGATTTTAAAACAAGGCATCGAGAGTGGAGGTAAGGACACGCAGCTTAAGTAGTCATTTCCAAGATGTTCCGAATCTGTGCGTTCTCCGCCGTCTAAGGGGTAGGAAGAAGGGTGTCCTGGGAGCTGGCTGGGAAGCTGCCCAGGGCTCTGGGCCCACGGCTCCCCGGCTAGAGGGACTCGAAGGGAAAATTGCAGCCTGCAAACCACGGCTTCTGGCAAGGGCGCTCGGGGACGGCTAGAGAGGCGTTTCGGGGTTGACGCTCCAAGCCTGGAGGGCAGGGATGCTGAGCCGCAGGGCACTAACGGAAGCTAGGACACCGGGGTGCAAACGGCCTGCTCTTTAATCCCGGAGACCCGCCCCCTGGTGCCGCCCACCCGCTCAGCTCCTTTCAGCTGCCCTCCATGATTGGTCGCAGCTGAGCTTCGGGGCGGGCCGTAGGGGATAATCTCTCCCGTGGATTGGTTGCGTGCCGTTTACTCGGTGTTCTGTCCGGCGAGGGCCGGCCCTTTGGAGGGGGAGACCTCCTCTTATTGGTTCCTGACCGTTTCCTTGGGGACGTGGCGCCGCGGCCGACCCGGGCCCTCCTTCCGGCCAAGAGTCTGAAAGAAGCGGTTCCTTCAGGGCTACGAGAGAGCTCGGACCCTCTGAATCGGCGTTTGGGCCGCTGCACTGGGGCTGGGGGCGTGTGGCGGCCTGCGGGAGAGCGGCCCGGGCGCCGACGGGAGAGACAGGCAGCGGGGAAGGATCACGAGCGAGCCCGGGGAGGCTGCCTCGAGGAGCGGGAGTAGGTGCTACCGGAACCGGGCCGGGCCGGCGGGGCTCTGCGGCCCAGGCCCCTTCCAGGCTGGCGCAGACGGAGATGCCCGGGACGAGGAAGCCTCCTTGTCAGGGGAAAAGGAAAAGGAGGTGACAGGCGCTGAGGCCCCCGCCCCGCCCTGAGGGAGCCCATGGCCAGGTGTGTATGTGTGTGTGTGTGTGTGGGGGGGGGTGATCGGGAGTATTTTGTGTACTTGTGTCTGTGGGTGTGTGTGTGTATGTGACTGTGTGTAAGAGATGGTGGGCCCGACCCATCACCTCCGACTCCCCCCGCCCCTCGGGCAAGCCACGCTCCTTATCCTGGCATTCAATGCCCCTCCAGGGGCAGCCCCCGCCTTCAGCCTCTATAAGGAGCGGGTCTGGACTCTTCTCCATCGGGAGTACGCTCCTTAACCCGCCAGCGCTTGCCCATCTCCTGCTTCTCCCAGGCCCCTCCCACGGAGCTCACACCCACCCCCAGCAGGACCTCGGCGGGTCCCCAGGCCCCCAGGGGCTCCCAGAGTGCCCTTTACCTGTACCTGTTTAATCTCCCCATTTCTGCGGGCCGGAACCGACCTCTGTCTTTGTGTTTTTCTCACCCTCTGGCGTTGAACGGGTGCAGTTTAAATGGGTGAACGTGAGAAATGCTATAATTGGACAATCTGTGCCTGCTGCATATGGTGAAAGTTTGGGGGCGTATATAGGTGGGCAGTCTGGGGCTCTGTAGGCCCATTATGCCATGTTTGTTACTCAGTCATGCCAGAGCATATCGTATGCCAGGAGATTCCAGGTCGTAGGAAAAAAGGGCAGGAAAATTATAATTGCACTACTTTGTCAACTGTGATTCTCTGCCCTGTAGATAGATGTAATATTTCAACTTTTGGTGTCAGCTAGAGCTTTGCAAACCTTAAAATGCTATGCAAATGTTGGTTATCCTCATCACCGTCTTTATTATTACCACACTGAATTCTGTCTGGAAAAATTGTCTTTAGGATCTTCAGACCTATTCTGTTGACTCTGGACAGAAAATTAATCTTAGAATTAAGAACCTTTTTCAAGACTCTATATTTTTTTTTTTGAGGTTGTCGGGGGAGATTAATGATCTTCTATTTAATATCACAGTTTTGATTTCTTAAATTTCATCCCTCAAATTGCATTCAAAGTGTACCAAGAGGTCTGTGAAAACTCAGTGCCAGTACAGTACATGTAGACCCTGTTGGATGTCTGCTTGTTGATCTCATAGCAAGGACTTTGATAGTGCTGTAATGTGTTAGCATTTTCCATTGTCTGATCAATGAATTACAAGATTTTTTTTCTAGCTTTACTAATGAATTATTTTATTTCAGGATTAGTTTTTCCTATCTCTGCCCGGCCTCCTGGTCTTTTACTGTGCCTACAGTGAGTCCATTTGCACGTCAGCGGGTAGCCTTTCTGGGACTTTTCCTCATATCCTGTCTCCTTCTACTTATGGTTGTAGTGGACTTTCGACACTGGGGCTCTACCTCACCTCAAGATAGACAGTATGAAAGGTGAGTTAACTTCAGTATATCAATGTAAGCTTTGTCACTGAGGTTAATATTTTAAGATCAAATGACTTGATAAACCATTTAACTTATGCCCTATGGCCTTTTCTAGGGATGCTTTAAAAAAAAAAGTAAAATTTCATGCAATTTATCACACAAATGTTAAAACTCATTTTCTCAGGTTAGGGGTTAAGGCTTAAAATTGTTTATACTATTTTAACCCCATGGGAAAAGGTCAGGAAAGACCAAAATTAACTTTTTTTTTTTTTTAACAAAGAGTGTATTTTTTTTATTGTTTGCTGTAATTTTATTATATATGACTTTGAGGGTTCAGTCAGGTAGTATAGTGAGTGGCTAGATTCTGGATTTGAAATCAGGAAGGCCTGAATTTGAGTCCTTCCTCAGATGGCTTTCTTGGTGTATAATGCTGAACATGTCAGTCCCAGCCTTAGTTTACTGACTCAAAAAATGGAGATAATAATGGATTGTTAAATGCTTTCCAACTGTGAAATGTCATATTCTTTGTCAGAGTGATTCATTTTAATATGATTTATGGTTCCTGATGTAACTAGCAGTAAAATTATTCTTTGGCATGTTTAGATGCTCTAGTCATCTTCAAAGTCATCTTTTTTTTCTATCAAGGAACACTTTTGAGGAAATTTCATTTAGATAACTAAGCTCTATATTTCTTTGTTAAATTATTTTAGTCTTGTACAAATGTCCTTTTTATTCACCAAAGTAAAAGAAATTATGTTTTAGCCTTATTTTTATTGATACTGTCTTTTGTTTTATAATACTTTCATTTTTAAATGTATACCTCCCTTTCCCCTAACCATTGAGCCATCCTTTGTGACAGAGATTTTAAAGAGACAAAAAGCCGTTCAGCAAACCAGCACATGAGCCATGTCTGACAGTATATACCGTATTCCACACCCATAGCCCTCTACTTTTGAACTGTTCTCACTTTTTCTCTGGGGTCAAGTGTGTTTGTTATAGTTACAAAATGTTCTGGTTTTGTTTTTTATTACGTACCACTTCTGAGAGTAATACAGAACAAGTTCTGAGACAGAAGTCAGAATATTTGAGTTCTAGTCCTTGCCTCTGTTACTTTTAACTTGATTTTTACTTTGGGTAAGTCACTTAAACTCTTTGGCCTCAGTTTTCTTATCTGTAAAAATGAAAGTTTGGTGTTAATCTAATGCTAAACTTTTAAACTGTAACTTTTTTATTATTCCATGAAATATTCTCAAATATTACCTCTTGTACAACCAGCTGCCACTTGAGCTTTTCCCTATTATCAGTCTTTCACTAGCCCTAAAATCAGTAGAGGCTTCTCTTTAAAACTTCTCTTAACATTTCTGAAATATTGTACTAACTTTTCTCTTTCCAAAGCCTTACTTTCGTGAATTTATCATCAGGCTTCTTGTTTATCTTCTCGAAATATTGAACTTTGAAGGGAAGAGAAGGGCTTGACTTTATAATAGGATGATTATCCAATCTGATTTGTCTTGTGTTTATACACACTGTTATGAGAAGCTTATATTCAGAGTTTAAGAATCATTTTAATATTTAAACCATAAATCATTTCTCTCTGATTCCCATTGGATTGATTAGTTTTATTTAACTTTGCTAAGTTATCTGTGAAGGTTTATGGAGACCTCATAATTTTGGACCCTTAGTAAAGTTATAGAATTACAGAATATTAAAACTGAAAGTGATGCTAGAAAATGTCTTGTCCAAACCCTTCGCATTATAGAGGAGGCAACAGATGTGAAAAAGTAAAGTGTCCTGCCCAGAGTTGTACATCTAGTTCGTGGCAAACGAATGAAAACCCATTTTCTGGCTGTCTTTCCACTGTTCTACCCAGGCTAAGGAGATTTCTTGCCTTAGTCTGTGGTCTGCTAAGAATTCAAACATTTTGTTAAGCACATACTGTCTCAAACATATGGCAGCACCTCATTTATTTGGTGGTTACTTATCAGGCACCCTCACTTTTCTCACAGTTAGGAAAGGTAGTGTGGAATACTAAAAAGAACACCAGGCTTAGACATGAGAGTCTGATGTTTGAATCCTATTGATGATGCACTGACTCTGTGACCAGGATCCAGTCACTTAACTTCTGCAAAATGAGGGTAATTTGTATTACATATCTGGTAGTTAAAGTACCTTTAATTTATGTAAAGATAAAAGATACCCTCCATATTATTTTTTATAAAAGAAAATGTATTTGTAAATCTTTAAAGTACCACAGGACTGTGAATTTTTTATTGTGGGTCATCGACAGTAATAATAATGAGCATGCCTTCCACAAAAATCATACTCAGATGCTTCATTGTGGTATGAAGGTGACTCAGTTCTAAAGGCTATGCCAGCAGAGTGAAAGGTCTGTCTGACAGGTCCTACTAAGCTGGAAAAGCTTTGTGGCAGACTAGCGGTAACTGTTTGAGGTCCAGCCTAGCTAAGTGTGGAGATGCTTATCACCAGTTAGCTTGCCCACAGCACATTTTTTTTTTGTTAAAAACAAGAATTTCTAACGTACCCTTTCCAGTTTTTTACTGGAGGAGAAAAATTTCTGTCTAAGATGAAGCACTGCTTTGTTTTATTTTGAGGCTACTGGTCATTTAGCTAAACAGAAATCCTTTTATTAAGCACTTCTTATATGATAGACATTGTGCTAAGTCCTGGGAGTACAAGTACAAGCAAGCAGAACAGTCATTGCCCTCTAGGAGCTTGCAGGACTCATTTGGGAGGGACTTGGTGGGGGGAGTGAGGAAGGTGGCAGGTGAGAAGTCTAGAGAGGAGGCCAGGTGTGAGTGTCAATTGGAAAATGTTAGAGCTTGACTAAGTAGGTAGTGAGAGCAGATGCTAGTACCATGGATTCCCTTCTATAGAATGCAGCAGGGAAAGAAGCATTCCTTTGGCTAAGAAACAGGGTTGGATTTCAAGAGCGAAATGGAAATGAGAGATTCTTGTAAACTTTTGGCCCCACCATGATACCAGCCACCCATGCTTAAAACTTGCAGGTGCTCTTTGATGCCTTCTCCTTCACCTTTTATACCCAGTGATTTGAGAGGGTCTTTCAATTCTACTTTTTTAGTGCCTCATAGCCACTCTCTCCTTTTACATTCCTGCTGGTAGCACTTGAATCTAAGTCTTAATTGTCTTACCTAGACTGTTGCAGTGGCCTCTAAAGAAATCTCCCTACCTCCGGTTTCTTTCCCTGATCCAGTTTTGCCTAGTTGTTGTCTAAGATGGACTTCAGTGAGACTGTTTTCGTGGCTTTCGTTGTTCCCAGTCAAGAGAGTCTCAGTTCCTTGACTTGATATCCAAGTTAGCTTTCCAGAGCAATAGCCTGCCACTGCAGCCTATCATTCCTTATTCAGAACCAAATTAGGCCATTCACCGTGCTGTGGAACATGCCTTGTCTTTTCACACATCCTTTTGTTCTCCACTTTTGAAGCGCCCCCTCGTTTCTTTCCTTCTCTCTCCACCTCTCAGCATCCTATCTGTCCTCTTTCATGAAGCCTTCTTTGCGTTCTCTAGTTAGAAAAGAATCTCTCCTAGGCTCCGTTTACTCTATTATGAACTTAACATATTCTCTTTTGTGCTGTAGTTATTTGTGTATCATCTGTTATCTCCCTACCACAGTGTAAGGTCCTTAAGGACAGGGACTAGTGTCTTATTTGTTTTTTTATTGCCCTTAAACGATTTCTTTTAATGCTTTATACTTAATAGGCACTTAGCATGTTAATAGGAGCTATTATTAGTAAACTTTTATTGCACTGAATTGAAAACCAAGGGACCCTAAACTATAAGGAGCTTCTGGCTGGCAGAAGAAGAATCTACCCTACCCCCAGTAGTTAACTGAATTTCCCCTATTGACAGTAAAGACAATTCTCTCAGATGATAAACTAAGTCTTATTGGAGGTAACCTTTAATCTTCAAAGGCGCTTTTCTGGGTACATATTAAAGTTCTAAGTCGTATAGAACCAGTGTAGATGAAAGTTAAAAGAGACTAGAGATTGTCTAGCGTAGGCCTCTTGTTTGAGACAAAGTGATTGGCCCATGGTCAGATGACCAAGTAGGATCACCTGGACTTAACGCCAGGTCTGACTCCCAAGTCCTGAGTTCTTTACATTTTACTGCAGCTTTATTTTTATTTATTTGCATGTATAAAGCACTTTATATAAATTATTTCACTTGATCTCTACTGCAGCTCTGTGAGATAGATGGTCCTCTAAGACAGTCAGTTTGTCATAGTGGATTCAGAAAAACCTAGTTCAAATCCTGTTTCTGATGCTTCCTGACTTTGGAATCATGGACAAGTCCCTTAGCTTCTGTTTCTTCCTCTCTAAATTGGGAATGAGAATGCTTGCAGTCCCTACCTAGTAGGGTTGTTTTGAGACTCAGATAAGGCAGTCTTTGCGAATGCTTTGTGAACTCTAAAGCACAACATAAATGCCAGCTTTTATTTGGTTATTCTCTCCATTAGATAAATGAAGAAACTCAGCCTTAGGGAGGTTAAGTTACTACCTTGCTAGCATCATGCCATACTTTGAGCTAAGATGTGATTACCCCTGGGTATGGAGAAGCTAAGCTCTCCTTAAGAGTGACAGTTCAGACCCACCAAGGAGCAAACAGGAAGGAGCTGGTTGACAAGTTGCTACTGTAATTGAGTTTTATACTATCATTGACTTCTGTTTGAACCCCCAAAGGGGATATAATTGATGTTGATTTTGTATATTGGGTAATGGCTTAGTTTAATCTTGTTATATTTTCAGGATAATGGCACTAAAAAGCCATTGTCTTCCAATTCTGTGTATGCTGATGTATGAGTGGGAAACTTTTCACTGACTCAGCTGAATAGAGAGAAATTGTGCTTTTCAAACAACAGTGATCAATGTCTTTTAAGGAAAGTCCAAGACTGCCTCTCTTTGGGGACTTGAAGAATCCTAGAACTTTGGTACATTTTTCCTTCTAGGATTTCATTTTACTTTGGAAGTTCGTTTATTGCAGTATCAGCAAAAGTATTTAGTGCCGATAATTAGTACTGATGCGTGCATCACAAAATTATGAGTGATAAAGGCTATTCTGTGCTTGGGAAGCCACACAAAAAAAGGAGTAGGCAGAGTAGGGCTTCCTGTTAGTTAAGTATAAAGGAGCCCAGCTATATTGTAGAACTTCAGAGATCAAAGATGCTGTTGCTACTATGGTGATTTTTTGGTATTCTCTGGATGCTTGTTTGCATGTAATGCAGAAAGTCAGAACTTTGATGGTTCAGTCCGATGACGGCTGATGTTGAGTAGTACTTGAGTATGAGCGTCAGTGAAAGAGTTTCTCTTTTATTTCTTTGCATTCCAGCTATAGTCCAGATTTTTGGCTGAAGTACAATTAGAAGAATAGGGAAAAAATGGTAAACAAGGTTGGCATCAAATGAGAACATTCAGTTGCTTGTTTAGCTAAGATTTACCAAAGATAACCCGAAGCTAATAAGGCAAGTTAAGGAAACTTTCCTTGAATGAGTCAGAGAGACTTTGGGTAGACTTAAAGAAGCCGTCACCAGACCCAGGACCCTTTTCAGTGGGCCCCATGGTCAGATTCCTCAGCCAGGAACATCTAACCACAGAGTACCTATTGTGAATATAATTCTATATATGTTGATGTGTGAGAGGCAACTTAATCTGGAGTCCATGAACTTGTTTTCTAAAATACATTGACAACTATATTTAATTTACTTAGTTATTTTTGTAATCCTCTATATTTCCATCTAATGCATTTAAAAACATTTTTAGAAGGGGTCCACAGACTTCATCAGACCATGGCCAAAGCATTCATGTCCCTCCAAAATTGAACAATTCCTTGGAAGTTGTTGGCACTAGTGCTGGTGGAAGAAGGGAGGGAGGGAAAATGTAGGTAGCGTGGTTGCTCTGATCATCATAGCAGGGAAGAGAGAGGAGATAGTATGGTCACAAAAGAGTTGTGGTAGTGACAGAGTTGTAGAGAAGGGGATGGACTACCAAATTTAGGGGAATATCCAGAGGAAGAATTCAGAGAGATCTGTGAAAGTAATGGCTCCTGAGGATCGTTGTCAAGTGGTGGAAGACTTAAAATGGGAGCTTTGATGGGGATTGACCACTTTGTCCCAGAGGACAGAAACACCCCTCTTTTTACTTGGTGGTTCCATAATGACAATGAAGTGAGTGCAAAAGTTCTGTAACTGGGCCCCAAAGTCCTTCTCAGACTTTGTTCCAGTTGTGAGTTCTCTGGAGTCTATTGGGCCTTAAGCTCAGGGACTGGAAAATTTCTATTGAAATGTAATCCTGAGGACCTTGAAGAACATTGAATTTTTCAGTGCCAACAGATTTTTGTCACCTGCCTCGTTCCCATGAACCCTATTTCAGATTAATGGATACTATAAAATAATTTCCTCTGTCTTTCCCCCGCTTTTTTCTTTAATGTATTCTAAATTACTTAGAACATACATGTATGTCTTCTTTAAAAATATTTTTCTTTTTAAAAATTTATTTCATATATTTACTTTTAGTTTACAACATTCAATTCCACAAGCTTTTGAGTTCCAAATTTTCTCCCCCTTCTCCTTCCCCTCATCCCCCCATTGTGGCATGCAATCTGAAATAGGTTCTACAAATACCTTCACATTAAACGTTAGTCAGGTTGTAAAGAAGGGTTATAACCAATGGAATGAACAATGAGAAAGAAGGAACAAAACAACACAAAAGAGAGAGCAAGTAGTTTGCTTCAGTCTGCTTTCAGACTCTGTAGTTCTTTCTCTGCATGTGGATAGCCCTTTCCATCATGAGTCTTTTGTAGTTGTCTTCTAATATTATATTGCTGAGAGGAGCCCAGTCTATCAAAGTCAGTCATCACAGATACAATGTGTCTGTAATTGTGTACAAAGTTCTCCTGGTTCTGCTCCCCTCACTCAGCATCAGTTTATATAAATCTTTCCAGATTGTCTGCTCCTCATGTCTTATAGCACAGCATAAATATACCGCAACTTGTTCAGCCATTCCCCAATGGATAGGCATCCCCTTGATTTCCAGTTCTTTGCCACCACAGAAAGAGCAGCTATAAATATTTTTTGTACATACAGGCCTCCTCCCACTTATATGATCTTTTTGGGGTACAGCGCTAGAAGTAGTATTGCTGGGTCAAAGGGTCTGCACAAAAAAGTGGGATTTTTTGTAGTAGAATAGGAGAAACCACTTCATTTCTGTCTCTGCTTAGCCATTTTGATTTCAAGATTTCATACACACATACCTATTTTTATCTTTTGTTTTTAGTTAATAGTTAGTAATTTGGGAAGGAAAGTCTGCTTTCCTGACTGTGACAATGAACTTTGTTGTCTGAGACTTGGGTTAATCTGAAACAAAACACAAAGCACAGACTAGGTCATTCTAAAGTCTAGATCAGTGACCCAGACTAAACTGAACATGTATTGAGTGCTTCCTGTGTGCCAGGCACTGTGCTGAGCCCTGAGGATACAAAGAGAGGGAAAAGACAGCCCCTGCCCTCGGGGAGCTTGTAATCTAACGGGGGAAGAAAACCCACAACAACAAGCTGAAAAGCAAGGTGGTGGTGGGTAATAAGGTTTGTTTTAGTGTTAGAACATTTGCTATCATAGGGCTGTGTGATCTAGAGCAAATCCACCTAGAATTTGCTGTTTGTGGACATGCTGATCATCACACGTTTATTGAGCACTTTCTGTGTGCCAGTGACCATGAGAGTTGCTGGACATACAAAGATGAAAAACTGAAAGTTTGCTTTCAAGGATCTTGATTTTCTATTGATGGAACAATATGTACAAATAAAAGTAAATTCAAAGCATATAGAAGGTCAATGAAAGTCATTTCAGTGGTTCAGGGACTAGGCAGGGAAATCAGAAGCCTGATGTAGCACTTGAACTGAGTCCTGAGGGGAGCTGGGGATTTAGGGAGTAGAGGGGAGGAGTGAATGCATTCCACAGACTGAAACTCTGGGCAGAGAGGCTCTGAGATGGACACATACTGTGGGGTTTTGTATAAGAAACATCAAGTGAGCCAGGTTAATTGGAACATGGAATGTGTCAAAGGAAATAATGTGTAATAAATTTGGAAAGGTAGGTAGGCCAATTTGTGAAGGTCTTTCAAAGCAAATAGGTTTGTGTTATACAGTGCAAAGAGATATCATAAAGGCAGAATTGGCAGCTGATTGGATGTGAGACTTGAGGGCTTGGGAAAAGTCACAGATGTCTGGGATTCATGATCTTTTTTTGCCAGCATTTAATTCCATATCCAGTCATTTCTCATCTGGTGCAATGAATCACTTAACCTAGGGGTTCAAGTAAACAGTCCTTTTACTAGAAATATATCCCTCTATCCAAGGAAAATGGAGTTTTAGAAGTTAATAGCAAATAAAAGTCACCGTCAAGGAGGTCCCCGAGATCTTAGGAGTTGTCTGCCAATGAATGCCCTTGGAAGTGCTTTTGTCCTCTTCTGGCTCATGGGGCCCACTATTGGATCCCAGATCTGTCTATCTGGGATCAAAGTTAACCCCACTGGTACCACTTGCTTCCAGTAGCACCATTTGGTATTATGGGAGTGTTGGGGTTAACCCTTGTCTTCCCAGTTCTGTCAATATCCTGGTCCACAGCAAACCATTATCCAATTAATTGGTACTTATTTTGTTTTCATTTCTGTGCTACAGTTACAGAAGGTCATAGTTTCTTATACTATCCTCATCTTCATATATTGAAATGTTTCTATTCATTGATGATTAAGGTCACAATAAAAAAAGGGAAAAAAGAGAATGCATCTCAGAATGATTCTGAGATTGCAAACTTGGGTGACTAGGATAGTGTTGGACTCAACAGAAATGGGGAAATTAGGAAAATGGTGGGCATTTGGGAATAAAATGCTTCAATATTATAATGATTGGTATTTCAACATTCATTGAAGATGATGGTAAATGATTCTGGGATGTGAGTCTTTTTATATAAAGTTTGCATAGGCTTAATCTTATTTACTTATATTTCTTTCTGGGAAACTCCACTCGCCAAGTAGGAAAAAGGCAGGTGTTTTACCCATTGTGCCATGATATCTAGCCGCTTGTTTAAAGTCAGGAAAAAAAAGGCCATGGTAGAGTTGGAATAATAATTTCCTCCTACATATCATCTATTGGTAATACTGGCTCACAACTTAGTAACAGTGAGCAGGTAAGGAAATCATTCTCATACTTTGTTGTCACTTTTGATATCTACTCAGAGGTTTGCAAAAGGATTAATAAATTACTTGTCATTTAGACCTGACTTTATTAGAAAAGCTAGGCTTGTCCCTACATCCATCCATCTACAGTTAGAGAGGAGGCAGATACATTAATGTGAAAAAACTTTCTCTTTGAACAGAGTCAGCTCTGTCAACATATGAGCCACATGGTGATAGCTCTCAGATTGTGATAACGAAAGCTTTGAATAAGAATTAGCAATAAGAGTTTTTTGACTTGGGTTCTGAGAAAACTGAAATATTAACTGAGGCAACAGCTTCAGTGATGGTATTACCTCAGAGTATTGATCTTGTAATTTCCAGATGCTATATCATAGGTTTTTTGTCCTTGCTTGAACTCTCAGCCTCACCTTATTGTTCAGAATGGTACTTTCAGAGGGAAGCCTTATTTTCTTCATTCTGCCAGATCACATGAATGTCACTTTCTAGCTCTAGCTCCTATTTCTCAGGATATACCTTACCCACATCTCTGGAAATATTTCCTTTAAAAGTGTCAGAAAATCCTAATATAAGCATAATGTCAACTAGGGGCTGCTGTGTACTCTGTTGTGTAGAGTGAAAAAGCTTGCTGCAGCAGGCAGCTTTGGTGCTTCACCAAAATGTGGTGCAAACGAGCAATTCTCCTTTTAGAAGGTTGACTGTATTCTTTGAATTAACAAATATTTTATTTTCTCTTCCACTTCCCCCACATTGAATTTTTTAAAAAAAAAGAAGAAAAAGAGAACACTCAAACAAATATACATAGCCAAGAAAAACAGATTCCCACATTGGCCATGGCCAGAAAGATAGGGCTCATTCTGTGTTTTAAGTCTTTTAAGTTTTGTCAGGAGGCAGGTAACAAGCTTCATCTTTGGTCCTATGGAATTACGGTTTGTCATTGCACTGATTAGTGAAATCAAGTCTTTCAAAGTTGTTTTTCTTTATAATGCTGTCATTGTATAAAGGAGTTCTTCTCACATCATTCTTTGTCAATTCATAGAGGTCAGTGAACAATAATACTCTTAAAGGCAGTAGGAATTACCTTGGTTAAATGCTTCCGGAGGAGCAGACTTGGTAAAGCATTGGAACTGTGTTCATGTCTGTCAGTACAGTCATCAGTATTGAAATGTGTTCCAGGAACCCCTGTTTGCCATGCTTTCTCAATGGGGGGGGGGTGGGGAATGGGCTCCTTCCACAGATGCTTAACTCCAGTTCCATCTTTCCCTTTTCTTAGGTATTTAGCTCGAGTAGGAGAACTGGAGGCTACAGATACTGAAGACCTAACTCTGAATTATGGCCTTGTGGTAGACTGTGGCAGCAGTGGCTCCAGGATTTTTGTTTATTTCTGGCCACGTCATAATGGGAACCCACATGATTTGCTGGATATCAAACAGATGAGAGATCGCAACAGCCAACCAGTGGTTAAAAAAATCAAACCAGGTACTAATGAGGCTATTTTCTTGTTATGGTGATAAATATCCACATTAAGTGGGAGTGGGTGGGGGAAAAATGAAGGAATCTGTCTTTTCTCCTCATAGCTGCTTTAGGGGGAAGCTGGGAAGTGGGTCCCTTGTTCTGGGTCCTCATAAATTCATGTTTCAAATCAGTTCAGTTCAGCAGACTTTTTTAAGCACCTGCTGCTTACAAAGCAGTGCACACTAGATCTTGGTGATACAAAGCCCTGCCTTCCAGGAGCTGATGTTCTACTTGGGAGCACAACATATTGTCTACATAAGTAAATACAAGGCAGTCTGAAGACAGAGAATATTAACAGTGGGGAGGATTCGAGGATGAGATGGTGGTACCCGAGCTGATCTTGGAAGGATGATGATGGTTTTGAGAAAATGAGTTAGACTATTCCAGGCACATGCTTGTTTTGTGCCAATGCACAGCGGAACGTATAAAGTTGAATGTGGAGGAACGCTAGTGGTCTAGCCTGGCTGATGTATAGAGAGCATGAAAGGAATCGTTGTGAGATAAGAACTAGGAGATGAGGTAGGAGCCATTAAAAAAAATTAATTATTTTAAACTTAAATACAAAACAAGAAAAGAAAAAAATATATTTCTATGTACACAGCAGAACATGAGAGAGGATTCAAACAAAACAATACATTTCTATTTTGCAAAAACCTATGTAATAAATCCTACACATTGTTTTCAAAGCAACTCAGCTTTTCTTTGCTTCCTTCTAGGTTTTCTTTTGTTCTCTGCTGCATACCTTTTACTTTATTTTATTTTTCTCTCCTCCCCACCCCCCAGAAGGCTATAATTAAACTCAAACACACACACACGTATACCTACATATCTGTAAACATACACATATAAACACACATACACATATATGTAAGAGAAATACTATGCATCTTTCTACTTGTCAGTTCTTGCTGTGGAGGTGAAGAGTGTCTTCCTTCATGGGTCCAAGTCATTGCAAGTTTTTCTGAATCAACCAGCTCGCCATTTCTTATGTCACAGCAGTATTCCATGACAACCATATAGAAGCATGGAGACCATTGAGGAGACTGTTGATCCCCAGGTTTAAAGTAGGGTAGTTCACAGACACAGGGAAGTTTGAAGGAGTCTGGCAGTTGAATCCTTTGGGACTGAGGGGGGAGTGGTGTTTTTTGAAACTGTATATTGAACCTTTACAAATGATTTTCATATTTGCTTAGGGATTTCTGCAATGGCAGAAACTCCAGAACATGCCAGTGATTACCTTCGCCCTCTGCTGAGCTTTGCCGCTGCTCATGTGCCTGTGAAGAAGCACAAGGAAACACCACTCTATATCCTGTGCACGGCGGGCATGAGGCTTCTTCCAGAGAGGTGAGAGAAGAGAGAACTTAAGTAAAATGGGCATGTCATGTGTTGGAGTCCTTCAGCCTGAGTGTGGAGGAGGAGATTGAGCTTGATGATCTGGAGTAGTCCTGAAGCTCCTGGAAGGCCTTTGGATTAAACATAGCCTCCTCTATCTCCAAAACTGGAGATTCTCTGCTCTCCTTCCATGATGCAAATACTGCCTGGGAAGTCTAGTTGATCATTCATGTTGTAGTCAGATCAGTCTGTCAGTTAATAAAATGCAGAAAGAGCCTGCTCTGTGCCAGGCACTGTGTTGAGCACTGGGGACACAAGAAGCGGCAGAAGACAATCCTGTCTGCTAGGGGCTCACAGTCTGATGGGGGAGGCAGCCTGCAAGCAACTATATACACAGCAAGCTATACCCAAGAGAAATAGGAAATAATCAGCATGAGACTTAAGAAGGGCTGGTAGGGTAGTTATGTGGTGCACCAGACCTGCAAATCCTGCCTCAGACACTTAACACTTACTAGCCATGTGACCTTGGGCGAATCACCTAACCCCAATTGCCCTGCCCCTCCCCCTCCAAAAAGCAGGGTGGGGGGTGGGGTTGGGAGAAGGGTTGCTAAAAACCTCCTATGAGAGGTGGGATTTAGCTGGGACTTAAAGGAAGGAGGGAAGGTAGTAGGCAGAGGAGATAAGACGTTCCAGGCATGGGGGAGAGCCAGGAGAATGGAGCATTGCCTTCATGGATCAGCCAGGAGACCAGTGTCACTGGACTGAAGAGGACATGTTGAAGTGTAAGGAGATTGGCAAGGTTGGAAAGGGCTTCGAATGCCATGCAGAGTGCTTTGTCTTTGATCCTGGAGGTGATAGGGAGCCATGGGAGTCTAGAGAGTACCCGGGGTAACAGGATCAAATTTGCTTTTTAGGAAAATCACTTTAGTGACTGAAGGAGGATGGATTGGAGTAAGAAGAGACTTGAGGCAGGCAGACCCACCAGAAGCTTATTGCAATAATTAAGCACCGGGTGATGAACACCTGCCCCACATTTAAGGCAATGTCAGAGAGAAGGCAGCTTAGTCAAGAGATGTTGCAAAGATGAAATCAGCAGGCCTTGGTGACAGCTTGGATGTGGGGATGAGAATGAGAGGGAGTGAGGACGCCTAGCTTGGGACCCTGAGCGGGAGCATGGACCCCTGCCTCTGCAGAAACAGAGCAGTTAGGAGGTAGGGAGGACGTAAGGGGGAAAGATTAGCTCTGTGTTGACATGTTGAGTTTAAGATATCCACTGGACGTTGAGTTTAGGGTGTCTAAGAGCAGTTAGAGATGAGAGATTGGAAGTCAGCAGAGAGAGGGGGCAGGAAAGGCAGGTCTGAGAATCATCAGCATAGATGTGGCAGTGTCCGCAAGCTGGCGAGATCTCTAAGTGAAGTACTATGGGGAGAGAAGAGAGGAGGACCCAGGACAGGCCCCTCAGGGACACCTGCAGTTAAAGGAGATGGAGAAGGAGTGGCCAGGGATGGGGAATTTAGATTGGTGTGGAGGAGAAAGAAGGAGTAATTTTGGAGCTTGGAGCACTTGGGAAGGGATGACTGTAACTGTTTGGACCTAAAAGATAGAAGAGTAAGAGAAGAGCATCATGAAAGGGCAGGCCAGGGGAGGGGAGGGGGTGTCTTTGAGCAGGCTGAGGCACTTGGCCCTTTTATTTAGAACTGTGAGGGTGATTGATTTGATACTGAAATATTGCTCCCCCTGCTGACTAATTTTGAGACTGACTTGACTCATCCATATCTATGGTCTTGCAGCTTTTAAAGAGCAGACCTCTCAGTTCACTGTGGTTGGACCCAGTCTTCTCCACATCTGGCCTAGTCTAATCTTTTCCAGCTGAGCTAATCAAACCCACAGCTATTTCCAATCTGTCTCATTTACTTCTCCATTTTTGTTCCATTTCCTACAAAAGTCAGGGCCTCCGATGTTCGCTAAGCACAAATAAACTACCAGGTGTATTTTGTTTTATTCTGTGGTTTTTCAAGAGAATCTCCAGATATTCTCTCTCCTTTTTTTTAAAAACATCTTTCTTTTTAAAAAGATTTATTAATGCCTTTTATTTTTACATTCTCAATATTTCCCCCTTACTAAAGCTTTTTTGCCAAAGAAAAACATAAGCAAAACCAATCAATACAACAAATGTATCTTAAGCCCTTACCAACTTAAGGGACTGTGCTGGCTGCTGCAGATAAAAAATGAGAAAAAACAAACGATAGCCCTTGCCTTTGAGAGGCAGGCTAGGACAGCATGTACACATGATTCTGTCGGGTAAAGGAGAAATCCAAAATGCTCTAGAAAAATGGCAGGAGATCACTTTTAGCTGTGGGGGTGCTATACAGTTAGGGACTCTGGAAAGGTTCTTCTGGAGGTGGTAACACTTGAGGAGGCATTGAAGAAAAGAATTTCAGTAGATGGAGATGGAAAGGGAATGAGGATATGGGGGGACGTGGCCCAAGTGAATGTAGGATGTGATCACAGAAAAGCTAGTCATCTCCTTTGGCAGCTCAGTGGTACGGCAGGTAGAGTGCTGGGCCTGGAGTCAGGCAGATCTGAGGTCAGAACCCAGTTTAGACACTTAGAACCTGTTTGACCCCCTTCCAAGTCACTTAACATTTGTCTGTCTCATTTCCTTTTCTGTCACATGGGAATAGTAATTGTACCTACCTCCCAGTGTTGTTTTGAGGACAAGATGAAATAATAATACTTGTAAAGTTCTGAAGTTCTGGGTATGTAGTAAGTGATATATAAATGTTTGCTGTTATCATAGGACAATAGTAAGGAATAAAGTGGAAGGGCAGGTTGTATTGTTGTGGAGGAGGAACGCTTAAATGCCAGGCTAAGGAAATTTGTATTTTATTGTGCCTTCAGTGGCAGTAGGGAGTCAGGGAAGTGACATTAGAACGTTAGAAAGATAATTTTAGCAGCTTGGTAAAGCAGGGGTGTCAAACTGACTGGGAACAGGACCTTTCAAACTCCCAAGTTTGTCATCTACTGGAACCAGACTCAAAGGTAACTGGAAAATGTTTAACAAATAAGTAAAAATATAATACCACATAATGTTAAATTTGTGACTTTTTAAGTCATCATGCCCCTGTCAGGATCCATTTCTATTTGTATTTGACTACTTCTATAAAGGATGGATTTGAAAAGGGGAGTCTGTCTGTAGACTGGGAGAGCAGTCGGCACTCTCTTCCAGCAGCTAGTTGAGGGTTAAGCAAGGGCCTGTATGAGGGTGGTGGCAGAATGAGTTGATCTGGGAGGAATCAGATCGATATACTGCCTGAGAGTGAATCAGAAGGACTTGAAAACTATTGATTGACTATGACAAGATGAAGGAGAAGTGAGAGTCAAAGATGTATTTGACCTTTTCATAGGAAGGGCAAATGAAATTTAATTAAGTTGTGAACCTATAAAGGAGCATTTAAATGTTACCTGTTATTCTCATTACTCATTTTTGTCAGAGTTCAAGAGTTTGCTGCTAGTTCAGAACCTGACATTCTAAGATACATCATCTACCCACATGATTTCTTAGAGCTGCTCTAGCTAGTCAGCTCGACTGTTGGAATGAATCATCCCAGTGTGAAAATGTGGGGTCAGTCTTAGCTATAAAATCTATTGTTCACCTGAGTAAGTCATAAAATCATTCCTGACTATTCCCTGATGCTTTTTAAATTAAATAATTACCTAACCAAATTTAGGGAGTTTACACAGCAGCTCCTTTTAAATGGAGTGCCAGAAAATGGGTGTAAAGGTAACACTGGCTGTGGAGGAGAGCATGTAGGTTCAGATCTGATCTTCCATGCTGCAGGTCCTCTCTGGAACTCACTTTCCTTATGGGTATCCGTTCACTATCCATTCTTGTTGATTCCATCTCTACCACATCTCACATCATCTCACAAGGGCATGAATGGCAACCTACATGTGGACCTAGAGCTGCAAGGGGGCTGCAGGTAGCAGCTCCTTCTCATTTGACAGGTACAGAAATGGAGTCTCTTGGAGTTTTTTGGGATTGGTCTGTGGTCACTGAATTAGCAGAACGAGGGTCTGAACCCAGTACCTCTGACTCTGAATGCTGCAGTTTTTCCGTTGTGGGAGAGGAGCAGTCAAACAGGTAGGAAAACTGAGAGTGGGGGTGAAGGGAGAGTGTGTGTTAGAGAATTAACTGGTTAGTTATCACAGAAATCAAGGGTGAAGCTCCTGGGGGACAACTATGATGAAGCTCATTAGTTGGCCATTAGGAGATCATTGATGGCCCTGGAGAAAGCTGTTTCAGTAGAGATAGGGTTAAGAGCCAGATTTCAAGGGAATCAGAAGTAATCAAATGATCTCATAGTGGAAACTTTTAAGTGGAGATGATCTTTTCTAAGAGCTTAGCAGTAAAGGTAAGGGGCATGTGGGCAGCAGGGTCGAGGCAAGGGTTTTTTAAAAGACATTGTAGATCAGAGCATATTTGTGGGCAAATGAGGCAGGTGCCAGTCTGATGGGGGAGGGGGGAAGAAGATGAGAGGGAATAATTGAAGGGGCCACTTCCAGAGCAGGTGGGAGGAGAGGATTTGGCTCTGCCCCAAATGGCCCCCTTTTCCTCTATGATTAGATAAAAGAGGAGAGCATGAGTGAAGAGGGAGAGGGATTTTTGATCTGTGGAACTGGGGGAAGGTAGCTCCTGACTGGCCTCCATTTTCTTGGTTAAGTAGGAGGTGAGGACTTCTCTAGAAGATAATGGTGAGAGCTTACAGGATTTTAAAATTGCTGCTGAGGGAAGCAAGGCGTAATGAAGAATGTTTCAGACACCCATAATGCAGTAACAGGTATTGGCTCTGGCAGGCCTAAAAGGAAGTCATAGTAGGGTCTGGAGAGTACTGACCAGAATACGCTTCTGAGCCACGGCTCTTTATCACAAGATCTGTGAACAGCCTGAGATTGTGTAGGCTGGGAGGGAAGCTTGTTGATAGAGAAGACTGGTGAGGTCAGAGAGCATGCCAGCTGGGCTGTGTCGAGTCTGGAGACTTTGGCCAGTGTTACGGCCACTGCCACGTCTTAGGTGATTGGAACAAAGGAGAGGAGGTGGAGGCCGTGTCATTGCTGCTTTTCAGCCTGTCCTCATGAAATCTCTGCTCCATCTTATTCCTTTTTATGAGCAAGGGATTTCATTTCTTACAAATAAGTTTTACTGATGCCTTTTGTTCTTACATCACAGTAATTTCTGAGACAGTCCCCTCTCTCTTTAATATAACAAAGATCATCTGATGGCATATGCAACATTCTTCCTTTTTAGTTTAGTTTAGTTCTCCCGCTGACTGCTGAGAAGGAGGGTTTTTCATTATCTGTTCACTGAGACTGTTGTTGGTGTTTTAGGCATGTTTTCACTTACTTAGTTGCAGTCATTTCGTTTATTCTTTAGATTCCATGTATGTAGCTCTGCACAAGTTCCCAGCTCCTGCTGTACCACAGTTACTTCTAATACAGATTTAAGTTTTAAGTGCTATTCTTAACTGAAACTCAGGGTAATGATTATGTCCTGAACCAACAATGGGTTTCTAGCCATTTGAAACCTAGAAAATGTAAACTGGCTTTGTTCAGTTATTGGCCACATCTTCCTCCCTTTCTTTTTCTTTTTTAACAGTTAACAAAATATTCAAGAAGTAATGACATTTTGGCAGCTACACTGTCTTGAACCTAATGAATATTTGTAGATCTATTTCTATCTTCACAGAAATATTAAATAACAAAAAAGATACATTGTAAACTTTGAAATTAAGTCTGATTATAATAATGCATTAGCTGTCGAATAATGTTTAGGTTGTTGAGATATGTATAATAAAAGCATTTTACCAAAATACATTTTGTAAATACGTTGTTTCTGTTTCTGTCCCCTTCCTATATTCTCTTTACTATCCACCCCTTTCTCTGCCTTACCCTCACCCTAAATCTCTGATTCTGATGGTATCAATCTCGCTTTCAGCATTCACATTTTCTTCAACTTCTCTCCACCTTGTCAGAGCATTTAACTTTGACAGAGGACTTCTGCCTTTACTGAGATTCTTTGTTTTATGTGCTAATGTTAGTGTTGTCTTTATCTGATAACATCACTTCAGATTTTAGAAGGAAAAATATGAAACCAGAGTGGGTTGGGGTTGGGTTTTTTGTGTTTGTTTTTTGCTTTTTGGAGGGGGGAAGGCAGGGCAGTTGGGGTTAAGTGACTTGTCCAAGGTCACACGGGTAGTTTTTGTGTTAAGTGTCTGAGGCCAGATTTGAACTCAGGTCCTCCTGACTCCAGGGCTAGTACTCTATTTACTGCCCCAGTCCTGCCATGTATTATTAAAACGAGAAGGATCTCAATGGTTGATGTTTTTATCTAAGAATGCTGGCTTTTAGATTATCCGTAGGAGAAGACATAACTAATCTCAGTAGTTCTGACTAGGTGACATGGTTATTTATTGCGTCAGGCACTGAAAATGAATTTAATACTACCGTGTGTTGATTTCACTGTTTTCTTTGAAGATAGTTAGTAAGAGGTATAATTGTTTTATAGGTTAGAGAATTGAGCCATTGCTTTCCTGCCACTTATTCAGACTCATGCTGTGCATGGCACAGAGCCCCAGCTGCCCTTGATCCCTTTTGCTTTATTTTTTTGGAGGGCAGTTGGGGTTAAGTGACTTGCCCCAGGTCACACGGCTAGTTTTTTGTGTTAAGTGTCTGAGGCCGGATTTGAACTCAGGCACTCCTGACTCCAGGGCCGGTGCTCTATACACTGCACCTCCTAGCCGCCCCTCCTTGATCCCTGACCGTATCCTGTTAGGTAGGACAAGATTGGTAGAAGCTGTGTGGGAAGCCTGTTTTAACCTCAGAGATACATTTTTTTTCATGAGTTAAAAGGTAGATAAAGAAAGTAAACATTGAGAACATAAAGGTTAAATTGAAATTACAGGACTAGGTGATTGAGATGCAAGAAAAGTTACTGTGCAATTTTTGGATCTCGTCTGTCTTTCCTGTAGGAAGCAGTTAGCGATTCTGGCTGACCTAGTGAAAGACTTACCCTTGGAGTTTGACTTTCTCTTTTCACACTCTCAAGCCGAAGTAATCTCTGGAAAACAAGAAGGTAGTAGAACTAAATGTATACTTGATTTTTCACTTAAATGACTGCATTGTCTTAATCAAAGTCAGATATTTCACATCATCTGAATTGCGTTCAAGACCATTTCATAAATAATTTCTATCTTTCTGAATGTGCATAATTTTTCTTGATTGTGCTATTTATCATGCTGTGAATGGTTATTATATGAATCTGTGTTGGCATTTTATTTCAGGGATTTTTCCTGGTTTTAGTCTTCCGTTTAAAACCCATATGCTTGAGGAGAGTACTTAGTATTTAAACATGATTATTCCTAGTGGGGTTTCTCATAGCTAATGGTAATTTTGGAATCAGCATGTGGCTTCAGAAACTATAACTGATTTCCAAATCAAATGGCAAAGTAGATGATTGGATCAAAGTAGGAGAAAATGTCAGAATGCAGAAAGTAGTTATTTCCTGTGTGTTAGTCTGATCCTGTTAACTTGCCTTGGGGTGGCTGACCTTTTTTCTTTTAATATCTTCCCCTTCACCAGGAGTTCTGAACCTTTTTTTTTTTTTAATGTCATAGGTCCCTATGGACCTCTACTCAGAATAATTTTCTTTTAAATTAAAGGAAATGTTAAATATTAATGAACATAATGTAATTTTTTCCCCCATCCTAGTTCACAGATCCCTTGAAATCTCTTCATGGTCTCCTTTGGGGAGAGAATCCCACTTTAAAGATTTCCATTCCACATAGCTCCAGGTATATAGTGTTAGTGTCTCGGTGACAACCATCACTATGTTAGGTCTGTTACCTTTGGGGGTTAAATTTATAGGCTAATGTTTACATCAAACTGTTTTTCTATTTGTTAGAAAAGAGGAGTAAATGTCCTGGGTTTATGTCATGTAGTTGTCCATTGGCCTAGTGTCAAAATTTCTCATCTTTTCTCATGAAATCTGTAAGATACTGACATCTGGTTTTATACACAGGGAAATGCCACATTTGTTTTTCTGAAGGAAAAAGTAGCTTCCAGCAGGTTGTCAGTAGAGCATGTTTTAAGGTGGAGGCTTCAGAGGGACAGATGTCTGGGTGTAAGGTGGAGAGATTCAGGTGAATGGTTTCTCTTTCTTACCTAGGTGTTTACGCATGGATTGGGATCAACTTTGTTCTGGGACGATTTGACCATGAAGATGGTGAGTGTTTTTTGTGTTCATTTAGTTTGGGTCTATGAGAAAAGGCCAAGTGCTGACCTGTGGTTGTGGGCAGTGAGGCTCTAGTGGTGGTGGTTCCATCTCCCCTGGAATCTGTTTCCTTATATTTGGGATTTGTTTTGTTTTCCTGGGTCTTGTTTTATTTTTACATTGATTACATTATTATGTTGGCTGTGCTTTTCCTCTCCCAAGGACTTTTTTAAATAGTTTTTTTCTTTCAAATACAGAAACCCTGGGTCCCCAAGAATCAGTGCCTGGACGTAGGAGGACTGTAGGGATTCTAGATATGGGAGGAGCCTCTCTCCAAATTGCTTATGAGGTTCCCACCTCTCCTACTTTCCTTCCTCCAGAACAGGTACATATGTTTCCCCATGGGGGGAATTCAGGTTTCCATGTGTGCCAGTGTTTGGGTGGTTCATGCAAACTGAAGTAGTTGGGTAGCATGGTAGATAAAGTGCTAGAGGCAGGGTCAGGAAAATCTGGGTTCAAATTCTGTTTCAGATCACTACCTGTGACTGTTGTGTGACTCTGGGCAAGTCTCTTAACCTGTGTGCCTCAGTTTCCTTATCTGTAAGGGCCT
>CM053598.1:59795701-59854170 GCA_028646575.1 Pseudocheirus occidentalis | reverse complement strand
GATGGGGGGGGGGAAGAGAGGGAGGGTTGAAGGGCCCCTCCAGGGATGGGTGACTAGTACTGCCCATCACTTAGCTTTTGTTCCGGTGCAATAAAACAGCTGAATTGAATCCAGCTCTGCTCTTGGCTTGAGATCACAAAGGAATTCCCTAAAAAGGGGCTTATTATAAAGGCTTTGTGGTGGGTGGTCTCTATAATTAAAATAATGTTTGAATGAAAGAAACCCCAGGGTTTAAAGTATATTCATAGCTCTTAGAGCCAGGCCTTTTGGCCGGTGTTGTCCTTGCCTAGAAATCAATCAGTGATCAGCTTAGCTGTTTTCTTTCCCACTGAATTATAGGAAGAAGCTGCCAAAGTCCTGCTAGCCGAATTTAACCTGGGCTGTGACGTACAGCATACAGAGCATGTCTATAGAGTCTATGTCACCACCTTTCTGGGTTTTGGGGGCAACTTTGCCCGGCAACGCTATGAAGATATGGTGCTGAATGATACCTTTACCAAAAATAGGTAACGTTATGTTGGAGTTTGAACTCTGAACTAGATCCTGGGCAGCCCAAGGATGTAAAGCATCTAGTACTGGCTCATTGCCTTACGTTTCACAGACTTTTAGTGAAGGAAGGCCTGTTGAATTGATTGACTGTTAGGAAGGAAGAAGAGCATCTCCCTAAGGCGGCTGAGCCCTTTGTGCTTTGGCTTGCTACTTCTATTTTAGTGACTCTGTCTGTAGATGGAACAGGCATCTCTCAGTATTGCCCTGTTTGAATCAGGGTTTCTGCAGAGAGGATTTTTGTGCTCTTAAGGAAGTGCTTATTATGAATTATTTTGCTATTCTCTATATTTCATAACAATATCTAAGAATTCGAGCTTCATTTAGTCACTTGTTTTAAAAATATAGTGAATACAGAGAGACAGGCAGCCTGGTAGAGTAGAAAGAACATTGAGCAGACCCATTTGGGTAGAGGCCAAACTGCTGCTTATTAGCTGTGTGACCTTGGAAGAGTCACTGAACCTTAATTTCTTTAACTAAAAACTGGGGACAATGATATTAGCCTTCCCTACCTTATAGGGTTGTGAAGATTAAAGATCATCTCTGTAAGTACTGTACATTGTGAACTGTTATTGTTATTATTTTAATCAGCTTCACAGAAAAATAACTAGGTATGTTTGTTAAATCCATTGTGTTTCTTGGAGTAGGACATTCAGAGAAACACAGAACTGGTATTATCTCAACTTCTATTATTGTGGCAGGTTACTGGGCCAACAGACAGGTTTGACTCCAGAAACTCCCTTCCTGGATCCTTGCTTGCCCGTGGGCCTTGAGGATGTGGTAGAGAGGAACAACCAGGTCCTGCACATCAGAGGCAGAGGAGACTGGCTTGCGTGTGGGGAGATGGTGCAGCCGCTGCTCTTGAGGGCCAACACCAGCCAGGCCTCTCTGAACGGCATCTACCAGTCCCCGATCGACTTCAACCACAGCGAGTTCTATGGTTTCTCAGAGTTCTTTTACTGTACGGAGGATGTGTTGCGCATCGGTGGTCGCTACCACGGGCCAACCTTTGCCAAGGCTGCTCAGGTATGTGATCGAAATGTATCTGTGACTTTTGTGTGCCCTGTCTGCAGAGACTCCCGGCTGCCACCTCTTCTTCCTGCACCCCCAGTTTCTGCTTGGGGAAATTCACCTCTAGTAAGCCTTCCCAGACTACCCACTGGGTATGGTCTCTCCTTCCTCGGAGCTCTACTTGCATTTTCTTTATACCTCTCTTATATTTGTAACATTTCCAAATTATGTTAGAGTTATTTGCATACATGTCTTATCCCTCATAATAGAGGACAGAAATTTGAAGACAAGGAATAAGCCTCCTACATCTTTATGTAGAGTTGCTTTCATTTCAGAAATAGTGACAATAAAAATTCACAAGTCAGGAGAGAGAAGCTGAGACACAGGCTTCACAGATAAGGAAGCAATATTATTATTAAATCTGTATGCATGAAATGGCATCATTTCCAGATTTTTTTATAATTTCTAGACTCTTAAAGGAAAAACTAAACAGCAAAAAGATCTGGCTAGTAATGCCATGATAATGGGAGATTTTATCTCTTTTAGAGTTGGATAAATGTTAACTCATATTAGCAGAAAGTGAAAGAAAGTGGAAGAGACTACTGAAAAATTAGATCTGAAAGACTTAGCATGCCTTTGGCATAAGAACATTAAGGAATATACATATTTCTTAGCATGTTACAGTATCATTACCAAAAAGCAGCCCTAGCGCACCTGCTGGCCAGACCTCAGTGTGTACTGGAAGACCCAGCAGGAGCCTTGGAGAGCCTTTCCTCAGCCTTCCTACAAGTGACCCCATCCTCTTCTTGACTGGAGGTTAAATCCCATCCCCTCAGCATCTTGGCAGGAAACCCAGAGCTATTGCTCCACTCGGACCCTCAGACCTGCTCTCTCCAACCCCCTCCCAAGTGTTGTAGGCTGAGCCTCTAGAGCTATTTTTATTGACATGGCTACTTACTCTTCTTGGATGAGCAGGAAGTCATCAAGTACAATTCTTTTGCTAAGGTGGAGGACCATCTAGCCCCACTATCTCTGTTGTCTGTGTACCCTCCAGGCCCCAGATGTTGCTCTCTGACCTGCCAGTGTACTGTAAGGACAACTGAACGTGGCTCGCTACCCTGTCCTGTACCATAAAGCCCAATAGGTCGTTCTGTCAACCTTTTAACCAAATCCTCTTTTGTTGACTTTGTGAGCTTTCTGATAATAGGGTCTGGCTCACCTTTCTAATTGTGTCTCTTGGACTTAGCACAGTGCTTGCTACATGGTAAATATTTAATAAATGCTTATTCATCCATTCATTCATTCATATGCCAAGGCACAAGAAATCATAAGTGCAAGAAAGCAAAAACATTTAATGTACTTGATAGACCGTAAAACAAAAACAAGGAATTAATACAAGAACACAAACAAAATATACAGTACTAAGTGGAGACTTCCCATAACAACGTCAACAACGTCTTGAATAACAAATTGGAGAAAGGAAAGACAAGAAGTCAGGAATATAATTAAAAAGCTATCTTAATAGTTTAAGTGAAAGGTGGTGAAGATCTGAATTAATGAGTGCCGGTGTGAATGAAGATAGATGAATGCAGGAGATATTCTAGAGGTAGTTGGCAATTGATAGGGTACGAGAGAGTGAAGGAGAAGGTGGATTGAGGATAACTCTGAGATCGTAAGCTTGAGAAAGGTGGTGGGCACGCTCAGCAGAACCGGGAACATTTGGTGTGGGGGTGGGCACGGGAAAGGGAGAGAGGTGATGAGTTCTCTTTTGTACACTTGGAGATGCCCGTGGGACATCCTAGAGGAAATGCCCCAAACCTGGTGGTGACACAACTGGAGATCAGGGCTGAGAGAAGGCTGGATATTTAGATGTTGGAGTCATCTGCATAGAGATGGTAACTGACCCCATGAGGGATGAAGGCCCAGAAGCAGTCTTGGTTGTACGTACAGTATAGATGATGATCCAGCAGTAGAGGAGCAGTTTAGTGTGTAGCAGAGCCATACACACCTAGGGAAGGGAAGGGAAAGTGACCCATTGGAGGCGTAATGTCAGCCAGGTCTTGTAGACTTTTCTCTTTCCCTCATATCCTGCCTGCTTTCCTACTATGATTTTCTTTCTTTCCCCAGGTACTTTTTTTTTTTTTTTGCTTTTTGGAGTGCAATTGGGGTTAAGTGACTTGCTCAAAGTCACACAGCTAGTTTTTGTGTCAGGTGTCTGAGCCCAGACTTGAACTTATGTCCTCCTGACTCCAGGGTCAGTGCTGTATCCACTACGCCACCTAGCCGCCTCCTCCCCAGGTACTTTTAAGGAATTGGGCTGGTACTTAGGCAAAATGTAATAATAGGTGAAATCTGTATTTAACCTTTCCACTTCCATTTTTAGTACTTCCCTCTCCCTCCCCCGTACCCTAACCCTACCTGTTCAGTGCCCTCCTGTTTATTCTCTTTCCAGAACTCCATTGCCCTATACCTAAGAACATCACAACAATTCCTGTGTCCCATCATCCCCTTGTACCCCTTTTCTGTAGGTCTCATAGGGTTTGGAACTGAAATAGACTTTGGAGGGAACATTGACCAATCCCCTCATCACGGGCAAAGAAATGAAGGCCAAATAGTGGCCTGCTCACGAGCTTGCAACTGGTATGTGTCAGGGCTTTGGACCAATCCAGTGCTTTTTCTAGGATACTACCCTTCTCTCCTAATACTGTGATAAATTATTACTTGATCAGGTACTAATGGCTTGACATGTTGCTCTTTCTAGCTATGATACTTGTGTTTTACTTTGCAGAAAGAGTAATTTAACCAGTGCCTAGAGTGGATTGTGATTCGAGCACAGTGATGAACAATGATGGAATCTGGATCAGAGGATCCTTTTTTGATCTTATAGGTGTAGCAGTTGGTCAGCCCAAAGATTACTGGTCTGTGTATTTGTGAAGAAGGCTAGCCTTGTTTGAGAATGTTCTGTGTAGAAGGAACCTCACTGTGGAGTCCTGTTTGTAGGACCCTGGGCAAGTTACTTAGCCTCTGTCTCCCTCAGTTTACTCAACTGTGAAAGGGAGACAATGACAGTCCCAGCCTCCCAGTGTTGCTGTGAAGATCCCGTGAGATGTCATTTGTGAGAAGCACTTCGCATCATGCCCGGCGCACGGGAGAGACTGCGTGAATGTTTGCTCCTTCCCTCTGCCCTCTTGTTCCCATTCCCCATAGTTAGGTCTGTTTTTCTGTTTCTGGGCTTAAAAGATGCAGCGTGTGTGATGTCTTAGCCCATGGTGAGGTTCACAGTGGTTCCCTCCTGTCCACTCTGCGGTGGGTCAGGCAGGCATGGCCGCCTTCTTTCTGCTGGACAGGAAGCTGACGAGTCAGAGGACTTGGTGAGAGTCCCAGGGAGGTGGTGGCAGGCCTGGGGACCCCACCTAGGTCTCCTCCTTCTAAATCCTGGGCTTTTTCCACCTCATTGTATGAACTGTAAATTCCCCTTTGAGCATTTATCCTTCCTGGTTTACGTCCTGCATCCTCTCTGTTTTCATCCCAGGACTACTGCAGTATGGCATGGCCAGTGCTGACTCAGAGATTCAAGAACGGCCTCTTCTCATCACACGCCGACCAACACAGACTCAAGTAAGGAATGACCTTAAATGTCACCATGTGCCAGAGGGCTAATGGTGGAGGTGGGGTTTCCTTGATTTGGAAGATGTGAAGGGCTATTCTAGTGAGCATATATTTGGAGACTCAGGGACCCCTGACCTTATCAAAAGGAATTTTGAACTCGTGAGAGGGAAATGAAGATGAAACTCTTGTTGGTGGTGGCCGCACTGGGGGAGTGTGCAGCAGTGGGAAAGCCATTCCATGGGGCTCCATTCAGAGATGAGAAAGCTAAGGAGGGGAAGGGGAAGCACTTTTCTCTGGCTTTGGGTTCAAAGGGGGGATTTGAAGAGTAGGTCTGTTCTCTTTGCAGATATCAGTGTTTTAAGTCAGCCTGGATGTACCAAGTCCTCCATGAAGGATTCCACTTCCCATATGATTACCCAAACCTGCAGACTGCCCAGTTGGTGTATGACCGGGAGGTTCAATGGACCCTAGGAGCCATTTTGTATAAAACACGTTTCTTACCACTCAGGTAAAGCTGGGCACATTTAGTGGAGTTTAAATCACTCTCTGCTTCCTAAGTTTGGGACTATGAGCATAGGGTTGTCCATCCAACTCTGCCGTCTGACTTAATTAGTCAGAAGGACCTTATTAAAGATTGGGCACAGGGGCTGGCTAGGAGAGGCTTCCTTTGCAGCCTCACCCAGAGCGCATTCTGTAAGGAGAAGGAGCGTAGCACAGCCAGAAGGATGGCACTGTCATTTCAGCCTGAGATGTGTGACGTGTCAGGGAGTGCTTAAGGGATCCTCCAGCACCTCTGGTCACTGGATCTTAGCAGCCTCAGCCCCCCAGATGCCCACTTGTAGCCAGCACTGCAGACTGTTTAGTTTGGGTGATTCCAATGGAGGCGTGACAGTCTGTTTAATCCAAGATAACGTCTTACCTTTAGGAAGCTGTTGTTATTTTTCCCAACCTCCCGTTGTTTCCCTAGGGATCTACGACAGGAGGGTGTCCGGCAGGTCCACAGTGGCTGGTTGCGCCTCTCCTTTGTGTACAACCACTATCTTTTCTTTGCCTGCATCCTGGTGGTGCTCCTGGCTATCCTTCTGTACCTTCTGCGGCTGCGCCGAATTCATCGTCGACAAGCTAGAGCCTCCACCCCCTTAGACCTGCTATGGATAGAAGATGTGGTACCCATCATTGGGGTGCAGGTGGGACCATGATGCTGCTCCAGGACTGAAGAGCCAGAGAACTGATGCTCAGGCTGTCCTGGCCCCATCTTGAGGCTGTCTCAGACGCTGCTTTGATGATCTGTGAGGCTGTTACTGTGTTGTGTTCTCACACCTTCCTTCTCACGACCAGCTATCCAAGAGAAGCCATAACCTGAGCTGTGAAGTTATACAGCTGAGGTGCTCTGTCTAACCCAGGGCACTCAGCCTCGCTCTGCCTGATGCCCTTAATCAGGAGGGTTTGGTATTGGAAGAAGGATATTCTTGAACAACACTCAGCTCTCACTCCCCTGGATAAATAAGGGAGGATGGCATTGGGCAAGAGGATACTGGGACTGCGGCATCTGATACCAAGCCTAATAGATGTTAGAAACATGGCAGTCTTTTCTTTCTCTGTAACAGAGAAGTCTCATATGTGGAGATCCACAGCTTTTAATAATGATCCAAGGATCTTTTGTGATTGTGGACCAGCAAAACTTCGAGGCAACTGAAATAACACCAATGAATTCCCTTTTTATCTGGCAGTGAAGCTGTCCTGGGGTAGCCTAAGGCTCTGGCCTAGGCTTGCTGCTAAGGTGACTTAAATGGGATGTGTATGTTCTAAAGGGTCCATTGAAGACTCTTGTTTCCTGTCTGTTTGTCATGGATCCATTTTTTCCATATCAATTTACAGAAAAGGCTGAATAAGGAGTGGAAAACCTGTGACCTTGAGGTCACATGTGGCCTTTGAGGACCTAGAGGGCCACATGTGGCCTTGAGGCCACAGGTTCTCCACTCCTGGGCTAAATCTAGGCATTATTTTTGCTTCTTGAGCCTTAAATGTGCTTGTAGGACTCTGAAAGCTGTAACAGAGCAGGGTCCTTGGGTTTGTCTTTTTTTTTTAATTAGGATTCCTGTCCCTCCAGCCCATTTTATCTGAGCCTCTATGTCTGGGTTCTCAGTTGCCACTTCATTTCACTGCCAAGATAGATGTATAGTGTCAGAAAGGATGTATATGTTTGTGTAGAAAGGAAAAGAAATAACAGGATTTTGGGGAAAAGGCAATAAAAGTCAAAGTTTTTTTAAAAAGTTGTTGATAGTTTTTTCCTTTGAGAATTTCTGGAGGAGGCAGAGTTCCAGGTAGATAGCAGTCTGATCTGGCCAGTTCGATAACTCTAGAAGGCATTTCATGAGTAAGGAAAGAGAAAGGGGCAGCAATAATTAGACTGGACTGTCAAGGCCAAAGGGACCAGCCTTTCTGGGATATCACGGAACAACCACTGTTTCATTTGCTCTCCTTTGGTCTTCCCATTCTTGCAACAGTCTTTGACGATTTTTTCCCCTCAGTTTTTACAAAACCTTCTTTTTTACTTTTGATCTCCCCCCTCCATAAGCCACTTGACTTTCCCAAGCTCTATCCACTGTGCCACCTAGCTGTCCCTTTATCCCAATTTCGTCTTTTTTTTTTCCTTTAGTTTCTCTGATTTCATATTTTAAAGTAAAAACCTGTTTGGTTGACATTTAAAAGCTTACAGATGAGTTGGGGGGGTGGGGCAGTGTCTGGCACCAATCTAGTTCCGTTTTTTTTCCCTACCTTGTCCTCCAGATGTTTGGAATGCTGCCTTGGAGAAGATGAGAATTAAACAAAAGCTTTCTAATCAACTGCCAATAAATCACATTCAATATAGAAAGTATTTAGGGGTGGAGAAAGGAGAAAAGTTGTTAAATGCCCCAAAGCACTTACTTGTGTGCAGTTAATACGTTTCACTGTGATCATTACTTAGGTAAAGTACATTTTATTATGTTTTTTGTGTAAATTATCCATCATGTTATTGATTTATTGGAAATGGTTTTTAGATTTTTTTTGGATGTATGTTTTTTAATTACAAGGTCTGGGACCAATTACATTCTCAATCTCAAGTAAGTTATTACCCTTAAATTGTGTGAAAATGTGGAAGCCAGATATCTAAATGTTGTTAGTTCTTAAAACCATGGAAAACACTTTACCTTGTTCTTGGCATTTTCTCTTGCATTTCATCCCTTTGCTCTGTCTTTTTCCCCTTTGTCAGCTTTACATAAAGAACATCACTTCCCTTACAAACATACAAGCAACAACATGGTGCTTAATTTTTTTTTATCTTTTTTTTGGAGGGGGGAAGGTAGGGCAACTGGGGTTAAGTGACTTGCCCAAGGTCACACGGCTAGTAAGTGTTAAGTGTCTGAGGCCAGATTTGAACCCAGGTCCTCCTGACTCCAGGGCCAGTGCTCTATTCACTGCACCATCTAGCCACCCCAATGCGTTGCTTTCTGAGAACTTGCTCTTGAAATTGCTTTTTGCATGGCTCGGTTTAGCTTTTGCTGTCTCTCTCCCAACCCAATCTTTTAGCCTTTTTGTGTTTTCCTTCTGCGTAGCTGTCCATAATTGGAATTTTTCTCCCCATGAAGAGAATTACTTTCATCAGATTCAGTGTTTTTTCTCTTGCAAATTTTAATATGATCTTTGCCATTACTGATTCAGGTCAAATCCCATTACAATAAATCTCATTGTAAAAAAATTGTAATGGCACTTTCCTTATCTCAGGACAACACATTTTTATTTTGAATAATTAAATGCAATATACTCTTTTGCTCTTCAACCTTTGTCTATATATTTGTTCCTTGGAAAAGCAGAAAAAAGGGTGAACATTCAGTAGTTTGGCACAGTACAGGCTTTTAAGCAGTTAACTTTTAGCCCTTCACAGATGTCCTTACTTCTGACTCCACTTTTGGGCAGACAAAAGGGTTTTTAAGGGTCTGAAAGATTTTAGATTTGCTTGTTAAGTATCCTCTTAAAATGTTTCAACTTACTCCAAGATTCTTGGGAAGTGTTTCTCAGAGTGTATCCCATTGAATGATATAAGGATAGAAGCTGGACCTGTGATTTCATTTTTATGGGAAATCCTTGGGGGAAGAAACTCTCCTCTACCAAGGTGGGCTCACACCTTCTCTTGGACTCCTACTAGAGAGCTCTCTAAAACACGGGAGGTTTAGTGGTTTGCCTGGGGTCACACAGCCATTCTGGACCTAGGCCCTCTTGGTGGGCCTGCCTCCCCAGTGAGGCAGTTTGGGGAATCCAGTCATTTACTCACGAGGGCCCTCATTGCCATCTTTGATACAGATGACCTAATTTCATAGGTCTGAGAACTTAAGGAAGCGGGAGGGCTGATCTCAGGTGAAGACATCATTTCTAAGAGTAAACATTGCAGGCAATTCCAGTAGAATAAAAATTATTGACATGCCCTTACTCCAAGAGTTGATTCTAACAGTCTCATTTGCATAGTATATCCTGGTGTATGTTTACCACCTTTCACAAATACCTCAACATCTACCGTTACCTTTGCTATGCATTTGACGGCTTTGTTCACATCTGAATAATTTTCATTATTAACAAGACTATTAGCAGTGTTTAGCTAAAAGCTGCATACTGACTTTTGCTCTTCTCAATTGGTTTCATGTTTCTCTAATTGAGGTCACGTTAGGCATGTATTTTTAAAATTTACCTGCCTTTATATTCTATAGTTCATTCAGCCAACAGCATCATCTAATGTGTTTTCAGACTACAAATTACTGAAGGACTAAATGAGTACTAAGTTCTACCTCATTAAGCAATTGGGCAGCTAGGTAGTACAGTGGACAGAGCATGGGGTTTGGAATCAGGAAGGTTCATATGTTCAAATCCAGCCTCAGTGTCACACAGGGCAAGTCACTTAAACCAGTTTGCCTCAGTTTCCTCATCTGTCAAATGAACTGATGAAGGAAATGGCAAACCATGCCATATCTTTGCCAAGAAAACCCCAACTGGGGTCACAGAGAGTCAGACACGACTGAATGGAACAAAACAACAAAAACATTAAGCAATTGGATGATTATTGCAGAAGGCTTCTAAACTTCCATTAAGAGGTTTCTTTTTTGCTGCCTTTAGAGTCTTGGCAAATAGGTTTAGAATTGTCCGATTCTCTCCATTTGTGCTAATGTCTGTTATGTCGCCTAACTTCATTTCAGTTGTATTAAAAACGGAGGTGGCAGCAGCCGCAGGTGAAGTTTAGAATTCCGCTCATTTATCGCATTCTCCATTTATTGCCATTTGTGGCCAAATACTTGAGTCTGTAAGGCTTTTGAATTACCAAGAAATACAGCAAAAATCAGTTCTTGAAAGCCTAAAATTCTGGTTCATTTTATACTTAAATTTACCATGCATTTCATGAAGAGCAATTAGTTCTACCCCACCAAACAATGACAAACATACGAGAGGCAGCAGCCCAGTAAGGCTGATGGGTTGCTCTGTAAGCCAGGGACCTGGTGTTTTAATCCATTTTCCTATTAACTCATCATGTGACCTCCAGTGAGACACCCCTGCCCATGGATGTGTTCCCTCATCTCTAAATGATTCCGGGGCCAACCCCTTCCAGCTGTGGCTTCCTGTGCTGCCTTTGTTTTGCTTTTTTGCTTATGCTATTCTCAAGTCTAACCTGGATTTAACTTTTTTGAGGTCAGTCTCTCCTTGGGCTTAGAAAGTAGATCTGGCTTGCTGAGATAAACAGCTAGTACTTTTCTTTCACCTCTGCTCACTCGGAGTTTTTCTCCATAGCAAAGTTCATTTTTATCATGATAGCTATCCTTTTAAAAGTGCTTTCTTTATAAAAGTGGATAACATACCCATATTACAGAGGAGGTAAGGGAAGGTCAGAGGGGTTAAATAACTTAATTGTAGTTGCAAAACTCTATTGAGGACTCAAACTTGGGTCTTCTGAATCTAAGTCTAGGGCTTTTTATGTCTTCTTCCAGTCATTTCCTCACTTGTGCGCTAAACTTAGAATCAAATATCCTCAAATTGTCACAACAGAGAGATTCTCCTGTCTTAGCCCACCTTTCGGCTGTCTGTTTATGGCTCAGAAACCTTCACTAGAAGAGAAGGTGGGACAAAAGGATAAGGCATAAAATTGCCATCATTTCGCACTGGCCAATATAGCTGGAATACCATTTTGGATACCCAAAGCCAAAAGAATACCTTTCAGTTTATGCAAACAGAATTATGTTCAGTAAGCTTTTATTAAGGTTATTAAAAATTACTTTTTTCCTTCCTCTTCATGGAGTTTACATCTGGTGGGTAGAATATATGTACATGATTACATAATAAGTGTAAAATAATTTCAAGGAAACGGTGCTAATGAATGTGATGGGGCGGGGAGGGTCAGGAAGTGGCATTCAAGCTGTGCTTTGAAGGAAGATAGGGAGTCCGAGGGGGAAAGCACATTCCAGATATGGGGCACCACTTGTGCAAAGGCCCCGTGGTGGGAAGTGGGACCATTGGCCAACAATTTGCCTTCATGGCAGTGGTTTCTCTGCTGGCTCCAGTTTTTATATTTATACAGTTGGTTTCTTATAAATCTTATGTAATTTAACAATTTAAATGGAAACAAGCTTGCTGTAAAATCATGTTCAATGTGCAATCATTTGTACAGTAATATCAAAATTAAACTTCTTTCAAAGTAAAAAAAAAAAGTACACACCTTCTATCATGCCATTTGACGCTACATATGACAAAAGATTTTGTCCAGGCCTTGGGTAAAAGTTTCATAACTAATAGATGTTTTGTATCCTGGTTTTTCCTTTTTCCCATCCCCACAGTTGCTCAGATATTTGGGTACTTTCCATGTGGGAGGTGCTATTTCCTACCCCAAAGTCAATTGTGAAGCCCCCAGGGCTGTGTCTGATTTCTGTTCAGTCTCAACCCTCCTGTCCCTAGGGAATTCTGCCCCAAAATGATAAGAGGAAGGGGACCGAATGTACCTGTCACTAACTTTAGGTGTTCCCTTGGGACAGTCAGACAAGCAGTGCAGTGTCACACTGCCCTCTGCCCACGGAGGGATGAACGAGGCCCAGGTTTGTGACCAAGGAAGGCCCTTAGGCTTGATTCCTACAAAGGCAGCTTCCTGAGAGGCAGTCATACAGAATAGGGGTTTCAAAAACAGGCCCAAACGTTTCCCTGTTCAGCCAGAACATAGAATACAGATGATGCGCCACCAGGGATCCTTCCTGAGGGTTCAGTGGACCCCATTTCTAAAGGTGTAGGTGAGACAGAAGGCTGGGCTGGGGGCCTGCAAGACCAGGGTCATGTAAGAAAACTGATACCTTTTCTTCTCCCCCATGTAGTCACAGATCCTTGATCTGTTGCATTCTTGGAATGTAGTCACAGGTAAAGAGTCTGCTAGCCCCTTGGAGGCTAGCCACTACAGTAATTTCTGGGCCCGTGAAATAAGTTGTTTGGCTCTGCTACGGGGGCTTCATAATTAAACCAAGTGACAGAAAATGCCCAAAGTGTTTGAGCTAGCTAGAATGTCAGAGAGAAGAGTTGGGTAGTCCTACAAAAAAAAACCAAAAAAAACCATACAATGACAACTGGTAAAACCCTGATGGAAAATAAAACAATTTAAAATAAAGAGGCTCTAAGCAAATTGCAAAAGAATACAGCAGACAAAGTCAATGTCATTTCAAGGATCAAACAGAAGGCCAAGCATTCAGAGAGCACCTGAAGGGGCCTAAGGCCCTAGTCCAACCCTTTGAGACCCAGGATAGAAAAGTTTTGCCATGGTGATGCGGGTGGCAAGCATCAGCCCCTAAAGGAAAGCCCAGGTCTCCCACCTGAAGGGCCTTCCCCCCTCTATCCTGCTGTACACATCACACACACGCACGCATGCACGCACACACGCGCACAACAGGACAACCTGTTGAGGAAAGGGGGAAGCCCAGCTGCTCACTACAGGAAGAAAGGGGGGGAATAAATCACAGAGGAGCACAGTGCTAAAGCCGCTCAAGGAGCAGGTAAGCATTAGCACATTACATTAGGACACGTCTTGGGCTCTAGACCTTGGTTTTGCCACAAACTGTATGGCTTTGGACTTTAAGCCCCTTTCCCTCTCTGGTTCTTGATTTCCTTATGTGTAAAATGAAGAGATTGGGAAAATAAGGAATGATTCTATTTCAAAGAAACAAATGCTCTAAACTGCCCAGAACCAGCTGCTGCTCCCCCACTGACCAACACATCCATGAAGCTCTGTCTTCAGCACTTGGGTGTCCAGGGTGGGGGGACTGGACAGTGCTAAAATTCTCACTCTTAAGACTTTTACTCCATGTGACCAAGTGGAAAGAGCTTTGCAGCCAGAAAGGCTTGAAGAGGGAGTCTTGCCTCTAACCTCTTCTGCCTGTGTGACCCTGGGTAAGTCATGTTATTTCTCAATGTTCTTGGTACCCAAGGTGTTAAGGTGCAGAGGAGGCACTTGTGGAGGAAGGTGTCTCCTGCATCAGTGAGATCCCAAGCTCAGACCCTAACTCCTAGGATTCTGGTTCAGTTTTGTAATGTCTGTGAAGGCATGGGCACAGCTGGCTCTTCTGAATACTTCTGTGTGGGCAGAATCCTTTATTCTTTAAGGAACCTCTACCCAGCCCACTTGACTAAAAATCCTATTACTTTACTCGGGTTAAAGCATTATTATCTAAGGTAATAGATTACCTAGCCAATGTGTTATCAGTGTGTTTGTCTGGAATCATACATTGAATTTTAAAGGAAGGGACTTTGGATATTGTTTAGTAAAATCTTCTCATTTTAAAACCTGGAGCCTAGTGAGGCTGGGTGATTCACCCTGACTTTTGAGTCAGCTTGCTTTTGCCTCTTCCATGATTAACCTATTAGCGATGGCTGAACCAGCAGAGCCCTGAAGGAATGAAACATGAGGACAGAGGTTGTCTGACAGAGAGGGACACATGTCAATGATAGAGGCTACTTCTGAGAGTCACCCTGGAGGGCAAAGGCGCAGCTTGAGAAGAAGTTCCTTAAAGAGTAAATAAAATACTTCACATTTTGTTTCCATGTATCATAAGACTAGATCAGAATGAGAAAATCTTTTTAAATAATTTATTTTTTCCCTAATTACATGTAAAAACAATTTTTGACTTTTTTTTTTTAAAGTTCTGCGTTCCAAATTCTACCCTTTCCATCCTCCTTTCACCCTTCCCTGAGATGGTGAGCAATCTTATGTTTGGTCGTATATAACGTTTTGTGCCAAAAGACTCAAACAAAAAAACAGTATGTTCCAGTCTGTATTCAGACAACCACCAATTCTTTCTCTGAAGGCAGAGAGACTTTTTCATCATGAGTCCTTTGGGAATGTCTTGGGTCACTGTATTGCTGAGAACAGCCAAGTCATTCACAGTTCTTCACTGTACAATATTACTGTTACTGCGTACAATGTTCTCCTGGTACTGTTCACTTCACTTTGCATCAGTTCATGTAAGTCTTGCCAGGTTTAAATCCTCCTGCTCATCATTTCTTATAGCACAGTAATATTCCATTACAATCATAAACCACAGCTTGTTCAACCATTTCCCAATTGATGGGCATCTCTCAATGTCTGATTCTTAGCCCCCACAAAAAGAGCTGCTATAAATATTTTCGTACAAATAAGTTCTTTTCCTTTTATTTTTTAAAATCTCTCTGGGACACAGACCTAGCAGTGGTACTGCTGGATAAAAGAATCAGTCTTAAAAGTTGGGAGAGATCTTAGACATCATGTGACAACTATTCACAACCATTCTACCTGAAGGGTAGGTTTTTTGTTTGAAAAAGAACTCTCAGCCCAGTAACTTCATTCTTGATCATCTGATCTGTTCCCCACATCATTTTCTCAATCCAGTGAGAGGGAAGCCCTGTGCATGATAAAGAGCTCTCAAAAGCCTGGGAAAAGCCCAGAAAGTAGCTGCCCCGAGCATTACTTTGGGATTCGCCGCAGTTCATTCATAAGCCAAAGTGCAACGCTGAGCAAAGCCAGGGACCCTGACTGGTGAACTGCAGCCAAAGGAGTTGGAACATACATTAGCAGGGTACTAATGCCCAAGCCCACCTGTTAAAAAAACAAACAAAACCAAAATGAATGGATGACAGCCATAGTAATTATAGTGATTTTAAAAATAAACTGAATATAGCTAGACAAAATAAAATAAGCTTCTACATTTCCATCTGTTTTCCCATTAGTATAAAATGTAAAATAAAATTAGACTATCCCATAATAAGAAACAGCATATTATCAAGCTATATCCATAGAGGGCAAAAGGGCAGATTAGCACAGAAGACACAAAGAGAAACAACAGGGGGAGGGGAGGTACACATCACAGTGCCCCAAACCCAGAGTCCTTCATTTGGGGAAAAGAAGAGTGGCGTAGTCCTGTGAGAATGTGTCATCTGTTGGTGGTCATATCTGTGTTGTGGGCTGGCACAGCAGATAGAATGCCTGATCAAGGAATACTCCTCTTCATGAGTTCAAATCCAGCCCTAGACACTTATTAGCTGTGTGGCCCTGGGCAAGTCATATATCCCTGTTTGCCTCAGTTTCTTCATCTGTCAAATGAGAAGGAAGTGGCAAACCACTCCAGTGTCTTTGCCAAGAAAACCCCAAATGGGGTCACAAGAAGTTGGACATGACTGAACAACAAAAGATCATAGGGTCACTGAATTCCAGATTTAGAGCTGGAAGGGACTCCAGAGGTGATCTACTCTAACTTTACTGTATAGATAAGGAAACTGAAGTCTTGCTTGGTGACTTGCTTAAAGCTGACTGCACAGGTAGCAGACATCAGAGGCATGATCTGAACCCAGTTTCTCTAACTCCAAAGCCCTTTCCACAACACGATATTGCTGAGAAATCTAGGTTTCCAGCTCCTGATTCTTAAGAGGGACTGCAGTTATGAGGACAGTATGGTGGCTGGAAGCAGACTCCTGATAGTGGGAAGAGAAACTTGGGGAGGAAATAAAAGGGATGGTAGAGATCAGGGAAAGATGACCAAGATGGGATGGTTCTGCAAAGGCAGCACGAGGCACTGGTTCATTCATGCATTTAGTCAATACCTATTAAGTTCCTACAACATTCAAGGCACTATCCCCGGTTCTGGGGGAAATCCAGACAAAAGGGATGCAGAACGGCATGGAGGAAAAGACCCAAGACTGGGGAGCCGACATCCAGCTCTGCTTCTTCCTGCCTTGGCCTTCACCAGTCACGGGTCTCTTTAGATTTCCATTTCTTCAGCTGGATTCTATGACCTCTAAGATCTTACTCACTCGGCTCTAAATCCAGCAGGTCATCCCCTGTTATATATTTTTTTTAAATTTTATTTTCTTGATTACATCACTCATTTCCACAAGGTTCTGAGTTACAAATTTTCTCCCCTTCTTTCCCCTACCCCCAAGCCCAAAACAGTGATCCCACTGTAAAGCCCCTCCCACAATCTGTTCCCTTTTATGTCTTTCTCCAACGCCCCTCTAGCTTTCTAGTAGGGCAGGGAGGGTCTCCCTACCCCAGTCCCTGTATGTCTTATTTCCCAGTTGCATGTGGTTAATAATAATAATAATTTTATACACACACACACACACACACACACACACACACACACACACACACGTTTGTTTGTTTGTTTTAACCCCTGTTATATTTCCATCAATCCTTCCAAGTTCCATTATTGCATCAGCAGGAATATTCCCTCTACCTACACATTAGCCCTTCACAGTCTGAATAATCTTTTAGAATTTCTGTAGATAAAACTGTTAATCCCCTGTAGTCCACCCAAGCAATAAGCCCCTTCAAATACAGCTAGGCTGATCCAGACAAAACAGTGTGTCACTGGCCCATACCCAAAGCCCAAACCTACACGGGCCTGCTGAGCCAATGACAATCCAGGATCACCTCCATGCCATGAGCAAGAACTGGGGTGGGGCTTAAGAAACAGCTATTTAATGGAAGTAACCATTCACACGCCCTTGGACTAGGCAGTCGTTTATCATGACTGGTCAGCTATTTCTATGTCCAAGATCTCTGTTGCTCCTCATCATAGGGCAGAAAAGCTCTGGGCTGTGAGCAGGACAATGGTCAAGGAGAGGCTAAGAGTAAAAGATGTGATATAATGGGAAGAACACTATTTGAGTGGTGGCCATCCACTCACCAGCTGCAAGACTATGGGCATGTCCCTGGCCTTCATTTCCTCACCCGCAAACGGGGATGATAACAGTACCCATACAACTTTTATGCCACAAGTTTGTTGTGAGGATTAAATGAGATCATGTGGGCAATATGCTCTGAAGCTGTAAAGTATTATATAAATGTTGGCAACTGTTATTACCATCATCATCATAGGATTATAGGACCAAGAGCTGGAAGGGTCCTTAGTCCTAATTCACAGGAAGACCCTCATCTTACACATGAGTAACTAAGGCATCGTAAGCTGAAGGAATTTGTCCAAAGTCACCAAGGTACTGAGAGCAGAACCAGGATTGGAACCCAAGGCCATCTACCTTCAATCCTGTGCTCTCCCCATTATACCTTGCTAATTAGGTAAATGGTCGATACCTGTGCATAAGCCACAGCCAGCAATGTTGCCACCGCCATTTTGGCCCTTCGAGGAAGGGGGATTCTCCGGGAGAGGAAGTAAAGCCCAGTTATGGCCATGACTGTAGTGATTCCCTACAATAAAGGGAAGAAACTGGTCAGAGATGCTCATAAGAAATAATGACTTTTCCCCAATTTCTAATTTCCACCCCCTGTACTTTGTAAACATATGCTGTTTTCTGGCAACATGACTAAAGCCTATCTAGAATGATGTATAGACTGAGAGCTAGTATTGTTTACAATTATAATACTAGAGATGCTTTCCCCAAAAGATCTCAGTAAAGTCAGCACAGTTGTTGTTTTCACTATCATCTGATACAGTGTTAGAAATGTCAACTATAGCAGCAAGAAAAAGAAACCAAGAGAATAAACATAGGCAAAGAAGAGGCAAAATTACCTCTATTTGTAGATTACAGGATGGTTTACTTAGAGAACGCCAGAAATTCAATGAAAAAAATGAAGAAAAACAATTAGTGTTCCAATGGATCTGTGATCTCATAGATCTGAGTGTCTCCTCAATGATTCGCTCATGCCGTCTGCCCTAAGCGTAATGATTCCTTTTCTCCTGACTTTGAGAAGACACCAATGGAGACCCTGAGCTGTCTACCTGTCATTCTTCCTTCTCACTATATAACCAGCCCATCTTCTTTTTCAGTCAGGGAAACCCCTGATGACATCCTTAATCCAATTATTCTTTGAAGGTCCTTATCTGTCATGTCTCTGTCTGTTCTTATCTACTATCTACCTCACCAACACCCTCTGAATGCTGCCTTTTACTTCTTCTGAGACTAAGTCATATCTTACAGCCATATAACCTGTAAAGATTATTCATCTGTATGTGTCCACATACAGATACACATGTCATCATATACAAATACACATGCACTCATAGGTTCAAATGTATATGAATACATATACATATACATGTACACACACACACACACACACACACACACACACACACACACACACACACACACACACACACACCCCTGGTATAGATAGTACAAATGGACACAAGTTTAGGACCAAAATTTAATGTGAGGACAGTGGAATGGAAATTGCAAAGTCCCTTTGACCACAAAATTCTCCTAGAAGTAAAGGTCCCAAATCTGGCCTCAGACACTTAACACTTAGTAATTGTATGACTTTGGCCAAGTCACTTAACCCCAATTGCCCTGCCTTCCCCTTTCCAAAAAGCAAAAAAAACCAAACCAAAACAAGAAGTAAAGGTCCATCTTTTTAGTCCCAGTACTCCACTGGTTTGGCTGTATGACTGCCTGATGTTGTGCACTACACAATAATAAATAGCTCTGGTAAAGTATTAGCTAGATCTATAGAAATTATTAGCATGTCTGTGTAAAATCCAAGAAGAGGTACAAAGAAAAATTTCATCAAAGTAACAACATGTGCAAAATGTTTGGGTGTTAACCTACTATAACACACACAAGATTTATATGACTACAAATAAAATACTCTTTACAGAAATAAAAGATTCCAAAGCTCTTTGCCAATATTTATACTTTAAGTCTTTATTTCTTGCCTTACACTTTTCATGTTCTATCTTATATCACATTCAACTGAATCAACATTTATTAAGCACCTGTATGCCAGGCTCTATGTTATACTTTGGCGACACAACCACCACCACAACAAACAATCCCTCTCCAAGGAGCCTGTGTTCCTGTATATTCATGTCATATCCCATTAGATTATAAAGTCCTTAAAGGCAAAGCCTGCATCATTTTTTTACTTTTACATTCTAATGGTACCTGGCAAAAACCAGTTGAATGTGTGTGCTCCTTGAGGGTGGGGAGTTTTGTTTTGTGTTTGTATTCCTAGTACCTTAAGCGGGGTCTTGATTATGGCAAGCCCTCAAAAAATATTTGTTGAAATGCACTGAACTGCCAGGTATGGTGGCTAGTGGGAAAGCGCATGTCTACACTACGCTGAGGGTTAATATTGTGGGCCCTTAGGACTGGGAGTCACTAGGCTGTCTAAGGAGGAACAAACCATCCCAGGCCAGAAATGGATCAGGTCAAAGATCCTGTGCTGAGTGATCTCAGAGGGACTGGATCTACAGATCCAGTAAAAGTAGCCCCTGTACGTGCAGCTTCCTCCTAAGACAAACATACCAGGATTCGGTGATCAAACTGCACCATTGTTGGATTCTCAAAGACGTTCCTAAGGACTGGAGAGAAAGTAAAGAGATCCTCTGGGATCCATCGTTCTCCCATCTTGGGGAAGGAGTTGTACACAAGTCCAGCATCCAGGCCTGCCACAAAGGCCCCTGTAGTTCAAGATCAATTAAAAAACTCAAAATAAGAGGGAAGCCAACAAATATAATATCTTTTACATGTAAAACACAATCCACACAAAACAATACGCTACCATTTTTATCTTGGTGCTACAAAGCAGAAATAGTAAAAGTAATAGAGGTATTCTGGAAATCAATCTGCAGGCATTTATGTGCCAGGCTCTGTGGACACAAAGACAAAAATAAACCTGTTCAAATGGAGGAAATCACAGGTACACACCTATACAATGTACTGCACAAAAATTAATAGCCAGGTGAGTAGTGTGTGTATAAGGAGATCAAAAAGGCAGGCTGGGGCTGGGTGGCCACAAATGACTTTTTATTTAATCAAGGGGCAATAGAGAGCCCCAGGAGTTCATTCACTGATTAGGAGGGACATGGTCAAATTCACACTGAAGGAAAATCCCTTTGGTAGTACTAAATGATCATGAAATAATGCTTAGCCTTAATGGTGCTCCATGTGAAAAATACATTTGGGGGAAGGCTTAGACAAAATCATGAATTACAAATTCAAAACTGATTTGTTAAAGTGAAGCTAGGAACAACTGAGCTATCTCTCTCAACTCTGGGATTAAAGTAATGCTTTCTCAGGAAAACATCCCTCAGAGCTTATCAATTATGTTTTGATGTGACAAAATACTAGTAAATTAAAGATGGAGAAAATGCAGACTCAGTATCTGAGAACCAAGGTGACGAGAAAACAGGCTGGACAGCAGGGGATGGGGGCAAGAGAGAGGAGAGGCGAGTGGGAGGGTGAGGAATAGAAGCCTTGGGGAGGATGCAGTAGGAAGGGATGAAGAATCACGAGAGGAGCACAGGATGAAATGATGGTCTCATTCAGGTAGCAAGACTTCATACCTGAAAGAGCTGTAAGGAAAACCAGGCCTGCTGTCCCATGAGCAAATCGCCTCAACTGCAGGAGCTGACGGGTTTCTGGCAACTGTACAGCAAAAGGAAGATGAGTCACTTAGCGAATGATATTGCTAGACCTAAAAACAGGCAACACATTTTTTCAAAGTCAAATACAAGTGAAGAATAAAGGCAATTAAGTGGCTAATGCAGGTTTAAAATGCTTTATAAAGTTTGAAGAGATCTATGCTAAGGGATAAGACTGTTTAGTGTTTAACAAGGACGAGTCAGTTACATATTCACCAGATGAGCACTGACAAGGTGCCAATAGAGTCAAAAAAACCAAGCCCCAATGTCATCTTTTTTTTTTTAACCTTTGCGAAACACGTTTATTTCAGGACACGTATACTTAAGGTTTCCTCTATAGAGTCTCAGCCTATAGGTCCAAAAGAAATCAGCAATGCAGGTGCCATGTCTTCATAGGACAAATTAATTCTCCTGAATAAAGATCTCTCTTAAGGAAGAAGGAATGGAGACTATGAAGGGAACTCCAAGAAGCAACACAGAAGGCTCCTACCTTATCCCACACAAGCACAAAGACAGGAGGTCCAGAATGATTTATTTCCTACTAATTTCTTATAAAAGGAAAAAGTCAAATCTCAGTCCTGGGACAGCCAACATGGCCTTAATATTGGAGACAGGAATAGTTAGGGCACAACAGATGAGGCTGGGGACAAAACCGTATCACTCAAAGCCATTGATCAGGTGGGCAATATCCCAATTGGTCTCTGCCTGGCTTAGAACTGGCTTCTTCTCCAAAATCTCTCACATCAAGGGCTGGGCCAACTAGGCACCATAATCAGCAGCCAGCATAGGGGCTTCATAAGCTACACCAAGCATGTCCACATAGCCAAGGAAGCTTTCCCCATCAGCATAGCCACCAACAACCATGGTGTTCCAGAGCGGGTTCATCTTGGAGTGGCGGCTGTACATGGCTCTAGTCAGCCAAGAATGGATGGCTTTGGAGCTGTAGCTGTGTCCATCACCCAGCAGCTCTTCATCAATCACCATCTGCTCAATGACCTGCTTCACATACTGGAAATGAGCATAGTCCCCAGAGGCACCAAGCATGGTACTGTTGACATGCATGATTTGAGAGACATTTCAGAAGCAAGGCAGGGAGCCACAGGAACCCAGCATATCAGCTGCATTATTACACCACCCTCAAATTTCACACTGCATCTGAGTAATTGGGCTTCCACAGATGGTGCTGTCTGGCCCCAGGAGAGCCCCGAGACAGGCGGGATGTGGCAGAACTGGCCTGGTGAGGGGCCCCTGGCCCACAAACCCAACTGCAGCTCCAACATGGATTCCCTTCTTTAAAAAAAAAAAAAAACCCAAAACAATGCATATTTTTTTTTCTATTCTGAACTTAAAATACTCCCAAAAGAGCACTTTCACATACATAGATTATAAAAAGAGGACTGTATATACATGTGAATTTTCAGGTTATTCTTGCTTTTTTAGAATGTATATTACAAATTCCACTTTATTTTCAAAACTCTCCCATTTGTGGCTCCTTCTGAACTTCCTTAGGTGTTCTTCTGTGCATTTTAAATAATGTTTCAGGGGTGGCTAGGTGGCGCAGTAAACAGAGCACTGGCCCTGGAGTCAAGAGGACCTGGGTTTAAATCCAGCCTCAGATACGTAACACTGACTACCCTGTGACCTTGGGCAAGTCACTTAACCCCAAATGTCCTGCCTTCCCCCCTCCAAAAAGCAAAATAACTAAATAAAATAAATGAATGATGCTTCAAGAACCTTTGTGGGGGTGGGGAGGGTTCTCCCTATTGCTGATCTTTCATCATCTTCTCTACTACTTCTCCAAAAACCAAGAACAACAAAAAAATCCCTTGGAATAAATAAACATAGACAAGCACAATCAATCATCACAGTGGCTATGTCTGAAAGTGTATGTCTTTTTTCACACCCGGATTCCATCAGCTCTCTGTCATGAAATGAACGAATGAAAAAAGCATTTAAGCATTTACTAAAAGCAAAGCACTCTGCTGTTGGGGATACGTAGAAAAGACAGTCCCAGCCCTCACAGAGCTCACATTCTAAGGGGGAAGACAATACATATGAAAGGTTTAAGTTACAAGTAAGATGGAAAGGCCCAATGGTCCTTATGGTACAAGCTCAAAGAAGATTTTAATGCCTCTTTTTTTCTGTCATTTCCAGAGATAAAATGGTGTCCATTTCCAAGACCAGACCACGTGACAGGACCAAGGGCATTAGGGACAAGAACATTCCTTGCTGGGTCTTCAGTAGCTTGGGCTGAAGCTTCCAACTGTCAGGTGGTATATGCTCAAATAATTTCAATATCAGAATGATAAAAAAAAAATCTGAAGACAAATTCACTGCAAAGCACATACACATATGCACACCTCATTTTGTCCTATACATATTCATAAATCTATAGATATATCCACTTTCCTCTACCCTTAAAAACTCCCTCATTTAACCCTGCCATCTCTTCAAGCTATCATCCTGTTTCTCTTCCCTGTCACAGACAAACTAAAAAACAGCTGTCTACTCTTGGTGCTTTCTCGCTTCCCCCCTCACTCATTTCTCAATGACCCTCATGATCAGGCTTCTAGCGTAATCACTCAACTCAAACTGTCCTCTCCATGTTACCAAAGTCACAACTGCCAAACCCAATGGCCCTTCCTTAATCCCCTCTTCCTGGACCTCTCTGTGGCAGCCGATGCTTTGGCTACTGCCTCCTCCTGTATGCTCTTTCTCCTCTGGGTTTTCACTCCATTCTCTTGACTTTGACTGCTTTCATGACTCTGATTTGTCTACCTGACCCCCCCACCCCCCCCCGTGAATTTCTTTGTTGGTTCATCATCCACATTCTGCCCCCCTTGAGTGTACCCCAAGGCTCTGCCCTAGGCCTTATTTCTTGACTTTCTTTCAACCTCTTTTGGTGACCCCATCAACTGCTTTGGGTTTAAATATCTCTTCGAAGGTTGTTTCATCACCAATTGCCTGCTGGATATTTCAAACCCGATGTCCCACAAGCACTTCAGACTCATATTCCTTCCTTCAAATCCGTTTCTTTTCCTAACTTCCCTATTTCTGTGAGGACTACCACCACCCTTTCCAATTACCCAAGCTTGCAAACTAGGAGTTATCCTTACCTTGTATCCAAACAGGTGCCAAACCTACCCCACCATCTCTTGACTCTTTCACTTTCTACACATAGCTGCCAAAGTGCTATTCCTGGATCACAGGTGTGACCACTCCTCTGCTCAAAACATTTCAGAGGCTCTCTATTGGCCCTAAGATCCAACACACATTCCTCCATTTGGCGTTTGAAATCCTTCACAACCTGGCTCCAGCGCACCCCTCTAGGCTTCTATATGCCTCCCTTCACAAATTCTATGGTCCAGTCAAACTGGCCTTCCTTTTTTTTTGTGCCTTGCACAGACTATCTGTCCAGAACACACTCCTTCCTCTGTGCTGTTTCTTATAATCCCTAGTTTCCTTCGAAGTTCAAGTCAAACCATATCTCCTATGTGGAGCCTTAACTAACTTCTCCAGGTTCTGGTACTTCCTCCCCCAAATTACCTTATACTAATTTTGGATATTCATATTGTTTCTGCTGTCCCCCCCAGTATAAGCTCCTTGAGAGCGAGGATGGGCTTCTTTTTGTCTTTGTAGCCTCACCACCTGGCTCGTAGCAGGCACTCAACAAATGCTTGTTGTTGTTTCTGTAAAGCAAATTGTAAAACTCAGCTCATGTTCCCCTTCCTGACAATGGATCACCTTCCCAACTACTCTATTCCTGTCAGTGGTCATCATTCTTTCACTCACTGTAATGTTAATGGGATAGAAGATCTTCCCTGCCCATTACTAGGCTTCACAAGGAACCCACTAAGGAAAGCTTGCCAGCTCATAGGAAGGTTTTCACACCTTTTATTAATTTCTAATTAGGCACTGAGTCAGGAGGGTTGTGATGCCCTCTGGCTCTAAAAAGAGTAGATATAATCTGAGGTTAGCATTTTGCTTTGGGGCTCACTCATTGGAAGAATGTTCTTGTGATTTGAGATGAGACTCTAAGTAGCTGTTAAGGAGCCCCTCAGCTTTGAAAAATCCAGATGTTGGTGCTTTTCTCTCTGGTAACCACGTATGCCTGGGTCAGACAGTTGGATCTGTCTGCTAATCTGTGCTAATTTCTCAGACAGTTAGAAGCCCTGTCTATTGGTCTTTATTTCTCTGCTTGCCATTTTCTTAATTTTCTTTGTTTGGATTTTCTCTGAAGTTCAGGGTGCTGATTTTTCCCCTGAACTAATGAATGTAATTTTAAACAGACTGTTGACCCCTTAAACAGCTATCTTTCCTAGTAAAGCAGATCTAAGAACCTGTGCTAGCAGCCATCCTGGGTACAACAGTGTGGTTGCCCTACACTCCTAAGGAAGGCAATTAGATGTGAACACCTCCACCCTTCTTCCTCTCCACCTCTAGATAAATTTTTATATCCATTCTTTCTTCCTACTCTCCTATAACAATCAACATTTCTTGAATGAACCAACCAGAAGAGGTGTCTCTACTCTCAAAAATTAATCACCTATTATACAGGTTTTCTTGAAATGAAAATTTATGTTTTTATATTGAATCCCCTCTTATGTTCTGCTGTGTACCTGAGAATTTTTTGTTTTGTTTTGTATTCAAGTTTAAAATAAATGAAAAATTTACCCCTAAAAAAGTTAATCACCAACTTGTGCCTTCACCTCTGCTTCCTCTACGCCCTTGTCTTATTTTTCTTCCTTTCGTTGTCAAAATCTTTCAATTAGTGACACCACTTGGCTTCTCCTATCTTTCTGCCTGCTTCTTCTCACCTTTAATTCCTTCTCCTTCCTGTCCACTCCTTAAATCCCTTGATCCTCACGTGTCTGTACTCAGCCTTCTATTTATATTCTCTCTCAAAGAATTCTTCCATTCTTACAATTTCAGTTATCATTGTAATGGAGATAACCCCAAATCTATATCTCTAGAGGAGAACTCTCCCAAGCTCCAGTTCTCAATTTCAAACCACTTCCCCAGGCTCTATTATCACCTCAAATACACTCCCACCCAAAGTCTATCTAGGGCTATTTTCTGGCCATTTTAGGCCAGATTATACTTTTCACACCTGCTGTGTGAAACTGATGATGAAACCATGATGAAAACCATGATGAAAACGTCACGTGGGAACAATATGAAATACATCTTTATCATGTATCTCTATAAAAAGTGTCATATCTTGCTCTTACTCATTAAATTAGGCCAGTTATAGTGTCCTTGAATCAATATGTAGAACACATACTATCACACCACTAAAGTACTCTGCATATACTATATTCTCCTGGACTCAACAAGTAATAAAGATAATACTAAGCATTTAACACTTTTCTTATTCTATTATCTTATTATTCTGTTACCTTACATTCACAGATAACCTTTGGTCTGAATCTTCTTACCTTCCTTCCTTTGGGTCTTCCAGAGTCAAGTATGTAAGGGTTTGGATCTTTTAGTGAGGGGGTTCTTAACCTGAGGTCCATCGACTTGCTTTTTAAAAAACTGTTCCTAGCTATAAGTAAACATACTGGGCTTCGTTTGTAATCCTAGGCATGTATTTTATGTTTGTAATAGCAATCATCTGAGTAGCAATCTGTAGGCTTCCCCAGACACCACCAAAGGGATGCAAGACAAAAAAACTAAACAAGTCCTACTCTCTTGAGACTTCTTCCAACTTCATAATTTGGACTCTATTGTACACTGACATGCTGATAATCCTTAAATCCATTCTGCCTTTGGGTGACTGCTCCAAGTCTCTTCCAAAAATTATGCAGCCTTCTATGACTTATTTAGGTGGCAGAATTCAATGCTCCTTTCATTCTTGGCAATGCTGTGTTTCTAGAACATGGGCAGACTTCATTATAAGGAAAGCTTTATTTATGTCAACCATCTCCCATAGGTCACTAACTTCTAAATCTTATATGAGCTAGGACACCCAGTTCCCTGACATTAGCATCACTGCAGGAGGACAAGCAGATACCACAGGAGCTGTCTGTGGAATGCAGATGACCTCTTACCTTGTCTCGAGGAAGCAAGAGGGAGAGTGCAGTCCACAAACTGGCACAATAGAGGACAAGCGCCGAGCCCAGGTGAGCAGCCAGGCGATACTGGCTCACCCGAGGGATGTCGTAAGAATCGGGTTTTTCTTCTAACCCACTCTTCACCATATACCATCCCAGCAGTCCCTAACAACAAATGGAGAGCAAGATATAACATGATTCAAATTAGCCACATACCTGGGAGAGAAATCATTTAACTTTATTAAGGCTAAACAAATAGTGTCCTCCCATGTCCCTGAGGTTCCAGAAATTAATATTTATCGCCTTCCACAGTGAGACAAATCTCTTCCCCAACATCTATTCATTTTTTGTGGAGTAGCTTCAGGATATTTCTCCTCTCATACTTTGAAAATCTAATACTTTCAAATGTGCTCCAGGTCCTATCTCATTCAAGAGACTTTGTTTCTACCTTTATCCCTTTCTGCTCTGGCATCAAAGTCATAGCACTAAGGGCAATCGCCAGTTCAAATGATATGAAGGGACAAAGTGCTGGTTGTGAGATGGCTCCCTAGCTGGTACTAAAAATGGGCCAGGGCTGCAATATAACCATCCCACCATTATGGTCTTCACCTGTTATACTGTAAGGTCCTTGAGGGCAGAGCCTGTTGTTCTTTTTCTTTTTGTATTCCCAGTGCATGGCACTGTGACTGCCAAATATACAGTAGATGTTTACTGATGAAAGGGATGACTAATCTGTCTCTACTGCTCAGTTAATCTCTTTCTGATTTCTCACTTGCTTTCTGCTTCATTTGGATATCTCGCTGCCATTTTAAGGTAAACCCCGTTTTCCCAAGCTCTCCATTCTTAACTAATGCCACCCTGACACAACTTCAAAATATTCTATGGTACAGTTATAAGGATTACACATCTACAGCTGGAAGTGACCTAAGGATTATCTAGTCCAGCCCCCATTTATAAGAGGAAATCCAATAGCCAAAGAAATAGTTATGATACTTAGAAAAGGTTTTCTAATTCTGAAGGGACCAATAACACTGAAACAGAACATTATTTAGTCAAAAAATAGGTTGATTTGAAAGCTCAAGTGGATGTTTCTGAGAATCTTTGCATCTTGTATAACTCACCTGGAAACAGACTAAGCCACAGAGGGCAAGGACACGACCTTTCATGCCATGAGTGAGCCAGCCCTTTCTCCAAAAATAGACAGTGGGAAGGATATACACTAGACCCACTATCCGTCCCCACATTCGGTGTGAATACTCCATGTACCAGATAAACTTAAATTCTGCCAAGGTCATGTTATGGTTCAAGCTAGATGAAAGGGAAATCAATAAAGGAGAAGAAGAAATATTTTTTTAGTTAAGTTTAATGTGACAAAACAAAAGTACAGTTGCATAGCCTTAAAAAATAGGAAATGCCTTGTTTTCTTGAAGTTAGGAGTCACCTCTTGCTAAAGGCATTAAACATCAAGGTATACCTTATTTGTCAATGGGAGATTTCACGTGTATGTGCACACACAAAAAAAATCAAGCTGTACTAAGAAGCTTAACTTCCAGATTCCAGGAAGTCAAGTAAAATTGTTACCCTTGTCTTTCATTTGCTGGTATCTTTGAAACAAACAGCATTTTACATACATTTAGGAAAATCCAGCATCTTCAGTATTACTCTGGTAATATTCAGTATTACTTAAAGAAATATCCTATCCCCCTGCAGGATTCTCAAGTCTATCCATGACCAAAAGGCCACCTTGGACTTTTGGGTATAGTCTAGGAACATGTGGATTATGTGATTCTCTTTGTTAGCATCTGGCGCTAACAAAGAGAATCACATATTTTGACTAATGGTTTAAAAAAAAAATGCAGATTAAGTTTTTCTAAGGGATTCATTTTTTGTTTCCTCCCATACTTCCACTCAATAAACCCAATTCAATTCCATTCAACAAACATTTGGCATTTGTTATTATTTTTAAATTATTGTGCTTACATTTTAAATTCTGGAAACTGCTGGTATTTTTGGAACTCTGCTTCCCATTCTTCTTGGCTTGTGGGTGGTTTCATCTCCTTTATCAAGTGCCAATCTACCATGGAGAGCCCAGACTCGGTCAACCTTAAGATGAAAACAGAAATGGATACTGTTAAGATCTTAAAGAAATCTACTGGCTCCACTAATTATAGACTTAAGGAATAAACATCTGAATTTAACCTTGATAAGGATAATATTCTGCTTTCCCTCCTCTCACTGATAGTTGGTGGTTTTTTTAATTTTTCTTAAGGTAAAGGCATTATCTGGTACAAGTTTATCCTACCTTTTCTCTCTTCTTTTCCTTTCTTCCTGCTAGAATTTCATTGGCTCACTCAGTACTAAATCTGTTAAAACCAAGTTTTCCTAGGACAATGTCGTTGGGATAGACACTGCTCCCCTTCCAGACTGCAAAGCTACTTCAGAGTACTGTGCTGCCTTTGCAAGAAAGGGAGCTTTTGCCCATAATGGCAACCACACTAAGGACCAAGGGAAGAAATATCATGGTTTTAGAATGAAGGTAAGATCGTCTACTATGCTATATTTTGAGGCTTATAATTTTAGATCTGAAAAGAGCCTGAGACAATATAGTCCAACCCCCTCATTTGACAGAAGAGGAAACTGAAATCCAAGTTTATATAATTTGCCCAAGTTCATGGCAGTGTCCCATATCCTGTCTCTGAATTTTATGCTCTTTTCATTCTGCATTATTGTGCTCTTGAGAAACACAGCAGAATTACTTGTTGTTCAGTTATTCCAGTTGTGTTGACTCTTTGTGACCCCATTTGTAGTTTTCTTGGCAAAGATACCTGAGTGGGTCACACAGCTACTAAGTGTCTGAGGTCAAATTTGAACTCAGGTCTTCCTGAGTTCAGGCCCAGCATTCTACCCATTGTATCACCTAGCTGCCCCCATCAGAATTACAGGTGCCTTCTTTTACTGGATGGCAGATGATGATACTTCTAATTTGTTTCAAGTTTTATTGGGGACTGCTCACCTAGTCACTCCACCAAGAATAACTGCTCCTGCTACTGTTCCACTGCAGATCAAGAGCCAACGGCCCATAACCCGTTGGGCAGCCTTCGTTGGGACAGACGCTGCTCCCCTTCCAGACTGCAAAGCTACTTCAGACAGAGTACTGTGTTGTCTTTGCAAGAAAGGGAGCTTTTGCCCATAATGGCAACCACACTAAGGACCAAGGGAAGAAATATCATGATTTTAGAATGAAGGTAAGATCATCTACTGTGCTAAACCTTTACCCTTAGTATACACTATGCTTTTCTACCATACTGTCTTGTCCAATTCTTAACTAGTTATAAATTCCTTGAAGACAGGGGACATATTTTTATCAAACTCACAAATTATAATAGTATCCCTTTCAAAGAGCTTTCTTCACAACCTGGGGGTGGTATGCAGCAGCTGGATTTGGAATCAGAAAGATACGGATTCAAGTCACTGGGACTTGTCTAAAACTCAGTTCCTCCTCTATAACATAAAAGAAGGGAACTAGAACTGAGCCCCTCTTCTAAATTCTGAGCTTTTTATCTATGATCCTATGAAGTCAGAGTCCCGACTCAATCACATATCAGAAGAAATCTTAAAGATCATTTAGTCCATTCTCTCATTTTTCAGATGAGGAAACAGGCTCAGAAGGCTTGACTCCCAAAGGGTATACGTTCATTCATTCATCCATCAAGTCAATATTAAGGTCCTCTGGTTCCAGGTGCTCTGCTTGGCGCTAGGGGTTGGTTAGTCGCTGGGCTGGGAGGCCCGGGCCTCCTAATGCAGTCTTTCAACTCTAGCATTCTCATTTCTCTGTCTTCCCTAGAGCCAAGTGCAGTACCCCATGGGCTTAATACGTGTCAGGATCTGGGACACAATTCCATCAGGGAAGAAAGGGCAGCCGCCAGTTCAACGACCCTGTGAGCTAAGTGCTCTCATCATTCCCATCTTACATTTGAGGAAACTGAGGCAGGCGGTGGTTGTGATTCGCCACCAGGTCTTCCAGACCAGCGCTCAAACCCCTGGGCCACCTAGCTACGGGCTCTACACATTGGAACAATATCTAGCGTTTGTAGAGCGCTCTAGGGGTCGCAAAGCACTTTATGTACATTATCCCACTTGATCCTCATGAAACTGATTCTATATTGGGGAATGAGGGCAACATGCACACAAGAAATACGGGACATATACAAAGCAACGGGGGGTGGGGCGGAATCGGGACAGCAACAGAATGGGGAATGAATGAAAGGACATTACTCGGGCTCCCAACCCCCTTCTACCTCCGGGCCTCATCCCCTCTGCGCCCTGACCGACCCCAGACCCACACTTCACTTCTCCCTGAGCTAGCTCTGACTCCGAGAGCCCCTGCTGGGGCGCCCGTACCCGGGGAGCCCCCCTAGCAGCCAGGAGCCGGACGCCTGCACTCCCCAGCACCGCTTTTAGAGGAGGAAAGAGTAAGCGCAGCATGGCGAACGTGACCGCCGCAGGCGGGGGCGGGGGGAACTTCGAGGCCCTCAAAATCACCGCCGGACAACACTCTTCCTCGGCCGCCCAACGCCGGCTTCCTCCCAATGAAGAAAAGTACTTCCGGAGCACGCAGATCGCGTCTCAGAGGGGGTGGGGTGGGGAGGGGAGGGGAGGCCTGTTCTCGTCACGTGATCGTGGACGCAAGGGGTACGTTGCCGGAAATTTGACTACTACGCCGGCGGAGACCCTGCGGAGCCGGCTTTGGAAGGGGTGGGCAAGGCAGCTGAGGAAGCGTTGGGGGCGCGCGCCTTTGGTGCCCCAACCGCGTCCACCCCGGGCTGAGGCTGTGAAGATGAAGAAGCGAGAGATATCGAAGGGCCAGAAGCGGGTCCGTATCGCCCCGGCCCACACAGGTGAGAGCCACGGCAGGGCTGCCGAGGCTTAACTCGTTTGGCATGAGTGGTGCGGTGGGGAGAGCGCCGGGCTCGAATCTGGGCCCTGCCTGGTGTGACCTTGGCCCAGGCCCGGCCTCTTCGGGCGGCGGTTTCCTCACGTGTAAAATGAGAGGTGAGGGCGGGGCTGCGGGGCCGGGCGAGAGTCAGCAAAGCGCAGATAAAATGCTTGCCCAGGCCCCGGGGATGCTCCCAACGGGCGTATGTCGGCCAGGTGGCTGGGTGCTGGAGGCCGGAAAACCCGAGGTCCAGCCGCGTCTGACCCTTGTGTGACCCGGGGCAAGTCACTTCCCCTTTGTCTCAGTTTCCTTATCTGCAAAATGGGGTGCATAGTGGCACCTGAGCACAAAGTAAAGTAGTGCTTGTGAAGCGCTTTGAACAGCACTTGAAGAAGCTGTCGTTATTATTTAGTAACGAGCATTTTACATAAGCGAGGGGGGAGAGAGTACGTACATACGTGTGTGTGTGCCCCACTCCGGTCACCCTTGGTGTGTGGCCTCGGGCAGGTCACTTAATCCCTCTTGGCCCCCCCCTCCACTTTACTCATCTGTAAAATATGGAGGGTTGGACTAGACGGCCTCCTATCAGTAATCAATCAGTAAGCATTTATTAGGCACTTACTGCGTACCAGACACTGTGCTAAGTCTGCCCCAGTGATCCTTTCAGTTGGAGCTGGAAACTAGTCATTTGGGGCCGCCCAAGGCAAGCAGTATGGATGGAATCTATCCTGCCCACCCTGGGGTTATATTTATCATGGCAGTGCCTTGTTTGTACATAGTTGTTTGCATGTTGCCTCCCCTCTTTGACTTCGAGCTCCTTGAAAACATGGACTGATTTTTTTTTGCCCTTTTTTGTATTCCCATTGTTTATATTTTTTAAGTGCTTAATAAATACTATTGGACTAGAACCAAGTCTAGACCCAGCTGGGGAAATGCTGCCTGCAGATAAATGAAAAACGTTGTGTAGTTTGGGGGGAATATTTTAATTTTTCATTTCTTTAAAACTCCAGCTATGTTGGACCTGGTTAAGTCTCTGCTTAATAATGGGGGTATTGCACAAGGTTTTGGGGGGAGAGTTGTCATCATTGGTGAATTCAGATGTTGCTTTCTAGACTACCATGATAGTAAAAGTAGTCTGTGTAGTTGCAGCATGGTCCACCCCACTAACAGGTTTGTTTTTGTACCTTGCAACTTTTAGAAATGAGAAATGGATTTCTAATGGAGGTATGTGTGGATTCAGTGGAGTCGGCTATAAATGCAGAAAGAGGAGGTAAAAGAGGTACAGGGGATGGGAGGATGAGGTGTTCTGTACCTTCCCCACATGGTTGCAAACTGACCCTGGAGAATCTCTTGTAATCACAAGTACTGGAGATGGAGAGCCTACCTCTCTGAACCTTAGTTTCATCTTCTGGAAAATGAGCAGTGAGATAAAACTTTGATTTTGAAAAGTAACTGAAAACAGCAGCTAGATGGCGCCATAGTGCACAAAACACCCATCTTGGAGTCAGGAAGACTCATCTTCCTGTATTCAAATGTGGCCCCAGACACTTACTAGCTGTGAGACCCAGGGCAAGTCACTTTACCCTGTGACTCAGCTTCCTCATCTGTAAAATGAGCTGGAGAAAGAAATGGCAATTACAGTATCTTTGCCAAGAAAATTCCAACACAACTGAAAAATGACTAAGCACAACAAAACTTTGAAAACAAAAGCATCATAATAAAAGGGAGTGTGAGACAGTCATCTGGTTCAGTCCCACAACATGAAATTGGGAGCCAAGATGTCTCTTTCATTTTGCTGAGTAGGAACATTGACCAAACTAAACTAACTAAACCTAAAAGAGAATTTCAGAGATTTGTTGCTATCATAGCAACTAACACACTGTATCTCCTACTCCAAGGTCGCCTTTGTACTTTAGAATTGTTTAGTTAAAAGAAGCTTCAAAGATTTCCAACATTCCAATAACCGGCTTTTAGTTCTTTGCCAATATTCTAATTTCATTTCATCATGCATTTTCTGCACCCCTAAGTCCTGTAAGTTTTCTGATTTTGAGCTCTGGATAGGTTCTAACTAATAACTTACCCATGTCTTGGTCCTAGTATAACTTGGAATTACTCAGAACCAAATCCTGTATTTACTCATCTATAAGAAAGACTTCATGTACCACTGGGGTCAATCTAGAAACTTATCCCCTGTTCCATGGTCATTCCTTGTAGTCTCCTTTGGAGTCCTGTAGAAAGCTTGAGTAGGATTTTAACTTTTAGATCCTGTGATTGAATCTACTTTGGCTGTAAAATGTAGATGAATCAAAAGATAAAGTTTCCTCTTATGATGACTATTTGGAACAAAGAAAGATAAATTAGATTTTGTCTGGGATTTCTGATGACCTTTTAAGCTCTTTTATCACAGGTGCTGGCCGAATTGAGTTGTGTTCTGGTTTGGTGGAGGGAGGAACTACACCCAGCATGGGTGAGTGCCTGTTCTTCTAAGTAACTCCTTATTAAACCCTTAGGCCTACACATTGCATCCAACAGCTAGCAGGTGCTTAACAAATGTTTTTGGATTTTATTGCATTCATTTGACCATCTGTTGCTATGACATAATTGAGTTAAGTATAACGGCAGATTCTGAGAACTCGTGACTGTTAGGAAGCAGTGTGTTGTGGTAGAAAAAATTTTTTTGCTTTTTTTGGAGGGCAGTTGGGGTTAAGTGACTTGCCCAAGGTCACATGGCTAGTTTTTGTGTTTTTTAAGTGTCTGAGGCCGGATTTGAACTCAGGTTCTCCTGACTCCAGGGCCGGTGCTCTATTCACTGCACCACCTAGCCACCCCCGAAAAAAATGTTTGATAAGACGAAGGACTAACCTTGGAATCAGGAAAACTTAGGATCACATCCCACCTCTGGCACCTACTGCTGTCTGACACAGGACACATCCCTTAACTTCCCAGTGCCATAGGAAACTTTTAAGACTATTAGTTGTAAAGAAGGTGCTGAATTGCCTTGGGTGAACTCCTCACTGGTACCTTCCCTCCTCCAGTGAAATCACAGGTCCAGTCCAGAAAATCAAAGTCTGACTTAGCACCTGTGTGACCCTAGGACCTTCTGCCTGTCCTCAAATAACCTTGGTTTCCTCAAGTGTAAAGTGAGAGGGTTGGGCTAGAATAATTCTCTGAGGTCCTTTACAACTCTGAATCTATACTCATAGCTAGCTATATGCTGTATCCTTATGTGTTTTCATTTCTGTATCTTTGTAAGATCCCTCAAAACAGAAACTTTTATGAAGATTTCTTTCTTTCTTTCAGAAAAGGGGCTAAGCACTTTGCATTTGTATGGTTTGGGAACACAGGGACCATTAGAGTTGGTTTTAAATAGTACTTCAGAAGACTTGGGAGGAAAAACTTGAATCTCAGTGATTCTGCTTGCCGAACATGGAGACTTGAAGCTGCTAGATCCTAGATGTCACCTACCAGTAAAAGAACTGAGTATGTTGTACATGATTCTGCAAGAAGTTTTATGGAGCCTTGAATGACAAGTACTTTAAAGATTTCAGTGTCATTCTTTGCTGTTTTCTAACATTATAGTTGTCTATTACTTAGCCATGGCTCTTGTGCATTTTTTTTCTACTTTATCTCCACTCCCACCTTCTACTTACATTTCTTTTGGCCTCAGCAGTTTGCTCTTCCTTTTCTGCTGCAGCTGACATTAAGGAGCAGATTGAAGAGGCCAAGATATTTTTGCATATATTTATTTAAGAGTTAAGAGTTTATTACCTCTGCTTGGACTTTTATCTTTTCACTGTGTGTTCTTCTAGGTGTTCTCCAAGTGGTTAAGCAGTGTGTTCAGATCCCTGTCTTTGTGATGATTCGACCACGTGGAGGGGATTTCTTATATTCCGATCGTGAAGTAGAGGTCATGAAAGCAGACATCCATCTTGCCAAGCTTTATGGAGCTGATGGTTTGGTTTTAGGGGCATTGACTGAAGATGGACATGTTGACACTGAGCTCTGCATGGAACTTTTATGTAAGGATGTAATACTGAAATGGAAATGCCTCTTAATTACCCACAATGTGATTGTATCCATATGTACTCAACATTGAAAGACTACTTGATTACATACCTATTTTTCCATTTTTTTCCTACACCCTTTCCTATACCAGTAGGCAGGTCATTTGTTAAAGATGATATTTAGAGTAGGGAAGAGCCATTAATCAGACCACAGATATTAGTGTGTAAAAGGCTGAATAAACCTGCTTGTCTAGTGTGATTAAACTTAAAGAAAAATCTATTAATTTTATATTTGTTACTCCTTGCTACAATATTTATTGAAAGCCCATTATCAGACAACCCATTAATACTGTTTAAATGTAACTTAAATATCAAAAAGCTTTGAAAGAAGCTGCTATTCATATGTCATGATATAAGCAAAATAGCAGTAATTCAGGTTTTACCAGTTTTGCTTTAATAGCTTTGAAGTATGAAAGGTATTACAGTTTCTGCTTGAACACTGGCTTGTTCGTTTGATTTGTCTCCAGTCAGTGTTAATAGTCATAATGATTTTGAATGGTCTTAAGTGGTTTTAAAATTTGGACATATTTCTATATATGACCGTTAAGACATATATCACGCTGTATATGCAGAAACAGTGCCATTTGTAAATGGACTGTTTCAGCCGCAGTATTGTTATATAAGACCTACTCAAGAATAGAGAAAAATATTGATAACTTTGAAAATAACAAAGTTAAACAGATATGTGTAGATTAATAAAAATAATGAGCTAAAATTGGGTTAATTTTCTAAAATAATCTGTTGAGTTCACAAAAATAAATTTTGAAAATTATCTATTCCAAAATAGTAAAGTTGTTTTTAATAACTTAGCTATTTTGAAACACAGTTTGTTTAACTCAGATTTTGTTTTAAAATTATGGTTAATGGGGTTTGAACGCCTAGAATCAAGAGTTTTTTCCCCCTGCATTTATGGTCAGACCCTACTTAGAAATTTTATGGTGTGGCAAGATTGCAAATTAGTGTACATATGTGACTTAATATACATATTAGCCTTAGGATATATGTCGATTAGATTGCTTTTATTAATTTTAGCTAGAAGTAATTTCTGTTTGTTTGGTTTTTTTGCTTTTTTTTTTTGTTTGTTTGTTTGGTTTTTTGCTTTTTGGAGGGGGGGTGGCAGGACAATTGGGGTTAAGTGACTTGCTCAAGGTGACATGACCAGTAAGTGTTAAGTGTCTGAGGCTGGATTTGAACTCAGGTCCAGTGCTCTATTTACTGTGCCACCCAGCCACCCCTAGAAGTCATTTCTAAGAATGAGTTAATTATAATTCTGTTTAGAAACCTTAAGCACTTTTTCTTTTTTTCTTTTTTTTGGCAGGATAAGACCTGGAATGTAGGATGGCTTTTATTTAGCATAGCACCATGTCAGAATGGACCATAGTTTATTTCCATTTCTTTCCCAGTTACTAGTACAGTAACCTTGAATTAAAATTGACTTGTCAAAAGAATCATGGCAGGAAAATATTAAAGATTGGTTTAGGCCTTAGGGCAGGCCTGTACTACCTGCAGCCCACCATCCTTTGGTAGCCTGGGCCGCAGGTTGTGCAGGCCTGTCTTAGGATATGGGAAAAGGAGGAGCTAGGAGTAACATTTTAAATTTGGGTTTACTATTTCTTTGATACGGTTGCCACAATTAGAGTACATATGGAACCTGAGGGAGGTTCTTTCAGGACTTTTTCTCCTGTTCCAGTAAAACTCATTTTAAACTATCTGTGGGAGTAGGAGAGGTGGGTAGGAGCATGAGGTAGGACCAAAGGGACCCGCAAATTTCTAGACCAAAGTACGCTATTACTTGTCAAAAATAGGACAGATAAAAGAGGAGAAGTAGCAGTCATAACACTGAGCTTGTGTAGTTGCCAGGCCTTTATAAAGTTATTTGTCTGAAAATGGTAGATTAAGGAAGGGAACAGGGTCTTTTGTGTATTTCATTGTCATTCCCTCATTCATGTTTTTATCGAGAGCCACCCATGTAAGGTATTGTGCTTTGGGGAACAGACTGAAAAACAGGACCAAGTCCCTGCCCCTGGTGAGCTTATAGTTCAGGAAAATTTGTAACTCTCCTTTGACTTTGTTTACCACTTTTAACTGCCTCACAGAAGTAGCTGAGGGATTTTGGAAATGGGAAGTTGAAACTTGTGTAATACAGATTTTTTTTTTGAGTAATAAACAGTGATGTTTGCTTCGTGTATTTATCCCATGACTTTCTTTTTTTTTTTTACAGCCGCTTGCCGTCCTCTGCCAGTCACTTTCCACCGAGGTGAGTCACATATTTTTGGAAGTTCTATTGAAACAGACTAGTTTCTTCACCCAGTGCAGTTTTATAGGACATATTTCTATATCTTATGAGAACTAGGCCCCAAAAATAAAATTACAAAGTTTTGCACTGTTGCCAATTGGTTTCTTTAAACTGATGGTAATCACAGATTTAGATATGTAAAATATTGAGAAATTTTTAAGGGAAAAAGATCTTTTATTGGGTGGAATTTAAAGGAAAGAGAAAATGGAATATACACATGCAGAAATATACATTTTATATATTCGCATCACGTGTGTGTGTGTATACACACGTATGCGTACACATACAATTAATTTTTAGGACCCTTAGACAGAAAGTCATTTGTTACTTTGTCAGCATTGAAATATATAGCTACATAAGAAATTAGCATGTTGAGCATAGTTAAAAATGTGAAAATCTCATAAGAAGGAAAAACTAGAACTTCCTTTTTTGAGTCTTAATGTTTCCATTTAGATTCCTATATGGACTTAGCGTTCAAAGAATAAATTAAAGAAATGACAACTCAGGTCAAGTATGAAATTTTTTTCCTGAAAAACTAGAAAGTTTTGGATTATTAGATTTTTTTTTAACGTGTGGAAAATATTTCTAATCCATACTTTGCCTTTTCTTGTCCAAAATTATTAAATTGTGCAATAAGATTTTAGTGTAAGATCCTCTCTTTGAATTATATTAATCTTGTATAAGATATTCTAAAAGTCTTTTGCAGAAAGACTTTTGGGGCACTATGATTCCCAGTACAAATAATACAGCACAACTTTTAGATGTAAGATGTTGATCATTTATGCTTACAGAGAATATTGCTATTTTCATTAGAAAGAAGGATCTTGAACCTTCTTAGGGACTTTCTCTAGTTGACTTTTTTTTTTGGAGGGCAGTTGGGGTTAAGTGACTTGTTCAAGGTCACACGGCTAGTTTTTTGTGTTAAGTGTCTGAGGCCAGATTTGAACTCAGGTCCTCCTGACTCCAGGGCCGGTGCTCTATTCACTGCGCCACCTAGCCGCCCTCTCTAGTTGACTTTTAATCAGTATATTGGTGAGTATATTTTTATTATATAGATGAGGACTGAAGGAACTGGGAGTGAAGTATATATCAACATTTCTATCTATCTATATTCCTTTTTTATAAAAGGAATTTTTTTTTCTTTTTGGAGGGCAGTTGGGGTTAAATGACTTGCCCAAGGTCACACGGCTAGTTTTTGTGTTAAGTGTCTGAGGTCAGATTTGAACTCAGGTCCTCCTGACTCCAGGGCCAGTGTTCTATTCACTGCGCCACCTAGCCGTCCCTAAAAGGAATTCTTGATTTATTTTTTGTATGTGTTTTTATATCACCTTCATTTCTTTTTTTTTTTTTTTCCCTTTTTGGAGGGAGAAGCAGGGCAATTGGGGTTAAGTGACTTGCCCAAGGTGACACAGCTCTTTAAGTGTTTGAGGTCATATTTGAATTCAGGTCCTCCTGACTCCAGAGCCAGTGCTCTTATTCACTGTGCCACCTAGCCACCCCTACCACCTTCATTTCTAAATGCATATACACTGTTGACCACTAACTCTTGTTCTGAGATAGAATGGGTCAGCATTTCCATTGTTTATTGTATAAATAAACTTTATTTTAAAATTTAATACACTAAACATGAACGTTTTATAGCAAATATACAGAACGCATTATTTTTGTTCCTGAAATAGAGGTATTTAATATATTTCTGTTTTCTCTCAAATTTCTGGCCCCTTTGAGGAAAATATGAAGTGGTGGGAGGTAGAGCTTTTCCCTATGGCTTTCGGCTTTCCGAAAATTTTATATCTCTGGAGAGATCCTCTCTAGGGCTCCACAAATTTGGTTTTCATTCTAATATTAGGGTGGTGTAAGCAAAGGTAAGTCAAGGCATGCAACTAGGAAAAAAGGCCTGGTAGCCAACTTAGTCTACTTTTCAGTTAAATCAGAACGGTGGAATACTGTCAGCTGTGTACTGTGGGTCCCTGTGATGTCCAGCATAATTCTGTACAGTGGTAGCACTTGTACTGAGGACCAGGGCAAAGGACTTTTTCTCTAATAGGTTTCTGTTGTCTTTGACTTCTTTCATACCTATGCTATAGGTAGAGGGAGGGAATATTAGAGAGTTGGAGTGAAATCTCAAGCCAAAAATGATATTAAAATGCCCTATTTGTCATTCTGCTGTGAACTTTTTACCTAGGATATCCTACCGTGTTTTAGTTAAAATGGTATGACTTTCCTTTCAGAAATGATGAGTGTTTTTCAACTCTAATTAGGACGCCATCTGCCAGGATTTCTGAGATGCTGAAGGATCTTTGACCAAAATACAAATTGTTTGATGTATTTGCAGCTTTTGATATGGTTCGGGACCCAGTGGTGGCTCTGGAAACCCTTTTGACCTTAGGATTTGACCGTGTGTTGACCAGTGGTTGTGACAGCTCAGCGTTAGAAGGATTGCCCTTGATCAAACAGCTCATAGAACAGGTATGCAGCCCTTAGAAACATATAGATATAGCACCCTTTGGGTACTTTAGATGCTGCTCTTCAGAAACCCAGTATTATTGTTTTACATGCTATTGTTATTTGTCAGTATTGTTTCTAGGTGGAAAAAAAAGCCAGTAGGCAGGTCGATATTTGGCTAAGGAGTCAGATTTAATTACAATTAGCTCATTTATTTACATGATTGATCATCCACAGCAAATTTACTTTCTCTCTGCCATCCAGTATTATTCTGGGCTACCTTCTCCTCCCTCTTGTTCTTTGTATACCTAGGAAGTAGAAAATGATTTCAGTTAACCTAAGAAAAATGGGATGTAGAAGGTAAATTCTACAGTGCCTTCATCCCACCTCATCAGGCTGCATTCTAAGACCAGTATTATGTCCTTAACAGTTATGTTATGTTTTCTCCTTCAAACTCTTCACCATCTACCTCCACCCTCTAGTTTTGAAGAGGAAATACAGCATTTTTCCCCATGTAACATTTCCTTCTCAAACTACCATCATCAGAAGAAACAAACAAGTAATTTAAAGTTTTTGTGTTTTTCTAAGATTAGACCAGAGTAATAACTTGATTTAGTGTTCCTTTGAACCAAGGTAAATATGCAAAAATAACTTGGTTTTCACTTTTCTAAAGCTGCAAAAATAATTTTCAAAATTCCTACACGACACTGTAATTTGATTATGCTGTTCTGAAGTAAACCACTTTGGTCACTACTTGGTTGTTCACCAGAACTGTCAGTATTATCATTGGACATCAGATTACATTATGTCATTTGAGCCTTACAGTAGTTCTGAGAGATAAGCCCGTGTATTCCTACTCTTTTATATTGTGGTTGTGATACATAGAAATAAGGGGTGATATCCAAGAAAGAAGTTAGAAGCAAAACCTATAGCTCCCGATACACAGGTGTTCTAAGCATGAGTAACAGGCAAAGTGAACTATTGATTCTAATGCAAGGAGGTAAATTTGATCTCTTAGCTATCGCTGAAATTTGATGGTATTAAATTTGTGACTGGAACACGACACCTTTCTTAAAAACAAACAGAATTGGTAGAAGTGGAGATATATTCATGAAGAATAGATATATTCATGAAGAAATCCAGGAGCTAGAAGGGAAATGAATGGTGGAGATCAATGGAATTGGAAATAGAAGTGATATTTTCATTGTGGTCTATTCCAATGCTTCTTAAACTGTGGGTTGCAGCCCCACCCACAGTTTAAGAAGTGCTGAAGGGGTCTTGAGTGGAAAAAGTTTAAGAAGCCCTCCTGTAGACCACCAAGGTAGAAGAAATGAGTGAGTAGTTCAGGAAATAGATTACAAACCCGGCAAAAAAACCTGGAACAGAGGAAATGCCTAATAATTCTTGGTTGTCTGCCAGCCTACAGAGTATTACTGACTGGAGAGAGGTAGGTTAAATGAGACAGGTTATGTTCAGAGTTTTCCCATTTATCCTGGTCAGACCACATATCGAGAATTGTGTTTGATTTCAGGTGCCACATTTTGTATATGCTTTAGTTGTCTTAGATAATCCCCTTAAAAGGATTTGTTCCTTTTGGCTTCAGTTAAAGGGCTGTACTTGAGGACCTAGAAGGCCACACAAGGCCTCCAGTCTGTAAGTTCCCCACCCCTGCGAGTATTTAGAGGGCAACTGGATGGTGAAAGGCCTTGAGATCATGCTATATCAGGGTCAGCTGAAGGATCTGGGGTTGTTCAGCCTGGATAAGCGAACACAGTTGTAATGCCAAACAAAGGCAACTTCCAAGGTTCAGATTACCAGCATAGCAAACCCCATTTATTCAGCAAACACTCACAAAACAGAGCAAGTCAAAATACAGTATAACTCATTCATTTAGCAAGTAAGTTCTCAATTCAATCCAAGTACTACTCCACCTCCAGACAGTACATCCATTTAGTCAGTCAAAGTGTCTTCTCAAATGGAGATCAGTTTCCAATCATAAAGTACATTCATTTGGTCAATCACAGAGCACAAAAAGGCCAAAGGTTTCCCACCCCTGGACACAAAGTAATTACAGTACCATCCATTAACACTAAGCACTTTATCAAAAGGGGCAGGAGAGCACAAAAGGCCATCTACCCTTAAGCTGTAACAAGGTCATGGATATCTCAGCATTGAAAACCCAAGGAAGGGCCCTTCTTTCATCTTGACTCAAGGCAAGCCTTCAGCAATCTCAGTTCCTGGGGAGACAAGGCTCAACAGAGTCATAGCCATTGTCCTCATCAAGTCACTCTCTGCCTGTAGAACAGTCCCAGAATCCCTGAAAACATCAGCAAGGTCCTCTTCTAGGATTTCTGTGAAGTTACCACAAGAAAACCCTCCTTCAGGGCTTCTGAACCAACTGCCAGGTTCCAGGACCTCTACAACAGCAGCACTGCCCGTCACCATCAGGTGAATCTGGCAAAACAACATCAAAACAGACAAAATACCGGCATCACAGCCATGCCTTCTCAGTTCTTGGCAGCTCTGGGTGGCAGTTCTCAGAAGTCCTGAGCAGCTCCAACAGGCTCTCAGCAGTCTTTCTTTCAGCAACTCAGGCTCCATGATACTGGATACTACTCTCCAAAAGTCTTTCTGGCCTTCTCTCTGTTAGGCCCCTTTCCCAATTCACGGCTCCTCTCAGTTCAGCCCTCTCTCTTCCTGTCAGTAAGTCCATTGCACAAGTGGGATTCACAAGCTCTGGGTTTTAACACTCAGCCCAAAAATCAGGCCAATACAGGGACATCTCCAAATTCCATTACCATTAAAACAGTGTGGATGTATCTGTCTTTAGGTATTTGAAGGGTTATCATGTATGTGGGAGCTTAGATTTGTTCTCTTTTGCCTCGGGGCAGTGCAAGGAGCCATGAGTGATAGCTGCAGAGAGCCAGTTTTAGACTGACAATAAGGCTTATCTGCAGGTATAACATACTGCCTTAGTTTGTTCTTTTTTCATAGAAATTGTCATGCCCAAGTCATGAGTACTCTCTGGTTCAGGGTATGATACAAGGGATTTTTATTCAGGCACTGGACCAGAGGCTTCTTCCAACAGTGATTCTTAGCTTCTGAGAGATTAATTCAGTCATCCACAGTCATTGTAGAATGAGCTGTTCTGAAGAGTGTTTGCTCTTTCCCATTTCCAAAAGGAACTATGATCACCCTTTGTAAACAACAAAACATTTTTATTTTAGCCATTTAAAATAGAATTCTTTCTGAAATATAACAGCCACTTTTTTTTTTTTTGCTTTAGTAAGCAAGATACGCCAACCTTAATTTCACATCGTTTTAAGCTTCTATTTTACCCAGCAGTGGAGTGCCCCTTCCACTTGCATGTCACTGAAACCTCTCTCTCTCTCTCTCTCTCTCAATGTATGTGTGCATACACACACACACACACACACACACACACACACACACACACACACTCTGTCAATCTGCAGTTCCTCATCTTTGCTATATTATCAGTGTCTCCTCTTTTTCCAGCTGTGTATCTCTTGGATAACATCTTTTGTGCCACTTCCTGCATATATCAACATTGGTTATATACTGTAGCCTAATGACATCTGTTGTGTCTTCTTCCATTGTCTTTTGGGTGAACTGAACTTTTAATTATTTAGAAATTGTGAATTAAAAAAAAGGAAATTGTGCTGGTTCCCTACCATATAGTATCGCTACATAATATGAAAATTAAAAGTGCATTTTTGTTTCAGGTAGAAGCTTAGGGTTATTGAAAGAACTGTCCAGTTTTCCAAATGCAGTCTAGTCCCCTGACTTTTGTCTGTTCGATTTTAGGCCAAACTCGCTGTCCATCTGCAGTATCCATCTAAAACTGTGCACATCACTTCAGCCCACATTGATTAAGTGGTTTTCATGTGCAAATCATTGCTGGATGCTGGGGATCCAAAGATGAGAATGAAACAGCTCCTTTCAGTACAAAGTAGATGAAAGGAATAGAGAATAGTTGTTAGAGGGAGAAAGCACGTCAGCAAGGGGTTTGGGGATCAGAAAAGGTTTGGGGAGGAGACAGCAGCTGATAAAAAGATTTTGCAGTCTGAGAGGTGAGATGAGGGGTTCCCACCTGGGCAAAGGCACATGGACCAGTGGGGAATTGTGAGTACAGATACTGTAGCCAGGAGGCCAGTTTGATGGGAACAGAGAGTAATTGAGAGGGAATAGTACTAAATTAGAAAAAGAGGTAGGGGAGTGAGGTGTCAGGTTGTGCAGGGCTTTAAATATGAGGCTAAGGATTTTTGTATTTCATCATAGAGACAGTAGGGAACCACTGTAGGGAGTGACATGGTTACATCTGTTTTAGGAATATCAGTTGGTAACTCTTTATAATATAGATTGGAGAGGGAAAAGCTGGAAAATACAGAGTGAAATTAGTCAGCTGTTACAATAGTTTAAGTGAGAAATCATGAGAGCCTGAACTAAGGGTGACACATGAGAAGCAGTAGTTGATGAGGTAGAATTGATAGCATCTGATTAAGCGTGAGGTAGGAGTGTTGGGCTGAGAAAGAAAGGGAAGTTGTGAATGTGCCTGGTTATTAGAATGATGATGTTCTCCATGGAAATAGGGAAGTTTGGAGGAGGTTGGGCACATCAGAGTAGCTTCTGCAGTATCCTGGGGTCTGCTGTGTTACTCATAATTTAAGGGAGTATGAATTGTGTTTTAGCTTTGCATGAACAGTGCCTTTGAAATGAGTACAGCTTAGCTTGTCTTCACAGGTATCAGAGGAATGGCTTTGTCTCTCCTTTCTTCCCTTCCCTGCTTGTTGCCGCTTTGACATCCCTCCCTGTGGTGGTTTGTTTTGTTTCTTTGTCTCCTGTGCTGTGGTTACTTCTGCTCTGCTTTTCTTCAATACATTCTTCCTTCTCTCCACATTTCCTTGTTTTGCAGTATTCCCTTCCTGTTCCATGTTCTTGACTTTTCTTCTCCTCTATGCCTCACTTTTCCTCTCCTTAGGTCTATCTTTTTCTTACCCATTCCTCTTGACTGTCTCTCCTGTTCTTCCCATCTTCCTCTTACCCTTTGCCTTCTTCTCACTCCCCTCCCCGCTTCTTCCTTTCCCCTTTATCAACTTCTCTCTTCCTTTCTTTCTCTTCTCACCTTCTGCAGCTACTTTTCTCTTCTTTCCCTTCACCCTTAATTGTCTACAATATGGAATGTAGGTATGCTTTTTAGCATTGTACTTATTTATGACTGAATGATATTCTTCCCATTTGTCATATGTCTACATGGGCATGGGGAGATCTATCTTCTAATGAAGTCAGTTAAGTTAGCTCCACAACTAGACTTTTTTTCTTCTTGGGGTTTAATATCACTTAACAGAAAAAAAAAAATACCTATCCTTATTACAGGTTCATATACCACTAAAGCAGTTGAAAAGGCGCTGCTTAATGTAAGAACGTAGTTAACATTTACATATGTTGTCTCATTTGGACTCCCCACAACAACCTGGTGATGTAGATAAGGCTGCTGAGGTTAAGAGACTTGTCCATAATCACATAGCTACTAATGTGGCAGGATTTGAACTTGGATCTTCCTGACTCCAAGCCTAGTATTCTCTCTACTGCACCACCCAGCTGTTATGAGAAAACTGGTCCATGTTTTAAAAATTCATCATAGTATAGATAACAAAAAATTACTTGACTTTGTTTACTTTGAACTTTGTTTTCATTTTGCTCTGCATATAATAATTATAGCTAGCATTTACATAGCACTTTAAGGTTTGCAAAGTGCTTTATAAGTATTATCACATTTGATTTTTTTTTTCTTTTTGGAGGGTGAAAGGCAGGGCAGTTGGGATTAAGTGATTTGCCCAAGATCACACAGCTAGTAAGTGTTAAGTGTCTGAGGCGGGATTTGAACTCAGGTCCTCCTGACTCCAGGCCTGGTGCTTTATTCACTGTGCCACCTAGCTGCCCTGTATCTCATTTGATTCTTACAAAAGCCCTGATAGGTGGATGCTGTTATTCCCATTTTATAGATGAGGAAAGTGAGGCAGATAGAGGTTGAGTTTGATGTGTATATGGTGTGACTTGCTCAAGATAAGTTGCATTTCCATTGTCGCTGTTAACCCACCTTCTTCCTAAGAGCCCCAGTGACTTTGAGTCAGTGGGGTCATCTTGTTCTAAATTCGAGTTTTAGCAGTTATTTGTGTCACAGTAGATTTTATTTAAAAAATAAAACCAAACAAAGTGGTGGGACATTGAAAATTTAAACAAAAATCAGGAAATCACAAGTTTTGTCTTCCACCATTATTAGAATGTAAGTTGTATTTAGAAACTAGTATTTCATTACCGAGAACTAGGTAAAGAATACATTAAACTGTAGTTCTAGTTAATTGATGGGGTGATCCAGCAAGAATACTTGAGAATATGTAGGGTTTATGTTTATGGCATTCCTTTTTCAATAGTTTATCTTTTGGAATTATCTTGATGCTAAAGTTCTTGTGGAAAACTAACCATCATCATCCCCTCAATAAATTAGTAGTCATAGAGACAGAAATTTGGGGGATTTCATTAGTGGTGGTTAAGAATAGATTTTATAGTGTTTATGATTACGAAGTGCATTCTTGTACTTTATCTCACTTGTTCCCTGTGCCTGGTGGGGAAAAAATACTGTTGTCCTTGTTTGCAGATGAAGATACAGAGGCTTAGAGATAGGGAGTCAAGGCCCAGGGTTCTCCAAATGGGGTATGAGTCTTATGGCTCCAGATTTTTCCAGTAAACTACATTTGTTAATCTAGATTCTCCTAGCTACCATAATCTTTTAAGCCACTTGGGTTCTGTTAAGACATTTCTCCCTCAGTCTGTTAAAATTAACCTTTTAGATCTGGTAAAGCTCTTCCGTCATAGCTCTTTCTTAGGGCAGAAAGCAGCTTACACTGGATAAGAGAATACAGTTACCCTATTCAAAGGCTCAAAAGAAATATGGCAGACACCAAATTTGATAATAAAACTAAGTGCGCTTTGACTCATATTTTTCTCCTCTGATTCATTATCATATGCAAAGGAAAAATATTTAAATCTGCGTTTTTTTTCTTTTTTCAGGCAAAAGGCAAGATTGTGGTAATGCCAGGTATTTATTTATTTATCCATTTGCTAGCAATAGCATTGAAATTTAGTGTAAGATGAGAAAGGAGGCAGATGGAGACAGAAGAGAGCAGTCTAGCAAGCACTGTCAGAACAGAGGAGTGTAGTAGTTAGGACACATGTTCTAGATTGGCAGACCTGTGCTGACTAAGAATTGCCTTAGGGTGGGGTATCTTGTTATGAAGAGAATATTGGGGGGGGGAGGGTAAGCTAGTGAGGACTTAGAATTGGAGAAATCCCAGGATGGAGGAGTGTCAGTGGAGTCAAGGCTTGTCTTTTTGTGGGAAAGATTTCCTGGAATCATGGGAGTTTTCCTATGGTTGCTACCTTTTGGTATGGACTTTTTACAGTAGAGAAACAACATAATGCTTTTTGGAGAAATTCTGTGCTAGAAGGATGGACAATGTAGAACTTTTATGCTTTTGGAGATAATACCATCAAGGTCAGCAGTCACATCCTGTCAGGTCCAAGGCAGTAAGTCTGTGAGTGAAGGTGAAGGACATAAAAAGATGATCTAGTAAATGGTATTTGAAAGGAAGTTTGAGCTGTGTAGATAGATACACATGAAGCATCAAATAAATACATAGGGTGCTTTCTAAATCCCTGAAGATTATTGGCCAAATTCTAGCTTTTAGCCAATAAATCCATGATGAACACAATTTATTCTGGGTGCTTCCATTAATATGTAAGAATTGGGGCTCCGAGGCAAAATGACTGGTTCACTTTAGAAATAATTAGTTAAGGGGACCCTGGGTCAAAGTGAAGTACTTTACTCAGAAGAAGGAACTTTTGAGTCAGCATGTTGGGGGTAGGGGAGAGGAAGGTTATGGTTCTGAGTTAGATATAAGTTGGAGATTTAAAAAGGAATTTTGGAATACAACAAGGCAAGAGACTAGACCCTGGTCAGATGATATTATAATAGTTGTTAAAGTGAGGGCCATGCATAAGAGTCCATATTTCGGGGAAAGCACTATGTTTATTGTCTATTTGAATTTAAAGAAAAACATTCTGTAACTACCTTTTACTTAAAGCAGATAATTTAAAACTTCATGCAGTCTTTAAAACTCAGCTTCCTAAATTGCTAAGAACTTTAGTGATAGTATAGTAACTGTTTACTATGAATAAATGCATAGAAATGGGGCAGGGGAGTTTATGTTGATGAGGAGATTCGTTGTCAGTGAAGGAAAAACTCTTAATAATGAGAAAATGTAACAGTGTAGCAGTTGAGACATTTCGTTGGTTTTCGGAGAAAATAATTAAGTTGTCTCAGTTGTCACTAAGGTTAAGTGACTTTAAATTCCAGTTTTATGATGTTTATTTTTTGTGCAGTGATTCAGTTGCAAATTTAGAAGAGACCACATTGAACTGAATATCTGGGGCATTCTGTACATTGCCCAAAACAATTACTGATAAAGATTGATTTAGTACAGAAAGATGGGAAAAGAATAATCAGTGTTATGCATCTAGATTGCAACACTGAGGGACTACCTTGGCAGCTAGCAACCTATATCTTAGAAATTAGTAAAACAAAATAATATATAATATTTAAGTTTGAGAAAATAGACATAGCCCAGAAGAAAGTCTATAAGTACAGGAATTTCTTGGAAAGAGAGATCTAGAACTACATCCTATTCATCAGTCTTAGCCAAGATCAGGTAAGTAAAGCTGGTCATTTATGGCTACAAGATGGCTTGGGATTCAGTGAGACATGAGACCTTGTTTCTGTTGAAGATATTATTGGCAGCAAAAGTTCTGAAGTACAATTTAAGTTTCCTTTATTCTTAAGATGCATAATTCAGACTTGTTTACAAAGGAAATGTGTGTTCATTTCCTCTTTGGCTCTTATCATAATTTCATAATCCCATAGGAAAACATTAACATGGCATAATAAACTCTCAGTTAAGGATCCTGGTAACTATCTAACCTTAGTTATTCATTTAAAATGGAGTTGATTGTAAGAGACAGCAGTGTGCATCGCTGACTCAGAGCACTGTGACTGTAGTGACCAGAAGTGGTAACTGACGTCCATGATTCCCCTGGGGCACCTTACGGTCTAGAGGGTCTAAGTTTAAACTTGTTTTGATCATTCATATTCGTGTTCATTTAATGTGTTTTAATTTTTTTAATTGATAGCATATGGTTTACATGATAACATTATTAACCAGAATTTCCAACTGAAGAGTCTGTCCTATTCTCCAGCCACACATTTATTGTCTTTGAATGTGGACTGTCCTTACCGACATGGATTCTTTCCCTTTATTAGCTTGGGCACCTGAGCAAGTCAGTCCCACCTCTCTGGGCCTTAGTTTACTTAGCTGTAAAATAAGAGGTTTCTAGAAGTTCCATAAAGGCCCTTCCAGCTATCTGGCATAGAAGTTTGAACCCTGGACTGAGCCACTCTGGAGCTCCAGGAATTTAGAAACGTAAAGGAAGGGGGAGATCCTGTTAATTGATTTGGATAGTAGAGCTTACGTTAAGGTAGTGTGGCAAATGATCCTGAGGTTCAAAGTCTGGATGACTTGGAGAATGGCTGTAGCAGTGACAGAAAAAGAGGCATCAGGAGGGGAGTTGGTTTTGAGGGACCTATAAAAGCTCTTTAGGATATGTTGGCCCTGTGGTGCCAGCCGAGTATCAGGCTGGAAATGGGAAACGCCTCCCTCCCCCCCTTACCGAACTTTACCCTTCTCTGTAGTGATCCGGGGGCTCATCCGTCTCAGAAATTACAGGGCACTGGATGTCTTAAGCTGCATTTTGTGTTTTAAGAACATTAGGCCAGCTTGTTAAAGCAGATTCTTTTGGATGAAACTTCTGTGAGCCAGGGAGAATGTATCCTTTCCCAGAGCCCTTTTATTAAATGAGCAATAGGAGAGACATGGCAAAACCCAAGACAAACGGGAATGATGAAAAGTGCAGGGACAGAAGCAAGTAGTGTTTGCAGGGTTTGAGTAAAGGCTTCCAGGTGCCATCCCTCGTGGCCTTTGCCTGGCCCCAGTTCTTCCTCTGTGGACAAGGTTGTAGGTCCATGAGAGGGGAAGTAGGAAGAGAAGAGTGTGTTCTGAACTAAGTGACCCGAACAGCCCAGAAAAGGCTTGGAGGGCAGGCAGGGCCGGGGCGCTGCGCCGAGGGTCCCCGAGGCTGTCACTGGCCTGGCCGGGAGGGGGCCCTGCTCGGCTCACCATCTGTGGGGTTGGACTCAGTTAAGCCGGTGGGGGGAGGGGAGACGCAAGACTGGGGCCTCCATGATGTAGTTCCCTACTCTCTCCCCCAGGGGGCGGCATAACCGAGAGAAACCTGCAGAGGATCCTTGAGGGCTCAGGTGCTACCGAGTTCCACTGCTCCGCACGCTCCGCCAGGGAGTCGGGCATGAAGTTCCGGTAAGGGGCGGGGCCTTGGGGGGCAGGGCTTTGTGTAGGGGATGGGCACACGGGCTCAGAGGAGGGAAGGGGGTGGGTGTCACACCTACCCCCGGCTTTCCCGCAAGGGGGAAGGACAGCAGCTCAGGACCTGCTTAGTGGAGAAAAAGGGGGAAACCTTTTTATGGGACACGCCGGCCAGGCTGGGATCTCATCCCTCTGCGTGTCTGAGGCCAGACTGGACCCCCGACCTGTCACCATGTTGACGGCAGCAGCTCCCCCTGACATTGTCTTAGTGAAGGAGGGACGCAGACTGGCCGTCCTTGGGGCCTCAGGAGCTGACCTCCCCATTCTGGGTCTGCAGCGCACCGTGGGAGGTGATGTCATGAGCTGTGCTCTCCTTTGTTTGACAGAAATTCCTCTGTGGCCATGGGAGCATCTCTTTCCAGCTCGGAATACTCCTCAAAGATAACGGATGTGGCCAAAGTGAGGACCCTGAGCGCCATTGCAAAGAGCATCCTGTAGGAGTGCAGGGAGCACCACATAAAGGCACAGGGCTTGGCGTCTGCAGCTACCGGACAGCCTCTGGGCAGGGCGGGCAGTGACCCTGGCTTGTCATGAGTGCACTGGAGAATCCTTCTAGAAGAGCCACAGCCAATGGGAGAAGCTGCAGTCTCTTCATCTGAACCTTCTTGCCAGCCTGCTCCATCGACCTGACTAAGGGTAGCTGGATTGAGACTTGGCCAGTGTTAGTCTGCTCAGTCTTCCAGTAATTGATAAACTGAAAAAAAAATTCAGTATTTACCTTTGATTTACCTTTGTGAAATAAAATTTTCATTTGTTAGATTTTTCTTATTTAGTTTTATTCTGCATGTAGCCTAGGTAAAAAGAATAATTTGATTGGGGGGGGAATTCTGGTTAAGTGACTTGCCCAGGGTCATACAGCTAGTAAGCGTCTAAGGCCAGTTTTTAACTCGGATCCTCCTGACTCCACTGTGCCACCTACCTACCCCTTGGATTGGACTTTTAAACTATCAATCAGCCACCTAACAAGTATTTGTTGATTGGACTCTGAGGTGTCCTATTCTATATGTAGTCTGGGGGGGAGATAAAAGTATGAAAAATGGTTCTTTGGTTCTTGCTACTAACTATTCCAGTCTCTGTTAATCTTTTTTTCCAAACTTCTAAAACATTTTGCCTGTGCCACATAATTAATACTCTTAATACTATGTGGTAGGATTTCCTTTTTGTTCTGTGTGTATTTGTCTTTTCTTCTTAATTAGATGAAGCTCCTAGAGGACAGAGACCATGTTTTGCTCAAATATCTGACCTTTTTTCAATCATACCTTACACTTTTCCTACTTCCATATCTTTGTTTTCTTGGAATCTATTGACCTTGATTCAATATGTCCAATTCCTAGCTTTCCTCCAAGGCCTGTTTCAAAAGCTTCCTCTTCTATCGTCTTTGATCATACCAGTAGGAAGTAATTTCTCCTTCTTGTGAATTTTTGTGATACTTCATTTATTCATTTACAGCATGGGGCAGTTGAAAGTGCCCTGGATTCAGAATCAAACTGGGTTAAATTCCTGGTTTCCATTTACCAACTATGTGAACTTTAGCAAATCATTTGATGTCTTAGTGTCAATTTCCTCATCTCTAAAAGGGTGATAGGGATGGGAGAATGCCGGTCTGAACCACTAAGGCCCCTTCTATCTCTGAATCCTATAAGCTTGAACTTTAACGTTCTATATTATAGTTTTTGGTGCACTTATATTTCCCCTGGTGGACTCTAGGCCTCTTAGGAAATAAGATATATTAGTGGTTTCTTATCTTACTCATTTTTGTTTCACCGTCCCCCTTCCCCAGTGCCTAACACAAAGTAGGGACTCATTCTCTCTTCTCCAGAACACATCTGAACAGGAATTTCACTAGCAATCCTAACAAATGATCATTTAAGCCAGGAGTTGGCAGTTGAGATCATTGATAAATTTGGAGAGAGCTTATTCAGTTGAATTATGAGATTGGAAGATGGATTAGCAAAATTAAAAGTGAGAGAAGAGAACTGTAGACTTTTCGAGGAATATAGCTACAAAAGGGAAGCAAGGTATGGGGCAATAGCTACCCAGTATGAAAGGACCTAATTGGAGTTTTGAGGGTGTGGGAGACGTGGGCATGTTTGTAAGCCAGTAGAAAGCAGAAGACCAGATTAGTCGAAGGGTGGAGATGACAGTGGGGGCAGTCTGCTGGAGGAGATGAGATGGAGCAGGGTGACTTGTGCATGCCAAGAAGGGACACCTGGTGTGAGACGGGTGAAGAAAGAAATAACAGGAAGCATTTGAGTTATGTAACTAGAGGGGAGAAGAGAGACCTCAGCAAATGACCTCACTTCTTTCAGTAAAGTCAGAAACAAGACTGAACTTAAAAGGGGGGAGGACAGATGAAAAGTTTACTCAAAAGCCACTTGTGAATGGGATAGCGAGTCAAAGGGAGGTGTAAAGGCATTGCCTTACTGCAATGAAGACCCAGGGTTTCTCGATTTTTCTCCAGCTTCATTCAGCAGCACTTGAATAAAAGCAATGGCAGGAGGTGGTGAATAATACAAGGCTCTATCCTGGCAGGACAAGATCAACAGCACAAGGAGGCAACAGGTCTCAAAAGGAGAGGGTTGGGACAGCATAGAGTTGAACTGGTTCACCAGCTGGGTCAGGAAGGGGAAGAGAAGAGAAGCCAGTGGTAGAGGGATGGCCAGGGAAGAGATAAGGGCTGGAGGCATTGGAGGTCATGGTGAGAATGAAGAGCAAGGTGATAGGTTGCAAGGCAGAGAGAAAGTTAATGACCACACATTTATGAATAGATAAAGAGAATTTCAGGAGTGAACACAGCAGCGGAATACTTGGGTGAGGCTGAGTCTGACCATCTCTGTATGTAGCTGTGGTGGAATGGAGGAGGAGGTTATGGGATGTGAATAAGCTCAGGAATGAAGCTTGAAGGTTTGAGGGAGTATTGGTATTTATGCTGAAGTCCCCTAGTAGGAGGGCAGGAGTTGGGAAAGAAAAAACTGTGAGCCTGGTCCTGAACTCATTAAAGAAAGAGGAGTAGATAGAAAACAGCCAAAAGAATCCTAAGTGGGTGATAAATATGGATCTAGTGAACCCCAAAGGAAGAGAGGTCACTGTGATGGTGGAAGAAAGTCTGGAAGTTAGCAGTGGAGGGCAAGGAGTATCCCCACTCTCCCCCCATCCAGTCTGTGAGTCAGTTATATCAATCAATGTGCAGCTGGGGCTGGGAAGAGTGGACAGAGAAGCTGTATCAGGAGGGAGTATAGCCCTCATCAAGTACAAGGTGGAGTGAGAAAGAAAAGAGGTTTCAGATGAAAGCAAACTTGTTACCTACAGAACAGGCATTCCAGAGGGCACAATGTGGAGAGGGGTTGGTTTATGAGTGGAAAGCTAGGGTTTGGACAGCAGGGCATAGAAAACAGGGTTTGTGCAATGACAACCAATGGGTTCAGAGTCTGGAATAGGAAGAGTATTATGTTAGGGTGGAAATATTCTAATTATTGAGCACAAGTTAAGGTGGGTTATCATTCCTAGGGTGTGAAGGCATTGGAAGCATGGTAGAGAGTGAGCAGGGAGCCTGGGCCTTCTCACAACGCAGAGGTTCCAGGTAGGGACTCCTAGTCTGAGTCAGCCTCAGGGTGGAAGTTGTCAGGCAGGCATGTGTACCTGGAAAATTGGGGTAGGAGAAGGAGAACCATGACTGCAGAGGGTGCCAGGAGGGTGATAGAATGATAGTAGGTGCTTAATAAATGCTTCTTGAATAAATTAATCCCCTGTCTCTCATCTCTCTAGTCATCCTCCCCAAAGCTACCAATCTTCCTGAGGCACAGGCTTGACCTCACCCCCCAAACCTTGAGTGGCTCACTACTACTTCTAGGATCATGGGAATCATAGAGCTGGAGCTAGCAGCTTAGTGGATAGAGTGCTGTGCCCAGAGTTGGGAAGACCTGAATTCGAATCTTGCCTCAGACACTAGCTGTGCGACCCCGGGGCAAGCCACTGAATGTCAGATTCCTCGATTAAAAATGGGGACGAGAACAGAACCTACTTCACAAACTCGTCTTGAGGGTCATACTGGATAACATTTAAGGAGCACCTCACAAACAGCAGTTACTACATAAATGCTTATTCCTTTTCTTTCCCTTCCCTTCATAAGTCAGCTAGTTCATACCCCACATTTTATGGATGAGGAAATTGAGAAAAATTAAACTCTTCACAATGTACCAGTTGTTCCCTTGAGCTTCATGGCACATCTCTTGCCTCCGTGCATTTGTCCAAGTGGATGCATGTTCCTGGAATGCTGTCCTTCCTTTTTATTTCTCACAATCCTAGTTTCTTCCAAGGATCAAATTAGGTGCCACTTTTTCTGTGAAGCCTCTCCCAAAACTTCCATTTTCTTTTCAAATGGAATATTTATGTGTCTGTGTCCATGTCTATTTCCACATGTACATACATGTGTTATCTGTGTGTGTTTCTCCCAATATACTGTAAGCTTTCTTAGGGCAGAAACAGCTTCATTTTTGCCTATATATTCTTTGATTCCGGTACACAGTCTTCTGCAAATGTTTAATTCATTTGCCGACATTGGCACAGTACAGATGTTCGACTTTATTCTGCTCACTGTTTTTATGAATGTATCCCTGAGACAGCTTTAACTTTTTTGGACTACCGTGTCAAACCTCTACTGATGTGTGGAGCTTGTGGTCTGCTAAAACCGCCGGCTCTTTTTCATATGAATTGTTGTCTAACCATACCTCCATTCTGTATGCACTAGATACTTTTTTTACACAACTATAAGATTCACTCTTATTAACTTTAATTTTTTATTCAGTGAAGGAGTGGAGATTCCTTTCTACTGTTATGGTAGTAAAAGATTTCATTGGAAGAGACGAAATTTTAATTGGAATCTGAAGAATACAGAGGATTTCCATTGGTAGAGCAGGCGAATTCTCCATAAGGTCAAGGGATACATAGGCGATGAATGATTAAACCAGCTTGACAAAAGTGAATAATCTATTGCCTCGAATGCTGAGGGACAGCCATTCACCATGGTACCACCACTCATCATTAGGACTGGGCAAAGTCAAATTCAGGTCAGTACTTTCCATGCTCTTCAATGACTATTGGAAAGAGGGAAATATTAGACCCCTCTATGTTTCCTGGGCTCTATGCCTCAGGTAATCAGAACCCCTATTAAAATTCTCAAGACCTTCACTGTGAAGAAGTGGGATTACAATCTGTCAGAGTGAGAATGGACTCCTTGGAGCCTTTTTCCTGGGTCAAAAATCAAAATACCCTTCCAGTCCACCACCTAGGTAAATAGAGTAAGGAATTTTAACAAGGTGTGAGTATGGAGTCCATGTTATCCTCTGTATTTGGTTGTTCTTGCTCACTATAATAAGACTGGATTGTTTTTCTTGCTTTTGATTTCTCAGCTTCCTTCTTACCCCTTGTGATTGCCTATTTCCTGAATTTGCTTCTCCGCTGAGGCTGAATTCTCAGCTGAATTCTCCCAGCTCAGGCTGGGAGCTAAGGGCCTGGTTGTTGACTTTGTGTGCTGTAGCCTCTGGGTGTCTAGACTGAGGCCAAGGCCAGAACTCTCAGTGTTTCCCCTGAGTTACCCTGAGGCTCACATGGTAATATGTGGGGGGAGAGGTGGTCTGGCCACTTTAGGTTTCCACCTCTGTACCCCTGGGCTACAGGCCAGACAGACTCGGCAGCTGGTGGCCGGCAGCACTGGTGTCTGCAGATTCCCCTGGTAGTGCTAAGGTACACCTGGGCTTCTGTTGTTAATGCTTGCTGACTCCACCCCCCTGGGCTTTGGGATCTTTTGCTAGTCAGCTGAGGTGGGGCTTGTTGGGACACCTCTCACCCTTCTCTACAGACTCTGTACTGCTTCAGTTACACCCTTCCTCTAGGACTCCCAAGCCTGAGGCTGCTTCCACTATTTCAGGATTTTACACTGAGTGGGACATTTATCTCTGCGTTTTCTGGGTCAGGGAGGGAGAATCAGAGCACCTAGAGTTTACTCTGATATCTTGAATCTTGGAGGTTTAGGTAGATGATTTTTGAACATCCAGGCTGTAGGCTGATAGCCCCAGGAGCAGCTGCAGTCACTGTTGTGGGCCCTGCACTTTCTCTTACCTAGCTCGACCAATCCTCCATCCTGCTGCGAGACATCTGCAAATCACCCTTGGTGTGGGTGAGTCCTCTGGCTGAGGCTCGCTCTCACTCCACTGTAGACTCTTCTCAGGTCTGTGCTGGTTCAACCCCTTCATGCTTTGCACTCCCCCCGCCCAGACCGATGTGGGCACTTTCCTGGGCTGGGAATCTACCATGCTCCATCTCCCAGTGGATTCTGTCACTCTAAAATCAATTCAGATTCACTTTTTAAAGGTTGATGACGGAATTCATGGAGGAGCTTAGAAAATTCCTGCTTCTGTTTTGCATTATTGGCTCTGCCCCCCTCATGATGATCAACTATGAAAGACTCAACTCTTTTCAGCAACACAATGATCCATGACAAGTACAAAGGACTCACAAAGGAAAATGCTATCCATGTCCAGATAAAGAACTGATGGACTCTGAAAGTATATTGAAACATTTTCAAATTTACTTTATTCTTTCTCATAGTTTTTTCCAAGTTCTTTTTTTGGTCATGGGTTTCAGGTAGACCAATAATTTTCAAATTGTCTCTCCTGGATCTATTTTCCAGGTCAGCAGTTTTTTCTTTTTTTTTTTTTAATGTAATAAATTTTATTTGTTTTTTGTTTACAACATTCGTTTTCATGAGATTTTTGAATTACAAATTTTCTCCCCGTTTTTCCCCTACCCCAACTCCAAAACAGCGATCCCACTGTAGAGTCCCTCACCTGGTCTGCTCTCTAACTTTCTGGTAAGGCAGGGAGGGTCTCGCTACCCCAGCTCCTGTATATCTTAATTCCTAGTTGCAGGTATTGCAGAGCTTTAAATTCTAGATTCTTTCGATTTCTCCCTTGTCACCCACCCCTGCTGGAAGGACAACCAATTCAATACAGGCTGTGTAGGTGTGATT
>CM053598.1:59764235-59795201 GCA_028646575.1 Pseudocheirus occidentalis | reverse complement strand
AAGTATAAATCATCAGAGTGTGATACTCTTGGAAAAATAATGAAGGCTCAAGTTCTGACTAAGCTGAGATTGCTGAGCTACTCAAAGGTGTCGCATCACTGCTGGACTGGGTGATTCCTGACTTGCTCTTCTTTATACTGTCACAATCTTTAAAGAAATTTTTTCTTTAATTCTGGACTTCATAAATGCTAAGATGAGCATTTTCATTTATAAAGCAGAACAGAAAAAGATGGTTGAGTACACAGTTACAAATCTGCACTTCCTGTTCTTCTCTCCAATTATATGACAAATTCAGCTTCTTTTTTTTTTAATTTTTATTTTCAGTTCCAAACTCTCTCCCTCCCTCAATCTCCCTCCCATCCACCTCCCACCCCCAACCCCCATGGAGAAGACAGGCAATACCATACCTGTCACACAAGTGAAGTTATGCAAAACATTTCTATATAGACCACATGTTATTTTCAAAATTATTCTTTCTCTATTTCCTACTGCCCTTGTTTCTGTTCTCTTCTGTGCATTTTAAAAATAAATGTTTCAGTGATCCTTTTTTCTTACTTTTAAAAATATTATTTATTTATTTTAGCATTATTTTCTTTTTAAAATTTTGAGTTCTGAATTCTTTCTTTGCCTCCCACACCCTTCCCTCCCCACTGAGAAGGCAAACAATATAATATCAATAATAATGTGAAATCATGAGAAACATATTTCTGCATTAGCCATATTGAAACCAAAAAAAAAGCAAAAACAATACAGTAAGAAAATTATACTTCAATTTGCACTCAGAGTTCATCAGTTCTTTCTCTGGAGGTGGATGGCATTTTTTCAGCATGAGTACTTTGGATTTGTCTTGGATCATCATATTGATCAGAGTGGCCAAGTCTTTCACAGTTGATCATAATTACAACATTGTTATTACTGTGCACAATGATCTCCTGGTTCTTCTCATGTCGCCTTGCATCAATTCATATAGGTCTTGCCACGTTTTTCTGAAACCATTCCCCTCAGCATTTCTTACAGCACAATAGTGATCCATCACAATCATATGCCACAACTTTTTCAGTCATTCTCTGATTGATGACCATCCCAACGTCCAGTTCTTTGCCACCACAAAAAAGAGTGGCTTAAATATTTTTGTACATATAGGTCCTTTTCCTTTTTCTCTGGATCTCTTTGGGAAACAGACCTAGTAGTAATATTGCTGGGTCAAAGGGTATGCACAGTTTTATAACTCTTCAGGCATAGTTTCAAATTGGTGTTGAGAATGACTGGACCAATTCCCTACTCCACCAACAGATTACTTTTATTGTCTGAAAATGTATGCCTCATTCTGCACCTTGAGTTCATTGTCTGTCAAGGGTTTAAATAGCATGTTCCATCACCAGTCCTCTGAGATCATGCTTGATCACTGCATCAACCAGAGTTCTTAAGTCTTCCTTAGTTGTTTTTCTTTATAATGTTGTTACTATTATATAAATTATTTTCTGGGTTCTCCAGACTTCACTCTGTATCAGTCCATACAAATCTTTCCAACTTTGTCTGAGACCATCCCTTTTGTCATTTCTTATGTCTCAATGATATGTTATCACATACATATACCATAATTTGTTCAACCATTCACTCCTAAGGGAGCACACCCCTGAGTTTCTAATTTTTTTTTTGCCGCTATGAAAAGAGCTATTTTAAATATTTTGTGTGTATTAATTCTTCTCTTCCTTCTTTGATTTCTTTGGGCTTTAACCCCACTAGTGATATTAATGGGTCAAAGGATACGTACTGATTTATGAATTTGGGGGTATATTTTCAAATTATTTTCCAAAATGGATGGAAAGATATATAGTTCTACCTATACTATATTAGCACAACTGCTTTCTTATTTGTCATTCAGTCATTTTCGGTTGTGTTCAGCTCTTCAGGACCCCATTTGTAGTTTTCTTGGCAAAAATACTGGAGTGCTTTGCCATTTCCTTCTCTAGTTCATTTTAGAGATGAGGAAACTGAGGCAGACAAAGTCCAGTGACTTACCCAGGGTCACTGGGCACTCAGACAGGAGTAAGGGTCTGAGGTTAGATTTGAACTCAAGAAGATAAGTCTTCTTGATTCCAAGTCCGGTGTTCCATGCACCATCCACCTAGCTGTTCATAGACTCTAGTAGTTGTCATTGTGGTACATGGCGCTGGCTCGCTGCCAGGGCTTCTGCTTTCTGGTTTTCCATGTCACTGGCAGGAAGGGGAAGAAAGTGTCCAGTTGAATTCTGTTGGGAGCTGATGGGTCAGCTTGTCCAATCCTGCTACCCCAGTGTGGTGGGCAGTGGGGGAGTGGGGGCTGAGGAAGCGCTTTCGGAGCCAGCGACGATCCTTCACTGCTATTAGCTCATTGAATTGTTATCTAAGCTTTAGGTCCTTGGTGTCCTAGAGCAGAGAAAATGACGAGTTCTCTATGATCTTGGTCATGTGACCCGGCCTCCATTACATTTCATTGACTGTTATTGCTGCCTCTGTCTGGCCTCCAGCTTTGCTAAGGCTCAGTAGGAAAAAAATAGCAAAATAACTCTCTGAAATAGGGTTTGAACCCAGATCCTCTGACTCTGAAATCACGCTCTTTCCACTGCACCCACATTACTATGTGCTAAGTGAAAACTTCTGATGCTAGCTTTCCCACGGCAAATATTTAAACAGTGCCATTGTACCTCCAGGAGCGCTAATGACTACCCGTTATGAAAATTTTTATTGCTTTTGGAATCATGGTCCCCGTTGGATCGTCATTTGCTTCCCTCTTTTGAGCACTGAGAAAGATCAGGAGAGTCTACAAATTCCTTATGATTCCCTCAAGTTTTTGGTCTACTCTTCTCAGCCATACTAATCTGATGTGACCTTCCTCTTAGAGAGATGGGTACTACCCCAAAGGAATAGAAAATATATCAATACAGATCTGGCAGGTGCCTTCTTCTCAATACCAGTTCATCTAGTTCCTTGGAAGGAGTTTATTTTCATGGGATGCAGCTGTGTATTCTTACTGTTTAGCCCGAGGGATATCTGAATACTCCTGCTGTTAGCCAGAATGTAGTAATCCAGGATCTGACTGTCTGTCTTGGGAAATCTCTTTGGACCAATCTGTCCTCCATCTCATGATTAGTAGGCAACATTTGGTAAAGTTAGTGGGCCATTTGAGGGGCAGAGGTTTGGAAATCAATCATCCTTTAATCCAGGGACCCAACATCTTTATAAAATTCTTAGTAGAGTAGGGGGTCAATAATTCAAAGGAAAATGCCAGAGAAGGTATGACGTGAGGTATTACAGATAAATCTTCAACTTCTTCTCCCTTGCCTGGTAAAGTAGCAGCCCCAGGGTTTCTGGATATCTTTTGATTTTTGACACCAGTATTTAATTCAGGCCCATTGTGACTTCCCCTGACACAATCACTCTTCCATAAAGCTCACCTTCTTTCTCCAATGCTTTGCAAGTGTCTGGGGCAGCAGAGCACCTGCTCCAAAGGGGACTCAGCCATCCCAGATCCAAAGCCTCCATGAGCCTAAGGTACAATGAGTGTCTTTTCTTTAAGGGACTCAGATGGGGAGTTGAACGTCCACCCCAGTAGCTAGTTTTTCCTGGGTATGCCCAGTCTTCACAGGACTCTAAAGGATGGATGCCCCTATTAGCTAGTCATTCCACCCCATAAAGAAGATGAATTCTCAGCTCCTGCTTCCCTTCATCCCCAAGCTTTGCTGAAGCAAATCAAAACTGTTTTCTGGTCACTTTCAATTTTGTTCAAGTGTATTATTTTTAAATTAAATGTGTTTACAGATTACTCCCACTTTGTGACAGGTCTCTTCTAACAAAATTAGTTAAATGAAACTAATAGAAAGACCTCATCTGAAAGTACTTGTAGTGCTTCACATCTCTAGTGACCCACACATACCTCTCTATTAAAAAAAAAGTTATCTGTTTTTCTTCCTCCCAACTCCCACTCCATTGGGGGGAAAATGTCTTATGAAGCAAATTCTATTCCTCCTATCTTTCTTTATTCTCATTCCTATTGGCCTCAATGTGGTATAGTGGCTTTAGAGTCAACAAAACTTGGGATTAAATCATGCTTATGTCATTTTCTATCTGCACAACCCTCAGTTTACTTAACCTTTGTTTGCTTAAATTTTCTCCACCATAAAATGGGGATAATGGTACCACCTATCTTGAAGGGTAGTTGTAAAGATCAAATGAGATACTAATTTTTTTTTTGCTTTTTTTGGGGGAGGGCAATTGGGGTTAAGTGACTTGCCCAAGGTCACATGGCTAGTGTTAAGTGTATGAGGCTGGATTTGAACTCAGGTCCTCCTGACTCCAGGACTGGTGCTCTATTTACTGCACCACCTAGCTGCCCCAATGAGATACTATTTGTAAAGCGCTTAGCGTAGTTCCTGGCACATAGTAGGTGCTACATAAAAGCTTATTTTCTACCCTTTTCCTTCTCTATGAAATGAGGGAGTTAGACTAAATGGCCTCTGATGTCCCTTTTGGCTCTTATCACCAACTGTCCTCTGATTGAAATCCTTACTCTACTGGGTGGTTAGAATTTTTATTGAGATGTTTTGTTTTGAGATTGCATTCCTTTTATAATATCTCTTGTCTCTGCACTACCCAGACAGCCAACCTTTTTAACAAAAAGGGAAGAAAGACAGTTCAGCCAAATTAATCAACACATTATCCCATCAGATAACATGGGCAACGTTCCGCACGTGTAGCCCTCCTTCTTGGCATAAAAGGGAGGGAGGAGGGGTGCATTCTCATTCTGCTTCCTTGCTTGGTATCATTCTACAGTGTTCAGTTTTGGCTTAGTTATTTGTCCAGTTGTGTTGTTGCATTCATTATGTACACATGTTACATATGTATACATACACACACATATATATTTTATATATATATACTTATATAATTTTCCAATTCTGCCTAGATCCTTTCTATGAATAGTAGATACTGAAGTCAAGATTTCTTCCAGCACTTATTCGAGGTTCTTGGGGGCATATGGGATGTCCAAGGAGGACTAGCATCTCTGGTATGAGGGTTTACTGAGCCCTTTTCAGGACTGCTCATCCCCCACCACCTTTGGTAGCCACCTACCACCTGCCTCTCACATGTGGCTCCAAGAAACTGTAGCAGCTACACTCCAGTAAACCATCTCAGCAGATGGGTTAAACCAGGTGGAGAGTAACTGGTAGGCAAACCTGGTGGTGTGTTGGTGGTAGGGGACGTCTATGCCCAAACATGTAAAGACTTCCCCCCAGCAGAATGGGTGGATGAGAACAAGTTGTTCCAATGACCATGAAGGTAGCTGAAGCGAGTGCTGTAGAGCACTTAGAGTTTGGCCAGACATTGAGGAGGTTATCTGTTGTATCCTGAGTCATTGCCAAGCATACTGACTTTTGTTCTGTCACTGGATTTCAATGGCTCTGGAAGAGAGAGTGAGACTAAGGACTTTGTGCAACTCTACCTCACTGAGATCCAATCCACCCACATGGACTGTGATATCATTTGTCCTCTTCAAAAATGAAGGATGACAACAACAACAAGGTTCTTGAATCACTGAGAAGATGAGGAAGGAGAGCTTTAGGTTTCTTCTGCCTGGAAGAACATAGGAGACCCTCTGGCAGCAGATGGCAAGGGGAATTGAAGTGTAGGTCATAACAGGCCATGCCCTGGATCTCTGAGGGTATCTGGTGGGTGGATAACCAGTACTCAGTTCTCACCCATGTTCTAAGACTTCTCTGTAACTAGTAGGACCAGGAGAAATAGGAGGCTAGGGTGAGGGAAGGTGAACTATATATGGTTACCCAGATGGAGTCTATGGAATCCTATACAGGTTCCAGAAGGTTGAGGAAGACTTAAAGACTTGTAATATGGTTACACATACAGGAAAGAGTATGGATATAGTACAAAAGGGCCTGCATTAATGGGGTTCTGCCACTTATTAGGTATATGGTGTTAGGTCGATTGCTTAACCTCTCTGGTCCGGTTTTCTCATCTGAAAAACAAGGGGGTTGAGTTCGATAGCCTCTAAGAACCCTTCCAGTTCTCAGTCTGTGTTTCTGCAGTCACTCTGTAATACACATGCTGGGAAGGGCAAAGAGGAATGTTGAACTTTGGGGGGCATCTATCATGTCCATCAGGAAAGAACGTCAGCCTGCCCTGACTTGAAGTCTTTTAGAGATGACACAATTAGGTATTTTTATGTGGAAATCTACCTCTCCAAAGAGGTAGGAGATAGTGTATTTAGGGGCAAGGTGTTTCTTGTGTGACACCAGGAAATTGTATGCCCATATATATAAATCACCTGAATTGTGCAGGAAAGAATGTTGTGGTTAGACTGGAATGGGATGGGAGAGGGCTTGTGGGAGTCCAGTGGGTGGATTTAGAGACAGACTCCCAGTACAACTCACTAGAATATAGCTAAGGGCAAGAGGATTTCCTGGTCCCCTCATCAGCTTGAGGAATGGTTCTTTTTACCTCTAAGATCAAATATAAACTCCCCATTTTGTCAATTACAGCTCTTCTTACCTTTCCAGTTTACCTTATTTCCTTCTCTCTTCAATCCAGAAAAAAAATGCCTTATTTGCTGTTCATTCCACTTGGCGTGCTATCTCCTTTCTTCAGTCTTTAGTACTAGCTTTCGTCCATACTTGGAATACTCTTCTCACTCACTTTTGCCTCTTGGAAATCCAGATTTCCTTTGAGTCTAACCAATACTATCTATTTTGGGAGACTTTTCCTGGTCCCCTCATCTGCAAGAACCTTCCCTCCACACCCTGAGCCCACTTTGTATTTGTATGTGTCAAATATGCATCTCAATGTGTTTATGTGGTCTTCCCCCTCAGAATGAAAGGTCTTTGAGGATGTATTGAGGATACATCTTTGTATGCCCAGTACTTATGCCAGCATCTGGCACAGAGTAAGTACTTAACCAACATTGCTGATTGATTGTTTGAACAAAGCAGACACAATGGACAGATGGTCCATGATACTTTGTGGTTAGAACAATTTTTACCTGTAAATTTATTTATGGGACAGAACATACCAGATGTCCTCATCTGTTTTTCTCTGTTCTTTTTTCCTCCAATATGTACATTGCTTAATCCCCTCTATAATAAATAGCCCCTCCAAAAAAAAAATCCCCTGCAAGCTTCAGAGGGAACAGGTTCCCTCAATCCAGATTTCCATCCTGAGCAAGCCAGAGGGAACCTCTTGGTTAGTGTTCTACCATATAACCCAGAGACAGCATACCTAATAGTGGGAATGACTGTGCAGTTGAGAATGTACCTATTCCTGTCTTGAATTTTCTTGCTTTATGAAATAATTCACTGCATTGAAATCCCAGCAGTTAGTACTACCCTAATTTATTTTACCAAAATCCTGAAACCTGGGGATGATTGACTGAACCATCTTAATAGGTGAGTGGGACTTTTTTCTTTTTATTTCCATTTCATTATTCTTTTTATTCTATCTTCTTTATTTCTATTTTCTTTTTTTTTATTTTGGGAGGGTGTTTTGTTTCTATTAGAATTGGTTGTTTGTTTGTTTTTTCCACTTGTGTATAGTGCAGTGGGCAGTGGTTCTCCATGGAGGAAAAGATTCCTTATCCCATATTTTGGGCATTGCCTAAGCTCTCAATGTGGTTCTTTAGACACTGACATCCGGTGTTTAAGATGAAAGAAATGATCTGCCTAGCGCTTTGAGAGCCAATGATCCTGCCTGATGGCTCACATTCTGTAGGGCAGTCACATGTCTATCTTTTGGGATTATACAAACATACTCCCAGCTATGAGGTTAAAGATTAATAATTAAATAACATGTGACCCCAGGCCAAGAGACTCTGCTCTTAGTTGGAGGGTAAGATCATTATCCCCACCCATCAGTCTCTTATAGAGACCATGCCATATTGTTCACCTACTATAAGTACAGAGAAAAGGAAGAAAGGAGAGGAATTGTGATTCCCAGTAGAAGCCTGTGCACAAACTAGGAATCATGTTGGAAGAATTCTGCAATTCTACCTTCTGGGTGAGTACTTTGCTTTTTTACCCTTGCCGAAGACCCTTCTCTAATACTCAGGACAAATGTCTGATTAGCCCAAGAGGACCCTCAGAAGGTTGTTTCTTTGAGTCTAGGGATTGCATCTCTAAGATGTTCCAAAGGGAATGATGATAGTGACTTTGGAAAGGGGTAGCACATTAATTCAAATAGCTATATGGATTAGTTTATCAAAATGAAATCATGGACTCTTGGAAGGGGCTTTAGAGGTCATTGAATCTAATCCCCTCATTGAGATTTTGAATTGACTTTGGGGAGATAAAGAGGAGGAATTTGATTTTAGGCATGTTGAAACTGAAGGGTCAGTGAGAATTTCCAAGTAGAAAGATTCAGTTATTAATTGAAGGAATGGAATTAGAACACTGGAGAAAGGACAGGAGTAGAGAGGTAGATTTGGGAATAACTATGTCAAGGTGATGATAGTTGAATCATGAAAGAGGCTAAGTTCTCTTGGGAAGAAAGGGTAGTGAGAGAACAGAGAGGCTGAAGACAAAATCCTGGATAAGCTCAAATTTAAGGGGCACAATGAGGAAGAGGAGATAGTGGTCAGAGAAGTAGGATGTAAATCAGGATAATATAGACTATATATAATGGAGGAAGGGGGGAATTTTAGAGTAGAGGTGGTCTGTACAGTGTCAAAAGCTGCAGGGAATTAAAAAGTAACCATCGAAAGGAATTCATTACAGTGATTAAGCTGTCATTGGTGACTTTCTAGGGAGTAATTTCAGCAGAGTGGAGGTGATCAGCGGGTAGGAGAAGAAATTGTAGGGGTTAGTGAAGGCGTGATTGTAAAGGGATCTACAACTTTTTTCTTTCTATTTTTTCCTTTTTTTTCTTTCTTTGTTTTCAGAGGTGCAGTAGAAGCAGATAGCTTGACTTCTAATAGAAGTAGAAGAATAGTACTTTGATGGGCTAACAGTCAAGTTAAATCATTTTTTCAGAATGAGAAGAGCTGAATGTTTGAACACTCAGAGGAGGGAGCCAGAAGGCAGAAAGAAACGGAAATCTATAGAGAGGAGGTAGGAGGGGATTGGGATCAAAAGGCACAGAGAGATTAACTTTCCAAAGGCAGAGGGATGTTTCTCCTAAGGAAATAAGGAAGACAGAATGCTAATGGAGATAGGCGTTCATAAATTGATTATTGGTTTTATCTTATTGTTGAGAGGCAAAGGAGACTGAATGAAGAATTCATGGTGGGAAAAGTAGTTCTGAAATAGCTATTGTGATGAGTGTGCTAAGAATTGGTAAAATATGAATAAAAGGGTTACAAAGCATCAGTTTGTCATTCTTCTTTTTATGCAAAACTTTTGGTGGATTAATGCAAATTGCAGATTTTTGTTGGAATAGGTGCTGGGCAGAGAGGGAGGGAGAATGGGCAGCCTGTATCTGCATTCAAGAAATCATCTTCCAACCAAGGTTTCAAGGGAAATCTCCTAGAGTTCACAGAAGTCTGTTACAGAGTTTGAAGCAATTTAACCAAGTATAAAATGCTACCAAAGAGACCTTTTGGAGAATCTTTTGGCTTTGGATAATTGTTCCATTCATATTACAAAGGTCTACCTACAGCTTTTTGGGGATGGTGTTGGGGGGGGGGGGAAGGATCTAGACCTGTAATTTCAGCTATGCTGGGAACTCCCAGTATGGAAATCCCCTCCACAAATGCAAATAGACAACTCATCTGTCATTTATAGTAATGGAGTGTTTCCTGAAAGTTTAATGACTTACCTGTGGTCACAAAGATCTACCTGAATCCAAGGCTAACTATATAAGTTACATCTTAGGTACCTAAATTTAGTGCTATATAAACATGCCTAGAATATGACATGGAGGAGAAAGAATTACTAACCTCCAAAATACTAAAAGTGGATATTTACCCTGGAAAGAAATCATGCCCATTCTTCCAAGAGCTGTATTTGGAAGTGTTACTTTTCTTAGTTATTCTCTAAAGATAAAGGAGATGGAGGACTGGTATCTGCCTCCTCAGTGACAAAGCTATGCAACCATGTTGTCCTGGTAAGGAACCACTGCCAAAAAGGAATTGATTTCAGATAGAGATAATGAAATGGCAACCAAAACATGATGTGAAGGAAAAACCTGTGGATCTTCCATTTCATAGTACACAAGAGATCACAAAGAATGAGTTCTGAGAAGTAATGAGGCATAGAAAAATGGTGGGCAGAAATAAACCCATACAATTTGCACTTATTAGCATTAGACATATCAACTCAATAAAGAACCATAAACCTAGAGGAATATTAAATTATAAAACCATGATAGAGATGAGCAAACCTGTGAATTTTGCCTTTGCTGATACCAGGCAGATTGGCATGACAGAAATCCACGTGCAATGAATAGTGGCTCAGATGTACTCCTTTCCTGGTACTGTTGATCACATGGAAGTCATAGGTCCTGAGGTGAAGTAGGACCCACCAGAAGAGAAAATTTTGCTTGATGCTTTCCAGAAAATGGGAGGCAAGTTCTGCTGATAATGGAGGTGCAGTCCATACTTTTGGCTGTGTTAAATGTAACCTGATCTAAATTTTAAATAATATTAACCTGACTGTTTTTAGAGAAACTAATGGCTCTTTTGGAGAGAAGTGTGAGCCAAACACTGATATTTCTAGTGTTTCTTTGGGAAAGATTTTCTGAGCAGCTTCCCAAAATTATACTTGGTTTGTTGTGTCTAGTCTCCTAGAATCAGCTATCAGACATGATTTATCCTCATTGCCTCAGTTACCTGAATTTTCAGCTCTGAGGGCCAAATCTGGTCAGTAATAATGACAGCTGATATATATATTTTTTTTTTTTTGGAGGGGGAAGGTAGGGCAATTGGGGTTAAGTGACTTGCCTAAGTTCACATGGCTAGTTTTGTGTGTGTGTGTTGTGTCTGAGGCTGGATTTGAGCTCAGGTCTTCCTGACACCAGGGCCAGCACTCTATTCACTGCGCCACCTAGCCGCCCCAACAGCCGATGTTTCTATGGCACTTTATGGTTCACAGAACATTCCATCACAGCAATCCTTTAGACAGGGAAAAGTATCATTATTTCTATTTTACAAGTGAGGAAACTAAGACCAAGGGAAATGAGGTAACTCACATAATCACACCACTAGTGAATGGAACAGCCAGGATTCAAACCTTATGACTCCATACCCAATGCCTTTTCCATGCTAGTATTCACTGGGGAAAAGCACAGGAAAACAGAAACCTGAGATACCTGGGCTTTGATTCAGACATTGTATCAGGAGGTAAGGGCCAGTTTAAAAAGTAGGAACTATGGAGAGGCATTCATGGTAGCGGCTAGTTCAGGATGGGGGAAGCAGCTGCTCCTGGAGCCTCTTCTGGGTTGCTAAGCCATGTGAGAGACACATGACTTGCTGCTGTGTTTGGAAATAGGACCTTTGGCTAGAGCAAGAAAGAAAGAAATGAATTTGAAAAGCTGAATCTTCAATGACCGTCCTTAACTGAGGAGTCTTAAAAGAATCCTCATGACCTTCAATCCAGTCAGGCAAATGCCTACCCTGGAGAGGCATCTCTAGACCTTCACGTTACTCTTAAAGACTAAGAGGAGACAAGAGAAGACCAGCTTTTGCCTCCTCTATCTTCCCATGCAGAGGAGGGAGAGTTTTCCATTTAAGAGTTTTCCTGGGAGTTTAAGAGGTAGCAATGATTTTGTATGGGGAGAGAAGGGAGGAGATGAGAGTGGCCACCTATGTATTTTCCTGTGAGTTACCTTTTCTGTTGCCTTGATTAAATACTTTGATATGTGGTTTATGGTTTCTGCAAAGTCTATGAAGCAATGGCGGTTAGAATGGGTATTCAAGTAATATTTTCATAATTGAAATTACACAAAATTTGAGAAAATTCCTTCTAATCTAAGAAGAAAAGGAATGAAAACAGGTGAGAGAGAGCCCAAGCCACCTTAGTTCTAAAGTCCCTTCCTGCCTAGGATTTACTCTCATAAGGACAGACACAGGTTTGGGAATTGTATCCAGAAATTCAAATAGGAGGAACAGGCAAGTGTTTTGTTGCTTAGTCCTTTTCCGATTGTGCCCAACTCTTCACGATCTTTCTCAGGGATTTTCTTGGCAAAGATACAGGAGTGGTTGTCATCTTTCTCTAGCTCGTTTTATAAATGAGGAAACTGAGTCAAATGAGGTGATTCTTTTTTGGAGTTTCCTTGGCAAATTTGCTGGAGTGGTTTGCCATTTCCTTCTCCAGCACATTTTACATATGAGAAACTGAGGCAAACAAGGTTAAGTGACTAGCCCAAGGTCACACAGCTAGTAGGAGGCTAGAATTGAACTCAGATCTTCCTGACTCCAGGTCTGGAACTCTATCCACTATGCCACCTAGCTGCTGAAATATTGTATTGTATTACTTGCCACCTAAGAGGCAAGTATTACAGCTGAGTTTTGCCTTAGATAACCAAGGGGGAAATCTCTGAAGTAAATATTCCTTTTCCCCATCTTATCTTTTTAACTTCCCAGAGCTTCTTATCCACCTCTCTACCTTGAAGTTCTAATCTTTGGTACATATGAAGGATTTTTTTTTCTTATGCCACAGTACCCCATTTTTATGCATGTGAATTAAATGACCATCTCTTTAGGCTGTACAATAAGAACGCCATGCCAAACCTAGAAAACAGGGCTCTATTTACCCTGCATCTCCTCTTCTCTGAGTTTGACACCCCTCACCCCCAAGTCGGGTTCTAGGATACAACTCAAGACTATGACTAGTAAGGACAGGTCTTCTTTCTATAAGACTGCCTGGAGCAAATGAGAAGAGTTTTGTCTTACTAGGATGATTGGGAAACAGGGCTGGAGGTGAGGGACATTTACTTGGGGGTGAGTTAAATTTCAGTTGGATATTCAGAGGATAGCCATGTTGTTTTAAAGAATTGTCTAATGAAAAATTGGAAAATACTGTTGCATAAAACAGATGTGTCTAATCCAGTTTCTCTCTCCTTTTCACCAGAATGCCTCATACCTGGACCGCCCAGATGCCGACTTACCTCTGTGCTTTGAACAAACTGTTTTGGTCTGGATACCTCTGGTCTTCCTTTGGCTTCTGGCCCCTTGGCATTTGTTCAACACATATAAATCCAGAACCAAAAAGTCATCTTTAACCAAGCTCTACCTCACAAAGCAGGTATGGTGCTCTCACTTCCCCACCCTCTGTCCTTGGTCCATAGCAAGGAAGTCTAAGTAAAGAAATAAGGAAGGGGGGCGGCTAGGTGGCGCAGTGAATAGAGCACCGGCCCTGGAGTCAGGAGTACCTGAGTTCAAATCCGGCCTCACACACTTAACACACACACACACACACACACACACACACACACACACACAAAACTAGCCATGTGACCTTGGGCAAGTCAGTTAACCCCAACTGCCCTCAAAAAAAAAAAAAAGAAATAAGGAAGGGGGTGGCTAAGTGGCACAGTGAATAGAGCACCAGTCCTGGAGTTAGGAGGACCTGAGTTCAAATCTGACCCTAGACACTTAACACTAAAACTAGCCATGTGACCTTGGGCAAGTCACTTAACCCCAATTGCCCTCCCCTCACCTCTCCAAAAAAAAAAAAAAAGAAAGAAGGAAGCAAATCTCTTCACGCCATTACTCTGGTTCCTGTAACATCCCCACAGGATTCCAGATTGGGAGCTTGAACGGATTTTACAGGCCATTTAATCCAATTCTATCATTTTTACATCTAAGTCAAGACCTAGCAAGACCATTAAGTTCATTCATCTCTTCACATTACATATCCTTTCCCCCTTGTGACATTAACTGCAATTAGAAATGGTTGATCAGTCAAGCTGGTAAAAACTTTTGTTTTATTTAAATATATAGAGAGAAATAGGCTCATTTCCAGCAAGGGCTTCTGATGGATGAGACTTGTGTGATTTCATAGGCAGGGGAGATGATAGGAATATGAGTTCATATTTCAAACCTATCTGTAGCCTCTAAAGTTCTAATCAGATTCCAACATTTATTAACCTTCAACAAAAATAATACCCAACATTTCTATGTGAAGGGCTTTAAATATGCAATCTTATCTGATCCTCAGAATAGCTTTATCATGTGGCTTTATCATCAGAGCTTTAGGGTGCAAGACTTATATTGTAAAGCTATTGTAATTCCTGTGTTATAGATGAGGAAGCAAAAGCTTTTCTGGGTGAAGTGACTTGCCCAGTCATACAATTATTATGTATACGGGGTGAAATTTGAGCCCAAGAATTCTGGACTCCAAGTCCAGTTCTTATCTACTATGCCTTTGATAACATCAATCTAAGTATGGGTTTCCATAATAATGATCTGTTTCATGAAACAGTATTTTTAAATTATTCATTAGACAGTTCTTCAGAACAACACGTCTGTCCTTCCTCCAACTAAACGAAGGTTAACTCATTCCCATACTACATAACCTTTGCAAGGAGAGGTACTTTAGTCTTCCAAAGTCTTGTTAGAAGGGAGTGTGTCTTGATAGCAAAAGCACCTTAGATAATCTGGCAGGGTGAAGAGATAGGTGTTTCTTTCTCTCCTCCCCACTGGGAATGTCAGCTAACTAAAGAGAACGGGTTTTTACATCTTCAGCTATCTTGGAGATTTATCAAGTAAGGCTGTGAGTTATAATGATATTTATTGGTTGGGATTTGACCATCATTCCTCTGTAACCCATATGTCCAGTCTTCTCCCCCATTCTGTGACCCTTAAAACATTTTCTCTGCTTGTACAGGGATCAAAACTGACTTCATGATGTCAGACTGGATTCTTGTGTCCTATGATAAACATAACTTCTGACAATACAACCTTATTCTTCTGTTTTGTTTTTGCTTTTTGTAGGGGGAAGGCAGGGCACTTGGGGTTAAGTGACTTGCCCAAGGTCACATGGCTATTAAGTGTTAAGTGTCTGAGGCTGCATTTGAACTCAGGTCTTCCTGACTCCAGGGCGGGTACAGTGTTCTATTCACTGAGCCTCCTAGCTACCCCAATACAACCTTATTCTTAAACATGGATGTGGATAGATGAATAACAATTTCTCACATTTAGATACTATTTTAATATTTACAAAGTACTTTCCTCCCAACACTCCTTTAAGGCACATGGGAATGATGGTTAAACTTATAAGTCAATATCGGGATAGTAATAGAGAGAAGGAAAGATTTAGAGTTATCCAAAGGTATCCTCTTGTGGGAAGAGGATCCAACCTTAAAATTTCAATTTGTTATTCTAAAGACTGTTTAGGGCTTGGGGTAGTGGGGGGATGATGTTACAGTTACAGATGACAGAAATATGAACCCATATTCCTCTCATCTCCCCTGCCTATGGAATCACACAAGTCTCATCCATTAGAGGCATAGGAAGAGATTCTGGGAATTTGGAGCAAGGTGCAAATACTATTCTATCTAAGCTTCAAAAAGATCTTGACAGGCTAGGATACTGGGCTAAATCTAGTAAGATGAGATTTGATAGGGATAAACATAAAGACTTTTACTTGGGTTCAAAAAATCTACTTCACAGGGGCAGCTAGGTAGCACAGTGAATACAGCACTGATCCTGGAGTGAGGAGAACCTGAGTTCAAATCTAGCCTCAGACACTTAACATTTAGTAGCTGTGTGACCTTGGGCAAGTCACTTAACCCCATTGTCCAGCCTTCCTCCCTCCAAAAAGAAAAAAAAACTACTTCACAAGTACAAAGTGAAAGAGACTGTTAGGCAACAGTTTGAGAATACTTAGGACTTTTAAAAAGTGAGCTATTAACTAAATATGAGTCAACACTGAACAGCCAAGAAAACAAATGTAATCTTAGGTTCTACTTAAAGAGGGTTAGCTTCTAGGAACGGAGAGGTGATTGGCCGCCTTGTACTCTGCCCTCATCACCTTCATCAAAATACTTCTGGAGTATTGTGTTCAGTTATGGGTGACACATTTAGAAAGGATTTTAATAAGTGGACAAGTGTCCAGAGGAGGGCAACCAGCACTGTGAAGGGCCTTGAGTTAATGCCATTAAGGAACAACAGCAACAATCACAATGAAGCCCGTTAAAAATCCAATGAAAATCCTCAAATATGAAAAGCCAATAAGTTGAAAGAATTGGGGATATTTAGCCGGAGAAGGGATGGCTTTGGGAGCATGACAGTTTTGTCAAGTATCTAATGAAGTGTCACAGAGAAGGAGGAATTAGACTTCGTGGCTCTGGAGAGCATCATGGGATCAATGGGTAGAGGTTGTGAAGAGGCAGATTTCAATTTGACAAGGAGAGCCGTCTATAAGAGGAAAGAGTTGCTTCAGGACCTCATCTGAGGCCTTCAGACTGAGGATGGAGGACACCTGGTTAAGTTCATTGCAGAGGGGATCCTTTTTCAGGAACATAGTTTAGAGAAGATGGTCCCTGAAGTTCCCTCCAGCTATGTGATTCTGTGATCATCCGTATGTGTGTGTGTGTTGGGGTGTGTTTTCAAGGGGCTTGTCAAGTTTTCTTCTGAACATGACTTCTTCCATTTCACCACCATTAGTGGTAGTTGGTGCTGTTGGGATAGCACTGCCAGCAGGCTACTCCCCACATTGATCCAGATGGCAATTACTCCATGGCTTACATAGACTGTCTTTCTAAATTTCTCTGACAAAAAAATATCCGACCAAATGACCAACATTTTGGTGGCATGGGTCTTTCTGAACTTAGGTTTGCTGGCTATTCTTCAGATGACAGTTGTCTGTACTATCACTAGGCTTATACTTGAAGCTACTGTTTCATGGTCAGGGTCACCTCCATGTCACAATAAGGCATTGTAAGAGAAAGAGCCCACCTACAGAAGAATGCTCAAATTAACATAAATGCTTAGTAATAGTAACAAAACTAAGCAGTGCTCTATTGTTAAATTTATTCAGACACCAAACTTGAAGACAAAGGAAAAGGAGACAAAACCTGAGCAGATGCAATAATACTCTCTTTTCTAAATAATTAAAAACCACTGAGCTTTAACATAGTGTCACTCTTAACCATGGCTAAGTCCTCAAAAATTAACCTCAGAGTTGATTTAATACTTAAATAGTTACGATTAAATAAATAATTAAATTATAATTAGATACTTAAATATTTGATAATAAAAACTGAATAGTATTTAATATTAGATTATTATTTAATTGTTAAATCTATATTATTATATTTTAAGACTTACAAAACACTTAAAAAATAACAGTCTTATGAGATAAGCTAACTATTATTTGTTACAGGTGAATAAGCCAAGAGTAGTTAAGCATTTTGCCTATGATTACATAGCCAATAAGTTTCTTAGGTACGTTCACACTCAGGTCTCCTGACTCCAGGCCCCTGTCCATTACCCTTTCTATCTATGTGAACTCTGCATATCACCCCCTGCCTTTTTCCTGTCCTTATCCCCCATAATATGTAGCTTGAGATAGTTCATTCTCTAGGGGAAGTGGAAGTGGCCTGAAGCATCTACAGAAGCAAAAAGCTGAGGAAACCTCTTTGTGCACACTATCAAGTATGGCTGAAAAATCTAGAACTTAGACAATCTAGAACATAGAAAACAAATAGGCAGAGCCATGAGCTCTTTCTCATTGTCGAAATAGGTTAGGGTTAGGGTTAGAGTTGGAGGGTTAGGGTTAGACCAAGAATCCCAACCACAATGTTAATGCATCTGGTTTTCCATCAGTCCCTGATGTGTTGAGTACAGATACATCTGGACTTTCACTGGAACAAGCAGGGACTCTAGAATAAGAGAACCCTGACAGTTCTGGCAGTCACAAACAGTGGTACCTGGGACAAATCACAACCTTCCTGGACCTGAGTTTCCTTGTCTGAAAAAGAGCGGTTTGGATTAGATGGTCTTGGACATTCTTTCCATCCCTAGATACTTTATCCTTTAAATGGCATTTACTGATGTGGTAACAGGTTTCCCATACTTCTTCCATGGGGAGCTGTCCATGGCTGAGGCTCATTCATCAAGTCCTAAATTTAGAGATCACATTGTCCAACCACTTTGATTTAGAGGTGAGGGAATAGAGATTCAGACATGTTGTGACTTGGTAGGAAGTGCAAGATGTCACAGACTGGGATTTGTAGCCAGATTGAAATGCTCATTTGACCACACTGTGCTACAGAAAAGGAATATTAGTAGACTAAGCTTCAAAGACCAGGGGTTCAAAAGGCTATTGAGAGATATTGATAACACCAAGCGAGTTAGATTTAGAAATCTCTCTTTGTTGCATGGTCAGAGTTGTTTGTGTGATTGGACTCCTACCTAATGGGAATGCAGCAGGAAATGATTCAGCTTCTTATTTTCCCAGTTTTGCCCTTTGGACCATGACATTTCCAAATTGTTGACTTCTGGATCTGGATCATTGATTTAAAGCTTATGGCGAACTTCAAGGTTACTTAATCCAAGTCCTTCATCTTACATCTTGGAGACTTTAGGTGCCATTTGCCAGAAATTGTGCTGGCAAAATTCCACCAACCGTGGAGCCCAAAGGCAATGTAGTGACTAGGGGAATCTTGAAAGGCTCCCAATGAAGGAGGTACTGGAAATGAGCCAGAGATTGGCTAAGAAGCTGAAGATTCTAAGGTGGAGGTAGAGCATGGTGGAAGAGCTGAGCAAAGATTCATAGGTAGGAGATACAATGCTGAATGAATAGATGTTTACAGATGTACAAATGACATTCAGTCACTTGCCTCTGGCTCCTGTTTGAACTTTACCTGGAGATAATTGACCCTTTACCTCAGATGACCATTAGTTTGTCTTGTCCCTCACTATCAGAACTATGTATGATATACTATATACCAGAACTATGTACTATGCCATGCCAGACACAATTACCCTATAAAAATTGCAATCCACTTTATGGAAAACTCTGGCCACAGGCTCTAGTCCTTTTACCAGAAAGAGTTAGGGAACAGTGTAAGAATGAGTTTGTGAAGGGGAGCAATGTGAAATGTGCCTGGAAATGTATGATAGAACCAGGTGGTGAAAGGCTTTAAATGACAGTTATATTTTACCCTAGAGGCAATAGAGAGCCTCCAAAAATTCTTGAGGCTTTCTACTTTGTTACTGTTTCATTCTTGACAGTCTTTACAATCTAGCTTCTACCCTGCTGTGCTACTGGACAGCCCTCTGAAGGGTTATCCTACTCACCAAAAACAATGAGATTTTTCTCATTCCTGATCCTGAATTTGACATTTCTGCCCCCTTTTCTTCTTGAAACTCTCATTCTTCTCTTTTTCTCTCCCTTCTCTCTCCTTCTCTCTCCTTGTCTCTTCTCTCCCTCTTCTTTCCCTCCTTCTCTTCCTCTCCTTCCTTGTCTCTTTTTCCCTCCTTCTCTTCCTCTCCTTTTCTCCTTTTTCCTCTTCTTCATCTCCATCCGTCTCTCCTTTTCCCTCCTCTCCTTCCTCCTTTTCTCCATCTCTCTTCCTCCTCTTTCTCTCTCCTTATACTATACTCATATTTAGTTTAATCAAAGTGTGCTTAGTTATTATAAAGAAATATGCTTCCCATTTCCAATAAGATCAGGGGTGAAACAAGGATGCCCACTATCACCCCTCTTATTCAATCTGATACTAGAAATGTTAGCAGTAGCATTTAGAGAAGAAAAAGAAATCAAAGGAATCAGATTAGGCAAAGAAGAGACTAAGAGACTCTTTGCAGATGACATGATGATATACTTGGAGAATCCTAGAGAATCAAGCAAAAAAAACTTCTTGAGACAATAAATAAATTTAACAAAGTTGCAGGATATACAATAAACTCACATAAATCCTCAACATTCCTATATATCTCCAATGAAATACAACAGCAAGAGATAGTAAGAGAAACCCCATTTAAAGTTACTGTAGACATTATAAACTATTTGGGAATCTACCTGCCAAAACAAACCCAGTACCTCTATGAACACAACTACAAAACACTTTTAACACAAACAAAATCATATCTAACTAACTGGAAAAACATCAGTTGCTCATGGCTGGGTCAAGCTCATATAATAAAAATGACAATTTTGCCTAAATTAAATTACATATTTAGTGCCGTACCAATCACTCTACCAAAAATTTACTTTATAGAGCTAGAAAAAACAGTGACAAAATTCATTTGGAAGAACAAAAGGTCCAGAATATCAAGGCAATTAATGAAAAGAAATGCTAGGGAAGGTGGCCTAGCCATACCAGATTTTAATCTCTATTATAAAGCAGAAGACATCAGAACTACTTGGTACTGGCTGAGGAATAGAGTAGTGGATCAATGGAATAGATTGGGTACAAAAGACTCAGTAGTCAATGATTATAGTAATATACTCTCTGATAAGCCCAAAGACCCCAGTTTTGGGGATAAGAACTCATTATTTGACAAAAACTGCTGGGAAAACTGGAATATAGGATGGCATAAACTGGGCACAGACCATCATTTAACACCATACACCAAAATCAAGTCTAAATGGGTGCACAACCTAGGTGTAAAGGCTGATACTGTAAGTGATCTGGGGAAGCAAGGAATAGTTTACCTGTCAAATTTATGGAGTAGAGAAGACTTTATGACCAAAGAAGAGTTAGAGAGCATTATAAAATGCAAAATGGAAAATCTTGATTACATTAAATTGAAAAGTTTCTGTACAAACAAAGCCAATATAACCAAGATTAAGAGGGAAATAGGAAACTGGGAAAGAATTTTTACAACCAGGGTCTCTGATAAAGGCCTCGTTTCCAAAATATACAGGGAATTAAGTAAAATCTATAAGAATACAAGTCATCCCCCAATTGATAAATGGTCAAAGGATATGAACAGGCAATTTTCAGAGGTAGAAATGAAAGATATTTATAAACATATGAAAAATACTCTGAATTACTATTGATTCAAGAAATGCAAATCGAAACAGCTTTGAGGTACCACATCTAAGATGACAAAACAGGAAAATGACAAATGCTGGAGAGGATGTGGAAAAACTGGAACACTAATGCTTTGTTGGTAGAGCTGTGAACTGATACAATCATTCTGGAGAGCAATCTGGAACCATGCCCAAAGGGCTATAAATAATTGCATACCCTTTGACCCAGTGATACTGCTTCTGGGATTGTATCCCAAAAAGATCATACAAGTCGGAGGAAGACCCATATGTACAAAAATATTTATTGCAGCTCTATTTGTGGTGGCAAAAAACTGGAAATTAAGGGGATGCCCATCAGCTGGGGAATAGCTAAACAAGTTGTGGTATATAAATGTAATGGAATACTATTGTGCTATAAGAAATAGGGAGGAGATGGACTTCATATTTACCTGGAAAGGCTTATACAAACTGATGCTAAGTGAGAAGAGCAGAACCAGGAAAAATTTGTACACAATCATAGACACATTGTATGTGTGACGACCAACCTTGATAAACTGGACTCTTCTCAGCAATGCACAGGTATAAGACAATTCTACAAGCCTCAGGACAGAAGGAGATATTTACATTCAGAGAAAGATCTAGAAAGAACAGACTTTAAATGGAGACTGAAGCAGTCTATATGCTGTCATTCTTTTCCACGTTTGGTTTTGTTTCCTCTTTCCCATTGTTCTCTCCATTGGTTACAACCCTTCTATACAACCAGACTAATGTCCAGTGTGAAAGTATTTGCAGATCCTATACTTGATTGCATGCTGCCTGGGGGGTGGGGAGAGGGAGAGGAAAAAATTTGAAACTCAAAGGATACTGGAACTGAATCTTGTAAACTAAAAGTAAATAAACAATCCTTTTTTTTTTTTTAAAGAAATATGCTTCCTTGAAATATGTCTAATGTAGGAAATGGAGGAGCCTCAGAAAATGTATTAGTTAAATGTGTGCTATGTAAGTCAGTGGTCCATTTTATCAACACTTTCACCTTACAGTTGCTAGGATCTCACATCTATCTGCCCTCCGGGACTGCCCTCAGTACTAGGTTAGGAACAAAGGATTGACCTTAAGTTGGGATGACATTGGAGCCCTAACACCTTGACCTTTTCAAACACTCCTGATAGTAATCTTCTTAAGTATCCTGTCAGAACCAATGTATATCATTTGTAAATCATTTGTATTAGAAACATTCAGTTCCACAAGAACTCAAAGGGTCGCAGATTAAGAGTGAGAGTTTAAGGAATTTAGAGAACCTTAGTTTAGACCAGGGGTTCTTAACCTTTTGAGTATCAGGGCCCCTTTAACAGTATGGTGAAGCCTTACGGAACTCTTCTCAGAATAATGTTTTTAAATAAAATATAATTTTTTAAATATACATACAATACAAACTAAAATATGCATAAATAAATTTGAGTGACACAGGAAACAGATTATATTGAAATACTGTTATAAAATATTTTTTTAAAGTTCATAGACCCCAGGTTAAAACCTCCTGATTTAGTCCAATCCCCTGGCTTTATACTTCTGTAAAGTGTAGAGAGTGACCTCTTACTAACATTTGCTTTTTTTTCTCTTCCCAGGTGCTTGTTGTGTTACTCCTAATTACATCGATCATAGAGTTGGTCTTCACCATTGCTGAAGGCTGGGGTCAGACCCCTGGTCCAGCTGTTCAGTACACTAATCCATGTCTTTACATAGTCACCTGGGTAAGAAGCCTTACAAGTCTCTGAGCTAGAAATTCATTCTCTTGGGATGAAATGAGAACAATCCAGATCTAAGAGTCACTGCATCATCCTTGTCTTAGACCTAGAAGAGGCCTTTAGTCAAGTCTCTTCATTTTCTTTATGAAGGAACTGAATCGAGCAAAGAATATGTGACTAACAAGTTACTGGCTGAGCTGGGATTAGAACTCAGATCTCCTAATACCCAGTCCAATGGACTTTCCACCCTGACTTGAATATTGCTTCTAAGGGAGTTGCTGGTGCTATAAGAGGAAGTAGCTTATAAAAAGGGTAAAACTGGAAAACAGATCATTTTAGGTTTTTAGCTTTCTGGTAGGCATTGATTTGTGGAGTCATTTCCCTAAGTGACATGAGAGCTTTAAGGATTCAGATAAGAGAATTATATAACATAAATACAACTCACCATTTATTAAGTAGATAACTATAACTAGATATTTGGGTTCTAGGGCCATTACAAAGTTTAGAGAGGAAATGGCCCCTGCCCCAACACTGGATGAAGATCTAAGCGTAGATAATTGGAACATGCAATAATTCGTGATAAGGAGCCAAACCAAGCTCCATTTGAGGCAGAATGTCTTCCCCAATGGGACAGATGGGGAAACTGAAGCCCAGGAGTTAAATGCTCCAGATTATAGTTAGCGGCAAAGCCAAGACTGGGACCTAGCTCTTCTTTCTGCAGCAGCACACTGCTTCCTGGGGTGTGAGCTGAATTTTCTTACATCCTCCCGTCTAAGCACTGAGGATGACGTGTGAGATTCTTAATTTAAGCAGAAAACTTCAACTCATATGAATGTAAAAATAATCAACCCAAACTAAATCTGATCCTAGGTAGCCAGAGACAGTAGAAAGCTGTCTAGTATTATTCATTAAAACTTCCCTAAGGAGGTTGTGGAGAAACCACCAGAGTTAGATGCCTTTTTTCCCCTGGAGGATCTAGATACAGAAGTAGGTGTGAGAGATAAGGCAGCTAGCATGCTTCAATTTACTTTGGCTAGTATTAATAGGATACATAGGCACAGAGATCTTACATCTTTTCATCTTTAGTCTGTCTTTTATCTCACTCTTATAGATTCATTTTGGTGGGTTTAGAAGTCTTTTTTTTCTTTTGATTACCGGCAGTTCCCCATTAAAATAGAGAGGATATCACATCTTAAATGCTTTTAAGTGTAGTTCACTGCTAGCTGATAACCAGAGGGGTGACTGGAGGGTTGCTTCCCAGGTCTGGGGGTGGGGAACGGCATTCATTGCCAGGGGAAAGAGAAACAAAAAACCCTGGCTACCATTTTTCCTTGGATTTGTCTTTCCCTACCTCCATCACTGATTTCATCGTTCTGTTAGTGAACAATGTTCTTACAAAACGTGACTTTCTCTTCAGCTCCTGGTTTTGGTGATCCAGCACTGCAGGAGATGGTGCATGAAGAAGGACTCTTGGCTGCTCTTTATATTCTGGGTTCTCTCTATGGTCTGTGGGGTTTTCCAGTTACAGACTCTTATCCGGATCCTCTTAAAGGTTAGAGAAGGGAGAAGGGAGAAGGGGAATTAGAGAAGAGGGGAACAAGAATACTTTAAGGAAATTGGGTTCCAGTCAGAGTTGTGATTGTGGGACCATCAAGTTTTTGGTTCTATTTTTTTCAAATACATTAATAATAAAAATAACAATAACATACAAACAATAAAATATGTTTATTGGTTCTAATCATTGGGAAAAGATCTGGTCGATCTTGAGCAGGGATTCTTAGCCTTTCTGTGTGTCATTACCCACTTTGGCAATATCTTTGAACTCTATTGACCCCTCCTCAAAATAATGCTTATAAGTATATAAAATAAAATATATACGATTACAGGAAAGCAATCATATTCAAATATAGTTGTCAAAATAATTTTAAAAAAAAACAAGCTCATGGATCCCAGCTTAATAACCCTTGGTCTAGAATCACCATGGAGGCACAAGCTATGATCTTCTGGGATATTTTTAACTTTTTTTTTCTTTTTAGGGAAGCAATTCCAATGTTGCCGGATTCTGCCTATATTTCATCTCCTATGGTATTCAGGTCCTTATTGTGATAATTTCATCCTTTTCAGAGAGGACTCCAGAAACCAAAGCATCGTCAAATGTGAGATTTTGAAATTTTGGCTCTCAATGGCATAGGATAGTCAGTCAGCCATTCAATTTACACACATTTATGAACTGATTAATATGTTAAGCAGTATGCTAGGTGTTAGGGATACAAAACCAAAAGCAGAACAGTTCCTGTCCTCAGAAACTCGTATTTCTTTTAGACTTTTGAGAAATGGCAGTCTTAGTAGTCCCATAGAGGGATACAGGAAACCCAGGATGGGTTGGTAGAGATGCTTTTGAGGGCTTTAAAACAGGGGGTTACTATAGCACTGGCTTGTTGCTTTTAGAAGGATCTCCTAGTCTTCAGCCTGGGACATTTATATAACAGTCAGTTATTTTGTAGGAAACTCCTGATGTACCAGCATATTGAGAACTTCAAAAATGTTCAACAAACACTTTTGATTGACAGATTCCTGAGCCACAGATTAATCCTGGGGTAATGTCTGCCCTGTGGGAGAACGAACTGTTTCTAATCTCAGAATTTCTTGTCATGTTTATATCTAATTTTTTTTTCTTTTCTATGTGTCTTTCAGAATCCATCAGCCACAGCCTCATTTTTTAGTTCCATTACCTTTAGTTGGTTTGACAGGTAGGACATACTTTGGGTGTGGGTCAGTCCTTTGGCATCAACTTGTTGCACAAGAACTGATAGCAGCCATAAGAGGTTCTGAGTGACTGTAGGCACAGGACTAGAGATGGGTTCCAGGCAGTTATTGCCCAATGGGCAGCAAGGTGGTGTAATGGATAGAGTCGGGTCTGGAGTTAGGAAGACCTGAGTTCAGATCCGGCCTTAGACACTTACTAAGCTGTGTGATCCTGGGCAAGTCACTTAACCCTATTTGCCTCAGTTTTCTCATGTGTAAAATGAGTTGGAGAAGAAAATAGCAAACCACTCAAGTATCTTTGCCAAAAAAACCCTGAATGGGGTCACAGAAAGTCAGACACACCAAGTCAGCCAAGTTAGCTTCTCCCTCCTAGGTCAAAACTGTTGATATTTCTTGGAAGTTTGTCCCAAAATACACCATGATTAGTTTCAACATGTATTTATCAGGTAAGGCCCTGTATTAGATATCCTGGAATATTAAAAAAAAAGAAGACAAGATATGATCCCTACCCTAGAGAGCTTACAGTCTAATAGCAGACACATTTTTGTTCAGTTATTTCAGTCACGTCCAACTCTTCATGACCACATTTGGGGTTTTCTTGGGAGAGACGCTTGGGGTGGTTTACTATTTCTTCCTCCAGTTTATTTTTCAGATGAAGAAGCTGAGGCAAACAAAGTTAAGTGACTCTCCCAGGGTCACACAATTGGTAAGTGTTCGAGGTCAGTTTTGAATTCAGGGACATGAGTCTTCCTGACTACAGGATAAGCACTCTATGCACTATGGTGCCACCTAGCCACAATAGCAGAAATAACAAACTTCTATGTGACAAAGGCCTTATGTATGATATAGATGGTCCTTCCACACTTCTGAGAAGGAAGAGATCAGTTTCAGCTGGGCTTTTGCTAAAGGACTTCATAGAGACAGTTGTGATGGACGGATAGACCTTGGAGAGTCAGAGGTGGTGCTAGGGCACTGGGCTTAGAGTCAGGCAGACCTGGATTTGATTCCTGCCTCAGATTCCTGCTTGTGTGATCCTGGGCAGGAGAGTTTCCTCATCTGTAAAATGGGAATCATAATCGCACCCACCTCACAGGCTGTTATGAGGACCAAATGAGATGACACAGTGCTTAGCAAACCACAAAGTGAATATGTAAACGTTAGCTACTGTTATCAAGCTTGTGGCCAAGAGTCATTCTGACTAGAGGGAAAACAGTGAGTGAAGACACTGAGGCAAACAAGAGCAAAAAGCAAGTTCAGAAAGTTATGAGTAGCACAGTATGGACAGGGAAGGGCAGGAGATACTACTGGAAAAGCTGAGCAAGATTGTGGAAGTCCTTGAATGTCGAGTTAAGAAGTCTAGGACTGGGGACTCACTGAACAGGGGAGGTGACCTAATTCACCCAGTGCTCTGGGAAGATTGATCTGATGGCATTTTGTTGTGCTGGACGGATTAGATACAAGGTTGGGGACCCTGTAACCTCAAGGCCACATGTGACCCTCCAGGTCCTCAAGTGTGGCCTTTGACTGAGTCCAAGCTTCACAGAACAAAGCCCCTTAATAAAAGGATTTGTTCTGTGAAGTTTGGACTCAGTCAAAAGGCCACACCCAAGGACCTAGAAAGCTGCAAGTGGCTTTGAGGCTGCAGTTTACCCATCCCTAGAGTAGAAGCAGAGAGAGCCTATAGGAAGGGAGGCCAGTTAGGAGGTCATTTCAATACTTCAGGTGAGAAGAGATGAGAACTAAGGTAATAACTCCCCATCTCAAGGCTTCTTAGTCTGTCACGAAATGCCCTCCATAATCTCACTTAACTCTTCCTGCTTTGTTTCTTGCTACTTCTACTCACTACTTTCTGCACTTTTTTTGTCTCCGTATCTTTAGCCAGATAATTCACTCTAGCTAGAATGCCTCTTCCACTAGCGACTCATAATACCCCTCTGGCTACCCTACTTCTATCTGTCCATACTGGCCATCACTATGAAGCCTTCTAGGAAAAGTCCAGCTAACAATGATCTCTCTGTTTGTGAAGTTTGGTAGCATTCTGTTTATATCATAGAATTGACACATAAAACTTTGTATTCTATGCACATCATCATTTAGCGCCACAACTAGTAAGTGCTTAAGGACAAAAATCATATTTTTTTCATTTAAAAAAATCTCTCCGGGTGCCTAGTAGGAGGCTTAATAGATATTTATTGAAGGAGTTGGGTAAGAGAGAGATTGTGGAGAGAGAAACAAGAAAGGTTTTAAAGAACAAGGGGTTGGTCAATAGAAATGTGTCTAAAAAAAAGGGGGGGGTGGCTAGGTGGTGCAGTGAAGAGAGCACCAACCCTGGAGTCAGGAGAACCTGAGTTCAAATGTAGCCTCAGACACTTAACATTTACTAGCCGTGTGATCTTGGGCAAGTCACTTAACTCCAATTACCCTGCTCTCCCCCCTCCAAAAAGCAAAAAAGAAAGAAAGAAACAGCAAAGGGAAGAGTCAACCGTGTTTAATGTTGTCGCGAGATCCAGGAGGATTTAGTGGTTGCTGGTGACGCTTGAGCCATTTCTAGTACGATGCTGGAACAGGAGACAGATAACAGGGAGATGATGAGCAGGAGGTGATCATGTGAATTATTTAGGAAATTAGCCAAGGGGAAAATAACAGAAATAGGAGGATGGAGAAGGCTGCAGAGCCAAGTGAAGGCGACAAGTTTGGGTTTGGGTTCGTTTTTCAGAAGGTGAGAGAAATGTGAGAGGGGAAGACTATGGTGGAGAAGGTGAGACTGGAAAGTCTTTTCTGGCTCTAGCTCAATAATCCTGTAAACTTTCTTTTCCAGTATCATTGTGAAAGGCTACAAACACCCCTTGACCTTGGAAGATGTCTGGGAAATTAATGAAAAAGAGAAAACCCACGAAGTCTCCAAGATATTTGCAAAGTACATGGATGTAGAGGTAAAGAAGGCCAAGCAGGAGCTGCAGAAATGGCAGAAGAAGAGGAAATCCCAGGAGATGTCTGAAAGCAGGATGAATGGCCCAAGCACTAGTCAGAGTCAAGACAACCTCGTGTTGGTAACTTTCTCAGAGCACTGGTGAACACATGTGTGTGTGCTTGTGCATGTGCATGTGTGTGGATGTGTGTGCCCACATGCACATGCTTCCCTATCATGGGTGGGGCACATGACAATAGCAGGGAGGACCATGCCCTATGTCTGTAAAGCACCTTACAATTTTCAGTGTGCTTTCAAATAGATTATTTCATTGGACCATCACCATGATACCAATGGTACATGGAAAAGGTATCATCATCCTCATGGGTAGATGGGGACTCTGAGGCTCAGAGAGATTCAAGTGACACAGCATGAGGCTAAATTAAGGCCAGAAATCAAATGTCCTGGCCCCTAATCTAGAGTTCTTTCATTGAGAGCAATACAAGAGGGCACAAAGCTAAATACCACTACATTACTCCAAGACCTCTTGCCCAAACTTATCTTGTCCCCTTTCTGGTCTCCTGGATTCCGGTTTCTTCCTGAATCTCTGCTCCACACCATCACCAGGATGATCTTCTTAATGTAGCATGATGACTATCAGGCTACCTCCCAAACCCCTGTAACCCCTAACTTCTGCAGCATATTGTAATACAGTCCTTCCTAGAGAGATGTTGCACAATACTGTTTGATGCTGGGTGGCCGTCACAATATTCTAAATACTATAGAATGGAAGTTCCTTGAAGGCAGGGAATACTTTTCATTTTATCTTTGTATTCCCAGTACCTTGTGTGTAGTAAATGCTTAATAAATACATAATCAGATCAAAGTAAAGTGATAGGACAACTAGGTGACCCAGCACTGGGCCTGGAATCAAGAAATACTCATCTTCCTGAGTTCAAGTCCAGCCTCAGACACTTGCTAGCTGTGTGACTCTGGGCAAGTCATTTAACCCTCTTTGCTTCAGTTTCCTCATCTGTAAAATAAACTGGAGAAGGAAATGGCAAACCATTCCAGTATCTCTGTCAAGAAAACCCCCAAAAGGAGTTAGGAATAATTGGACACAACTGAAACAACCAAACAAAGAGAAAAGAGAGTCCTCAGAGATGGTTTTGTGAAAGAAATTGGGATTTCAGTGAGCTTTAAATGTCTAGATATAGTTTTTCTCCATGATTCTGCCCTTGAACCATTCTCTTCACCCACTCCATTGACTATCTCTTAGAGCTTTAGCTAAAAAAGAGTTAAGATTGCTGAACTCTGGGTCCACATCTCCAACCCTTTAGTTGGTATCTTCAGCTGGATGTCCCACTGGCTTCTCAAGTTTAACACATCCAGTACTGAAGTCATTTTCCTCCTACAATAATTTCTTCCCCACATCTTTCATTTTTCTGTTAATGGCACTGGCATTCTTTATGTCCTCCAAGCTCAAAGCCTGAGAGTCAACCATAATTCTTATTTCTCCCCCTGTTCCCCACCTAGACACACTCATGTCACCAAATCATGGTGAATCTCTCCTGCACTGTCTTCTTATGGTCCTCTCCTTTTCATTTCATTTCCCTGAAAGGCAGAGCAGTCTACTGAAAAAAAAAGTAGAGGAGTCAGAGGAGAGCTGGGTTCAATCCTGCTTCTGACATTTACTGTATGCCCCTGGATGAGTCACTTAACTTCTCTGAGATCTCCCAGGGTTGTTGTAAAGATCAAATAAGCTAGCGTGGAAGGTACAATGAAAACCTTAGGGCACTGAACAAATGTTAGTTAGGATTATTTCTACTTCCAATACACTAGTCCAAGACTTCATTACCTCTCACCCAGACTTGTCTTGTCCCCAGTCTGGTCTCCTGGCTGCCAGTTTCTCCCAGAATCTCTCCTCCACAACATCACCAGGATGATTTTTTCCCTTTAATTTATTTATTTACTTTTAGCTTATAACATTCAGTTCCATAATCCCTTGAGTTTCAAATTTTCTCTCCCTCCCTCTTCTTTCCCCTCCCACCATGGCAGCATGCAATCAAATATAGGTTCCACAAATATCTTCACCTTAAGTAATAGTCAAGTTGTAAAGAAGCATTATAATCAAAGGAGTGAACAATGAGAAAAAAGGGACAAGACAAAACAAAACACAAAAGAGAAAGAACAAGTAGTTTGCTTCAATCTGCATTCAGACTCTGTGGTTCTTTCTCTGGACATGGATATCCCTTTCTATCACAAGTCTTTTGTAATTGTCTTCTAAACTTGTATTGCTGAGAGGAGCCTAATCTATCAAGGTTAGTTATCACACATACAATGTGTCTGTAATTGTGTACAAATTTCTCCTGGTTCTGCTCTCCTCATTCAGCATTAGTTTATATAAGTCTCTCCAGGTTATTATGAAGTCTGTATGCTCCTCATTTCTTATAGCACGATAGTATTCCATTACATTCATATACCACAACTTGTTTAGCCATTCCCTATTTGATGGGTATTCCCTCAATTTCCAATTCCTTGCCACCACAAAAAAGAATTTATATATATATATATATATATATATATATATATATATATATATATATATATATATATATATATATATATATATATATATATAT
>CM053598.1:59753805-59764135 GCA_028646575.1 Pseudocheirus occidentalis | reverse complement strand
ATGATCTTAATGTATCGCGATGACCATTAGGCTACCTCCCAAACACCTGTAACCCCTAACTTCGGCAGTTCATTGTAATACAGGTCTCCTTCTCCCATATATTGCATTATACTCTTAGATGCTGGGTGACCACCTATTTCAGATCTTAGAGTTTAGGGGTGAAGACAATGACACAATTGATATTTGTTGAATTGAAGGATCTTGAAGGAGGTAGAAAGGAGTGAGGAGGGCAGGCTATGAACAGGATACAGCATAAGCAAAGGGAGAGAGGGCAGGAATTAGTACAGTGGGTTCCAGGTGATGGTGAGGAGAACGGCTTATATGGAGCAGTATGACAGACACATCTCATCAGCCATGACTGAGCAAGGGTTAAACATTAATGCACACACATTGAGGAAGTAGCAGCAGCCTACATGAAAGTTGGAAGTGTTAAGGTTCAGAGGCCAGAGTAGAAAGGAGCAGTGGAGTAGTTGAATGTTGGACCAAGAATGAAACCAAGGAGCTGGAAAGAACAGAGAGTCTACTCAAAGAAGGTAGGAGGTACAGAATTAGAAGACTGGAAAAAGTGCTTCCAAAGGCAAGAATGCCTACCAGTCATTTCAAATATAGGGAAATTGAGCTCTATGTCTTTGTTCCTGGACTTTCAAATTTCTTATATCACATGTGATGAAAAAGATACATATGATCTGGGATACCCATTTGTAAGACTGATAGGCACCTACTCATGGTTCTTCTATTCTTTCTCAATGATTTATTTTTGCTATCAGGAAGACATGAAAGAGAAAAAAAAGAAGAAAAAGTCAACATCTGGAACCACAAATGACTTTGCCAGGTCCTGGTTGATCAAAGTTCTGCTTAAAACTTTTCGTGATATTTTGACAAAGTCCTTCATATTCAAGCTGATTCAAGACATCGTGACGTTTCTGAGTCCTCAGCTCCTAAAGTAAGTTGCTGAGCACTGTGCTGGCATTGTGGGGCATAGAGGGCTGGTCTGCCTAGGCAGAAGGCTGGACTCTATCAGCCCACTGAATTTTTCACTGCAACCTAATGCATTTAGTTGATTGAAAACAAAGAAGTAATTTTCAAAACCTAAGGTGATGGAAATGGTAGTGAGTCCCTTTCACTTCCCTCCACCATCTCCAAGCTGTTCTTATATCTAACCCTATTTTCCTTTTCTTCGTTCACATGGTTATTGTCTTACTTCCTGCCCACATTGCCTCTTATCCGGTCTAGTACAACAGCTTCATAGTAAGTCTCCCTTCTTCCAATCTGTCCCCTTTTTAATCCATCCTTCCAACAGTTGCCAAAATGATCTTTCTAAAGCATTATTATTATTACTCTTTTAAACAAGAGCCCCCGGTGGCTCCCTATTGCTTCCTTGGTATCATACAAGTTGCTCAGCTTGGTATTTAAAGCCTTTTGCAATCTGGCTTCTATCTACTTTTCCAAGCCTGTTTCCCATTATTCTCCTTCATGTGCTCTGAATTCTGGCTGAACTGAACCTGTTATTCCCTGAACTCTAGTCTCCATCTTTCAAACCCTGTGTGGTAACCATACTACTCCAGTGGCTGTTCCTCAAGCCGAGTGTTCCAGCTCTGGCTTCCATGCCTTTGGGCAGCCTGGCCTCCATGCATGGAATGCACTCCTTCCTCACTCTTGGAATCATTGACTCTGTCAGGACTCACGTCTCCTGCCATGTTGCTTGTGGAAAGCCTTCATCCTTCTACTTGTTAGAAGTTGTGTATCTGTTACGTATTTTTTTATATATACACACACATATATGTGTTATGTATTACACTTATCTATTTGCCTGTGGCATTTTCCTAGTAGAAAGAAAAGGTTTTTCATTTAGTCTTTAGTCATTTGGAGCCTAGTAGGACATCTTGTACATAGTAGGTACTTAATAAATGCTTATTGGATTAGATTGGGCTTTTAGTGAAAACTAAGGGAGATCCTATTTCCTGCACAATAGAATTGTTGTTGACTAAATGAGGTGCATTTGGTAGCCTGCTTTGCCAGGGGACTGCCCGCGTTTCACTTTTGGTGAGTGCATTCTGTCTAACTGTGGCCTTCCATGGGGGTTTAGGTATGTTGTAATGACCTATGCAAAACTAGGAGTCTTAGAACCTGGGTTCTACGCCTGTCTTTAGCCATGTAACCTGGAGAACTTCTCTAGGATTCAGTTGACTCAGCTGTAAAAAGAGAGGGTTGGACTAGTTGTTCTTTAACACTGCAAACCTATTCTTTCCTGTGGTCTGTAGAAAGTAGTGTCCGAGAGGAGAAACCTTTTCAATTTCTATCAGAGGCATGGCATCTCCTGCTTGCTTAGCAAGCTTGCATTTCCAACTGGGCAAGGGCAGGCAGTTGTAATCTCCTTGATTTACCTTACTTATAGTCCGGACAAATTGATTCACAGGAAGAGAGGAGAAATAAGACTAAGAAATGGGAATGATAGTCTCAGTGCCTTACATTGTCCACTCCACTTTTGCTATTCTGCCTAGGATATAGACTTGGAGCTGAAAGGGACCTTGAAGATTATTAAGTATAATCTCCTCATTTCATAGATGAGGAAACTGTGGGGAAGAGAGGACCTGAGGTCATAAAGTCAGTAAGTGGCAGATGCAGGATTTGAAACAAGATCCTTCAATTCCAAATCTGGCCTGACTCTCAGCAAAGTCAGGGTGCAGAGTGGAAGAAAGGGGGCATGGCTGGCAAGCCAGGAGGCTGATCAGCACACCAGTAATTCTAGTGTCCAGAGATCTAACAGGGTCCTACCTGTCTGTCAAAGTGAGGGGTTCATGGTCGTTGGAGGTCTGGATGGTGTTACTTACTTGGCTTTTCTCCGGCAGGCTGATGATCTCGTTTGTTAGTGACCCCTCGTCATATATGTGGAAAGGCTATGGTTACTCTGCCCTCTTCTTTGCCGTGGCCCTCATCCAGTCCTTCTCCCTTCAGTGGTACTTTCAGTCTTGTTTTATCCTGGGCATGACTGTGCGGTCAACCCTCATGGCTGCTGTTTATAGGAAGGTAAGCAGAATCCTGGGCCTCCTTCAGAAAGCAACCCCTGCTCCCAAATAGCTGCTATGATTGGAGCTATCATAAGAAAACAAAAGAATGCTCTGGGCCCATTCTTTCCCATCATCATTTATAGTTGGAGAGCTTCAGAAGGTAAGTGGACTTTTGTCCAGTGGCAGAATAATAAAAGGCAATTGACGACCTCAAATGTGGATGCCATGGTTCTCTCCACTCTAAAAAGCCTTCACTTACTGTAAGTGGTTACAACTTCCCATGGGGGATGACTCAGAAACATGTTCCTCCATCCATTTTGTTCAATGGGTTTATAACAATAAAGCTCAGACCCTAGAAATAATGAATTGTATCTAGTGAAAGGCAAGTCACTTAATGTCAAGTGTGAATTCCATGGTTCTCTCCACTCCAAAAGTTCTTCACTTGCTAGAAGTAGCCAGATTGCCCCAATGGGGAGATGGCTCAAGATGACATTCCTCCATCTACTGTGTCCAAGGCCACAACCAATCACTCAATAAATTACTTGTTAACTCATTATTTTCTCTTTGCTCTCTTACTTTCTTGAACAAAGGGCTGCCTTTAAGCCCCTCTCCTCCAGCTCCAAAGTGGTGGTAATCTAGGGTACTAATCTCAGGTTTTCTCTTTAGACATTGACCATCTCCAGCAATGCTCGGAAGCAGTACACTATTGGGGAAACAGTGAACCTGATGTCTGTGGATGCTCAGCGATTTATGGATATGGCCAACTATATTCACCTGCTATGGTCATGCCCTTTTCAAATTGTATTGTCCATTATCTTCTTGTGGTTGGAGCTAGGACCCTCTATCCTTGCAGGTCTAGGGGTAATGATACTACTTATCCCCATTAATGCAGTGCTGGCCACCAAAAGCAGAGCAATTCAGGTAAGAATGTAAGGGACTAATTTCATTCCTTTAGCACATGGACATACAATCTGAAACCTTTCTTTCTTGCTTGTAACTTCTGGAAATGAAAGTTTGGATTTATAGCTTGGGCGAAGGTAAGAAATGGTAAGACTTAGACGAAATGATGGGAAATGAAGTAAGCAAGACCAGGAAAATAATATTACAGTGCACCAATCAGATATTCAATCCATTAAATACTTACTATGTGTTCAATATGCTTACGCTGTGCTGAATTCTGGGGATTCCAAGTTCCCTAAGAGAACTTACATTTCAGCAGAAGAAACAACACAAACATAGTTTATACAAGATATGTATAGAGTAGATGGAAGGTGACCTTAAAGGGAAGAGGGGGCAGCTGGGGGTGGGGGCAGAAGGGGTGATGAGAAAAACCTCTGGCAAAAAAGTAGCATGTGAACTGAATTTTTTTTTAAAGTTTTAACTTACATTTTATGATTGGGGAGGCAATTGGGGTTAAGTGAATCACCCAGGGTTACATAACTAGTCAATGTCTGAGGCTGGATTTGAACTCAGATCCTTCTGACTCCAGGGCTAGTGCCCTGTCCACTGTACCACCTAGCTGCCCCCTTTTCATCATCATTGTTGTTGTTGTGCAAGCTGAATCTTCAGGGAAGTCAGAGATTCCAAGAGGCAGAGGTGAGGCAGGAGAATATTATAGGCATGGAGGACATCTAGTAAAAAGGGAGAGAGAAGATGAAGGGTCAAGCATATAGGACAGTGCATAGTAAGCCAATATAGCTGGAGAGTATGGAACATGGAGAGAAATAGAGTAAGAAGGAGTGGCGAGGTGGCACAGTGAATAGAGCACTGACCCTGGAGTCAGGAGGACCTGAGTTCAAATGTGGCCTCAGACACTTAACATCTACTAGCTGTGTGACCTTGGGGAAGTCACTTAACTTCAACTACCCAGACTTCCCCCCCCCTCCAAAAAGCCAAGAAAAAGTAAGAAAACTGGAAAGAGGAAGGGTCCAGGTCACAAAGAGCATTAAATGCCAAACAGTGGCGTTTATATTTGCTCAGAGAAGGGATAAGGAACCATATGGGTTTCCTGAGAAGGTGGGTGACACTTTAAAAAACTTACTTTGGCAGTTGTATAGAGGCTGGAATGGACAGGGAAACCAGTGAGGTGGGGAGACCAGTAATTGATTGGCTATAAAGGATAAGTAAGAGTGAAGAGTGAAGGATGATACCAAGGTTGGGAACCTGGAGGATTGGAAGAACCCTAGACCAGGGTGGGGATTCCCAATGATAGAAAACTGCAGAAAAAGAGGGATAGATAATAAGATAGTAAGTTCTGTTTTGGACATGTTGAGTTTGGGATGCCAAAGTACAACCAGTTTGAAATGTGTAGTAGACAGTTACTGATTCAGACTGAATCTCAGGAAAGAGACTAGGGATGGATACATAGATCTGGGAATCAGCTGCTATTGAAATAATCATTAAATTTATTCCAGCTGATGAAGGTACCAAATGAGAGGGTATAAAGAGGAAAGAGAAGAGGGGTCAGGGCAAAGCTGTGTGGTACACCCACAGTGAGTGGGCAAGACATAGATGAAAATCTAGCAAAAGGAGTGGAGAATAAGTGATTAGACTCATAGTAGGAAAATCAAGAGAGAGAGCAGAGTCCAGGAAAATCCAGAGAAAAGAGAGTATCCAGGAGAAGAAGGTAGTTCATGGTTTCAAGCTCTGCAGAGAGATCAAGAAGGGTGAGGACTGAGAAAAGATCATTCAGTTTGTCATTTAGATCTTGGTAATTTTGGGAAAAGCAGTTTCAGTTGAACAATGAGGTTGAAAGTCAGATGGCAGAAGGTTTAAAAGAGAGAGGAAAGAAAATAGAGGCATTGAGTATAGGTTGTTGTTTTTCCAAGGAGAGATACCTGATGGAAGCTACTGTGAACGTAGGTTCTAGTACAGGTTTTTTATGGATGAGGGAGAGTTGGCTTGCTTGCAGATAGGGAGAAACTGAAAATGAGAGAAGACAGGGATGATAGCAGGGGAGATCTTCTAGAGAAGATGGAAAAGGACCGTATCTGAAGTGGAATGTACACAATGCAACACGCATATATTCATACATATACATATGTATGTTCTATACATGTGCGATTCTATGAACATAATTACATTTTCAACATATTCATGCATACATAGATGTTTATAAGGAGTAGTTGTTGTTCAATTGTTCATTTGTGTCCTACTTTTTGTGACTTTGTGGACCATAGAACACCAATGTTCTCTACAGGGTCCCCTTGGCGAAGATACTGGACTGGTTTGCCATTTCCTTTTCCAGTAGATTAAGGCAAACACAAGTTAAATGACCTGCCCAGGGTCATATAGCTAGTAAGTGTCTGAGGCTTGATTTAAATTTGGGTCTTCCTGACACCAGGCCCAGTGCTCTATCTGCTGGGCCACCCAGCTGCCTCATATATAAGTATATGCACATGTGTGTGTGCACACATATGTATTTGTGTATATGTATGTATATATACACATAGGTATGCATGCATATGATATATATTCATATATAGATACATACATATATTTGTTTCTCCCTGGCAGGTTGAGAATATGAAGAACAAGGACAAGCGTCTGAAAGTAATGAATGAGGTTCTGAGCGGAATAAAGGTGAGAAGCAGAGCCTGGAGCTCCCTCTCCCCCCCCCCCCCCAGTGTGGTCATAGGCACTAATTAGCTTTCTGACTCTCATGAACACTTCAGAGATCTGAGATTCTCGCCGCTTTGTCCTTGTGAGTGTCCTGGTCCATATGATAACCTGCAGAATCTCATTTTCCATATCTTACTGCTCCTTATTCCTCCATTAAAATTATCCATTCCCCCAATACCCCTTTGTGGTATAGTGGTGACCTAGGGTTTCCCAAGGCCATGTTAGTGGAATGAGAGTTCTGATGGTCACTACCAAGCTGGAAAGACTTTGAGTAGAGACCCAGAGATGGATTGCTGTTATCTGGGGACCAGTTTAACTAAGTTAGAGAGTTTTATCACCTACTTGTCACCAGAGTGTTGAATTCTTCAATCACTGTCACTCTTGAAGACCATCTAATAAGTTATATTGAAGTTGTGATTTTTATTGTTGGAAGGACTCTTGACACTGTGAAATCGCAGACTCTTGAATGTTGAAGTACTGCCCTTTTCAGCTTCTGAATTTACTTAAAGATTTGGGGTTCTTGACTTTGAGGGTCCTTTCATTGACAGGATGTACAACTCAAACACCCCTCTCTCAAAGCTTTCCATCTTCCTGTAGAGATCTTAGTCTAGCTTTTGTCCCAGACATTGTGTCCTGAGATCCTGATGGATGATACTTTCTAAAGTGTATGTGTCATTGATGAGCCAGATATCCTGAAAAAAGGCAAGGAACCAGGCACTGGGAAATCTGACCTGAACTTGCTGCATAGCTTTGGACAAGTTAGTTCATCTTACACATGCTAATCTGTACTATAAGACCTTTGGACTAGTGGACCCCCAAGTGTCCTTCCAGCTCTAAAATTCAGTGGCCCTCTGATTCTGCTAGATCCTAAAGTACTTCGCCTGGGAACCTTCATTTATGGAGCAGATCCAGGGGATTCGGAAGACCGAGCTGAAGAACCTGAAGTCATTTGCTTTGCTTCAGAGTGCTGTTGTATTCGTCTTTAATCTGGCCCCTGTTCTGGTAAGTGTGAGGGACCAAACGGGGTCAGTGAAATGAGTGTTGTTGGTGCCTTGGGGCAATTTCCTAGAGGGAGCAGACTGCCCCCTCACTCCTCTCTACAATAACCCTAGAAGTTCTGAATTTGGTTCATGTCATGACATGGCAGTCAGTCAATCAACAGGCATTTCTGAAGGGTTTACTGTGGATCAGACTAAGGGCTGCACTAAGGACTGGGGATACAAAGAAAAAGCAAACAGTCTCTAATACCCTGGGTATAGTTTCCTCTGAGGAGTTTTCTGTTCACTCTGTTGTAATGCAGCAAATGGGATGTCCTGGGGCCTACAGGCAAAGTAGGGTATAGTCAGAAATGTACTGGTAAAATCGTTTAACAATGGGGCAGCTAGGTGGTGCAATGAATAGAGCACCCGCCCTGAAGTCTGGATGACGGGAGATCAAATCCAGCCTCAGACACGGAACACTTACTAGCTGTGTGACCTTAGGCAAGTCTACCTTCCTCCCTCTAAAAAGCAAAAAAAAAAAAATAAAACAAAAAAAATGTTTAACAATAAGTTCTTGGGAGGGAGCACAGTGAGCTTAATCTTCATTGTTAGGCAATCAACAATAAATCAAGCCATGATTTGTAGAATTTGCAGATTTCTGGAGTGTATATGCTCACACTGAAAATTAACAATCCAGTCATATGAGATGGTTCCAGCACACCCCGACTATACTGCATATGGGTGAAAGCCTTTTGTTAAATGTTTGGTGTGAATCGACCAGACAGCAGCACATCCTCTCCTGGATGTCAAAACAACTACAAAGCCCCCTCTCCCTTTCCTCCTTCAGCTAGAGGCGGCAGCAGAGAGCAACAAACCCTTATGAAAAGTTTCTTTTGTCCACCTCCAGGTGGCGCTGAAGGGCAATGGATATCACCAGGGCTCGTGGCCAATAAAGCTAGTTCCCCAATAGGGAATCACTGCGCTGAAGCCTTCCACCACCGCACTGCCCTAGCAGCTCCAGCTGGGCTGAGCAGCTGTTCTTCAGCCGCTCCCTCTCATCTCAGCCCTGTCTTACTTTGTCTGGTCCTTTTTCCACTCTACCTGCACGTGCACCTGCACCTCTTGTCCTGCTGTGTGCCCTGGATTAAACCAGAGCCCTCTGACTCAGAGTGACTCAACTTTTACCTAAAAAGTTTTCCCAGATTTCCACTAACAAATCAACAATCCTTTAAAAATCCTGCTTCAGCCTTTGAATGTATATATGCATATGTGGGCTTTGCCTGGATCAGCTAAGATGAAGGCAGCCATGTGGGAAATGGAAGGAAGTGCTGGCATCTGGGAGCCCTAGAATATAAGAAGCTGCTGGAGGTCAGGCATTCTTTCGTTTTTGTCTCTGAATATCCAGCACCCATCAATAAACATTGATTATGCACCTACTGTGTTCCAGGCACAGTAGTAGACAGGTATAGACTGAACGTGAGTGAATGGGGCGGTGGCAGAAGGGGCAATCTGCTGGATGAGATGGGACGGAATGAGATGGTGAAGTAAAGGGTTTTGCCTTGGTAAGAAGTAAGGCCCCTTCATCTTGTGAGAAAGCAGTCATGGAGATGATATCAGAAGGTATTTAAGTGAAACGAGATGAGGAAGTGAAAAAGAGAAGTATTTCATGGCAAATGACCTTAGTTTTTTTCTTTAAAATGTGAGGCAAGTTTCTCAGCAATTTCTGGGTTCGGGTAAATGCTCAATAAACGCTCCTTGACTGATCGACCCCCAAAGGATATGTTTTGAGGGTATATATTTGAGGGTAAGAGTTCCACAGTTATTTCCCTTTAAAAGCACTCAGTTTTCTCCATGACCTTATGATTCTCAGGTATCAGTGATCACTTTTACTGTCTATGTTCTGGTGGATGAGAATAATATTTTGGATGCACAAAAGGCCTTCACTTCTATTACTCTGTTCAACATCCTCCGCTTCCCTCTTGCCATGATCCCAATGTTGATTTCTTCTTTGCTCCAGGTGAGTAGCAGGGGCAGTACTAGTAATGAGAATGATAAAAGTAATGAGTGTAGTAGTAGTAGTAGTGGTAGTGGTAGTAGTGGAAGTAATGATTACGATAATAATGAGTGGGGGTAGTAGTAGTAATGATGATTATGATAATAATGAGATAGGGTAGTGGTAGTAGTGATTATGAAAATAATGAGTAGGGGAAGTAGTAGTAGTGATTATGATAATAATGAGTAGGGGTAGTAGTAGTGATTATGATAATAATAATGAGTAGGGGTAGTAGTAGTAGTGATTATGATAATAATAATGAGTAGGGGCAGTAGTACTAGTGATTATGGTAATAATGAGTAGGGGTAGTACTAGTAGTGATTATGACGATAATAATGAGTAGGGGTAGTAGTGATTATGATAATAATGAGTAGGGGTAGTAGTAGTAGTGATTATGATGCTAATAATGAGTAGGGGTAGTAGTAATTATGATAATAATGAGTAGGGGTAGTAGTAGCAGTGATTATGATGCTAATAATGAGTAGGGGTAGTAGTGATTATGATAATAATGAGTAGGGGTAGTAGTAGTAGTGATTATGATGCTAATAATGAGTAGGGGTAGTAGTGATTATGATAATAATGAGTAGGGGTAGTAGTAGTGGTGATTATGATGATAATAATGAGTAGGGGTAGTAGTGATTATGATAATAATGAGTAGGGGTAGTAGT
>CM053598.1:59708976-59753705 GCA_028646575.1 Pseudocheirus occidentalis | reverse complement strand
AGTAGTAGTAGTGATTATGATGATAATAATGAGCAGGGTTAGTAGTAGTAGTTATGATGATGATAATAATGAGTAGGGGTAGTAGTAGTAATGATTATGATGATAATAATGACTAGGGATAGTAGTAGTAGTGATTACGATGATAATAATGAGTAGGGGTAGTAGTAGTAGTAGTGATTATGATAATATTGAGTAGGGGTAGTAGTAGTAGTGATTATGATGATAATAATGAGAAGGGGTAGTAGTAGTAATGATTATGATAATAATGATGAGTAGGGGTAGTAGTAGTAGTGATTATGATAATAATGACTAGGGGTAGTAGTAGTAGTGATTATGATAATAATAATGATAAGGGGTAGTAGTAGTAATGATTATGATAATAATAATGAGTAGGGGTAGTAGTAGTAGTGATTATGATAATAATGAGTAGGGGTAGTAGTAGTAGTGATTATGATAATAATGAGTAGGGGTAGTAATAGTGAATATAATAATAATGAGTATGGGTAGTAGTAGTAGTGATCATGATGATAATAATGAGTAGGGGTAGTAGTAGTAGTGATTATGATGATAATAATGAGTAGGAGTAGTAGTTATTATGATGATAATAATTAGTAGGGGTAGTAGTAGGTATGATTATGATGATAATAATGAGCAGGGTTAGTAGTAGTAGTTATTATGATGATAATAATGAGTAGGGGTAGTAGTAGTAATGATTATGATGATAATAATGACTAGGGGTAGTAGTAGTAGTGATTATGATGATAATAATGAGTAGGGGTAGTAGTAGTAATGAGTATGATAATAATAATGAGTAGGGGTAGTAGTAGTAGTGATTATGATAATAATGAGTAGGGGTAGTAGTAGTAGTAGTGATTATGATAATAATGAGTAGGGGTAGTAGTAGTGAATATAATAATAATGAGTATGGGTAGTAGTAGTAGTGATTATGATAATAATGAGTAGGGGTAGCAGTAGTAATCATTATGATAATAATAATGAGTAGGGGTAGTAGTAGTAATGATTATGATAATAATAATGAGTAGGGGTAGTAGTAGTAGTGATTATGATAATAATAATGATTGGGGGTAGTAGTAGTCGTCATTATGATAATAATGAGTAGTGGTAGTAGTAGTAGTAGTGATTATGATAATAATGTGTAGGGGTAGTAATAGTAATGAGTATGATAATAATAATGAGTAGGTGTGGTAGTAGTAGTAATTATGATAATAATGAGTAGGGGTAGTAGTAGTAATGATTATGATGATAATAATGAGTAGAGGTAGTAGTAGTAGTGATTATGATGATAATCATGAGTAGGGGTAGTAGTAGTAATGAGTATGATAATGATTAGGGTAATAGTAGTAATGATTATGATAATAATGAGTAGGGGTAATAGTAGTAGTGATTATGATAATGATAATAATAATAGGGATGAATAGTAATAGCACTAGTAATGACAATGATAATGTTGATGATAGATATACAAAGCATCTGCATACATTATGTCATTTGACCTTTGTTACATTCCTGTAAGGTAGGTGATTTCGGTTGTACAGATTAAGAAATTGAGGTTGAGAAAGATTATGTGAGTTTCCCAGGATCGTACAACTAATAAGTATCTGAGGCAGGATTCCAATTCATGTCTTCCTCCTGACTCTACTCTTTTACCTTACTGCTAAGAGTATATACTATGATAAGACGTATAGCATACGTCTATAATTTCAAAGGGAATGAGGATGATCTATCATTTAAAGCAGGATATAGGATAATAGAATTAGAAGGGACTTCAGGGATCTTCCTCTTCTGATTCCCCAATTTATAGATGAAGAAACCAAGGTCCAGAGAGCTAAAGTTATTTGCTCAAAGTATTGAGTGTTCTTTGAATACTTTGTTGCATTTCCAGGTAGATAAGGGTCCTTTCCCAACAGCCCTGCCATTCTAGGGGCTTATTGGTTTTCTAGAGCTGTCTGGTCTGACTTTTGTTAAGTCATGTAATAGTTCTGAGCTTTAGTTTTACCCTCTTTAAAATGTAGATAATATCTATTGTACCTGTCTCACTGGAAAGTAACAGGTAAAAATATTCTCTTGGATGTATAAGCATTTCTTGACTTGACTTATTTTCCCTCCTGGGGTTTGGAATGACCCTATGCTGCTCCAGGTCATTTAAAGAGTCTCTTCTCTCGGTTTTGGTGACTTCTTCCATATAAGTCTCCAGCCTCCACAACTATGCATGCTTTCAGTGACTTCTTCAGCATTTCATCCCTTTCTGTTCTCTCAGAAGGACCTACCATAGGTAGGAAACTCAGTGACACAGAGAAAGGGAAAAGCTCTTACATAATATCAAATAGGGATGCAACTGAGGCATAACTAGGGATCATCAAGACTGAGGAGCCCAGGTCTGTTGGGTGCCTTTTAATGCTTAAGAATGCTTTGTACTTTCTTTTAGGTTAGTGTTTCCACTGATCGTCTGGAAAAGTACTTGACTGGAAATGACTTGGATACATCCAATATTGGACAGGATGTTGATTCTGGTAAATGATGGCCTTTGGAAATCGGGTCAAATTTACCCACAGGTAGCATTCAGGGCAGAGGTTTTTTAATCTTTCCATTGAGCAAGGAGAAATGAGTAGGGTCAGTGTCATCAAATTCTCAAAACAAAACTATTTTGCATTTAAATATTAAAGATACATATACCATATAATATATTGAGCAACCTTTGGGCATCACAGACCTAGAGGATAAATTGCTGAATTGAGAATAAAGAGATATTTTGAAGCCATGGATCATCCATAAATTTATCATGCAACCTGGGTGACATATGTTAGGTGTGCCGCCATAGTAGTCATGAGGGCAAAGTGAAGTGGGTCCAGGGGAACTGACATGAATGCAGATAAAGGAAAGGTATTGATGTAGGTAGATCTTCAGAAAGGCCTAGAAACCGGAAATCAAAGCAATGAAGACCAGCCATCAATCAACTGACAAACATCTATTTAGTGCCTCCTATGAGGCAGGAGCTGTCCTAGGTGCTGGAGATGAGAAAAACAAAGGATGAGACCATCTCTACTCTCATTGTACTCATATTCAAATAGTGGAGTGGAGACAAGTGCATGCATAAGTATAAAGAGCATAAATATAAAGAGAATAAACACAAGGCAGTTTGGAGGTTGGCCACTAGCAGATGGCAAGAGCAGAAAAACATTCTGAAGAGGGAGGGTCCTTTAAGAAATGAAGGTCGGGGTGGGCAATGACTGATCAAGACTAGTAACTAAGGAAGAACTTCAAAGATTATGACTTATAGTGGGGGAGATAGTCTGGGCAGCAAGACTCCAGCCAAGGAGACTGGACAGGGTCTGAGACACCCACAACAGGAAAGACCTGAGACAGTCCTTGTCTCATCCTACTACTTTCTGTTAGGGCAGGAACCAATCTCTAAAAATGAATAGTCTGGGACAAGGGGGATCCATCTTATTGGAAAAGAAGCTGAGGGGCAGGTCAAACGATAGCTCTCTCCACATTTTCTGCCTTGTCTCTAGCTGAAAGAGCTTATGTTTCTGTTAACAGGTAAAGCTATTCAGTTCCATGAGGCCTCCTTTACCTGGGACCAAAGTATTGAACCAGCTGTCAAAAAGTGAGTAGTTAACTTCTCCACCATTTTCTAGAAAGTTCTTGTTGCTGTTCCCAGTCTTAGAATGAAGCATTTTTTGTATAAGTTCTCTGAATAAAACAGACCAAAAAATCCATGGGATAGAGGGTATTTCTAAGATAGAGGAGGGGAAGAAAAAAAGCTACAAATTCACAGTCAGATGACTTCCTTAAGATGAAAGTAGGGAGGAATTTGATAGCACCAAGTAAATGAAATTTCTTTTCCCTATGACTGGATTTTTGGTATTGAACTATACAGATATGAGTCAGGTCCCACCATAGTCTTGAATTCTACCTTTATTGGAATATTCTCTGTTAAGGTCTTATTCTGAAGCTTCTTCATTATTTAGAGGAATTCTGGGTTATCAAAGCCAATGCCAGTGAAACACAAAGACTTCCAGAACAGAGCATTGGTCTCAAACTCAAAGTTAAATTTACTTTTAAAGTTTAAAATTTCTTTTTTATTATTTTATTTTTTGCTTTTTTGGAGTGGGGGAAGCCAGGTCAGTTGGGGTTAAGTGACTTGCCCAAAGTCACACAGCTAATAAGTGTTAAGTGTCTGAGGCCAAATTTGAACTCAGGTCCTCCTTACTCCAGGGTTGGTACTCTTCACTGTGCCACTTAGCTGCCCCAAAAGTCCTTTTTTTAACACTAGATTCCTGATCCCAATTGGCTCTACCAAAGCAGATCAGCAAATTTTCTGAAACAGTCTTAGAGAAGGCATCCAGAGATTAAATGACTTGCCCAGGGTCACACAGCCACCATCTGCCCAAGGCAGGACTTGAACCCACCTCTTGACTCTAGGACCTCTATTTACTGCCTCTTGACACACATATTCCACCATTTAAATCTTTGTTTTCTTCACATAGAATAGTATTTTTTCTGAGCAAAGAGACCCGTTGATAGGTTACCATGTCTTAGGTTTCTCGAGTACATTGGAAAGAGCACTGGATTTAGGAATCAGGAACTGAGATTGGTTCCCACCTTTACCACGTACAAGTCACTTAACCTCTCCAGACTTCAGTGTTCTCTTTTGTCAAATGAGATTAGATCAGGTCTCTAAATTTATGACCCTAGATCCTGTACCAGTTTTTTTAATAGGAGGTTATAAAGTAGAGGCTTTGATGACCACTGCAGAGGAAATGGGTAAGTGTGTGTGTGTGCATTTCTGTATTTTTATAAATTAAATATGGTTGGAATTATGAGGTATGCATGGAAAAAGTATTAGACTGGAGGTTGACTCAATGAGAATGAGGATTAAGACTCTTTTGCTTGGGGTGGCTAGGTGGCATAGTGAATAGAGCGCCAGCCCTGGAGTCAGGAGGACCTGAGTTCAAATCCAGTCTCAGACACTTAACACTTAACACTGTGTGACCTTGGGCAAGTCACTTAACCCAAGTTGCCCTGTTCTCTCCCGTCCAAAACAAAAGCCATAAATAAGTAAAAGACTCTTTTGCTCCTCTTTGTTCCTGGCTAGTAACTGTGTTGTAGACTGAAAAACACTGGGAGACATTGCCTATGGTTCTAAATGTGGTGATTAAAGGTAGAAAGTAGAGGGTTAAGAAATTTGTTTTGTCTGAAATGTAAGAATCTATGAAAACCTATTGGGTTCCTTTCTTTAGTAGAATGTAAGCTCCCTGAGAGCAAGGACTATTTAATTTTCATTTTTGTATCCCCCTTGTCTGGAACAGTATCTTGAGGCTTTTCTTCCCCTTAATTTTTGGACTGGACCTGTAATGAAATTTCTTTTATCAATGCAGATTGGCAATTTACCTGCAATTTATAGTTTTAGGGTGTTATCTATAAGTGACTTGCCCAGGGTGACATGGCCTATATGTGTCAGAGACAGGACTTGGTCCTAGGTTTTCATGACTCTAAGTCTGGCTTTCTCTCCACTGCCTATGCTGACTCTTCCCTTGAACATACGTAACAAGTACTTAATAAAAGCTTGCTGAATTGAAAACTTGGACATAGCTCTGGACATGAGGGAGGAGAAACCAAGTCATGGTTTTGGGAGGACACAGTCTTCAACTTTGAAGGATAAGGATGTCCCACTGCCTGATTCTCCTTGAAGACTCTGGGCTTTGACCACTCTCTTTTGACTGTCTCTGTCTCTGTCTAACTCTGTCTCTCTATTTCCCTCCTTTGTTCCCCTAAATGGCCCGTCTTCTCTTTTAGTGTGACTCTGGACATTAAAACAGGCCAACTGGTAGCTGTGGTGGGGGCTGTTGGCTCTGGGAAATCCTCCCTAATGGTGGCCATGTTGGGAGAAATGGAACCGGTCCATGGGCACATCAACATCCAGGTAAGGGGAAACAGTGATGCACCTCTGACATGGGATCATAGAGGCAGCAGTAAATGTCTTAATGAAATTGAAAAATTACATTTCTTAATGAAATTAAGGAAATGTTTGGGCCTGACAACTGGCAGTCTTTTATCCTTTTATCTTTCATCATCTTTTTTTATCCCTTTAAAGTATCTCATTTGAAGACGTGCACTGGAGCTGAAATCCTAGTTATAATCTCAGCTCTGGATCACTCTCCAGCTATAAATAAAAGAATGAATGAATGAAAAGATATTTATTAACCCTTTACTATAGGCAAAGTACTGTGTAAAGTGATAAAGATACAGGTAGAAAAGTATGACCATTCCTGCCCTCAAGGACCTCCCATTCTAACAGAGGAGAGAGCACATATATGGGAGGTTTTAGCTGCAAGGCAGATGGAAATGTACCATGCTATTTAGGATGCCATGGCAAAGCAGAAGATAATGAATGCCTCTTCCTACATTACCTCACTATGACTGGAAAGGCTTCTCTTTCTGTTCTCTGTCTTGGCTTCTCCTTCAAAGTCAGTCAGTCCAACTAGGTCAGATTCTACTCCTAAACTATGTTAGTTTGGATATGTGTAACCCTTGAGCCAAAGGACCATTTGTATAAGATTAAGCTTCATTTATTCATTCATTCAATGAACACTTATTTAGTGCCTACCATGTGCCTGGCCCTGTGCTACGTGTTGCATTGGTAGAGATTGATTACCCAGGGCTTTGTGCCTGCAAAGAGGGAGTTGGTGAAAGCTACATAGAAGAGAGATCCTAATCTTCTGACTTCCAGCTTTGAGAGAAGTTATCCCATTCTATACTCTCTTCAGGTCACTGAAGGGAGATTAAGACTCTGGGAAGAAGTTAACACATACTGGCCCTTTGGGCCAAGGGCTACTATGACTATCTAGAAATGTCCTACTCTAAGAACAATACCATTCTGCCACTAACAGGCCCTATTGTGAGGGACAATTCTAAACAGATCTTCTTTTGAGAAGTATGCAAGGCAGTTCTCTGTTAGCCCAGAAAGTTATTCTCTGGCTCCTAATTTCTACTCCTTTGCTGTCTTTGCTGCAGTTCTTCCTACCTCTGCCATCAGTGGCATATCTGTGTTCATCCTAATCATTCAGGCTTGACTAGACCCTGTGTATCTACAAATATATGTCCTATGCCCTCATCCCCTGAACCTGAAATCTTACTTTTCTTTATCCTTGGGGATCACACAGGGAAACAGGGAAGACAAAATTCTTCCCCCCCAAACCCATGGACTATCAAATGGTGAATGGAATGGTTGTTTTTGTCTCCATGGTCAGTGTAGTGGGTGCTGGCCATGTTTCTAGATCCTGGGTGCCCAAGTGACCTCATCCTATCTCTGTTTCTTGAAATGAAAGCTCTAGACACATCATTGTTTTCTTATCTCCTCCTTTTTGCTCCTCCATTCTCATTGTGTTTAGAACTATAACTGGCATCATGCTTTTCTCTTTCTCCATCCAGGGCTCCATAGCCTACGTGCCTCAGCAGTCATGGATCCAGAATAGCACTCTAAGAGACAACATTCTTTTTGGAAACCCATTCAATGAAAAGAGATACCAGCAAGTTCTAGAGGCTTGTGCTCTCCTCCCAGATCTGAAAATACTACCTGCAGGGGATCTCACTGAAATTGGAGAGAAGGTACTTGGAGCTCAAAGTGATTCGAGACCCTGGAATCAGAAAGCTGGGAGGTCCTTAGAAGCCGTGGGATCATAGATTTAAGGGGAGGGAACTTAGAGGTCATCCAATCCAGCCTCCCTCGTTTTATAGATGAGGAAAGTGGGGCCCAGAGAGATGATGTGATGTGCTAAAGCTTTCAAACGAATTAAGTGATCCAACCAGGATTTGAACCCAGGTTGCATGGCTAGCTGGAACAGTGGATTCCACTAGGCTGGGAATCTTCATAGGTTCAACTCTGGCCTTAGACACTTACTAGCTGTGTGACCTTGGGAAAGTCACTTAACCTCAATTACCTTGCCTTCCCCCCTCAAAAAAGAGTGGGATGAATAGAGATGCTTTTCTTTTTTCCCTTTTTCTTTTTTAGGGCATAAACCTCAGTGGAGGGCAGAAGCAGCGCATCAGCCTAGCCAGAGCTGTCTACAACAACTCGGACATCTACATTTTGGACGATCCCCTCTCTGCTGTAGATTCTCATGTAGGGAAACATCTTTTCAGCAAAGTCATCGGCCCAAATGGGCTACTGAAGGGCAAGGTAAGAATACAAAAGAGGCAGCTATGGTAGCCTACCCATGAATCCATCAAATGCTTCTTGATTGACTGATACTGATTGTAAGGGGCAGAGCCAAAGTCCTCTGTCATCAAAACTGATGCTCTTTTGTCACAGAACTGTGAAGCCTTTTTGTGTGTTGCGGAGCTATTTCTGGGGTCCTCTTGGTATAGAATTCCCTGTGTAAAAAGCAGGCACCTTGTGTTGCTTGATTTCATTGGCTAGGGTCTGATGAGTCTGATCATTCTGTGGACCTATTCGTTTCAGTATATAAGGTGTCCCAAAGGTCTTGGTGCAATTGTAATTTTAAACTTTAATAGTTTAAAACTGCACCAAGACCTTTTGACCTTCTTGTATATCTTCTGGTCACAGATTATACCTCCTTCCCCCCACCAATCAGATGTTTTGTGGATATGCTTTCTTGATTAGCAGGGTAACTGAATTGGAGTTTGTGCAGTGCAAACCCTATTGCTTCACCTGGTCAAAAAAACTCAAAATATTAGTCTCACTAAGAGGGAGGTTAAAGGTGTTGTCTCCTTGAGTGGAACAGAATTTTTATTATTCATTATTATTATGGCCTTGAGGCAAGTTGGGGCCCCATATTGGGGTGAGAATAAGTTCCAAAGGATTTCTTTCCTTGATCACTTTTATGGGATGGAGGGAGATGCTATTTACATCCTGCCCAGAAGGAGTGGTTGGTGGACTTGGGATATCCAGTGATTCCATTTTGCAGACTCGCCTCTTGGTGACACATGGCATTCACTTCCTTCCCCAAGTGGATGAGATTGTAGTCTTGGCAAATGGTGCCGTAGTGGAGAAAGGATCCTACCATGCTCTGTTGGCTAACAAAGCAACATTTGCCAAGAATCTGAAGCAATATGCCAAGCAGAAGAGCGTGGAAGGAGAGGCCACAGGTATGGGAGTAAATGTCACATAAGATATAACTGTACATGGGAGATGGTATCAGGTCATGGGGTTTACTCTTCTGTGTACTGAACACATAGGCTGGGGTTCCTATTAAAGTGAGGTTTTGGATCACCGGCACCTTAAATTAAAGTGCTTGGAGATTATTTATCCAGATTCAGTCCCTGACTCAGACTCCAGACTTGGTCCCTGAAACTCTGAGACATGATGAATGGATGAATGAAATAAATGGGAGAGGGCAATGTATAGAAGAACACTAAAATAAAAAATCTTTATTAATATAATATGTCAATAAAACCTTGTATATATATATTACATATATGTTATACATACACACATGTGTATGTGTATATATATATCCCTTAGCAAGTCAGCCTCAAGAGGGACACCCTTGTTGGCTTTCACCTTAGAGGCATCCCTGACACATAAGTCCATTATGTTAGAATGGTTAGAATGATTAGAAATGCCACACTTCTACTGGCTCCTTAACCCTCAGCCCCCAAACCCATAAAGGCACTTCTTGGTGCTGTCCATCCTTTACTGTCCACCTCCTTTAACATTTAAGCAGATTGTGTTAAAAGAGAAAGAAAAATTATCCACAAAGCAGGAGCTGTTAGGCATCCTAGGGAGAGAGACTAGACCCATGATTCCATTGATCTAAGAATTCTCAGATGAAGAACTTTTGGCACTGCCTTTTGGCACCTGTGGCCACTAGGGGACACAGTGGAGGAGAATATTAACTTAGAATCAGAAAGATTCATCTTCCTTAGTTCAGCTCTTGCCTCAGACACTTACTAACTGTGACCCTGGGCAAGTCACTTAACCCTATCTGCCTCAGTTTCCTCATCTGTAAAATGAGCTGGAGAAGGAAACAGCAAAAACATTTCAATGTTTTTGCCATAAAAATCCCAAATGATACCATGAAGAGTTGGACATGACTGAAATGGCTTGACAATAACACTAGCAATAATAATAATTGGCATTTATATAATGCTTTAAGGTTTGTGAAACACTTTAAACATATCTCATATTTCAACCCTGGGAGGTAGTTGCTACCATTATCCCCATTTTACAGATGAGAAGTCTGAGGTAGGAGCTGATTAAATGACTTGCCCAGGATCACACACCTAATATCTGAGGCAGAATTTGAATTCAGATCTTCCTGAACCCAAGTCCAGTACTCTATTCACTGTGGCATCAAGCTCCCTCTGAAGCAGATTTTATCTGTACCATGTGAAAGCAAGGAATGTCTAGAGCAGTAGTGCTTAGGAAAGGAAATATTCCTACCATTTGGGGGTCTACTCTAGGCAAAAGTTACAGATAACTCCTGAAACATTACTGTGTTCTATATTCAGAGCTGAGGCCTCTTTGAGAGATTATTGGCATGTGGATAAAGGATTAGAGTGAGATTCTCCATGCATTGATCTGGGGAGTACTATGGTTTCCATAAATATGAATTCTGTTTTCTGTTTTTGCATTTGTGCCTATAATCTTTACATCTCTCTCTAGTTGGTGATGGGAGTGAAAGTGAAGATGAAGATGACCTTGAATTAATGCCAAGTGTAGAAGAAATTCCTAATGAGGCAGTCTCCTTGGCCTTGACAAGAGAGAATAACTTTCAACGAACACTCAGTCGAAGGTTAGCAGCTGCTTCCATGTTTTGATTTTACTCTGGGTATTGAGCCTAAAGGAAGGAGTTGTTGAGACTCTTAGTGTCAAAATATTGGAATTGAAAGGGACCCCAGAGGTTGTCTGGTATAAGTCTCTCATTTACAAATGAAGGCAGAGAAGTTAAGCAATTTGGTCAAGGTCACATGGGTAATAAGTGATACAGGATTCCAGTTAAGGTCCTTGGATGCCAAGTTCAATGTGGTTTCCACTGCAACATTTTTCTCTGCCTCAGTAATGGGAGGGGTGGGGGAAGGCTTGAGGATGGGGCTGTGTGCGTGTGTGTGTGTGTGTGTGTGTGAGAGAGAGAGAGAGACAGAGACAGGGAGAGAGAGAGAGACAGAGACAGAGACAGAGACAGAGAGAGACAGAGACAGAGAGAGACAGAGGGAGAGAAAATGTGTGAGGGTGCATGGATTTCAGTAAGGACTGAAATATCAGCCCTCCTAGAATGACTGTCTAGCTCAGAATACATCCCAAAGGGAAGTAATCTCTCTAAATAGAGGAATGGTAGTATCTACTTGCAGGAAGAGGATTTGTGAGGCTGCCTTCAGCACATCTAGGAATAGTGCTTTTCTACTCCCTTTCAGATCCAGAGCTGACAGCAACAGACATCGGAAATCCCTCCGAAATTCCCTAAAAGTTGGTAATATGAAGCCAAAGCAAAAAGAACGCGAAGAGGTGGTAAAAGGACAGAAACTAATTGAGAAAGAAGCAGTAGAAACTGGAACGGTAAAAAAAAAACAAACATTGCCATTAGTATTATCACCTTTTCATTCAGAACTTCAGGACCACAAACATAGATGGGACATAGTGTATATACAGGCATATCCTACTTAACAGTTTCATTGTTCCTGCAAAAAAGCTAATGTCAGGTGAAATAGCATTACAGGGGGCAGTTAGTTCCATAGGAACAGTGTTTATGTCCACATACATAAGATAGTGATGATACTCAGGAGAGTTAATGCTACTGAGCTTCAAACATCATCTGAATTATGTTTAACCAATTGATATTGTGGTTGATAGGGTTTGTTTGTGCTATGTTGATGATATTATTGAAAAACAACATTGGGAAGCAACCAATGGTAAATCTTATGTCAGTCTTTCTCTTCCCTTTGCACTACCCCCCCCCCCTCACATACACATACAGTCTCTAAGGGATCACTAATCTGGTGGGTGTTAACCTTGATGGGCACTTGGATATTTGCCCATTGGCCTGACCCAGGCTCAGGCACTATGGGAGAATGACTGCTAGACTTTTCTGCCAGTCTCTCCTCTCACCAAGGTTGTTGAGTTTTGCCTGCTCCCAATTAGTGTTATAGGCAGCACTTAATCACAAAGATGTCAGGAGATCACCTATTGATGATGAAGATGATGATAGTGGTAGTGCTGGTGATGATGATGATGGTGCTGGTGATGATGATGATGATGATGGTGCTGCTGCTGCTGATGGTGCTGGTGATGATGATGATGATGGTACTGATGATGATGGTGCTGCTGCTGCTGATGGTGCTGGTGATGATGATGATGATGGTGCTGGTGATGATGATGATGATGGTGCTGATGATGATGGTGCTGCTGCTGCTGCTGATGGTGCTGATGATGATGGTGTTGGTGATGATGATGATGATGATGGTGCTGATGATGATGATGGTGCTGGTGATGATGATGATGATGGTACTGATGATGATGGTGCTGCTGCTGCTGCTGATGGTATTGGTGATGATGATGATGATGGTGCTGCTGCTGCTGCTGATGGTGCTGGTGATGATGATGATGATGGTGCTGCTGCTGATGGTGCTGCTGCTGCTGCTGATGGTGTTGGTGATGATGATGATGGTGTTGGTGATGATGATGATGATGATGGTGCTGCTGCTGATGGTGCTGATGCTGCTGCTGATGGTGTTGGTGATGATGATGATGATGGTGTTGGTGATGATGATGATGATGGTGCTGCTGCTGCTGCTGATGGTGCTGGTGATGATGATGATGATGGTGCTGGTCATGATGATGATGATGGTGCTGATGATGATGGTGCTGCTGCTGCTGCTGATGGTGTTGGTGATGATGATGATGATGGTGCTGCTGCTGCTGCTGATGGTGTTGGTGATGATGATGATGATGGTGCTGATGATGATGATGATGGTGCTGGTGATGATGATGATGATGGTGCTGATGATGATGGTGCTGCTGCTGCTGCTGGTGTTGGTGATGATGATGATGGTGCTGCTGCTGCTGCTGCTGGTGCTGGTGATGATGATGGTGCTGCTGCTGCTGCTGATGGTGCTGGTGATGATGATGATGATGATGGTGCTGATGATGATGATGGTGCTGGTGATGATGATGATGATGATGGTACTGATGATGATGGTGCTGCTGCTGCTGGTGCTGGTGATGATGATGATGATGGTGCTGGTGATAATGATGATGATGGTGCTGATGATGATGGTGCTGCTGCTGCTGATGGTGCTGATGATGATGGTGTTGGTGATGATGATGATGATGGTGCTGGTGATGATGATGATGATGGTGCTGATGATGATGATGATGATGGTGTTGGTGATGATGATGATGATGATGGTGATGATGATGATGATGGTGCTGGTGATGATAATGATGGTGCTGCTGCTGCTGCTGATGGTGCTGCTGCTGCTGCTGATGGTGCTGATGATGATGGTGCTTCTGCTGCTGCTGATGGTGCTGGTGATGATGATGATAGTGCTGGTGATGATGATAATGATGGTGCTGATGATGATGGTGCTGCTGCTGCTGATGATGGTGCTGCTGCTGCTGCTGCTGATGGTGTTGGTGATGATGATGATGATGGTGATGATGATGATGATGGTGCTGGTGCTGATGATGATGGTGCTGCTGCTGCTGCTGATGGTGCTGCTGCTGATGATGGTGCTGATGATGATGGTGCTGCTGCTGCTGCTGATGGTGCTGGTGATGATGATGATGGTGCTGGTGATGATGATAATGATGGTGCTGCTGCTGATGGTGCTGCTGCTGCTGCTGATGGTGTTGGTGATGATGATGATGATGGTGTTGGTGATGATGATGATGGTGCTGCTGCTGCTGCTGATGGTGCTGGTGATGATGATGATGATGGTGCTGGTGATAATGATGATGATGGTGCTGATGATGATGGTGCTACTGCTGCTGCTGATGGTGTTGGTGATGATGATGATGGTGTTGGTGATGAAGATGGTGCTTCTGCTGCTGCTGATGGTGCTGGTGATGATGATGATGGTGTTGGTGATGATAGTGGTGGTGGTGATGGTGATGATGATGATGATGATGTTGTGGGGGATTTCCAGGTGAAGCTTTCCATATTCCGGAAGTACCTGAATGCAGTGCGATGGTGGCTTATCACCTTTATGCTCCTTGCCTACATGGGAAATTCTGCGGGTTTCATGGGAGCCAACTTCTGGCTCAGTGAATGGACCAGTGACTCCGAGAAATACCAGAATCAAACTTATCCAGCCTCTCAGCGGGACATGAGAATTGGAGTCTATGGAGCTCTAGGATTTGCTCAAGGTTGGTCTAATGACCCTCTTTATAACAGAAAACATTTTGTGTCTGTGGGCTGGAGAAGAGGATTGGGGCAACTTTTTTCCACCCAGAGCAAGACACTGACTGGAATAATGAACTTTTTTTTAGGTTTCTTTGTGCTTTTGGGGAGTATTCTGTCCGCCTTTGGTGCTGTACATGCCTCCCAAACCTTACACACTCAGCTGCTAAACAACATCCTCCGGGCGCCCATGAGCTTTTTTGACACAACACCCACAGGCAGGATTGTGAACAGGTTTGCCAATGTGAGTACTTGAAAGACAGTCTGGTTTTTTGAGATCTGAAGGTCCCTCTGTTTCTGTCTGAGGTTGAAGTCTCCTTACAAATGTTGTGTACCTTTATCTCTTACAGCAGTGGAGAGATGAAGAGTAACCTTGCCACACTGTGAAACAAGACCATGAATCTTTAGATTCTTCTCTTGGGGCAAGGTGCATAGACTTAGCTTAGCTAGCTTTCTTTATTCATTGCTTGAGAGAAGGGAAAGTTATCATAGTAGGTAGGTTTTGAGGTTTTTTTTTTTCCTTTCAGGAAAAGGTCCAGATCCCAGATGCTCTTTGAGCAGCAAGGAGCTAGATCATGATCCAATTCATCTCCATATCAATCAACCAGCAAACATTTATTAAGTGCCTCCTATATGATAGACAATGTGCTAAACATTGGAGGTTCAAAAACAAAAATAAAAGAGCCCCTGTCAAAGAAGTTACATTCTATTGGTGTGACAACATAGACACGTACAAAAATATACAAAAGGACATAGATACTTATTAAGCAATAGAACGAAAAATAGAGCCAAACCTTTAACTAGGGTGGGGAGACTCGGGCTTTGTGCCATAGTGCTGACATTTAGAAGGGACAAAATTTTAAAGCAATAATTTTAAAAGATCATACTTTAAATGTTGTTACATTTCCATCTTGACAACACTTTTGCTCCCTCAGCGTCATAGAAACTAGTTAGCAAGAAAAATAAGTTAAACTAGGAGGCTGCCAGAAGCTTCCTCCTTACCCCCAAATCACAGATGAGCTTTTCCCAGGATCATCACACTCTACATTTTCTCAAACAGTGGTTTCCCCAGATACACCTAGGAGTATCTTATTGTCTCTCCTATTCACGGGGACAGCATCTGGAGTTTCTGCCTCCACAGTTGATTTGAGGGTATGTTAAATGCTACTTGCCTAAGGGCATAAAAATCAACATTTACAGTTCTACACAGAATTGGTTGCTAGTAGGATCTTGTTTCTTACCAATTCTAGATATGGTTTTGGTATGATCAAGGCCAGTGTGATTGTGGCTCAGTCCCAGTACAGAGATCTGAAACTATTAGACCCACCTTGGTCTGACCTAGGAACCAATTTAATAGGCCTACAACTAGTGTAGTAAAGCAGGGATAACTCAGGGGCAAGACAAACCTTCTTGGAAGGCAATTTGAATGGATCTGCTTTGAGTTAACACCAGACTGAATCCACCTCCGGGGATAGGGACATTCGTAAAAATCACAGATTTAGAGCTGGCAGGGACTTAGTAGATTGTTTAGTGCCAATTTTCTCATGTTATAGATGAGGAAACAGACCAAAATGGGTAAATTACTTATTCAGGATCACACAGAAAGTAAATAGCAGAGTCCGGATTTAAACCCAGTCCTCTGACTCCAGATCAAGTGCTATCCCCATGAGAAACTCTTGTTCAATTCAATGGGGGGGGGGGGAGGAGGGAGAGACACAGAGAGAGAGAGACAAATAGAGACAGAGAAAGAGAAACAGAGAAAGAGGGAGAGAAAAAGAAGAAAAGAAAAGAAATCAGTGAATCCCTTTAACAGTTTACATCAGAATGTGGTCTAGGGCATGCAACATATATAGAGATAAATAAATTAAGAGTAATATGAGGAGTGAGAGAGCATTAATACCTAACGGGATTAGAAAGTGATTTTAAGACAGAGAGGAGAGAGAAGGGTATTCCTGGCCCAGGAAAAGCTTGTACAAATGCCTCAAGTGGGACGTGCCATGGTGAATCTGGAGAACAGGTCCAATTTGGCTGGAATGCTGAGTGTGCAGAGACTAATGTGAAATAAGGCTGGAAAGGGTGGCTGGAATCAGATGGCAGAGAGTCTTTAAAAAGCCCAGGTGAAGAGTTATATTTTATCTCAAGTGAAATAGAAAACCAGTAAAGGATTTTGAGCAGTCAAAGCTGTGCCTCACAAAGATTGTTTTGGAAGCTCTATGGATTGGAGAAGGGAGGGACTGATGGCTGAGAAACCAAATAGGAGGCTATGCAGAGTTCCGATGAGGACTGGGGAGCTCCTGAGATAGTGCAGGGCTATGTGAGTGAAGAAAAGGGGATGGATGTGAGAGAGGTTTGGATGGAGCTCGTCTCACAATTAATTGGATACAGGTGCTGAAGAATAAGGGAAATTTTTTTTAAGTCCACAATTGTGGAATACTAGTTAGATGATGGTGATCTCAACAGAGCTAAGGAAGTCTGGAAGCAGAGTAGGCTTAGGAGAAACGATCAGTTCCATTTTGGACCTACTGAATTTGAGATTCCAATGGGGCAGGTTCAATGAAAGAAAACTGAACTCTTCTTTTCTGGGGAAAAGAAGAGATTCCAGTGTTGTCTGAAGTTTTGAAAAAGCCTTTCCAGAGCTGAGAAAGTCAATAACATGAATATCCATGATTGGGAACGTTACCCTCTAGCAAAAAAGGGGACGAAATGACAGTCATGAATATGAGTGCTGGAGTGAAGAGTGAATAGACAGGCACATTCATCACTTTCTCTAAAGAGAGATTACAGCAAAAACAGAAATAGGGGATTTAAAACAAAATAAAGCATGAGTGGGGGTGGGGTGGGGTGGGAAAGGTCCATAGGAATAACCGTTTATCATTTTTATAACCTGTTTCCTCACCTGTGTGTTCCCAGGACATTTCCACAGTGGACGACACCATACCCATGTCCTTGCGAAGCTGGATCCTTTGTTTCTTAGGCATCATCAGTACCCTTGTCATGATCTCTACGGCTACCCCAGTTTTCATTGCCGTCATCATCCCTCTGGCCATCATTTATATCCTTGTACAGGTAGAGACCTCTCTTCTCACTGCTGAGGCTTGGAACTAGGCACTACCCCAACTCTGCTTTCTAAAAGGCCTCCTCATAAGTACCGGCTCTTCTGCTTGTCACTCACTTCTTCAGCTCCTTCCCCTTTCCATTGAAATATTCACATCCTGGAGAAGTTGAGGCCAGAAGGCCCCTGTGGCCAGGAGAGGCATGACTGGTGCTACCAATTCAGCATCTGTCCCAGATCTCACTGTTGCTGAAATCAGCAAGATTGTACCACGAGCATAGGTTTGGAATAGAGTCAAAATGAGAGGACCTGTCCAGCTGTAGGGTTGCAGATTTAAAGCTATAAGGACCCTTAGAGACCATAGAGTTCAACATCCCTCCTCATCCTGTTTTGCAGATGAGGAAACTGAGGCACAGGAAACTTATTTTCCCAAAATCATACAACTATGGAAGGTCTGAGGCAGGATTTGAACCCAGGTCCACCTGATTCCATCTTGAGTATCCTAGCCACTCTGCAAGGCTGTACTTTGTTTTCTCTAGTGACTTCTTTGAAGGAATCCACCTAGGGTGGATGCTATCATTCCTTCAGAGAAGGTGGAGTCCTTTTTGGTGGCCAATGCCAAACCTGGAAGTGGGCATCAAGCTTGCCTTCAGCATGTAATTATTTTGAAGCTGTTGGCATGGCCATACATGTATATAGACACCCCACCCTAACTCTGTTTTTCTTACATTTTCTTGCTTTTTTCTCCTTCCCCCACTTCTCTGATTATAATGCTGAGACTCCATCCTTTCACACACACTGACTACAGTACTCCCAGAAGCAGCAAGAGAGACATGACTTGGCTTTCTTCTACCTGCCCCTTTTCATCTGCAAACTGCTTTATGGTTCCAGAGATTCTATGTGGCCACCTCCCGCCAGCTGAGACGTCTAGACTCTGTCACCAAGTCTCCAGTATACTCCCATTTCGGTGAAACAGTGACTGGTTTGCCCATAATCAGGGCCTTTGAGCATCAGCAGAGGTTTCTGAAGCACAATGAAACCTTAATTGACTCTAACAAGAAATGTGTCTTTTCCTGGATCATTTCTAACAGGTGAGAGGCATTTCTAGTCCAGAATCAGGCTTTTGAATTTTGTAGACTTGATACTGACTACAGATGGGTGTGGTGACCCCAACAGATGTTATTTATTTATTTTTAATATGAAAGGGGAAAATGTGCCTTCCTCCTTTCTTCACAGAGGTAGGGAGGGGGCTCTGGGTCAAGAATATTATGCATATTGCTGAACACGTCCAATGTATTCACTCATTGGCTTTGTTGTATTTTTCTTTTTTCATTTTTTAATCTTTGTTACAAGGCATGAGTTAGGCAGGGGGAAAGAGAGGGATATAGTTTGAAATAAAGGTGACATAAAAATAAAAATAATAAACAAAAATTTGGTTTATAAAAACTCATCTCGCAGTATCAGCTATACCCCTGATGCACTGTACAGGATAGAGGTCCCATTTTTTTGTATCTGACTGCTTACTCCTTGAGTAGAAGTAGACTGATCCATTTGATGTTAGGATAATTGTTTTGTATTTAGAGGTAGAGGGGAAGGAGTAGGTAAGACAGAATGTTCCTGGAAAAAGCTAGAGAGCTCATATCTTTTGAGGTGAAAGGGGCTAGAGAACCATTCAGTAGTAAAATATCTCCTGAACTCAGACTTGTTAAAGCTTGAGGTGTCCCAACAGAGAGGAGGACTTATTTAAGTATAAAGGAAGCTCTTTGGTGGGTTGCTGAAGGCGCACAAGGAGGCAGCTTAGAACTCCTTGGGTTTTTTGTTTTTGAAGGTGGGGGTGGAACACTAACGAGTCAACAACTTTATCGTAAATGGAAACCAATGAGTCCATAGAGCCAAGAAGATACTTCTGTGTACTTGGGCTTGGAGCCTGTCTCCTAGCACCGGGATGCTGATGTGGTCTATTACCAAAGACAAAATGAAACCCTACAGGAATTATGGGTGCACTTTGATTGAAATGAATAGAATTTGTCAAAGTACAGGTTAACAGAACAGACTAATAAGGAAATGATTGTCTTTGGTATTCAAGGACTCACTGTGGGATGCCTTTAAACAGTATTTTCCCCCTCTTTAAAATCAGATTCATTGCACTTCATTCATTCATTCATTCCTTTATTTGGCAGCTGGGATAATGAGTTTGTATCCCCAGAAGTTAGTACAGTGCTTGGCAGAGAGTAAACACATAATAGGTGCTTTTTCATTTGCTCATTTGTGGGCTCTTGCTCCCCACTTTTCCAGTCTTTGATTTCTTTAAAATCAGATTCGCCTTACAGAAGTAAATACACACGGGTTTTTTAGAGACACCCGTATTACTCTGAGAGAGGCACACCCATTACTAGGTGCCTCCTTGTATCTCTCTCCCAGGGAGTCTGGTGCCACACACACTGTTCCTTTGATTCCTGAACTATTTTGGGTGCTGCATTGTGAGGACTGTGGAGTCAGGGGTCCTTTTCTCTTGGTCCTGTTTCCGCCCAGGTGGCTGGCGATTCGATTGGAGCTGGTTGGGAACCTGGTGGTGTTCTTTTCTGCCTTGCTGATGGTCATTTACAGAAGCAACCTGCAAGGGGGCATCGTGGGCTTGGTACTTTCCAACGCACTCAATGTGAGTCTAAAGCTTCAGTGCTAGAACACCAGGGACTAATTTCAGAGTTGCTCATTGCTCTTTAGCCAATGCTTCCCTTAGTCTTTCCAGTCCCCATTCCCAGGTTTGGCTGTAGGGACCCAAAGCAGATCCAGAGAAAGGTGCCATGCTCTGCTTACTACTTATTCTCCCTCCGGGATTCCCCAGAACTCCTGGTCAACAGACTATCCCTGGTCATGCTCACACTCTTCCTAGGCAGTGGCCAGAGGACTAGGAGTCAGGAAGGCTGGGGTTTGAACCCTGGCTCTGCTGCTTACTGCCTATGTCACATTAACCTCTCTCAGCCACAGTTTTCTCATTATAAAATGGGAATAAGCACCTCCTCCCAGGGGTGTTGCGAGGGTCAAAGGAAATAATGTGCAAAGCACTTTGCAAACCTTATAGTGCTATATACATTGCTAGTTATTATTATTCATAGTATTAATATATTATAAGTAATAGTATATTAATAATATATAAACCTATCTTATAATAAAATTAAATGAATAATATTAATATAATGTGTTGATAATATTATTAATATATTCATATTATTAGTATAAATTGATAAAAATAATTGTTGATCAATCAGCTAACTAATTAATAAACACTTTAAAGCACCTGTTACATGTCAGGCACTGTGCTGAAGGTTTCACTACTGTTTCTACATCATTCATTGGCTCTTGAGCCCCTGCGCTGTCCAAGATACAGTATAGAATTGTATGGGGAGAAGGTATGTAGGTGAGTAAGTCCAGGGCAATAGTAATAATGTTATTACTAATAATATTAACAACAACAGTAGAATTTAAATAGCACTCTAAAGTTTGCAAAGCATTTTATATGTTGTTTCATGTAATTCTCATAACAATCCTATGAGCTAGGGGCTGTTATTATCCTCATTTTGCCTGTGAGCCTTAGATAGATTGATTTCCCTTGGACCACAGATCTAGTAAGAATCCGAATCAGAATTTGAATTCAGGTTCTCTTGACTCCAAGTCCAACATTATTTACTGCATCATCTGTGAAGCAGATGAAGGAAACATGTACAGATACCCCTGTTACAGGCCCCTCGGAACACAGACTGGGAGAGTCAGGCTTTGGAATTATTCTAGCCTGACTTCCTGATTTTGGCCATAGGGAAAGCAAAAGCCTGTAGCTGCCTAGGACCCCAAGAGTAATTGCTGGCAGAAGTGTGGCTAGAGTTCAGCTGTCCTGACTTCTGGTCCAATGATCCTTCCCTGTGGCTTTTAGGCTCAGATGTTATCCCTCTCCCTGGTAAAGGAGACCGCCTAAGAGGAGGCAGAGATGGTTGTTTTCATCCGCTAAGTCTTGACCCTCCCCACTTTGGCTTCCCCTATGCATCATCCTTCAAGGTTCCTCTATGAAACCTTCCCTGGGCATTCTCAACACACCCCTGGTAGAGACTGATTTCTTCATTAACACTTCATTGTCCTGTGTTACTTGAAAGTAGAAACTGCTTCGTTTATGTATTATGTATCTCTCACAGGACTTAGCACAGTACTCAGCAGAGAAAATAACAAAAAATGCTTGTTGACAGGCTGTTGGAGCAAGTTTCTGGGGCAGAGGCTAACCCATTATCCTCTGATTTTGGTGCAGATTACCCAAACTCTGAACTGGTTGGTGAGGATGACTTCTGAACTGGAGACCAACATTGTGGCTGTTGAGCGAATAGATGAGTACATCAAAGTGAAAAATGAGGTAAGAAGGAATTAGAGAGAGAAGGAGACAAGAGATAGGAACAATCTGGGCTTAAGTGGCCCTGGTCCTTTATAAGTTTTTGCTTTTCTACTCCCTTTCAATCTCTCCTCTTTTCATCTTCTTCATCCCCCCTTCACCTCTTTTCTGCTAGTTCTGTTTCCTTGCCTCCTGTGACAAACAGATTGGAATATTTGAACTTGAGGATTATTAATTATAATAATATTGTTGGTGACAACAAAAATAGAAGAAAAATCTGTATAATGATCCTACTTAAGCTCACTCCCAATGAAAAGACAGGAAATTGTATCTCCCTTCTTTGTACAAGTTGGGGACTATGGGGATGGGACACAGCATATGTTGTCAGAATGTTGTCGGCTAATTTTGCTGACCTCCTTTCTTTCCCCACCCCCACCTCCACCCCCATCCTCATCCTTTCTTTTTTACTCTTTGTTAGAAGAATTGGCTTCTGGGTGGAGGGTCCCCCTACATTAGGTTTTGAGACTTAAGAGGAAGTCATTCTCAAAGGTGACAGAACCACAGAGGAAGCAGGGACGGGCATTTTGGTGTGTTGATTCTACTCACAAGACCCCAAAATGCTGTCTTCCAAATGCTGCACCCATCAATGGTCAGTTCAAGTCTCCCCTCTTCCATAGCAATTTTGCACCCTAACAATTTTCCCTACTTGGAACAATCTTCTTTCAACTTCTGCTTTGTACTTTATCATCCTTGGTTGTTCCTACGTTGGTCTTTTCTTTCCTTAAAAGCAATTAACACAGTGCTTGGCACATAGAAGGGATTATTGAGCCCATAGTCCTCCTAGAAGGGAAAGGGATACATTCAGAAATGTAAATGATGGAAAAACAAAAGTAATCAATATTTTTTTTAACCTAGTATTGACTCAGGTTGGTCAGTCAAGCTTATAATGAAACCATAACTATTTAAAGAGCACACACATTTCCCCTCTAAATTTCACATAAGATTGTTCTAGGAGCAAAAAGGGTTTTTTAAGTGTTTTCTTGTAAGGCATATAAGGAGTTTGATTCTTTCAGCCTGGGAACAGAAATTAGATTTATGGCTCCCTGTTGTTGTTGGTCCTTCATTCTCAAAGAGAACCAATTATATCACCTTCCTGTCTTGACTTTCTTGTGAGCTAGATTTAAGAGGGGGATTGGGAATCAGAATATTGGGATTCACCAAGTGGAGTTTTTTTAATGAAGATGGACTCAACTTCTGAGGCTTTATTGGAATGAGCTGGAGTTGATGAGAGAGTGCGGCAATTATGATTCTAGCCCTGTCCATGCCAATGAGTAGAAAGGGTCAACATGGTGTTTTGAGAGACTAGAAAACATTGGGTTGTAGTGGTCTGCCTTCCTCCCAAACAGATCCAAGTCAGAGAAATCTGTCAAATGATAAAAATTCCATGAGAGTTTCGACTCAGGAGAGACAGAAATGTAGGACTTGGAATTAGAAAGGCATTTAGGAACCGTCTTCTCTGACTTTGAGATGAAGAAACCAAAACCCAGAAAGGGTGATGCTCAAGGTCAGCACCCAGGTAGCACCTAGCAGAGCCCAGTATTTGAACCCAGGTCCTTAGACAGCAGATCTTTTGATTCAGCATACTCTTTTTAGAAGAGGAGATATTCTCCCCCTGTTCTTGAGGAAGTGGGAGATTATGGGTATGGAATGTTGTATAAATTGTTAGAATCTGGTGGGGTGTAAGCTAATTTTGCTGATCTTTTCCCCCTTCTCTTCCTTATTAAACCTTTATCACAAGAGATTGTTTACTGGCAAGGGGAAGAGGGAAAGATGTATTCAAAAGTAAAGGTGATATAAAAACAAAATATATTAATAAATTTTAAAAAAAAAGAGTTGGTGCTGAGGCTTCAGTGTCTGGCTTCTTACTCAGGCCCGCTGGATTGTAGAGAAGAGGCCTCCAGCAGACTGGCCCAGCAAAGGTGAGATCCAGTTCACCAATTACCAAGTGCGCTATCGCCCTGAGCTGGACCTGACATTGCATGGGATAACCTGTAACATTGAGAGTATGGAGAAGGTAAGCATGGCAGCAGCTGAGGAGGTGGGTGTCTGGGGAAAAAGGTCAGAGTTCACTGGCAAGCAGAAACAGAAGCTTGGTGAGACCTCTGGAATCCTCCTTCTCTGGCCGGATGCACACTTGGCCACCCTCAGCAGAACATCAATGGAATAAAAAGACCTGGGCATTTCTCTGCTTGCTCTTCCTACTTCCATGGGCTCCTCCCATGGTTTCTAGATTTGTTTTCCCGCTTCCCTACTTGGTGGAGAGGGAAGTCATGAGAATGAGAATAATTGAAGCAATAACCAGCCTGGGGAAGCTGGAGCTTCATTCCAGGGTAGAGCATTTGGAGGGTGCTGACAGCCCCTTCCCAGGTGAGTCTTCACTCGCCCACCTTGTCGCTGACCTTCTTCTTCACTGGTGCCCTTGTTCCCCTGCCTAGCTCTGCCCACCTCCACTGTGTGCTTTTCCCCCTTGGTGGTTACATTTTTTAGCAATGTAGAACCTTTGAGGCATCCAAAGGAAACTACCTCCCTCCCTCACAGGTGGGCATCTGAACCCTATCCCTACCTCCTGTCCTGGCTTAAATTTTTTTTCTGGGAACAACATTATCAGTGGGGTACCAAGGACAGTTTTAGGAAGAGGATCCTTTGAGGTAGGAAACAGGGAAGTGGAATGCCCTATCCTATGGAGAAAAATGAACAGTCCTAGCTTTGCTTGGCTTCTCTTTAGGGATGGTTCAGTAGAGCCTTTGGCTTACCGTGGTCAAAGGTGATATACAAAGGAAGGAGCTTTACAGAGGGCCAGGACCTGCTTCTCCCATGACAGCATGGAGGCCACGAGGGCAACAAGTGTAAATAACTCATTGAAAGACTATCTCTTACAGGTTGGCGTAGTGGGTCGGACAGGGGCTGGGAAGTCATCCCTTACCAACTGCCTCTTCAGGATCTTAGAAGCTGCAGGAGGCCAGATCACAATTGATGGACTAGACATCGCCACCATTGGGCTCCATGATCTCCGAAACAAACTGACAATCATCCCTCAGGTAAGTTCTGGAAGCCCTCCTCCCCACCCTCCCCGCTTCCCTGCCCTTAGGAAATCCAAAGGACTCTTTTAATATCCCCATTTCTTGGCTCAATCCCTAGCTTGGGTGAAGGGGCTTGATCATTAATGGAGATAATCTGACCATTTCTGGGGGCTCCCGGCCTTCCAGGTCCTCATCCCTGACATATTGATAACAAAGGGCACTGCAGGACAAGGAGTCCCCTGTGTTGCTGGGTTAAGCTCTCATTCTTTGTTTTGTGGAAAATGTGGACAACTTGGTCATTAGAAGCAGTTTTCAGCTTTCTAAACCAGTACACAAATCACACTTGTGTGGCTGGCACTTGTGTGCCCTCCCAGAGGGCAGAGACTGATTTTTTAGATTAGTTTTGTTGGTTTTTCTTTGTGTGCCCAGTGCTCAGCACAGTGCCTAGAACATAGCAGTCACTTAAATACTTGTTGACTGACTGACAGTCTAGAAGCAAACAAGCAAATGGACAATATACATAGAATTTTTCTTCTTGCAATAGCTGTATTCAAATACCTGAAACAGCATTGTTGGACATTGTTGGAGTGTTATGAATGAAGTTGGCAGGCCCTCATGGGGTGGGGGGGGTGGGGGATGGGTAGGTAGTGATTTAATGAATTGCTTCCTTCAACAAATATTTATTGAATGCCTATTATGGACAAGGTACTACTCTGACATTTTGCTATTTACATTTTCATCTTTTCTCTTTACAAATTGCTTCTCTCTTGAGATTAATGAGAAATAGGGCCACCTGCAGGGATTTTATCTGAGGTCCCATAGGTAGTGTGAAGGAATATAAGGAAAGGATGTCCTTTCCACCATTCCTTCAGTGTCAGAATCATGAAATCTCAGCAAGGGACTTCAGAGACCATTTATTTAGTCCATCTAAAAACCCCCAGTTTCCACATTGGCCATATCCAAAGATATGTGACTCATTCTGTTAATTGAAATCCATCCTCTGACATTTATTAGCTATGTGACCTTGGGTGAGTCGTTTAATCCCTGTTTGTCTCACTTTCTTAAACTGTAAGATGGGGAGAATAGTATCTACCTCCTAGCATTGTTATGAGCATCAGATGAGATATTTGTGAAACACTTAACAGAGTGCCTGGTATATGGTAGGCATTCAATAAATGCTGGTTTCCTTTTTCTTCCCTCCTGTCCTTTCTTCCTCCCTTCTCTACCTTCCTTCCTTCCTTTTTAGTTTACCACCTCTTTGTCAAGAGGTGGGTAATATTCTTCATCATTGATCCTCTGGAATCATAGCACAATAGGATATTGTTACATTCACATACCATAATTTGTTCAGCCTTACACCAGTTGATGGGCATTTCATTAGTTTCCAGTTGTTTGCTATTACAAGAAGAGTTACTATCAATATTTTGGTATGTGTGGGTCTTTCCCCTCTTTCTTTGATCTCTTCAGGGGATAAGCCTAGTGACGTTGGTGGGTAGAAGAATATGCAGGTTAGTAATGTTGGGAGTAGAGATCCAAAGAGTTTTTCAGAATGGCTGGACCAGTTTCACAGCTCTACCAACTCTGCGTTCACATGCCTATTTCCCTACTCCTCCCCTCACGTTTGTCATTTTCCCACTTTTTTTAAACCAACTTTGCAAACTCAAAGGATGTGAGGTGGAAACACAATTGCTTTAATTTTCATTTTCCTAATTAGTAATGATTTGGAGCATTTTTTTCGTGACTATTTGGATTTCTTTCCTTAAGAACTACCTTTTTTTATCCTTCCACAGTTTCTTCAGCTGTGGAATGGCTCTTATTCTTATATTTTTGAATCAGTTCCTTAAATATCTTAGCATTCTAAGTACTTTGCAAAGTACTTTGCAAACCATATATATCATTAATAGTCTACCACCTTCTTATGCTCTCTATATTTATTGAGGGCAGCAGCAAAATAAACAAACAAATACATAAATAATCATAGCTATGGTTTAGCAAACAACCAGTGGGGGGCAGTAACTCAACATTATTTAGCATTTTTTTTTTTTTACCTCTTCCATAGCATCTGCAAAGGACTTTGGGATCTTACTCAAAACTCCTGGCCCAAACATGCCCTTCTCCGTGACCCAAACTAGGAATATTTTCCCCTATCAAATGACTAAAGGAGATGCTTTCCTAATCAGTGAGCCACATCATTTCATACTTAGAAGCGACCTCAGAGGGATATCTGGTCCAGTACTTTTCAATCCTTTTGATCTAAGGACCCTTTAACACTTTATGAAGATGCAAAGAGATGTTGTCTATGTGCATTATAATATCAGCGTTTACCATATTAGAAATTAAAACTTTAAAAATTTTTAAATATTTATTCATTAAAATAGCAATAAATACGTTCTATTTATAAAAATAGTTTTATGAAAAATAACTTTTCCAAAACAAAAAAAAATTAGTGAGAAGAATGACAGTTTACGTATTTTTGCAAATATCTTTGTCTAAAAGAAGACTAAACATTTTGTATGTTGCATTAATTATGTGGTTTTAGTTGAAGAAAATTTGGCTTCAGATATGTCATTGGAAAAGAGAACCTGATTTTAAAAGGCCATCACATCTTAGTAGTATTATGAAAATAGTTCTGAGGGTTTTAGGCCTGGCTATGCTTTGAGAATTGCTTATCTGGTGTAACTCTCTATCTGAGCAATGAATGCTCTACTTGGGGTTATATCTGTCTGGGGCAAAATTCTAACTCAGATCTCCCTGACTCTTAAGTCCAACAATCTATGATTGGGCTTCATGTCCCCACTGTCTGTCTTCTCCATACAGAATATCGCAACAACCAATCAATCAATCAATATGCATTTATTAAGCATCTGCTGTATGCTAGGCATTGATGAGACAAAGACAAAAATGAAAGTTTCTTCATTTAAGAGGTGTGTGTTTTCTCAAGGAAGGCAAAATGTACATAAAACTTGTAAACAAAATTCAAAATAACTTTTTTGGGGGAGGGGAGGAACCAGTAATTGGGGGCATCAGGAAAAACTTCATATAGAAGGTGTAACTTGAGCAGAGTTTTATAGAAAAAGGCGAACCCTAAAGAGCAGATGGGAGGTGGGAAGGGCATTCTAGACATGGGAGATGGAGTGTGCATGCGTGTGTGTGTGTGTGTGTGTGTGTGTGTGTGTGTGTGTGTGTGTGTGTGAAGAAAGAGACAGACATACAGACAGACAGACTAGGGCTAAGTATATATACATTTGGGGATTGTTACTTTCGAGATGGTAATTAAACCCATGGGAGTTCACAAATTCACCAGATAAAAGTATAGAGATAGAAGAGGGCCTAGAACAGAGATACTCAGAATTAGGGGTTATGGGCAATCAACAAAAGAGATTGAGAAGGAACAGTCTGACAGATAAGAGGAGACCCATGAAAACCCAGTGCCACAAAAACCCAGAGAGAAGAGAGTCTCCGGGGGGAAAGGGTGGCCAACAGTGTCAAATGTGGCACAGTAGTGGAGAAGGACGAGGGCTGAGCAAAGGCCATCTGATTTAGTACAAAAGCATTCCCTAGTAATTTTGGAGAGAATAATTTCAATTGAGGGATGAAGCTGGATGCAACATTGAGCTGTGCATAAGAGGACAGTTCTTTGGAGAGTTTGGTTGTGACACAGAGGAGAAATGAGAGAGCCTGGGATGATGGCATCTAGTGTGAAGGCTCATGGGAGCTGTCCCTGACCACATGCATTGCTCCCACCCACTTCTCTCAAGTTATGCCCTTTGAATCATGAAAAGTCAGAGATCCACCAGCACAAGCCCTCACCAGAAGCACGGATCCTTTTACAACACCCCAGAAGTCCTCCGGCCTCTGCTCCAATATCTTTGAGAGTCACTTTCTGTTAAGACAATTCATTTCATCTCCACATGGCTCTTCCTTACATTGAGATGAAGTTCTCCTGCCCAGGAGGCACAGTGGTTAAATCACCTGGCCTAGAGTCAGGAAGATCCAAATCTGGCCTTTGGACACTTATTAGCTGGGTGACCATGGACAAATCATGTAACGTACGAGTTTCCTCATCTGTAAAGTGGGGTAATAGTAATATCTACCTCCCAGGGTTTTTTCCTGAAGATTAGATGAGATATTTTTGAAAGTGCTTAGCACACAAAAGGTGCTTAATAAATGCTTACTTACTTCCTTTCCCCTGTAGCTTTGATCATTTGTCTTAATTCTGCTTTCTGGACTCAAGATGAATAAACCCAGCTCTGACCACTGCTAATCCTACACTATGAACATCAGTTCTTTGATTAAAAAGTTGGCACTCTTAATGAAGCACTGTGTTTGTCAGGGCTAGGCCCCACTGGGTAGAAAAAAATGTTTCTGTTATCCATAGCTCTCCTTTCAGAATAAAACTTCTGGGAAATATTCCCCTGGGAGGCCACCAAGCTTAGTGGATGAAATGCAGTGCTAAGCTTAAAAATGCATTGTTATTGTACCCGTTTTATTATTTGCCCACTGAATGACTCTACCCTTGTGATCCACCACCTGAGATTTCTAAAATTTACCATCCCCAATCTGGGGAATGTAGGAAGTGTGTCCCTGCCCGACAGCTTCCAATACCTCCTCCTGCCCCTTGTTGATGCAGGATCCCATTCTATTCACTGGAACTCTGAGGATGAATTTGGATCCTTTCAATAAGTACTCGGATGAAGAGGTCTGGAAGGCGCTGGAATTGGCTCACCTGAAGCCCTATGTGGAAGGCTTGGTACAGGGTCTGTCCTATGAAGTGAGCGAGGGTGGCGACAACTTCAGGTAAGTCCCCAAACACAGAGGTTGTCCTCTTAAGACGAACATTAGACCAAAGGATAGAAGCAATGTTTCTTTTCTCAGACACTTCTTATAAGACTGATTGTAACTAACCTCACCCTGTCACATGGGTGTTGTGTCAATAAAACATCTTAAAGTCCTCAGCTTGAGGGAAGGCCATCCTAGACCACATTGGTGCTGTGCAAAGGACCCTGGACTGAAGTCAGCACCTCCCCCTAATGGGCCTCATTTTTATTTGATTTTTTTGGAGGGGGGAAAGGCGGGGCAATTGAGATTGTGACTTGCCCAAGGTCACATGGCTAGAAAGTGTTAAGTGTCTGGGGCTGAGAACCTGAACTCATGTCCTCCTGACTCCAGGGCTAGTGCTCTATTCACTGCACCACCTAGCCGCCCTGGTTTACTCATTTTTAAAATGAAGATACAGCACAGATGACTAATATCTAGCCCTGATGTTCTGAAAAAGGCTGATTTTGTTCAGGTCTGCTGTTTTTTTGTTTTTAATCCTCATTTGGGGAAAAAGCATGATGTTATAAATATGGAGAACTGCATTCTGGTCCTGGCTCTGTTCTAACGGGACTGATATGCCTGAATCTCCCTTTGATGTGCTTCCAGTTTCCACATTTGTGTAGGCAGTTAGGTGGCACAGGAGACGGATGACCTGAGTTTGAATCTGGCCTTAAGACTCTTAGCTGGGTGACACCGGACCAGTCACCCACTCTTTCCCAGTCTTAGTTCCCTCCTCTGCAAGAAAGGAATAACAGGGGTAGGTGGTACAGTGAATAGAGCACTGGCTCTGGAGTCAGGAGTACCTGAGTTCAAATCCAGCCTCAGACACTTAACATGTACTAGCTGTGTGACCCTGGGCAAGTCACTTCACCCCAATTGCCCTCCCTTCCCCCTCCAAAAAAAAGAAAAAGGAATGACACCACCTACCTCACAAGGTTGTTGTGAAGATTAAATGAGATCGTATATATGTAGAACACTTTGCAAAAGTGCCATGTTGGTTATCGTTCTTATTACCCTGCTGTGGAGGGTCACAGAAAGAATGTGGATAATGGCAGAATAGCAACATTGGCAGCTATTTGCAGTGCTGTTTCTGTAGGCGGGCATTAGAACAGTGGTGTAGTTTAAATCCCCGTGCAGTACAATACACTCCAGGGGACTCTGTACCTCTTTTTGTTGCACTGTTTTGTCAAATATTATCCCTACGAGTGGGTCATTGTCGGGGGGGGGGGAATCATTTTGTCATGCTGGTTTGTTGGGTTGTTTGGGGTTTTTTTTTAGTTGGTAGCTGAGAATATAAACAAGAGGTATCAGAAAAGGCCCTTCTCTCCTCGCATGCCTACTGCAGTACAGAAAACTGCTGGCTGACTGACGTGTCTCCCTAGGGCCGTCCCCAGAAACTGGCCGAGTCCCTTGGCACATCATGGATTAAAACTCAATGACCAGGGTGGGTCTCTTGAGATCCATTTCTACCACCACATTGCCCTCTTGGTGGCAGGAGCGTAGGACTTCACTTATCTGCCCCAGCTTCTGGCAAGAATCCTTGTTGGGACCATGTGAAGCCACGCCTGAGGTTGGTGTAGTTTCAGATGGAGCCACAGGGAGGTAGAAGCATTTGACAGCAACCTGCAGAGCTCTTTCAGCACGCGTCCCTTTCCATGAGTCACCCTTTGGAAAGTCACTCTAGGGTGCCCTAAAACTCCTTCCTCAAAACGAAAAGAAAAAATGGAAGGTAAACATGTTGAACTTTAGGCTGCCTGGCTCAAATTCCAACTCTCAATGTGTCTCCTTAGCAGTAGGGTTCAGCCCTTCCATACCTTTCATTTAAGTAAGACTAAGCCTGATTTTTCCAAGCAAATGGATAAAATTATTACGGGGAGGATGTGGGAGAAAGCAGCACACAATGGATCTGTTACTTGAGAGAAACTGATCTAAGATCATTTCCAAGGTGGCATATTCAGGTGTTCCCTACACCCCAGAACAGGTAAAATGAGCCTGAAACCCTTTTGGAAAAGCTGAAGTCAAGTCTGTAGTTATCTCGCATCCTCTTTGTTCTTTTAGAGATTAGGACACTTTCATTTTCCCCTACCTGGTTATATTTTAAACTAATATATGCTACATTGTTTGGAGTCATTCTCTCTCCCCTGGGATTCTGTTTACTTGCAACCCCGAGATCTTTTAGGGCATATAAACTTTCTTCACATTCCTTGTGTCCTGCAGCAGGAATCTAGACTGGCTTCTTGCTGCAGGTGAGGCTGTGGGGACTTTGATACCCTTTGTGACCTTCCCTCCTCCTCCTCCTTGATAGCCTCCCCACCCCCACCCCCATCCCCTTGCACTGCTTCCTGAGAGAGGAGAATCAGGCTTAAGAACAAGGTACTTTATAGACACTGTTGTATTCTACGGCAGGGGGCCATAATCCTGGCTTGTTTTATTGCCCAATTTGGGGGCTATCACTTTTCTCATGAAGTATAAATCAGACTGACCTTTCCTACATAATATTAGCTCGTATTTATATTATCTCTTTAAGGTCTGTCAAATACATTCTTCACCATCCCCTGGGGAAAGGAGTGTGAGTGGAAGGCGATAGACGCCCCAGTAGATAGAGAGCTTGCCCTGGACACTGACAAGCTGTGTAACTCTGGACAGGGCATGCAACAGCTCTTAGCCTCAGCCTCATCATCTGTAAAATGGAAAATAAAGGCATCGACCTTGTAGGGTTGTTGTGATGGTCAAGCAAGATGAGATATTTGAAGTTCCATAGAAATATTAGCTACCATTATTAGTGAGGAAGCTGGGGCTAGAGAGTTTAAATGCTTCACCCTTGGTCACGCTGCTAACAAGGGTTAGAACTAGGATTCAGTCTAGCCAGTCCTTTGCCATACCACCATGCTGCTCAAGATTTCTCTTTCTTAACCACACTCACCGTCTAGGGCAACACCAAAGCTACCTCTGGCCTACTGCTAAAGCCCCTGATTATGGGGTGGCATCATGCCAGGCCCAGGAAGATTTCCCTCTGGGGCCAGGGGAATCCCTGCTACCTGTCAGGACTAAGTATCAAGGGACTAGAAGAGCATAATTTCCACCTATTAGGAGCATGTTTCCAGTTGCAAAAGATTAATTCGACTCTTACCCTAATTTGGGGAAACATTTTAAATCCTGAGATCAACTGAACAGCTAATATTTATGTGGTATTATAAGCTAGTCTCTGCTATAATGGTTTCTGTTCCATTTAGCTCTATAGAATAAGAGAACCTGATATTCTTGCCCTGCATGGGTGATACCAAGGCCTTGATCATTTAGTGGGATCTGAGATCTTGCAACAATGCTGACCCTATAAATAACCTTGGAGGGCACTAGGAGCTTTCTGGCCACACACATTCTCTTACGCTTACCAGCAGCCTCATACTGACTAGAAAGTCACATTAGTGCAGGTAGGGCTTTAGATAATAGGTTTCTCTGGAGTCACCAAGGAGAAAAGCTGGGTTATCTTGCCTTGACTCTTCCACTTCCACTGAAAGGTTTTTCTTCTGCCTAATAATGTAGACCTCTAACTTACTAACACTCTTATTTAATGTTCCCTAATAGCAACAGGGGAGAACAAACACATTCCTTAACTGTTTCACTCCTCTTCCCACAGATGTTTAAGCAGGTGTTTTTGCCTGGTTTATGGGCTTTTCCCAAATTGAAGCTCATTTGCACTTCACAAGCCTGTGTGAATCAGGAAGTCAGGCTCATCAAACATGGTCATCTCTAATCAAAGCACATCTTTAAACAGAGAGTAGACTTGAGGCTAAAAGTACACATAAAAATTCATGAATTTGCCAACACTATTCAGAAATTGTAAAACATTTCAGACTATGGTGTCCCCTCTACACTAATGATACAAATCAAAGACAGTCCCACAATGGAATAATGCTTTTTGTTGCAATGGAACCTCACTGTACTATTCCTACTACCAAATATCCATCATTTCCCCTCAATGTTATTTGCATAGTTGCTTAAGGGGAAAATAGTAACAGGAGCTGATTAGTGCAAATAATTAATCCTCTTAAGTGGTGGCATTGTTCAAATTCACACATATTTCCTCTGAGCTGGTCAATCACTTTTTTACAATTTTACCTAATTGTAATTTTTAATAGTGTGAATTCAAACACATCTGACCTGACCACTTTGCAGTAATTGGAACCTGGCTGGGAATTTGGGTCTGTCAATTTGGAAATGAGTTGGACCAAGAATGCTAGGCTCTATCCAGCATCCAAGACAACAGTACCACTGGTCTCAGTACTCACTCTTGGTTTATTATATTGGTGACAGTGTTGGACAGAGACAGCTACTGTGCCTGGGTCGCGCTCTACTTCGGAAATCAAAGATTCTCATCCTGGATGAGGCCACAGCAGCTGTGGATCTCGAAACAGATAACCTAATCCAGGCCACAATTCGAAAAGAGTTCTCCGACTGTACAGTCATCACCATTGCCCACCGCCTCCACACAATTATGGATAGTGACAGGTGAGTGAGTGCTGGGTGTTAAACTGAGAGAATGAGATGGGAGAATACATGTAAAAGGGAACAGGAACTAGGTGAGCATCTGTTATGAAATACTGAGACAGAAAATCCATAGATGGGAAATCTATCACTTAGCAGAGTAACAAATGGGAGAAATCATCATACTATGGAAATTGCTTAGGAATAGTCCTACCATGGGCTAAAACTGGGGGTTTGGGAGGAAAAGATGGTTGTGGAAAATGGGTTTATCATACTGGGTGAAAGGGTTTGTGGATGTTCCTTTAGGCACTAAGAATTTGGCTTGACTTTTTAACTCCCATGTCTCAACCCTTCCTCTCCATCTTGATTGCAGGGTTATGGTACTGGATAGTGGGAAGATTGTAGAATATGACAGTCCTGATAAACTACTCCAGAGGTCTGGTCCCTTTTACCTCATGGCCAAAGATGCTGGCATCGAATGTTTTAACACGTCACTTTAGCTACATCCAAATGCCATGAGGCTACCAACACACAAAGCCTGATGCAAATAAAGCTGTACAAAGGGCGCTGGCTTCTGAGTTAGACCATCTGGATCTTCACTGTCATTTAGCTATCCCACAGGGCTGAAGCACTGAAATCCATTCATTTAGCCCTGCACCTTCTATGTTGTTTTTAAGACTAGCTTAAAATTACCAAAATATATAGAAGGTATTAGAAGGGTTGGGGGATTGATGCCTTGGGTGGTACCAACTGTAGAATGAGTAACGCCTTGAGGACAGTACCTTATTTTTTTTGTCCATGGTGCCTGACCAGTAGTAGGTACTTAATAAATGTCTGTTGATTAAGGGACTGTTGGCCTTGTTTTATGAATGTTAAGGATTTTGAGTGCCCATTTGTCAGCTATCAGTGACAAATGCAGGATATGCCTCTAACCGCATTTATTGCCTTAAATAAAGCAGATGATGACTGTATGTGTATAATTGTACATGTATAATTGATATCTTATTGTTTGCCTTCTCAATGGATGGGAAAGGGAAGGGAGAGAGGGGGAGAATTTGGAACCCACAATTGAAAAAAAACAAATGTTCAATTTTTTTTACATGTAATTGGGAAATATTTAATGAAATAAATAAAAATTATTTTTTTAAAAAGACCAGATGCTTCTACCTCCTTACGTCCATGGTATACAGCAAATGAAAAGGCAAAAATAAAAATATTTAGCTTCTTGTTCCCAAGAAGAGAAGAACCAATGGGGGTTTAGTAGGTCTGCAGCCACATGTGACTCCTCAAGTGTCCCAACTGTGTTCAAGAAGTCTGTCATCTGCAGCCATCACACATGTACATCTCTTTGGCCAGTGCCCAGGCTGAATGTGACATGACACCCAACTGTATGCTGTCTAGTTCCCCAGCAAGGTGGTAAGGAGCCAAATCTGGGAGGCATGGAAAGATGAGACGCCCTCACCCACTTCAGATGTATGGGTGTAGCCTGCGTAAACAGCTACTGACCCTGATACTCTGAGAGGAAAATATGAGGCAAGTCTACCTTAATGAGAGACTAGAGTAAAAATGCAAGAGATTTTGAAATGTAAATTCACCAGATACCAAATGCAAAAATTGCTTCTGAGTAATATTTTAGCTGCTTTAAAAATTTTTTTAAGCATTTTTTTTTTACCTTTTGACAAGGTAAAAATCAAAATTAAAAAACAATCAGACATAGCAATTAAAGGCCTACTACTGTCATTGTCTCTATCTCAGCTTCCTAATAGTAATATCATACTAATTACTGTCACCATGGGATTTGGGGGATTAAGTAGTAACTAACCTCAAAAAGCCATTTACCAGTATAAAATATCTAAGGAATTATGTTTCAAGCCCTTCTTCCTAGTTTTTTTTTTTTTAAATAAACTCTATCTCAAAACTCCTTCCAAAAATTTTACCCACCACATCAAACTGTCCTTGGGACTGAACTGATGAGCCTAGGGAAGGGTCTGTACTCCCACCATTCCCACGGCCATTCTTATTAGCTGCCTGCCTCTGTTTTCCTCTTCCCCTAACCTCTTTGACTCTTTTACACATCCCCTGCTCCCCCAAAGAAGCCAGCAGAGGGTAAAAAGCACTTTCCTCACACAACCACCCTGTGAAGTAGGAGGATGCAGGGAAGACATGAGTCTTGGAGTCAGGAGTGATGGGTTTGAGTCCTGCTTTTGGGCACTAGCTATGGGACCTTGGTCTCTGGGCCTCAGTTGCCTGAAAAATGATACAAGTAAACTTTAAAATGAAGCACAGATCTTTCCCCTTCCCAATAGTTGTCACGGAAACAGTCAGAAGCAATGAAAGGACATAGAGTTGTAATGTCTGGAGCCATCTTGAAGACAAAATATTCCTTTCAGCAAGCACCTTGCTGAGCGGCCTCTTATGCAGTCTAGGCTCTATCACTACTGCAGTGGAAGCCCATTCCCCATCCCCAAATCCCACCGGCAAAACAACTCTGGGCCGTCGGCTTAGCATCTGCCACTTTTTTGCTGGGAATGTTGTCCAATGCTGAGGCAAGAATGTTGGAACTAGATCAGACGGATGAAGTTTCTCTCTATAATAATGTATCTGTTAACTTCAGAGGCAAGAGATTGCCTTATGAAAATAATTCTGAAAACTGTATGAAATAAAACAACAGGCTAGCCCAGGGATCCTTATCCGTTTTTGTGTTATGAACCCCCTTTCGGTCAATTCATCCCTCTCAGAATGATGTGTTTAAGTGAGTGTAATAAAATATATAGGACTACTAAGGAAAGCATAATGAAACTTTATCAAAGTATTTAAAAACACATTTAAGAGACCTCACATTAATGGCCCTTGGGCTTGTTGGACCAGAGGTTTATACTTGTGCTCTATAGCACTTAACACCTTATAAATGTTTAGCAAAAACCAAACATAAAATTTTGTTGAATGTTATCTTATTTCAGGAATAGCATGGCCTATGGGAAGGCTACAAATAGAGTCAACTAGGTGGTGGTGCAGTGGACAGAGCATTAGGCTTGTTGTCAGACCCGAGTTCAAATGTGACCTCAAATACATACTAGTTTCATAACCTTGGGCAAACCATTTAACTCAGTTTCTTGAACTGTTAAATAGGGATAATAAATAGCACTTGACCTCCCAAAGCTGTTGTAAGGATCAAATGAGATATTTGTAAGGCACCTTGTACATGGTAAATGCTATATAAATGCTAGCTTGTATCATTCTTATTAGAGACATGAATAAGGTAGGGTGGGGCAGGGCAGAGGTTGTTTTGAGATACACAGAATTATTTGGAGAATGAGACTGTGATTCCTTTATATCTTTCCTGTGTTTCCAGAGTCAAGGCTAACAACTTTCTAGCTGAAACCCAGGATTGGACCTAGAGCTGGAAGAACCCTTAAGAGTCCATTTTTTCCCTACCTCCTCATTTTACAGATGAGGAAACTGAGGCCCAGAGGGGTTATGGGACTTGCCCAAGGTCACAAACATAGAAAGCAGAAGAGTTAGGATTCAAACCCAGGTCCTCAATTCTCAAACTTAGCCATCTCTCTCTCTACATCATATTATCCTGGCTCCATACTACCTAAGGGAACACATAGCAACCTGGTCCTCCAGCTGGAGTCAAGGGGATCCAGCCACACAACTAGAGAGAACCAAAATCACTTCAATGATAAAAGGAACCCAGAAAGCACCTTATCCTTCTTTGCCTCTCTTGCTGCCTCTTGGACACTAATGATGGTCCCCCCTACTCCCGCTGCCTTACCTGCTTCCTGAAATTTTTTTTTTAGTTCTTTTTGCTTTTCTAATTCTTGTTCTCCTTCTAAGGTTGCTTCTACCCCTTCAGTGTAGGTAAACCCCATGGTTCTGCTTTGGTCCTTGACTACATTCTACATTCTTTCCTTGAGTGAGGATATCTCTCATGGCTCCAACCATAATTCCTGTCCCAAAGACTTCCACACCCACCTCTCCAGATCTCCTCTCACCTGGGCTTTAGACCTTTTATTTCCAAAATCCAAAGAACACCTCCACAATTAAATACGTGATCCTCTTTCCCCAAACTGGTTCTTCTCAGTGATCTCATTTTTGTCAGGGGCACTGTCATTCTGTAAGACTTCTAGGTGAGAAAATTTGTTTTGTTTTTATCTTGTCATTTCCCATGCTCAATGGCGATAATCCTTTTTTCTTTGCATGTCTCTTGAATCTGCTCTTTCTTCTCTGACTGCACTGCCACCATTGGTAGGGACCTTTGATCACCTTATGCCAGGTTTTTAAAAAATTTCTTGGCTGATCTCCTGGCCTCTAAGTTACGCTGCTGCCCAACCAATTTTCTTAAAACACTACTTCCATCGTGCTACTGTCTTGCTCAAAGACAGACTCCTTACTCTTTGGCTAAATCCTAACCAGGATATAGTCCTTATTTGCTTAAGATCGCGTCCTTTCTTTCACCAGCCCTGCCTTAACTGAGATTACTATTTTAAAACTGTTTCCTGAGCCCAGAGACTCCTTTATTTAACTACTTTCTTCAACTCATTATGTATAGGTCAAACCCTGTTACAACAAGCTCTCAAATTTTATAGTAATGACTGTTCCTTAAAGTAAAGCTTGGCTATCTTTTGATCATATCATACATCAATTTTTGCTGCAATAAAGATGAATTTTTCCCAGCACTTTCTGGAATGGAATCTCCCATTCTGTTAAGTTTAAGGAAACACAGGATCCTGAGGAAAGCATTCTTTTATTTAAAAATCTGTTTATTTCTATGGCATCTATTAAGAAATGTCCAAAGACCAAAAATATGTTGAATAAAAGATAAAATATGCCAAGGGCCATTCACTTAAAAACATTTATTTACAAAAAGAACTAGTTCAGTATCCACAACCCTAAAATTACTCACAGTCCAAGAGTAAAAGAGAGAACTTCTTCCTTCTCCTCTGAGTAAGAGCAGCAGACATCTCCCCATGCTGGGAGGGAAAGGGCATGTTGTTATCTTCCTAACTCATTCTAAGATGGCTTAATTTTGAGGAGCAGAAGCTGAAAGAGGGGTTCCAGAGAGACTGCTCTTCTGAACACCCGATCATGAGTGGTTCCAAGACAGGAAAGCTCTTGTAAACAAATAGGATCATGCCTTGGCTGGGAGTGGGGGTGGTATGCTATCATGTGTTTTAGTGGAAAACGACCCTGACATGAGTATGGATTGGGGAGTGTGTTCTGAGACGACAGAAAGCATGGAGCAGATAATACTGGTCTTGGCAACCCTGTATCTAAACATAGCCACATGCACATTTCCATTCTTACTTTGAGTGTATGGCCCTGTTCTCTTCCTCTAGCTTCAATGCACCTCAGAAAGCACCCTGATGACTTTAGGAAATCCTAGTCCAACAAGGTAACCTACCTTTCTAGCACTGAGGGATATACTAGGGAAGGGAGGCCTTGCTGGACCAATGAGGGCAAAACTTCCCTGGAAATGTCCCAACATCCCAAACAGAGATCTAAAGCTCTTTACAGAATGGCTGTAACTGTGACTCTATTGGGTTAGGGCTGTGGAGTCACCTAGAGAGAGAGAGGATATGTTAAAGTATTCACATTTAATATGATAATAAAAAAGGGTTATTTCCACTTGGGTGAAGGTGAACTATAATGGGAAGAACTATTCTATGACTCATGACAGGAGAATGAATTCATTCAGGTGAAGGGCATATGGAAAATAAACACCTGTAGCACCTCAGAAGGAATAAAGAAGAAGCTGATGTTTCACATACAAGAACTGGGGAAGGGCAAAACATTTTAGTAAAAGGACTGTTAGTATTTGGGGGCTTTTTCAGGTTGGGGATATGTGTTTGTGTATTGGAGAATGGCGGTATCAAGGGGGCTTACAATCATTAGGTCTGTTAGGTCCAACAATGTCGCTGCCACGTGTAAAGAATCAACCAAAAGCAGTCTGAAATGGGTCACAGGTCAGGCTATAACTCAAATAACCATCACCTTTCACTTGTTCCAAGTCAGCATCTCATCACTGGATCCTGGAGCTGTGTACAAGCTTAAATCCAGCTATAGCATAGCAAGCTATGCCAATCACCTCTAAGATCCTAAGGCAAAGGCACTATCACCATCATATGCAGGAACACCAGTTTTCTGGTTGCAAATGTTCTTTCCCTATGTGGATTCCAAGCCTTGTCTCTCCCCTTAGTGGTGTCTGAACTACCTCTAAGCCCCGGGTCCATTTTTAAGTTCTACTAATTCTAATGAGCAGCCGCATTCATAATACCATTGCAGACAACAAGGTTTCAGTCTTGTACTCTGCCATTCCATGGTTAAACAGTGCAGACAAACCCTCTATATCAGATATAGGTGGCATAGTGCCCCTTTTTTTCTCTCTCTTTTCTTCAGTGGGCTCCTAGAACCCCTGCTGCCAACTGGAAACAAAAGCACCAGGACTGAACAGGAAGCAGTACAGATTCAGGTGTACTCAGTTTTTCTGATGTAATTGGATGGAACATAGCCTCTCTTCCCATTTAATTCAGCCAACCACCATTCCTTGTTTCCTGTAACATCTTTGAACTCAAGGATCCTGAGTTTCTGATTGGCCAACACACTCAATTCATTTGGGCTCCGGGCCTTGAAAGTGTAGACAGCAAAATAAACCTGTGTGAGATAAGAGAATGAGTTAGTAATAGAGCACTGGAGACCAAGATTTACCCTTCATCCTTCCAGGGACCTGAATTCATGGCCTTAAGGCTGGAAAAAAACTCAACCCAGTTACTGGGTGGTCCAGTGCTACAAAAGAAGGCTCCCAATTGTAATTCTTTAAGGATCAATTACAGGAGGTGCTCAATGACCAGGTTTTCTTTTCATGCCCTCACATGACCAACCCAAAGGAAAAAGTAGTACTTATCCTATTCTATCTCTTCTTAGTAAATCTGAGGCCCTTGGGTAGCACTCACCTGGTTGCCTGTGGCCTCAGTGCTTTCCAGTTCTTCATTCCCATCTTCCACTGAGGGTAGCATCTTTGAATATCCCTTTAAGAGGTCTCCCCCTTGCCGAGGCTGCCCATTGCGTCGTGGTACTACTTGGCTAACTGTTTCAGGGTGACTGGAGTGTCGGTAGCCTCTCACAGCAGGAGTCTGTTGGTCAACATCTCTGGTTAAGTCTACTAGGTCCACAGCATTCCATGACCTGGCTTGGGAAGGAGAGTCTTTGTCTAGGAGGCATCTGGAAGGACCTTCTTCAGGAACAACTGAGTTTGAAGATGTATGGACATTTTCCTGACCAGACTCTTGCCACAAAGAAGAGTTCTGAGCAGGCTGCTGAAGTGGTCCTGAGGTGGAGTCTGCTTCTACACTGCCAGGGTTTACAGACAAGAAACTGCTGCTATTCTGTCTGGGGAATTTGGGAGAAGAACTGCTGTGCTCTGATTCAGTGGAGGAATGGCTACCGACAGAAGCATCTGAATGGCTCCGACGTGGGTTGTAGGGCTTCAGGAAGGAGCTGTACACAAAGCCTTTGGTGACTACAGTGAATAAATACAAAAGGTGAGCAAAGGAATAATAAAATCAATGGTCAGGCTGCTAATAGCACTCAAAAATACCAAGATGTCTAGTAACAAGGAAGGGAAAGGTCTTCAAAGTGCAAGATCGGTATGAGAAGGAATGTTAGAGCTCATCAAGGTCAATCAGCATACATTAGTAGACCAAGCGCTTCACTCAAAGTTAGGAAGACTGGAGTTCAAGTCATGCCTCTGCTTCCTGGCAAGTTGCTTAATCTCTCTGACTCTCACATTTCCTCATCTGTAAAATGGGGATAATCTCTAGCATGAACTTTCCAGGACTGCTGTCCTGTTCCAATGAAATTATGTAAATATAAACTTTTCTGTAAAATGATTTATAAACTTTTAAAGCATCAGTGATAATATCTACTATTTATATGGTGATTTACAAATACAGTAAAAGTGGGGGTGAGGTGGTACAGTGAATAGCGTACTGGCCCTGGAGTCAGGAAGCCCTGAGCTCAAATTTGGACTCAGACACAACACAAAACTAGCTCTGTGACCTTGGATAAGTCACTTACCCCCAACTGCCCTACCTTCCCCCCTCCAAAAAGCAAAAAAAAAAAAAACCCAAATACAATAAAGGTCTACCTCCACCCTGCCCACTGAACCAGTTAGCTGGCTAACACAAAGAGCACTTCAACAATACTGAATTACTGAATTATTAAATGGACCCCTCCCCACCCCAATGCTGGACCCTGTGCCAAAACGAGTAACATGAATGAACACTACACCATCCCTCAGACATATGACAACAGTGACAGGGAGGTGCAATGCACTCCCTTATCAAGCTGCTCCTTTCATTTTTAGACACTTCTAATTGATAGGAAGTTCTTTCTTAGATTGAACAAAGCATATCTGGTGCTAAGTTCTGTTTTGTGTTCAGTCTACTTCTGCTTTCATAAGGCCCCCACTCAAGTATTTCAAGACAGAAATCACAACCCCTTAAGTGTTCTCTTAGCTGAATTATAAGGAAAACTGAGCACTGTAGAACTGATGCTTTTAAACCATGGTCCTGGAGAAGAGAGTCCCTTCGACAGCAAGGAGATCAAATCAGTCAATACTTAAAGAATTAAATTCAGTAAAGGTTAAGTGTGCCTGATTAAATCCACTGCGGTGCAAGAACCTGCATAATACCTTTGGAACTAGAAGGGACTCTTACGCTTTCCACTGAGAAATTGGAAGGTCATATAATCAAGTTGAGGCTGAAATTATTTTGGCCACATAACGAGAAGAGAGACGCCAATGGAAAAGACTCTGATGTTGGGAAATATTAAAGGCAAAAGGAGAAGGGGACAGCAGAGGATGATATGGATAGATAAGTGCTGTGGAAACAGTGAATGTGAGCTTGGACAGACTCCAGGAGAGAGTGGAGGACCTGATCACAAAGAGTTGGACGTGGGTGAATGTCTGAACAAAAACAAGAAGTCTTCTCTTTTCCAGAAACATCTGCTGTTCTGTCAAATGATTCTCATGCCATGGTTTCATGTCCCTCAACACCCTGGTCACCCTCTTCTGGACATGCTCCAGCTAATCAATGTCCCTCTTTAAAAAAAATGATATCAAAAATCACTAAGAGATGTGACTGTCTATGACAAACAAGGAACTCTCCTCTTTCTCCTGTTAGACACTATATTTCAATAACATGGCCATATATCATATAGCTGACACTGAGTTTATATCAAATAAAACCTCCAACTTATTTTTTTTGCACCAAGTGTTGTCCTGCTGTGTTTCTCTCCTACTGTACTTGTGGATGCTAGCTTTTGTAACCCAAGTCTAGGTCATATTTATTTACCTAATAGGCCTAATGTCTAATCCAAATTTCTATTTCCAAGGTTACTGAGACAAGAAATATGTCCCAATGGAAAGTGTAAGGTCCCTTATAGTCTCAAGGGTACTCTGCAAATTCTTGCACCTCAATGGACTTAATCAGGTGCACTTAACCTTTACTTGTATGGACTCCTCTGGCATTCCAGGGAAACCTATGGACCTCTTCTTGGAAGAATGCTTCTAAATGCTTAAAATAAAACACAAAGGATTAGAAAACAAATTATGTTTAAATATTAAAAAAAAAAATTCATGTGCCCCTGGGTTAGGAACCTCTAGACTAGGTGTTCTCTAAAGTTTCTCCCTTGAAATTCTATGATTTGAGGTGTCCCATTGAAATCCCAACAAACTGTAAGGTCCTCAAATCACAGGGTTTCTCTGATTCCCTACTCTAATAACGATCACTCATGCCTACTGAAAATGTACCACTCCTAGGGTGCTATGAAGTGAACAGAATGCTCATTCAGCGCTTCCTCTAAAAATATCACTCTGCTAAGGGCTCAAGCTACAAAAATATAATATGACAAAATCATTGCCCCTGAACTCACATTGTACTTGGTGGAATAGACACCCATACAGACAAGTATACAGATAAGTGCAAGCTGAAGTAAGTGAAATAATCAGGCAAAGGCAAGATCCAGGCAAAGTACCCTAAGGAAAATCTGGAGATGGAAAAAAACAATTTTAGCTGAGGATCAGGGAATGAGCAGAGCTTTGAAGGCAAAGCTTCTGAAAGGCAAAGATGAGGAAGGAGTGCATTTCAAGCACAAAGGGAAAGTCTACACAAATCCATGGATGCAGGTTAAGAAGTGCTCTAGTAATCTAATTTCTTGGAAAAGTAGTCTGGAAGACAGACTAGCAAGGGCCCTAAACATCAAGCTAAGGAGACTTCATTTTATATTAATAGCAACTGGAAACCACTGAACAGGGAAGTGACAAAATCAGCCCTTAGGAAGATTATTTTTACAGTTGGGTGAAATATAATTTGGAGAGGGAAGAATAGTAGAGGCAAAGGAGACCAACAAGAAGACTATAAGAAGAGTTCAGGTGAGGGGTGAAAAGGACTTGAATTATAATGCAGCTACAAACAGAGAGAAGGGGATGGATATAATAAGTAAAGAAGTAAAATCACCAAGATAAGCGGGATATG
>CM053598.1:59675835-59708876 GCA_028646575.1 Pseudocheirus occidentalis | reverse complement strand
GGGGAGGTTAAGGTTTGATATGTAGATTTGGAGGTCATCTTTAGAGGTGATAACAGTACTCACGAGATGCTGCAAACACCTATTTTTACAAAAGAGGAAATGAGGATCAATCAGAGATTAAGTAATTTTCCCACATAGTAACTACATGACCTAGCACTTGAACCCAAGATTATTTTACCTCAAATTCTGTTTCTACTATAACGTGCTACATTTCAAAAGGCTTAAGTTATGCCAAGGAATTAAGTTAGGTATTAGTGGTAGGATTTTACTGGCCATAAGGTTTATTGATGTTTTTAGCAAAGATATTTCCAAGCTAAGCCAAAGAGTGTCCTTTGGAGATTTAAAAGAAACAGACAGATTGTCATCTTTGAAGCATGGGCATTGTATAGCACTGTCTAAAGCAGTGGTTCTCAACCTTCCTTATGCCTCAACACTTTAATACTCTTATGTGGACATATCCGCATGTGGGCGGACCCACCTGGAGGCGGAGAGAGGAGCAGTGTCTTGGTTCCTAAGACCACTGGAAATACGTGTTTTCCGACGGTCTTAGGAGACCCCTGTGAAAGGGTTGTTTGACCCCCAAAGGTGTTGCAACCCACAGATAAACTGCTGATCTAAAGGTAAAGGATAAATCAAACAATATCTTGAGAATCAGACATCTGATTCAATGAGGCAAGAATCAAAAGACATTGTGGTGTGTTTCTGAATTGTACCAAATTCATGAATAACCCCCAATACCATTGCTGAGCAGCTAACCCCAAATGCCCTCTCAAGCACTTACCTCCATTGTCAATCAGCCATCGATTCTGACTGCCCATAGGGTCCTTCTTTTTGATTACGCCCACAAGGTCTCCCTCGAGGAGTGACACATCTAGGTCTTGGGCAGCATTGAAGTTCCTCTCTGCTTGGAAGAGTTTTTCAGGAGGATATCTCACCAGAAGGGTAGCACGGAGTTCATCGGACTGTAGCATATAGCTTGGCTGAAAGGTTAACACAAAAGGCACAAGTGATTAATGATGGGCTCCTCCTTCAGATGAATTCACAACTTGCTCAAAGAGAGTCTCAGAAACAACGGCAAATGTAAGATGACCTAGGTGGAGCACTAGGCCCTGAGTCAGGAAGACTGGAGGTCAAATCCAGCTCCAGACACTTTTTAGCTACACGACACTGATGAGTCATTCTGTTTCTATCTGCCTTAGATTCCTCTTCTACACAAACAGGGGTAAGAACAGTACCTCTCTCCCATGGTTGCTGTGAAGATCAAACGTCTGCTTAGCACAGAGCCTGGCACCAAGTAAGCTCTGTGTAAACGTTAGCTATTATCATTATGACTACTTGGCCTCATTACAGGTATAGTCCAAGATCTTTTGTGTTCAATTTCTTCCTATCTGGGTTAAGAAAAATTATCATTTTATCTTCTTTTTTTTTTTTGTTGCTTTTTGGAGGGCAGTTGGGGTTAAGTGACTTGCCCAAGGTCACATGGCTAGTTTTCATTTTATCTTTATATACATAATTTGATGGCCAAAAAGTAGGTGTCTAAATTAGGTGAATAAACTGGGGAATGAGTGGATAACTGTGGTATACTAATGCAATGGGATATTCTTGTGCTGAAAGAAATCAAATATGAAGAATTCAGGGGAAAAAAATGTCAGCAGTTGAATGAATTAAATGGAACCAGGAAATTATACACAATGACTGCAATTATATAAGTGAAAAGAATATTCAACCAAAACCAAATACCATGTCACTGCAATGACCATTCTTGGCTTTAGAGAAGAGGGTTCTTCCTCCCTTCTTTGAAGAAGAGTAGTTCTATGAAGGAGCACTGCCCTATGCCAGGTGGTTTGGCTCACCTGTTTTTGTTATGAGGGAAAGTTCATTGGGTTTGTGTAAGGATCAGATTAATATAAAAACAAAAGGCATTGATAAAAAGGTAATTTTTAAAAAATTAAAATGACAAAAGTTGGAATTTTTAAAAAAAGTTACCTTTTTCATTAATCAGTAAAGACATACATTCTGTGAAAATTACAAAAAAATTAACTACTCCAGATATCTTTGATAGAACTGAGACAAAAAGAAAATTCTTATTTTCCATCTGCTACAATATTTAAGCTGCTATAAACTTTGTATAAAGACTGTACCTTGACACACTGGCTTGGGTACACAAACTTCATCTACAGAGATCATCTTCTACTCACCAAACCCTGAAGGGGCTTCCGAGAAGACTGGCGCTCCATAGTTTTTCTCTCAAAGGGCTTCTTAGTGGCTGGAAGAGACTCTGGGAAGAAAGTAAAGACCTGGAGCTGCTGAAGAACTCGGCTGTGCTCTTCGTGGAAGATGGCAATAAGGTTTCCCTCTCTATCAGCAACTTTAAGAAGCTAGAGCCCACAAAAAGGAGAGCAATGATAAGGCAGGGAAAGAATCAAAATGATGAAAAGAACTGCAGGAACGAATGCTTCCATCAAAATTAATTCTGGAAGTTAAAGCTCTGCTTTAATCCACCCCATGTAAAGAATCAACAACAGAGGTCTGGATATCAACCCTAACAAAATGAACAACATTTTTATACACAGTCAAAACACAAAACTGACCAGTCTATTTAATGCGGTCAAGAAAAGACACAGGGACAGAGGATCCCTGACTTCAAGTATTTGAAAGAAAGGTTGTGGAAGAATTCTTTTTTTGTTTGTTAATGGGTGGAAGTTTCAGGGAGGCTATTTTTTTTTTCAACATAAGGAAAAACATCACAATGATTTTAAGTGGTCCAAGAGTTACATGAATTACCTTGGGAAGTATTAAGTTTCCCATAACAAGAGGCTTTCAAGTGGAGGCTGGATGACCACTGTGAAAGATATTGTAGGGATGGCTCCTGCTCAGGGAAGGGGCACCTTAGATGACCTGTAAGGTTCTAATTCTGATGGAATACGAGAGAAACTTCCAGAGTAGATATCTCAACAACCATGAAAGAAGATCAAGAACACAAATTGTAGCAAGACTTGATCCAGGGCCAGATCTTATCTACTGATATTTACATTATTCACTAGATAATACTGTCATTTACCATACCAAATGAGTGGAATTTCAGAAAGAGGCTGCTCTCCCCTCCTATTGTTAATGGGAATAAGGCACTCACTGTGAGAAGTGGCTGCAACTCCTGCAGGGCCCGGTGTACAAAATCACAGTGTGCCTCTGCATAGCCATGGATGCAGTTGGAGAAAAGGCCCTGGGCATAATGTCTGAATTTAGGGAGTTCATCCAACAACTGTGCATTTAAGGCCTCATAGTTGTTACGGGCAGACTGCAGTTCTTCCAAAGTTTTCTTGTCCTTCAACTTTTCTGCCCGTTCTGTACAATTGTAGAAATCCAACAGCTTATCAAAGCGTTTCTGGACCAGCTTGTGGGGTCCTGTGAACATATTCAAAAGCTGATTCAAGGGTGAGATGACAAGTCGCTCTGTCCTCTCTTTCTGTGGGGAAGAGAAACAAACATTGTTTGGGCAAATTACTTGGTCTACTAAACCTGTGTTCCTAGCCCAATTCTGTCACAGTCTGCACCATCTGTCCACATTTGCTATTTGTTCACAAGCTGGAACCCATTTGTAAAGATTCATGCCAGTATACTATTCATCCATAGCACTCCAGAATGAATGACACTATTTCAAGCTTCTACATTTTAAATTCCTATCTATTCACCTATCAAACTGTCCAGCACTCACCAATATACAAACAAATGTGTTTAGTAAGTGATGTTAATTAGATTTCCATCTGAAGTTTCACCAATTAATGTAAACTAATGATTAATGCCAAAGTATACATCTAAAAAAAAGATTAATATTCAAACTGCAAACCAGGTTTAATTTCCTTAACTTTGTATGGCTTGAATATAACTTATATTTAAGTAAATGGACACCATATTCCATATCCAAAAGCCTTAAGTTAGTACAATTCAAGAACCTATGAGTAATTCCTATATATTTACATTTCTAGAACTTTTCTCAGGACCTGGATGTCAAAGATAGTTATGAGGAGGTCAACTTGTAAGAAATAGTACCAGAGGAAGTCACTTACAAAATCTGTGAAGAGCTGGTCACTGATATAACGATGCACTTTCTCAAACTGCTCCAAGTCTCTGTTTCCCTTCTCCATACACACATCCCACATGCTGATAGCAGCCAAAACTTTCATGCATGCGGATTCCTGGAGCAAGAATCATAACAAACACCTATAATTAAGGCAGCCTATCATAGCTGAAAGAAGACTAGATTTAAAGTCAGAAAAAAATGGATTCAAATCTTGGCTCTACTATTTACCATCTAGGTTACTTTGTTACTTAACCTCTCTAGATTTGTTTCTTAATCTATAAAATGAGGAAGTTGTACTAGTCCCTATTCAAGGTCTATGAACCACACTCTCAAAATTAAAGGCCGTCCCTCCTCTCTGTTAATAACTTGTTAACAAATCCTACTAGGTTGGAGAAAAATATTTTGTAAGGGAGATTTATTGCCTATTTTATCAAAACAAAAAATATGGATAAATTTAAGTAAGTAAATAATACATCACCATAACTTGTTGATTATTTACTCACACGAATATGCTGAAGGTACAGGGATAGGTCTCGGATAAAAGACTTAATAAGTCTTTCTTGCATTCTGAAGTTCTTCTCGGTTTCTTCAAATGCTTCATCTCTTATCTGTATAAAATAAACAATAAATACACAGTCAAGTCACAATGCTTGATTAAAGACCGAGAAACAGGTCTCCCTTAAACACTTACTTCATCATTCCGTTTGGCTTCCAATTTCCAAATGGACCAAACCTAACTTGCTATGCCTGACTTTTCAAGACATATAATTCAGGTCTCTACTTTACCTATCTAACCTCATTTCCCACTATTCTTTGACAAAAACATTGTTCTGGTCTGATCACGTTGCTCTCATTACTGTCCCCGGCATAGGCCATGTTTATTTCAGCTTCCATGCTTTCCTTCTTGTTCCCTTAATTTGTAAAGTTCTTCCCTCTTCTCCACTGACTTAAATCCTTTATGTCATTTAAGGATCATCTCAAATATCACTTCCTCCATGAAGTTTCCCCCTGAATCTCCAGTTTTCATTGTTCCTTCCTGTGAACTATGAGGAACTCGTAGGACACACTATATAATTAAGATACTTGGTTATATTTTGCTCTCACTTTTAAATGTTACGTTAGTCTTGTCTCTGATGGCCCTTTAAGGTCAAGAAACAAGTTTCATGTATCTGTATTTCCAATTTATATATTCAAAGAACAGTGGCCTCAGGTTCCTAAATTTAAATGCTGACACACACTAGAGTGATTAACTAAGGAAGGGAGAAAATTTCTGGAATGAAAAGGTTATCTTATGGTGGGAGGAGAGGGAAGGTAGCAGATATCTGGGGATTAGTGAAGAAATGTGTCCTGAGTCACTCCTTGAGCTATGGTATATATTCCAGGAGACAGATAAGGCTCTACTTTCAAGAAAATTGCTTTTTCTTCTTCAACTCAAACTCATGTGCAGAACTCATGCATGAAATCTAGCTATACCAGCTAATTATGAACAAACTCATCAATTTTTTTCTTCAGTTGCTCAAGATATGCTAGGATCTTACCTGAGGAGCAAAGCCTGTGAGGTGCTTCAGGTGACTGCTTACTCTGCTGGATTTTTTAATGATGGAATGGAAGTTAAGTTTAGAGATTTTCTCCATTAGGCTGTCTTCATCTCCTTTACGGTACTTCAGAACTAAAGAGCAAAACTCAAGTTAGTTACTGAACAAATACTCTCTAAAAAACTAATAGGAATTGGAATATTTGGGTATAAAACTGGGATTTAGTACCAAAACAAGACTAATCCCCATCCTCATTGAAGAAACAGGATGATATACACCATACATATTGACTAAAACTATGTAAAAATTATAACAAAATTCCTCAAATATATAACTGGGGGAAAAAGAGCTCCGAAAAGAAAATGGAAACATTTTTGTTACTATCTTGTAAAAGTTATATAGCTAAAATAACTGAAGTTACAGTTGCATTATGACTTCATTTATGTATCTGTGTATCTAAATGTTGATTTCTGTTTATAGTTACTTAAGTTTAGAATGACTATTTATAAAAATTATATCCCCAAGTAACTGCACCATTCTCCACTGTAATTTTCAACTCTCTCTTCTGCCAGCCTCGGGCTTTTCTTCTCATAACCTCTTTCTTTTCTAGGCATTCTGCTGTGCTAGTCTTACCCAGGTCCTTTCGACGTTTATATTCATTGATGTTCACGTTGATTTCCTTGACAGCAAGGACAGCATTGGTTAAAGGAACTTTGTCAGGGTGAGACTCTGGAGTGGAATTCAGGAGCTCCATTAGCAGCAGTGGGTAACGCATAACTCTCTGCACTGGTTTGATAAGGAAGGAGCCTAAGTTAATGTAGTTTGTGCAACCCCTATAGGAGAAGAAAAAAAGATTTTCATTAATCATCACAATTTTTTGTGTCACTTACATGCAAAATATAATATCTGTGCTTATAAAAGAGATTACATGAGAAAAATCAATGAACATATGAATGGACTGACACAGCAAGTAACAAAGAAACTTACCATTCACTGTACAGGCTCCTGTGAGGCAAAGAACATGGAAAGAAAAGAAACAACTTGTTAGTGGCTTTTCATATTAATCTCAAGGCATAGGTATCCATTGTTTACACCAAATCACATGGGAAAGGAGGAAACTAGAAATTCTTGCCATATCTAGGCTACTAGAAAGAAGAGATAAACCTCATAACCTAAAGTATTTCTTTACTCTGGCATCTGGTACTGGACATGTGATTTAGAATTTGAGAAAGATTTGTCTGTCCTCTCCCCCACTTCCCACCCACCCCCTGTAATGGCTGGTTTGGCAAATAGCTGTTTCTCAAATGTTGGTAGGAAAAGTGAAGAATTAAATCTCTAACCTCATATATACATAAATGAAGACTCTGTGATCTCATGTATCTTATTTTTTGCAGCCTCCCTTAAAGATCTAGAACTCGGTTATATCTACAGAAATGTGGCCTGGTGATTTGCCAACAGTAACAAGGCTTAGTCTTTGTTCCTATCCTGGGGATTATTTGCTTGGATACAATCTCTCTTCCTTATGCTTTAGGCAAAGTTTTGGGTCCCCTTCAACCCACTAACTTAGAAATGTTAACTCAACACAGGGAGAACATCCAAACCTAAATCAACCCAAAAGTTCGACGAAAAAGTCCCTGTAAGTAAAGTTAAAAGGAATAACAAAACATAATAACAGGATTTTAGGATGGACCTCTAAACCACAAGCAAGGTACAGAAATCCTTAGGTCAAAACTGGTAGAGAGAAAGGATTTTAACTACTCAAGGATCTCGGGGAAAAAATAATAATATACAAATCATTATTTAAGAGCATGTGAATAAGAAAAATTAGAACAGTACCAACTTTTCCTCACAAGAAGTGAAAAACACTGGAATAAACTGTAAAGGGAATAATTTCAGTAACTTTAGAGATAGAAATAAACAGATAAAAATTTCAGAAAAACAGAAAATATTAAAGTTTACATTTGCAGTTGTGAGGATCTATTTTACATCAATAAGGCTGGCAAACTGACAAAAACTAAAATGACAAATGATGGAGGGGCTACGGGAAAACAGAAACAGTAATGGACTATTGAGGTTGCTACAAACTGGCCCAAAATATTACTAAACTCTCTCTCTTACACACACACACACACACACACACACACACACACACACACACACACACACACATCTCCTGATTCATCAATATCACTCCTAAGCCTATACTCTAAAGAAATAAAAGAGGAAATGGATCCATATATACAAAAATATTTATTGCTATTCTTTTTGCAGTACCAAAAAACTAGTATGTTGCCCATCATTTGGGAAATGGCCAAACAAAGTATGGTATATGAATGTAATATAATGCTATTGTGCCATAATAAAGGATGAATAAGATAGTTTAAGGGAAAGCTGGAAAGACTTACGTGAACTGACACAGTGAAGTGAGAATCAGAGTGATTTATACAATAACAATGCCATAAAAGTCTTAATTAAGAACTCTGATCGCTGCAGTGACCAATCATAATTCCAACCTGACAGAGAGGTGATGACTCAGGGTGCAGAACAAGACATGTTTTTTGTATGTGTCCAATGCAGGAATTTGTTCTGTTTGACTACACATATCTGTTACAAGGGTTTTGTTCTTCATTCCCCCTCCCCCCTAATGCGGGGAGTGTGAGGGATGGAAACAATTTTTCAATAAAACAAAAACAAAAAACAACCCTATGTTCCAGTGCAAAATAAAATCTATAATCCTATGAACTTATTAGCATTTTCCAAATTAAAGAACAGATCAAGTTAATACAAAAGCTAAGGGACAGAGGCAGTGCAGGCAAACTAGATCTTGTCAAGCTAATAATTTCAGTGAGATGGAATAGATTGTAACGGGAAAGCCAAGAATGAAACGTGCTAAATTCAGAACCACAAGAGATCTACAAAGAAAGTGGCAACGGTGCCAACAGTCCCTAAGGAAAAACAGAAAATCGACATCACTGTAATAGAAAATACGGAGGAGGAAGAATCCAGTCTTAAACACCAAATCTGGAAAGCAAGAGCAAAAAGACTACGCGGCACATCAGCGATGAGCTCTAAGGAATTGTTCTTCATATCTGACAAAAAGAAGTCGGTAGAAATCTTAATGTTAAGTTAAAAAATGTTTTTAGCAACTAAAGGTGTGCTATAAATAGGAGACACGCTGCGTAAAGTAAATCAAAGCTCCTAAAAAGATAACAACGGTATTAAGAGTCAAGTGAAGGGCAGAGATACCAGCGCTGAGGGTTTGAAGAAGAGGGTGTGGCGATAACATCATGAAAAGACATTCTGGGCTTGGAAAAGAATCGCCCTGGTAGGGACGGAGTTAAGGGGCTGAATTCAAGAATTATAAAAGAAAAAAAAACGGTGGCAAAGACAAAGATGGTGTAGAGTATATGGTGTTGGGCTTGGAGTCAGGAAGATCTGGGTTCAAATTCCATTTCTGATACTAATTTGTGGACTTGGATAAATCACTTTAATCTCTATTGCAGGCGTATGCTGAAGTCAGCAGGACCAGCAGTTAAATTCTCAGCTGGGCATTTACACCTTGAAAAGGTACAAATCAGGACTTGATTGTTTTGCTGATTTTCTAGACTTGTGAAAGTGATGAATATGTTAATAATGCAGATTAAATTTACAAGTATATTATGCTGATGTTAAACATAAATCAGCACACCCTATAATCTCTTTGCTTCAAAGAGGGCTTGCAACAGGGGGGTGATTAAGGAGAGGAGGTGTGCATAAGACAGATGTTAGAAAGGTTACAGAGGATAACATAGAATGATCCCCGTATGTGCCCGTGCCCCTCCTCTCCCATCCCTCCCACACAATTTCCCCTATCTCACACCATAATTTTAAAAAACAGGGACTACCTATTTTTGTTCCCTTTTCGAGATTAGGCTTATAAAAGCTTATTTAGGATTGTAGAAGGAGATAAGGAGAGGGAAGCACTAGATTTGGTTTGGGAAAACGGGTGATTTGAAATTTACTATGGTGTATGTTGTTCCAATCACAGTCAGTGAGTAATATATTAAGAGAAGGACCTTAGAGCATGCAAAGGATGACATATAAGAGCAGGGAAATAACCCCTGAATTAAGAAGGATTTTATAAAAATAAAAAAGCAGTTCAAGGGACAGAAAAAGAGATCTAAAAGTTAAAGAAGGTAGAGTTTAACAGGAAAAAAGTCAGGACTTGAAATCTAGTATTCAACTCTTAAAAGAGCTTCTCTCCTGATGATAAAGCATGCTTTCTACTTCCAGGAAGAGGGGCAATTTAATGCAGCAGTTCTCAGACTTTTTGGCCTCAGGATCCCTTTACATTCTTAAAAACAAAAAAGAACATCAAAGAAACAATTAAAAATGCCCAGGAGAAAGCAGAAGTTCAAAAGGAGACAGAGACAAGCAGGGCAGTTCTGTTACTATTGTATTAAAATTTAAATGTACTTTTGTTGTTTATGGATGTCAATTAAATTCATATTAAAAACAACATTTTAAAATTTTTAAAGGATTTTTTTAATAGTATCTAATATAGTACATGCATATAATTCTTACTGCAATACTTCCAGGACCTGTAATTTCTCTGATATGGGTACAGATACAGACTAAAATCCCTCCAAATCTTAGGAGACAGTATTCATGAAATGCTGTGGTCAACAAAAATCATTATCCTCTGATCATTACACTCTCTGAATTTAGGGAGACTAGTGGGAAGGTAACAGACAGCCTGTCACAGGACCAGCAAGAGCTTGAACTCTTTTGGCATAACCTTCAAGAACCCATAGTCATTTCTATATTACAAGGCAGAATCCATGTTACTGAAGCAAAATAAAATAAATTGAGGCAAGAATAAACAAAGAATCCTGATAAAGCCTTAAGATGGACTGATATTTTATGCACTGATAAAAATTCAAGTAAACTTAAGTTATTATTTAAAACTATAATTATGTATTTAGTATATATAATGATACAATAATAGTGAATATATTAATATATAACAGCATAGTATATATTAATATATAGTTATATATGAGAGATAAATGTGTAGTATATAATTATGCCACAATAATATATAATTATGCCATGTCATATAGCATATTATAACATGTCACATATTATAGATGTGTTAATATATTACATCATTATATAATGTGTTAATATATTAAATATTTGAGGTGATATTTAATATTATTTCTAATCAAATGTTTTATTAAAAACAGTCATCCTCTTTCTATCTTCCCCTCCTTCCCTGCCCTGTGTTACCTCCGCCAAACCAATAAATGATATCCTTTTCCAGCCTTGGGTAGGTAGGGTTAGAATCTCAAGGCAATTTTCTGGTGACCAGGAAGTTGGGATGGTTCCATAGTTATCCTGGAAATTTTAGGCCTGGGCTATTTAAGACCCCTTCCAGGTTCATGACTCTATGATTCAAAATATCTCTTTTACATATTAGCCTGAGTTATGAAACAGGACAGAGCTAAGAGGAAGAGTGGAAAGAGAAAAAAGAGCAGAGAAGGTAGAAGGAACCAATGGACTAAAGGAGAGACAAAAAGACCAAAGTTCCTACTTAAGGTTTTCCAAGTATTCTAGAAGATGCTTTTGAATCTTCTCCTCTTTTTCATAGATCTCCAGCAGTGCAATGGCCTCATCATGATTCTGGCAGTATACTTTGTATACCCCTTCAAGTTCATCCCGATGCTCCAAGAATACAGGTCCTTTAAAACAGAGAGGGATATTAAGTAATTCAAGTATAAATAGCTTTCTTCTTCTTGATCAAATTCACTTTGAGATACTTAAGATATCTCATGCACAATATTCTAACTCGAAAGTATTACATAAACAGGAGTTTGGTTAAAAATTGATACCTTTTATTACCAAGTTCATTATTAGTCTACTACTCCTAATTAAAAGAGTAAGAATACTGAAAAAAATTAAAGAAGTATGGTGTTTTTTAAAACACAAACACTGAGAACTATATTAAAAAGAAATTCTCAGCCTACATTTGTTTTTACTTCTCATTAAGTACTAAATAAACCTTTAAAATATAACAATTTCTCTCAGTGACTAGATAGAACTGAGAACACTAAAGCCATCTGATAAGAACTCTCAACTCTCTTTGGCCAGTTTGCTAAAATTCTCAGTGACGGGGCAGCTAAGTGGTGCAGTGAATACAGCACCAACCCTGGAGTCAGGACAACCTGAGCTCAAATTCCAAATTCGGCCTCAGACACTTAACACTTACTAGCTGTGTGACCTTGGGCAAGTCACTTAACCTCAATTGCCCTATCTTCCCCCCTGCGGAAAAAAAAATAAAGTGCATACTAAAATTCTCAGTGCCTTTGCCCATCTTTTTCTTTATCCTCCATCCTCAAAAAAAGAGATGGCTCTCTTCCTTGCCAAGGTTAACTACTCTTCTACCTAATACCTCAATCCCATTCCCTCCAACATCTTCTGGGATCTTGACCTATAAAACATTGTGTGTCTCTCACACACACACACACACACACACACACACACTCACTCCTACCCATGCGTGTCTCCCTTAACTAAAAACAAAAAATCATCACTTGAATCTTCTACTGTGCAATTTCTATCACCCTTTCCATAGTCAAATTTTTTGTATAAATGATTCCACCACCACACTTCCTCACCATTCATTACCTCCTTTGACTTCTTTATTTCTAAAGGTAATGCTGACAACCTCCCTTTTAGGTAAATCCAATGCTCTCTTCTCAATCCTCATTTTCCTTCCCTCTCCTACATTTGAAATCACTGGACCAACCCTTCTTTAAAATGTCTAATAGGCTTCTCAAATTCTACATAACAGATTCTTTTCCTGCTCCTTTTCTATCTCCTTCACTGGTATTCTGTGCTACTCAGAGAGGAAGTATCAGTTTCCCCAAGGCAAAATTCTTCCTTGGTTCTCTCTAAATTCACTCCCTCAAAATGCTTATCTTCTCCCAATGGTACAATTTTCTCCCATATAAATAAAGACTCCTCAAAATGACTGGCTCTGCATTGTCATGTGATTTTCAGTCTTGTAATTTCAACTACTTTAAGGATATTTTTGCTTTTATTTCCTTCCAATTAATTTATTTCTTATTTTAAAGCTTTATGTGTTGCCTTATTTAGGATACTAATCATTTCCCCTTTAGCTACCCCTTCCCATCAAATCCTTCCTTGTAAAGCAGAAAAACATTTAAATAAAGCTAATAGACACAGTAAGTAACCACATTTGACAACAGATAGCACCTTCTACATCCATCATATTCTACTGAAGGGAGTGAGTACCTAAGTCACTTATTTCTGTAAATGACACAATCATTCCCCAAGTTACCCAGGTATAGACTTAGGAGTCATCTTTGCTTTTCCCCTTAACTTCACACCCTACATTTCTTCCTCAGAGGGTTTCCTCCATTCCCACTGCCACCATTCTAATACAGGCCTTAACAACTCATTCTTCTTATTGCAAAAGTCTCTTAACTGGTCTCTTTGACAGTGACCTTTCCAAACTAACTAGAATACTGCTGCCTGAGCAATCTTCCTAAAAAATAGTACTTCATGTCATTCTTTTAAAAAGGACATTCAAACCACTTAGCAAACTACCTCTAAGCTAGCTTTCTAAGCTTATTATAGATTATTTTCCCTTCAGGCATTTCTCTGTGCGGTCAAACTGGTCTTCTTGTCAATCTTCCCTCAAACATGATATGCCTTCTCGTCTATCTGGAAATCTTTCATTCCCAGAATTTACTCTCTCCTCAATTTTCTCTTGAAACCTCTAGCTTCCTTCAAAGTTGAGCTCAAACACCCATTCTTACAGGAGGCCTTTCCTAAATTTCCCTGGTGAATCCTCCACCTTCAACTAACCTTATATGTATTTTCCATATGTTTATATGTATTATTACATTCTCTCTATACAATATAAGCTCCTTGAGAGCAGGACTTTTGTTTTTCTTTGTATTTCGAGCATCTAACACACAGCTTGCTGACTGAATAAAAAAGTTCCAAAGGTTCCTTAATGCCTGTGAATTACATCTAAACTCCTTTGCCTGGCTTTTTCAAGTCCTTCCAAAATCTGGTCATTTATTCTGTCGTTATTTTCCCCTATTCTAATATTAATTCTCTGCTCCAATCAGGTAGGTTTTCCAATTGTCTCTCGTTGCATAAATACCTTTTCTGTTCTCCAAAGCCCAACTGCCCTCATCTCCATATTTTTTATTTATATTTTAAAATTTATATTTATAAACCATACTTAAATGTCCTTTCTCTAAACTCTGTGATCAGATGCAATTACCTGTCTAGACTCTGAGTACCCTATGAATAAGAAGTGTTTTATGCTTCTGCTACATCTGACAAAGTGTCAATAGTCCCTCAAATATTCTGTTGATTTTCTTAAAGAAGTATCTCATTTTCCGTGTACTTATTTGGTTTTATTTTGTATTGTTTTTGTACCTACTTATTACAAGCTATATAATGATCATCAATTAGATATTCAGGACTCATGTGAACCAGCTCCTAATCCATTCCCCTACTCAGAGAATTAAATGTCGGCTTGTGTCTCAAGTACCATTCTAAGGCTTTAAAGGAATTTTGTAAAAGACTTCTACAGGGATCCTTGACATCTAAAAACAGAAGACTGAAATTCTAAGGCCTCTATTCTAGCTCTGGCACAGACTCTATTTTTTTAAAAGTTCATTAATTTTTTTTTTTTAAAAACACTGGATTGCTACATCAACTTTTGGGATGACAACATTAGTATCTTAACATATTCAACTACACAGAAATGAAGAAAGAAAAACAGTTCTGTGATCATCTCATTGATTTAGGAATCCTTTCCAGCGATGCAGACCATAACCTGTTCATGCTTGTCTCTGCTGTGCAACTCTTATCCAGACCTCCAAAAATAGGGAACAGGATACATCCAATATTTTGGAGGTCTTTCTCAATTTTTTCTGATATTACAAGGTACCAATGGGATCACTATGAGAGCACTTATCTCTCAATCTTGTCATTTAACTAGCCCATCTTTTCTTCCTATCATATAATTACTTAAAAATGTCCTTTACTCCTATTCTTTGGAATGATTCCCTGGTCATATGATATAGCCATCTCTCATCCACCACATGCCTTCCCAATGCTCTCTGAATGATATTCATCTTTAGCTCTTCAGAATCAGTGAGTGCTGTGCTACATTTCACTGCCATCTAACAACACCAATAAATGTTAGGTATTCAAAAGACGGACCTTTGCTTTCATGGGTAGCATGGAGTCAGTAAAACAGTTTAGCAATTTGCCTGAAACAACAGAAGCAAGGCCTTCTCTCTTCCTCCTTTTCAGCTCTGGGTCCAGTTATCGTCCATTTATGCTGTTTCAGAAATACCCATTGTTAGCAAAATTCTATATGGTGTCCATCCAAACACATGTCAAAATCCGGGCAACAGATATTCTTTATCCACTACCTTTTCTTGTATGGACACAAGTCAAACCCTTTTGGGTCAACATGATTTTTACCAGAAGGATCTGCAGTGTGCTAAGGTTTAATGCAGTCAGAACAATGTCCAGAAGACCTTGCTATTCACAAGGAATCCTTCCTCGACTCCATATTCTTCACTGGAATTCCTCTATCACAGCAGCAAATACCTTTGATGAGAATACTCCTGTCTTAAGCCTTACCAGATGTTTATGAGAATCACTGAAACAGAGTTATTTCTGTCATTCCATCTTCCAAGTAATACTGAATCATTTTGATGGGAGACACTTTGCTCTAAAAGGGCCTGTTTTTTTTCTACTCAAGCAAATGCTTTTTTGTCATCAACAAAGAGTAAGCAAAATAAGATCTTAAAATTCTGTTTTTCAGGCCACTGTGATATGAAAAAGATGTAACATATTAATTGATATCACTTGTGAAAAGTCTTGCTTGTTCTGATACCCTCTCTCATTGAGTATGCCCTTAGTTCATGGGTAGATAATTATTGTATAGATTTTGTATATATGAGAGTGGGCATATAGATCTATATTTACTCATGTCCTCTTGGTCACCTTTTTTTAGTATTAATAAGGTCCAAGATTTTTTCCACACTTCTCATGTCTTCCTCTCCTTCAAATACCTTGCATGTTGGTCCCTTAATCCCTTTGCAATAGTTTTGGAGCTACTACTGATCTCTGTGGATTCTTGGTCTAATCCAGTGGTTTCTGCTATCTTTGTTCTCTTTAACAGCATTTTTATCTCTTCTGTAAATACCTCGAGGACTGTGATGCTGGATCATGGTCTTCAATGGCAAAAATTATTAAAATGGTTTTTAAAAATCATTTTTATTTTTTCTGTTTGTAGTCATTCTTCTATTTTCATCTCAAATGCCCTCAGAATTATTTTGCCTAGCTGCATATCTTACCTAGATTTCTTTAAAATGGTTTTATTCTCCATTGTTTCTCTCTGATTTATGAGACAATACTGCTAATAATCATCCAATCTGCTTCTTCATAGGAGTTTACAGATGAGTTTATATTCTAACCTAGTGTTGCCTTTGACAGCCATCTCTCTCTGTGTGGCAGTAATTTAAGCATATGCTGACCCAGGTGTCTTCTTGGTTCTTTTGGTTTCCTTGTTTTGGCAATTAATTTACATTGGCTAACTTTCTGGATGAAATTATTATAGTAAGATGGATAAAACATACCAGGTAGAAGGTTGCTGCAATCTAGGTACGAACTAATGATAGCTAGGAACAAGATGGTAGCAGTGAAAAAATATTTCTAATAAAGAAATGACAAAATATGGTATATACTGGATATAGGGGATGAAGAGTCAAAGGTCACCTTCAAGGTTTCTTGCCCAAGAGACTGGAATAATGGAGAAAGCACTAACATATACAAAAATAGCTGTGTGGAGGCTTTTTTTTTTTTCAAATGGGGGAGGAGTTGGAAGATAACTAGTTCAGACAGAGCATTTATTTAATGATGATTAACTACAGGAAGGTACTATAATATTACTATACAAATAACATCCTGAAAGAGGCAAGACTTGAGTCCACTGAAGAACGGGAAAGATTTGCACAGGCAGCTTTAGGGGCCTGAAAATCATTCTTTTGACATAGGTATTTTTCTAAAATTCTCGAGTTACCAATTTTATTGGGAATGCTTTATTCAACTATTACTCTACTAAAATTGCTAAATTAGAGTGGCATCTCCATTTACTTCCTCTGTTCATCCTTTGGGGAGTAACTAAGTGGTATGAATGACTTGGGAAAGACCTAGATTCTAGTCCTGATTCTTCACCAACTAAGCAATATGGCTTTGGACAAATTATTTAACTATTCATGGCTTAAGTTTTCTTCTATGTCAAATTACAAGGCTGACCAGATGCACATTAGGAGGACCTCTTCTCTAAGATTTTATGATTCTAATGACCTCAAATCAGGCGGCTTAAGAGAAACAAAAAAGTGAAAAATCCATAAATCCAATAACCTTGACCTTATTTTGCTTGCATAACTATACTCGACATTAAGACAGAAATACAACTCTTACTCTATGGCCTTTCTAGGACTAAGTCTAGAAAAAGCTGGTTTAGGGAAAAGTAATACTTGACATCCATACCTACAATATCAGTGGTTTCTAAAGCAGCCAACAACTGCTTTGAGACATTAGCCACCATCTGGATGTTTCCAAAAAGTGCCTCAAAATCCACGTTCTGCACCTGGGGGACAAAAGAGACAAATATATGTAACAATACATAAAGATGAATTTACCAGGGAAGACACTGAAAATACATCCCTCTACATCCCAGAACTTCTAGTCATGAGCTCTTTCTTCAGCAATTACTGTTGCCAGAATCAAAAGTCTAATAACAGTTTAACTTCCACAAGGTTCAGCATCATCATATACTATCATTACTCATTAAATATTTATCCATCCAATTCTTTAACCCATGGCAAATCTGACCATGGACAAATTCAGCCTAACCTGTAATAATGAAAAGGTGATAATGATCAGGAATTCCAGGGCACAAGTATTTCCACCTAGGACCTAGCAGGACCATGCTACTTTAGACAGAAAGCATTTAGGAATACCCATCATAGTAGCGAGGAATCTGGCTACCACTTCACTAAGGACTCCACATACCTGGAAGACCTCTAACTCAACAGGGTAGCCCCCCCTACTGATATCCCTTGAGGACATTTCTCAGCATAAGTTTAGTCAGAGCCTCTAGGAGTTGCTGCCACTTTTAGAGTCCTAAGGATCAAGATTAACAGGGAACTTTAGAGAAATAGCAGCGAGGTTTCTGAGATAGTAGATGACTCAAGTACTATTAGGACAACTGAGCTTTAAGCTGGTGACAATTTACCTGCAAGGGCCCTAGAACTCTATCAGTAGAAGTCACTGCCTGATGTTTTCACCTAATTAAGTCCTTGTAGTAAAGCTTCACTATTCTAATACATCAGGATGCTAGCATCTCACCCCACTTGTCTCACCTGTGCCTGCTGCAGGGGCAGCATGATCTGTTCAATGCACATCTCAAGATCCCTCACATAGTCCTTTTCAGTTTGGAGGAGTTCTTCTACCACCTTGGCTCGTTTCTCTAGCATTCTCTGCTCTGGGTCAGCAGAGGCCACAGACACAGAGGGTGACTCCAGGGATGCAGACTGAGAGGAGAGGAGAGTCATTTCTAGAAAGAAAGAACAGTTAACTTACCTGGAGTTCTTTACACCAATGAAATCATAGACTTAATGTTCCCAGTACCCCACTCCCCCAAAAAAAGATACAGCATACTAAGAATCTAAAACATTAATTAAGGCACAGAAATTTTATCAAAGAAATGATTCTGAAAGCCCAAAGGGAAGACAAAGATCTTAAAACTCTCAGTAGGGTCTGTTCACCTGGGATTTATATATTTACATAGCACTGAATATATAATGTTCATAAGAGATTAGTTCTGAAACGAGCCATTTATGATGAGCCCTACAAGTTTCAGTATGATTCTAGCTGTGACATTGCTTCTCCTAATACCTAACTTTCTCCACTGGTATCAAGTTAGGCTATGTTACCACTCATCCATTAAAAGACACATTTCACAGCATTCTTCTTTCTTCCAGGTGGCTCCTGAATCTGCTCTAGTCTATGAGGCCCCCCTCCCTAGCCAGGCCAGAGGAGTTTTTGGTAAGGGGCGGAGGGGAAGGCAGGCAAGAGAGGAGAAAAGGAGGGTGAATGGTACAGGTTCAGTACCAGGGAGAGACAATGAACAATTATTGCTTCCAGGAAAGGCCAAAACAAGCCTGGGAAGGGTTAATAGTGAATGAGGGTCCAGATGAGACTTAAGGAACTAAGAAGAGATGGTATTCACAGTGACACATGGTATCCCTAAGTGCCAGGCACTGTACTAAGGACTAGGGATATAAAAAAAGGAAAAAGCTGTCCCTGCTCTCAAGGAACTTACAATCTAATGGGAGAGACAACATGCAAACAAATATATACAAAACAAGCTATTTACAGGATAAATAGGAAATAATTAACAGAGGGAAGGTCCTAGAATTAAGAGGAATCAGGAAAGGCCCAGTGAATTAGTTCTGTTCTGTACTGACTTCTCAGGTCCCTTGTCCCTTTCTCCCATATCAAAGGTCTCATCCCTCCAAACCCCAGTTTTGGATCACTCCCACCATCTGCTGTCTGCTTTACTCACATGCTACTGAACAAAAATATAGAAAAATCACAAAACCATGCTGACTGGATCCACTATAAATTTATGCTGTGTCAACTCAAAAGGGCCCTCACTGAAGCAAGGCAACAGTTTGACACTTCCTTAATTAACTCACTCTTCCACTCACCATAGTGGCTTTTCCAAATCTTTCTATCCCTCCTCAGACCTCTAGAGCTCCTGAGAACCCTGGATCATATTTCAAAGTTTCCTCTTCTCCTTTCCTCCACATCTAAGAGTAATCAGATGCCTTACATTGACAGTGCAATCATAATTGAGCAATCAGGCCTGGAATCAGGAACTCCTGAGTTCAAATCCAGCCTCAAACACTCCTTAGCTGTGCGACCCTGGGAAAGTCACAACCTCTGGTTGCTGCAGTGTCCTGATATCCCATATCCAACTTGTGGCCAAGTCCTATGGATTTTAGCATTATAACTCCTCTTTTATACACCACCTTCTCTCCTTAGACACTGCTACCACTCTGGGGTAGTGTCACCTTTCTCCGGGAGTCCTACAATTAGTCTGCTGGTTGGTCTTCCTGCCACAAGTCTCTCTTCATTCATCTGTCCTCCACTTTGTCAAAGTGATCTTCCTAAAAGAAAGGCTGACCATTTCATTCCCTATTTAAAAATCCCAGTAACTCTTGTTAGCTGAAGAAGGAAAAATAAAGCCTTCTAACTGGCTTTTAAAGTCTTTCATAACATGGCCCCTTGTTATCTTTCCAGTTTCCTTATACCTTACTCTCCTCCACTTCGTCTGCAATGTAGGCCTTCTTTTCTGTTCATTGTACATGACCTCCATCTCCTGGCTCTGATCATTTTCACTGGCTGCCCTTCATATATATCCAGAACTCTTTCCTTCCTCATCTCTCCCTCCTACCTTCCCTGGCTTCCTTCAAGCCTCAGCTAAAGTCCCACCTTCTGCAAAAAACCAACTAGGTGATACAGTAGATAGAGCATCCAGCCCAGAATCAAGAAAAACGGTATTCTAATCTGGCCTCAGTCCCAGACTAGTTGTATGACCTTGAGCAAGTCACTTAACTTTTGTTTGCTTCCATTTTCTCATTTGTAAAATGGGGATAATAACAGCACCTACTTCTCAGTATTGTCGTGGGGAACAAATGGGATAATAATCGTAAAGCAGTTAACACAGTGCCTGGCATATACTACTATATTATGTGCTATATAAATGTTAATTATTATTACTATTAATACAGAAGCCTTTCCTCCAAGATTATCCCCAGTTTGTCCTGCTGATGCTGTTGGTTCATGCTTGTTTGTATGCTGTCTCCACCATTAGACAGGGATTTCCCACTGTCCTTTCTTTGGGTCTCCAGGGCTCAGCATACAACAAGCGCTTAATAAATGCTGGCAGACCGAGGATCTCTCATTCACTCACTACATACAATCACTGCTAAATGCTGTTCATTCCACCTAATCAACACTGATTGTGCCCAGTCTCCCACCCTGCAAGTTCACATTCCTGTCCACAGCTCAAGGCTGACCCCACTGCTTCTAGTGTAGATTAGAAACTCCTGTTTGGCCCTGTGTAAAGCCTCTTCTGGAACCAAAGTTCTTGTCTACCCTTCTGGACTGATTAGATATTATTCAGCTACATTATTTTTTTTCTTAATCAACAAACATTTATTTATTGCTTACTGCATGCCACCCACTGGGTATACAAAGAAAAGCAAAATGAGTCCCTGCCCTCAGTGAGCTTACTTTTGAATGGAGGAGACAATCTTGAAAACAACTAGATGATACAAGGCACATAGAGGGCAGATGGAAGGTGATCTCAGAAGGCAAAGTATGATCTGCTGGTGGGCTTGGAAAAGGCCTGCTACAGAAAGTCTCGAAGCCAGGGAAGCCAGAAGTGGAGATGTGGAGGACTCAGAGTAGTCCATGCACGGGGAAGAACCAATGCAAATGAATAGTCAGGAGCTGTTCAGCTACATTTTTGCTATTCCCTTTATACATTTCATCTCCTACCTCCACACCTTTGCACAGACTCTCCTTTTGCCTAGATTGCCTCACTCCTCACCTCTACTCTTGGAACCTCCAGCTTTCTTATGGTCTCTACTAAGGCAGTGTCTCCTTCAAGGGGCCTCTTCTGACTCCCCATTGTTGGTCCCTTCTTCTGTTAACTTACTTTGTAGATATTCTATATTTACTTATCTATGAACTTGTTCTATCACCTTAACAGAATGTAAATTTCTATAAGGCAGATACTGATTTTTGTAGTGCTTACCACAGGCCCTGGAACATAGTAAATACATAACAACTGGTCTTTTTAATATTTTTAAATATTTAATATTTTTAATGTTTTAATATTTTAAAAATAATAGCTCTAATAATAATAGCTAATATTTACATGGTACTTACTTTGTGCCAGGCACTGTGATAAGCACTTTACAATTATTATCTCATTTGGTGCCCACAACAACTCTGGGAAATAGTCACTATTATTACTCCCATTGTACAGATGAGGAAACTGAGAGCACAACACAAAGGTGAAGTGACTTGACCAAGATTATATAGCTATAAGTGTCTGAGTAAACAAACTCAGGTCTCACTGACTCCAGGTCCATCTTTTTTATCCACTGACTGAGTTACCTAGTCACCAAGAGATCATAAGCAAACCGATTTCCCATTCTAAAACAAAATAAAGATTGGGGGAAAGACAATTAAGGAGGCTAAGAATGATTATGGAAACCTAGGATCTAGAATCCTGGTTCTGATCTGGGCAAATTTTGAGATCTGGGGTTTGGTTTCAAATATGTGAAATTGGTTTCAAATATGTGGATTAGATAATCTTTCATCTTTTAGCTCTAAAATTCCAGTATTCTAAGAATAAGCCTATTTAAAGTACAACTCTCATTTCACTATAGAATATGGTCATTTAAAATGGCTCTATAGACCCAGTTATTTTACTTAAGTTTTTTTTTCTTAATCTGTATTTTAAAGTTCCTTTGGGTCCTAAATTCAACAAGAGTATTAGACCTGAAAATGTTCTTTTGATCAATAAAGAAAATTTACTACCCTTAAAAATTCATTAAAATTTTATCTTTTGTATAACTTAAGTGTCTTCTGGAAAAATCTGTTTATTTGACTCATTTTATGCCTTTTAAATTCCCTGAATAACTATCCACTCCCTTGAACAAAAACCTCATTAAATTACAGTTAAAGCTACAAAGTTCTGGCACACCCTTACTCAGCAATCAGAAACCAGCAATATGGAGACAAAAGATCCAATTGAGTTTCTCACAGGAAAACAAGAAAGTAAAAAAGTTAACAAATACCTGACTTTACACAGCACTTGTCCCATCAACTCAAAAATCCAACCCAGATTAAATATTAAAAATGTTCTGTCAAATTGAACCTAGAGTAAACATTATCCTCATTTTAAAAGGAGGTAAAAATGACAAACGAAGACAGCTAAGAGGTGAACTGATTTATGTAGACAAACTAAACTAGGCCTCCAACCTAACTTCCAGTCTAAAACTCCCTTCACTAGGCCAACCATCCTCCAAATAGAACAGTAAAATGATTTGCTATTCCATGCTACAAATATGAGTTTGATTAGATGACCAATTCTAGCTCTCTGATCCCCACAGATAGCAGATTTCTCCTTAAATACCTCTGAAGGAAAACGTGGCTTTGCAAAAAAAGGCTTCTTTCCAAATTGTGGCAGTTCAAAACCCTAAATATCAAGAACCACATGACTGAAAAGTGGTCTGACCAAATTAAAAATAATAAACTAAATAAATAACTAAATAAAATATATTGAAATGTTACTTTAGTTAAATGAATATAAAGCTTAAGAGAAATGCACATGAGGCGCAGGGATGAAGTCTGGTTTATTTCTCTGGGTCTCTTCCTAAGATAGTCCTAAAAGTAAAAAGCTATGCTAGAAACATGTTACATGGTTCTCCTCCTCAGGTTTTCATTTCATTACCATTACCAGTGTTTCTTGTACTAGGCACTAAAAGGGCGGATTCAGAAAGTGCATGCACACCCCTCCCCACTCCACCACCCTTAACTCCTAAAAAAAAGTTCAGAGATCACAGATAAATGGTGACAGTGGCAGGTAACTGATCTGGCAGTGACTTGAGAGCATTCAGACCACTGCAAGGTTTAAGTTTCTCAGCTATTTCCACACCATCCCTCACCTCTGAGTTTGCTTTAACTGGGCCTTGGGTCCTCCTTCTTTCTTTGGCAGTGGAAATCTTATCAGTTCGGCATGATTCTTAAGGGGGGCAGGGTGCCAAAGAACAGAGAGCTAGGAAAGTATTTTTCCTACCAATCTATTCCAGGGCTGACTCTGCAACCCCCAGTGGTACCTGCAGCTTCAGAAATAAGGAGGGTAGAGTCTGTGGGTATCTTCCCCACAGCTCCAGAATTGCTCTCACTACCCTCAAAGTCCCCCCACATCCAGGGAATAGGGTCTTCATTCTCCAGCTCCAACATTTCCATATGAATAGCCCAGAGTCCCAGAGGCTATCTCAGCTTGGCTGCTTCCAAAGGGTGGAGCTGGAATACCACGAGTAGTGGAAGAGGAAGCACAACTGCTTACATAGCAAGCCTTTCTCATCCATTTCAGTTCATTTCCTGGTGTTCTTACTCAGTGACAAAAAAAAAAATTATTTTAAAAGAAAGATGAGTTTTTAAATGAAGGCTGCCACATGGTACTAATCCATGCCTTTCCGATCTCCAAAGAAATCTTTGGTGACCTCCAGAGGCCCTTTCCTCCTTTAAAGTGTTGAGCTCAGCGGTCTCGGGAACCTACAAACAGAATTTGTTTTGAGGAATTAGACGGAATTGGAAACAACCCCAGAGGGAAAAAGTCAGGCTATGCCAAGTGACCTGGGAGGTGTTCTCCACTAACCACTAAGTGGTATCTTTAGAAGTAGTTTTCCCTATTCAATGGGGTATGACCACCAAACATCCTGAATTTTTTTTGGACAGGTCTGATTTCAATAAAAAGAAAGGACTTTAATAAAACTTTCCAACAACAATATCAAACCAAGTGTTCTGATCTGAGGTTTGTAAAATATGGTCACAGGTAAATCATTTAAACATCCCCTAAGGTTCAGTTTTTCCACTGATCAAAAGAGGAAGAATGAGCCCTCAAAGTACAAAAGCAAAAGGAAGATCTCTCAAGTTCCGTCCAGCCTTAAATCCTATTATCTTGTGAAATATTTATTATTGAAGCATTGCCCTAAGGGCTAGGAACCTAGCGCCCCAGGCCGACTTACTAAACTTCAAATGAATTTCAACTAGTACCCCAAAGGGGGAACATGAATGTCAGATTTTCTGGATGTGCTGCAAAACAACAATGTGACAACAGTCAGTTCTAGGCTATCTTCAGGGTCACAAAGTACATAAACTGCACTTTCCCACTATTACTCCTACCCATCTACCCCAATCTTGTTTCAACTTCCTGATTAATTTAATATTAGGTTTAATTTAATTTAATATTAAGTCTCTTCTGCTCCTTTTTCTACTAAATTACTGATTAAAAAAATGATCCCTCACTGAAAATCAGTTTAATATTCTACAAAGGAAACTCCAAGGCAACACATATTTAACAACTGTCATCTCATAAGTATGAGGCAGAGAGATGGCAAATAATTCTGATCTAGATTTAATGCATTTTCCCCCTCTACCAGACTGCAGCTGAATTCTAAATCCCGGTTTTATGTTTTACCACACCTCTCCAACCAGCTTAACCCAGCCCCCACACTACTTCCCTTTAGAACTCCAGAAAGTATTTCTTCCCTTTTGGAGAAAGTTTATCTTGTGTCCTTTTAACTTTGTAGTTAACAATCCTGTCTAGTCTTAAAGTGTTAAAGGCCTCTTCCCAGATTTTCAAACATCAAAATCAAATCCATAAAGCAGCTCCAATTCCTGGGGCAGGGGTACAGGGGTGGAGGGAAGGGGATACTTCTCTGGCTAGTTTTTCTCAATAACTGCCTCCCCTAAAGTTGGTCAAAAATCCAACAGTAAAATTCCTGGTCACTTGGATCAGTTTTATATTTCTTTTTCTTGCAGTCCCTCCCTCCCTGGTCAGCATTTCGTGAACAAACAGAAAATTAACTAGAAAAAGTCCCAGGTTCCTGATGTATTCAGTTAGGTTTCATTTTGTCGTGGTGATAAGTTTAATATAATCAACAACCAGGTCAGCCCCTTTGAGTACACCTTGCCACCAGGCAATTTTACTTAGTGAGCCTGTGATTTTTTTGTTTATTTTTTCTTTAGGTTCTTAAAAATACAAGGATCCTTGAATTAAAATTGAAGCTCAGATGATTCTGACCAGTCACTGAAATAAGACAAGTTTGTATTTGAATGAAATGTAGCTATATCAGATTTTATTTTCATCATATCTTAATGAGATGAGACAAGTATCCTCACTTTACAGGTTAGGAAACTGAGATAGAGGTAGGTTAAAGTGATTTGTCCTGTTAAGACTCAAAATCTGAAACAGGCTTCCTGACCTCCAAATCAGACAGACAGACAGACAGACACACACACACACACACACTGATAAACAACGGGCAGTTTGGGTAACAAAATGTACACCTTAACAATAAAATATTGCTGGTCAAATCTGGCTTGCAGTTTTTTCACCCAAAAGAAAAAAACTTGAGAACAGAGTGGTTTTTTGTTTTGTTTTGTTTTTCCTTTGGAAGGAACTCCCTAGGACTCCTTTATTAACTCCATGCTGCTGATTCTTAAATCTACCTGTCCTCTCCACACTTCTCATTTCAAAGAACTGTCTTTCAAGACTCACTATGTCCAAAACGAGCTCATTTCCCCCAAACCCTCCCTATTACTGAGGGAGGCAACGCCCGCCATCCCCCCCCACCCCGGGCTGTCACCCTGAATTCCTCACTTTGTCTCACACACATACCCCCCCACCCCAAGTTCAATCTGCTGCCAAGATCTGTATTTCACCTCTGCTAAATGTCTCACCTCAGATTCTGACACTGCTACCACTCTAGGACAGGCCCTGTCACCTTGAATATGGATTATTGCAATAACCTCCGAGTGGATGTGCTAGCCTCAAGTCGCTTCTCACTCCACCCATCCTCCATTCAGTCACCAAATGATTTTCTTAAAGACCATGTCAAACATATCTCCCACCCCCTCACCCCACACCAATAAATTTCATTGGCTCCCTATTACATAAATATAAAATTCTCTCTGGGGCTTTCAAATCCCTTCATAACCCAGTCCCCTCCTTGAACCTTTCTAATCTTCTTACACTTCACTCCTGCAACAGGTATTCTTCAATATGGGACATTCCATGAATAAGAAACTCTCAGCTCTAGGCATTTTCTCTGACTGTCTTCCAAGCCTAGGACACTCTCCTTTGACGCTCCAATGGCTAACCTCCCAGACTTCCTTTAAGTCCTAACTAAAATCCCACCTTCTATAGGAAATCTTTTCCAACCCCTCTTAATTCCAGTTAATTTTTAATTTCAGTTAATTATTCCTATTTATCCTGTACGTAGCTTGCTTTGTATGCATATAGTCTCTCCCATTAGATAGTAAACTTCTTGAGGGCAGAGATTGCTTTTTTGTATCTCCAGTGTTTAGCAAAGTGCCTATGTGACATATAGTAGGCACTTACTATATGGTCTAGAGGAGGACTTTGGCGAGGGTCTTCAGGAGTCAGATGAAGTCAGACTCCAGTAATGAGTGGTTCAGGGTGGGAAGTTGCTGGAGGCTACCTGGAGACCAGAGACAATGGTGGGCCAGGCCAGTTCAAGGGTAGAGCCACAACTTAAGGCCCATGACCTCAAGCAAATGCCTTCCCTAAAAAGATTTACTTCAAGGGGTTTCCCAGAGCCTGTACCTCAAAGATTCAAGGAGAGCTCAAGGAGGGGGGGGTGTCCCAGAGCATGCCCCACCTCCCCTTCAGTCTCTTTCCTCTAATCCATCCTCCCAAACAGACTCTTCCTAAATCACAGATCCAACCATATTACATCTCCAGCTCAAAAATCTTCAAGGACTTCTGTCATTAAAAGAAAACACAAACTCCTCTGTCTTGTATTTTAAAGCCCTTCATAATCTGGATACAATTTACTTTTCTTCCAGAATTATTTTACATTACACGCTTCATGAACTCTTTCCTCCCCAAATTTTAATTGAAAAAAAAAATGTTTTACTGATGATGTGCTTTGCTTTTACAATAGTCATTTCTGGTTCTACTACATAAGCTTCTTTACCCTGCTACTCCATTCCAAATCAAACTCTCTCCTAACAAGGAAAAATTTAAGGGAAAACAACAAAAAACAATACAGAGTAAAAGACTACAGTCTTGGTAACACTTTGCCCATGTAGCCACTGGCCTCTATTCCCGTGTCATCAAATTTTGTCCAGCTCTTACATGTCAAACTATAAGCCCATTCATTTTCCAAGTGTTATTCAGTCAGTGAATAAGTGAATAGGTATTACATATTCACTGTGTTACCAGCACTGAGTTTGTAAGATACAAAAAGGATAGAAGATATACTCTTAGAATTTAGATGTACATATGAAATATGATGGAGACATAATTCATCTATAATCAAGTAATAACTTATTCTGGTTACTCATGCCCAAAATGGGAATCAGGAAAGACTAAGTAGGATCCTGACTCTGACATTAGCTGTGGAACTGTGGACAAGTAGTTTAAATTCTCTGAGTCTTAATTTTTTCATCTGTAAAATGGCCATATAATGCCCATACCTACCTACCTAATTGGGTTGGTGCGAGAATTAACTGAGATAATAATGCAAGACAATTTTTAAACCTGAAAATACTATGTAAGTATCAACTGAGATCTTATCTTTTTTCTAACATTCAAATAGAAACCAGTAAGGATTACTCAATACTGTGAGATACAGGATCCATTAATATTCCATATGGGATTCAAGAATTTGATGCAAAAAGTGGATTAAGCTCTTAAAATTGTATCAGTGATAAAAGAAAGAATATGCTATTTACTACTGAGTATCAATACTACCTGATATTAAGCTGTGACAAAAAACAAACTTCAAAACAAGGGTCTGTAAACTATGCTGTGCCACAAGACTCACTTGCTCATGCTACAGGCCTAGTTGGATTTTAGGAATTTCCAGCACCTAAGAGCTTTTCCCTGTTTTTTATTCCTATCCAATCCAGTCCAGACTCTTTCTATCTCCCCCACCCCCCACCTCCTGCCTACTTCCCATGACAGAACTCGCCACAAAACTGTCTGTATAGGGAGACAAAGAGGCTTCATACTTGGGTTTAATTTTCTCCTCTTAAAATAAAGGTATGTGGATGATTCTATCTATGAAGGGATCCTTGTTGCCCTCTACTTGACAGGGCTATGCTAGTTGCTGAGGCAGTCTAACGCCAGAATTCCCTATCAAGGTTCATTTGTTTCTACTAGGTTTGTATCTTGTACATGGTTTTCTCCCCCACTAGAACGTAAGCACCTTAAGACAGGGGTTACTTTTACTTCTTTTTATCTTTAGTGCTTGACACATAGTAATCAATCAATAATCATTTATTAAGTGCCTACTATATGTCACACAGGTACTTCGCTAAACACTGGGGATACAAAAAAACAACAGACAATCTCTGCTCTCAAGGAGTTTACAATATAATGGGAGAGACAATATGCAAACAAACGCATACAAAGCAAGCTATATACGAACACTGAGAAAAGTTTTATAAGTTACAATTATTGTTTTTTCATGTTGGCATGTAAATAGTTCAACTTTGATAAGTTCCTTATGATTTTTTTTCCATGTATATCTTCTCATGCTCCTTGTATTTGAGTGTCATATTTTCTTTTCAGTTCTGGTTTTTTCAGCAAGAATGCTTGAAAGTCCTCTACCTCATTGAATGGTAATATTTTCCCCTGGGACATTATACTCAATTTTGATGGGTAGGTGACTCTTGGTTTTAATGTTAGCTCCCTTGATCTTGGGAATATCCTATTCCAGGCCCTTCAATCCCTTAATGTAGAAACTGCTAGATGCTGGGTTATTGATTTTGTTTCCACAGTATTCAAATTGTTTCTTCTTGGCAGCTTATAACATTTTCTCCTTGATCTGGGGATGCCAGAACCTGGCTGTAACATTCCTGGGAGTTTTCTTTTGGGGAATCTTTTCCAAGAGGTGATCGGTAAATTCTTTCAAGTTCTATTTTGCCCTCTGGTTCTAAAATATCAGGGCAATTTTCCTTGAGAATGTCTTGAAGGATGCTTTCTAAGTTCTTTTTTTGATCATGGCTTTCAGGTAGTCCAATAACTTTTAAATTGTCTCTCCTGGATCTATTTTCCAGGTCAGTGGTTTTTTTCAAGGAGATATTTCACAATGCCTTCTATTTTTTCATTTGTTTAGATCTGTTTGATAGTATCTTGATTTCTCATAAAATCATTTGCTTCTATTTGCTCCCATTTGCTCCACTCTAATTCTGAAGGAATTATTCTCTTCAGAAAGCTTTTGAGATTCTTTTTCCATCTGGCAAATATGACTTTTTAAGGCATTCTCCTCACTGGCTTTTTGGGCTTCTTTTGCCATTTGAGTTAATCTATTTTTTAAGGTGTTCTTTTCTTCAGTCAGGTTGCTGACTCTCTTTTCATGATTTTCTTGCATCATTCTTATTACTCTCCCCAATTTTTCCTCCACTTCTCTTATTTGGTTTTCAAAATCTTTCCTAAGCTCATCTATGGCTTGTAGACAGTCTTCATGTTTCTTTGAAGCTTTTGGTGTACGAGTTCTGACCGTGTTGTCTTCCTCCTGTTCCAAGCTTTGATCCTTTTTGTCCCCAAAGAAGGAATCTAAAGTTCAGTTGCTGTTCTTACTTTGCTTCCTTTGCCTGCTCATGTTGGCTAGTCAGTTACTTGATTTTTTAGTTCTGTGGAACTCTGCTTCCAGAAGGGGAAGGCTCTATCCCAAATCACTGGGGTTTCTGCAGGTGCCAGAGCTATTGGGAGGCCACTGCCGCCCCCACCAGCTTTGGTTCACTCAAAAAGCATCCCAGGACCACCACCCAAGACCACAATCCAGATTTAGGCCACTCAACACAAGAGCACTTAGCCTCTGAATGATTGCTTGGCCCCCCTGCAGTTTGCAGGCCGGGAGCTCTGAAGCAGCCACGTGGAAGCTGCTGCAGGTAGGGCTACCACTTCTGCTGTTTCCTTGCCCTGGAGGCTTTTTTCCCCCAAATTTAGCCAAGTTTCACTGACCTTTCACTTTGTCCTTGTTTTTTATGGCTTAATAATTCTGGAAACTGCCACAGCTGCTGCTGAGCCACTCTCCTGAAGGCTCCAGCTGTGGCTTGTCCTGGCTGCCCTGGGGCCAAACCACAGTTTCAGGCTGGGCTGGTTTTGGCTCCCAGCATACTGTGATGATTCCTTCCTGCTGAGTTGCCTTCAGTGGGAGATGTGTTTTTCTGTAATTTTTGTGAGTTTTGGAGCCCTAAAATTTTTTTAGAGTCATATTTTATGGGTATTTGAAGTGGCTATGTGGGAGCTGTGGAACCTTGTTGCTTCTATGCCGCCATCTTGGCTCTGTCCCCTAAGACAGCTATATACAGAATAAATAGGAATAATGAACTGAAATTTAAAACCAACTGGAATTAAGAGGGGTTGGAAAAGGCTTCCTGTAGAAGGAAGGATTTTAGTTGGGATTTAAAGGAAGTCTGGGAGGTCAGCAGTTGGAGCGGCGAGGGAGAGTATTCCAGACATGGAAGACAGTCAGAGAAAATTGCCTAGAGCCAAGAGATGGAGTTTCTTAATCATGGAATTGCCAGGACACCAGTACCTGGGCACCACAATTTAGGAACAGCTTTCATAAAATGGTATTAAAATAACCTTACTTTGGTCTTCCTGCTTCAAATCTTCCTACTCTCTCCGTCATACCTGCAAAAGTGATATTCCTAAAACCCAAGTCTGATGACATCATTTCCTTGCCTCATAAACTGCAGTGGCTCCCTAGAGCTAGTCTCTAGTCTCTAGAACAGCATACAAACTCGACTGCCACTCAAAGCTCTTCATAATCTGGCTGCACCCCACTTTTTCAGTCTCATTCTTTTCAGATACTCTACAGAGTAGCCAAACTAGTTTACTAGCTATTTCGCAATATACTGCATTTCCAGGCATTTGTTCAGACCATTCTCCAGTTATGAAAAGGGCTTCCTTCTAACCTCCCTATTTTTGGATCCCTAAATCCCTTCAAATCTCAGAAAAATCACCACTTCTCTGGGCCTCAGTTTCTTCATTTGTGAAATAAGGGAGGTGGATTAAAGGATATTACACATCTCTTACAGCTTTAAATCCAAGAACCTATTACACTACAGTCCTTATAAAGAGAGGTATGTATAGGTAATGGTAGGGAATTAAATCCTAGGCTTCCTTCTCTATTCTCTTGATCTAATTATGGAGATCCTGAGATTGAGCTGGTAGGAAATACTGGCTTCTTTATCTCTGACTCATTGCTGACCTTGGAGTCACAGGAAAAATCAGCTGTGTGACAAAGGATTTCATCTCTCCGAGCCTCAATAGCCTCATCTTTAAAACAGGCCAATCACTTGTTCCAGAGACTTCATACACCTGTTAGAAAAGTGCTTCGTACACTTAAAGCGTCATACAAAGCTGAGCCGCTGTTACTTTATTTCCCCTTCTGCTGGTGAATCATCTCTTTTACCTGCCTATGCCTATACATACATTTAAAACATCATCTAAATCTAAGTTATTATTATTTTATTTCCCCTTCTGCTGGCTGACTATCACTTTTACCTGCATATGCCTACACCTGTTTTTTCTCTTAAGGAACTGAAGTTTTTAAAGATTTATTTAGTTATTATTGTTTTTCTTGAATGAAGTTCTCTGATCCTTGTCTTTCATTTTAAAAGTGAATAAGCTAAATGTTTTATACTTCTCTCACTCAAAAATTACTCAATTTAAAATTTCTTTTACTTGACTATTTTTATATATAAGATATACATTATTTTATATATAATATTTTCATATTTATCTCATTTCTCTCCTGGAATCAAAGGCTCTTAATTTTTTTTAAAGGAGTTTCTTCAACCTTACTTGACCTACTACCTTGCTCTAAATAATGGCAGTTAATATTGATATAGTACTTGACAGTTTACAAATTGACCCCCCCACCCATAAGCCTTCTGTTATTTCCATTTTACAGATAAATAATAGAAGATGAGGTTAAGTGACTCACCCAAAAGTCACAAAAGCTCCTTCCATGTCTCCTGACCCCAAGTCCAATGGTCTTTCATTAACCTTTTAGAGGTCTCCAGTATCTCTAAGGACATGAAGTTTCTTCATAATTTCTATCCTTTCAAAGTGTCACCAGGTCACCAGGGTGACCAAGAATCCCTATAGTTTCGGGCCTCAAAATCACCATTTGGCTTCACACTACCTTTCCAGAATCCTTTCACATTACTCACCTTTGAAATCTCCATTCCAAGCAAACTGAACCACTTACTACTTGCTGCTCCAACTTTCTTTCATACCTGGAATGAACTCCCTCCTTCTCTTAGAATTTCCACCTTCCTTCAAGAATTTGCTCAGGAGCCACCTATTACCCAAAGACTCTTTTTTTTTGCTTTTTGGAGGGCAGTTGGGGTTAAGTGACTTGCCCAAGGTCACACGGCTAGTTTTTTGTGTTAAATGTCTGAGGCCGGATTTGAACTCAGGTACTCCTGACTCCAGGGCCGGTGCTCTATTCACT
>CM053598.1:59557915-59675335 GCA_028646575.1 Pseudocheirus occidentalis | reverse complement strand
CTGCCTCCCGCTGCAACAGCCGCCTCCCACTGCCTCCTTGCCCTGGGAGCAGTTTGGCTGGACTGGCTCTTCTCCTCCCCAGTTAGCAAAATCCACTGACCTTTCTCTTAGCCTTTTTGTCTTCTGGCCTGATAAATGTGGTAACTGTGCCTCTAGTGCAGCTCATCTGCTCTCCTATAACTGCGGCTCCCCGCCCGCTGCCCCAGGGCCTGAGCCGGCTGGGTTTCAGCCGCGGGTCCCAGACTGCTGAGAAGAGCCCCGCCTGCTGTGCTGCCTGTAGCAACAGATGTGCTTTCAGTCTTGTGGAGAGTTTTGGAGCTTTAAAATTTGTTTAGCATCCCATTTTATGAGTTTTTTAGCGTGTTTGTGTGGGAGCTGTGGTGCTTTGCTGCTTCTAGCTGCCATCTTGGCTCCGCCCCCCCCAAAGACTCTTAATTGTTAGTTTACCTCAAATTACTTTTTGTTAGTTTACCTCAAATTATCTGTTTGCTGGTAGGTCCATATTCCCTAGTAGAACACAAACTTCTTGAGGGCAGGGATTATTTTTTTCATAGTCTACCCGGCTTACCCAAAGGTCTCTACCCAAAACAGGTTTACCACTTCCAAAAAACTATAATCTTGGCAAATGGTCCCATCACTTCATGGCAAATGGAGGGAGAAGAACTGGAAGCAGTGCCAGATTTTATATTTTTGGGCTCAAAAAGATCACTGCAGATAGCAGCTACTGTCATTTAATTAAAAGATATCTGGGGTCCTTGGAAGGAAAGTTATGGTAACTCTGGATAGCATATTAAAAAGCTGAGACATCACCTTGCCAACAAAGGTCCACAGAGTCAAAGCTATAGTTTTTCCAGTAGAAATGTAAGGCTTTGAGAGTTGAACTATAAGGAAAGCTAAGTGCCACAAAAATCAATGCTTTTGAATTGTGGTATTAGAAGTCTTTTGTGGGGCAGCTAGGTGGCACAGTGTATGTAATAGAGCACCAGCCCTGGAGTCAGGAGTACCTGAGTTAAAATCCGGCCTCAGACACTTAACACACACACACATACACACACAAACTAGCTGTGTGACCTTGGGCAAGTCACTTAACCCCGACTGCCCTCAAAAAAAAACAAAAAACAAAAAAAAAGAAGTCTTTTGTGAGTCCCTTGGATAGCAAAGAGATTAAATCAGTTAATACTTAAAGAACTTAATTCAGGCGATTCACTGGAAGGCCAAACATTGAAAATGGAGCTTGAATACTTTGGCCACCTGATGAGAAGATGTAACTCATTGGGAAAGATTGAAGGAAAAAGGAAACGGGAACAGCCAAGAATGAGATGGATAGATAGTGTCATAGAAACAATAAACATGAACTTGAACAGACTTTAAGAGATAGTGGAAGATGGAAGGGTCTGGTGTGCTATGATCCATGCCTTCACGAAGAATCAGACACAAATGAACAACAAAACTTTCAAATCCACAAGTAATCTAATAGGAAGAATGAAGGGGGAAAGGAAGGAATACAATTCTTATGCATAAAAATGTCTAATTACAGCACTAAAGGCTAAGTGACTGTTATATCAAATCTTAATTATTAAAAGTCTGAATAGTTCATCTATAAGTACAGATGACTCTGAGTCTAAATGTTCATTTAAATGAATGAATACTAAATCTCCACTTGAGAAATCTGTCCTTTTCCATGCCACTCATTAAAAAAAAACATGTAGAATGGGATGAAATCATCCATCAAATGGAAGAAGAGGGAAAAATTCAACAATACACTGTTTACAAGAAACACTTTTGAAACATCACAGTTAAAATAAGGGGTTGGAGCAAAATCTATTATGCCTCAGATGAACTCAAAAAAGCAAAAGTAGCAATCGAGATTTCACAAGGCAACAGCAAAATTACTTCGCTAAAAGAAATAAACAGGAAAATTATATTTTGAGGAAAGCTATCACAGTGAATTAATTTTAAAGGAAAAGCTAGAAATAGACAGTAACACTATAATATGTGAGGGGAATAACCAACATACCCCTCTCAAAGTTAAGGGGAAAAAAGCAGTTAAGGAAGGACATGAATATAATTTTAGAAAAGTTAGATAAGATAGACCTCTGATACTGGCAATTACTGAAGGGAAATTGAAAGGAATACACATATTTATCAGTTGTTATGATACTTTTACAAAAACTGATCATGTATTGGAGTGTATAAATCTCACAATTCTTTACTAACTACAGTGATTAATTAAAGGGTCATTTTTAAAAGTATTAAAAATTGGGGTGGCTAGGTGGCGCAATTAATAAATCACCGGCCCTGGAGTCAGGAGGACCTGAGTTCAAATCCGGCTTCAGACACTTAACACAAAAACCAGCTGTGTGACCTTGGGCAAGTAACTTAACCCCAACTGCCCTCCAAAAAAAAAAAGCACCAAAAAAAGTATTAAATATTAACTAGTAACTAAGCAATTTAACCCTAGGAAATTAGGGATAGGGAGGAGTTGGTGAAAAAAAAAATCTTGGGGCAGCTAGGTGAAACAGCGAATAGAGCACTGGCCCTGGAGTCAGGAGGAAGTAAGTTCAAATCTGGTCTCAGATATTTAACACTTACTAGCGACGTGCCCTTGGGCAAGTCACTTAACTAACTCCAAATGCCTTGCCTTCCCCCCTCCAAAAAGCAAAAACAAAAACAAAACTTAAAAGGATAATTTAAAGATGATAATAATGAAACAGCACACAAAAATTTCTGAAATATAGCCAAAGCTGTTTGTACAAGAAAATTTCTATGTCTAAACACTTTAATCAACAAAAGAAAAAAGGGACAGATTAATAATAGATTAATTGCACATGCACCTAAAAAAAACCTAGAAAACTAACAAATAAAAAAACTTCAATTAAACACCAAACTAGAAATCATAAAATCAAGGAAGAGATGAACAAATTGGAAAGCAAAAAGAAATGGATTAATAAATAAAAGTAGGAGCTGTTTTGTTTTGCTTTGTTTGGGGGGTGGGGGTGGGGCTGATCCTAAATGAAAGAGATACCAAATTCTCAGTATCAAAAATTCAAAAGGAGAATTCATAAAAAATAAAGAAGAAACAATGGATATAATTAGAAACTATTTAATTATATGCCAATTAAATCAATTACTCAGATTAATATTTACAAAAATATAAAATATAAAGATTAACAGAATAAGAAATAGAGAACTTAAGCCACTCAAGAGCATAAAAAGTAACTGAACATAAACTTCCAAAGAAAATCTAGGACCAGATGGGATCCACAAGTGAATTCTATCAAACATTCAAAGAATAATAATTTTTAATATTTACACAAACTAAAAATATAGTAAAAAAAAGAGATCTTAGAAGATTCTTTCTATGACACAGATAGTCTTGATGCATAAATCAGGAAGAATCCAAACTGAAAAAGAAACTATAGACCAATATCCTTAATGAACACAGATACGAAAATTTTTAAATAAAATGTTAATAAAGAAGCTAATCAGGTCAGATTTATACCTAAAATGCAGGACTGGTTTAAAATGATGAAAATTATAAACATAAATATCATATTAATAACAAGAATAAAATAAATAATCATTTTCCCCCAAGAGATGCAGAACAAGCTTAAGACAAAATACAATATATAGGAATAGGACTTTTCCTTAACATGGTAAATAAAATATATCTAAAATGAAGAACTAGTATAAAATATAATAGGATAAATCAGTCATTTCTACTAAGATTCTAAGATCAGAGGGTGAAGCAAGGATGTCCATTGTCACCATTTCTATTTGATATAAGTATTAGAAATGCTAGCAATAGCAAAAACATAATTAAAAGAAACTAAGAGAATAAGCACAGCTTAAAAAAAGAAATAGAATTATCACTTTTCTTGCAAATGAAGTGATGTTGAACTTAGAGTGAATCCTAAAAAGTCACCTTAAATTAACTGAAATAATAACCAGCAAAGTTGCAGGAAATATAATAAATCCACATAAATCAGTACTTCGGTATGTTACTAATAAAAGCCAAGAGGAGAAGAAAGAGAAATTCCATCTGAAATAACTATAGAAAGCATAAAATACTTGGGAGTCTACCTATCAAATGCACACAAGAACTATATGAATACAACTACAAAACAGTTTAGAAATAAAAACTGACGCAAATAATTTGGAAAAATATTAGTCGATCTTTTCTTCCATCTTCATTTGCTACCAGTTGCTCTGCTAGATTTTGACTCCACCATCATTCATGCCAGGCTCTCTCTTTTTCAGCTTCCTTTTAAAATTTTTGTATTGTTTTCCCGCATTAGAATGTGAACTCCTTGAGGCAGGAACTATCTTTCTTTTTCTGGTTTCCCCAGAGCTTAGTACAAGTAGGCATTTAAATGTTTATCATATTGTAAATAATACTATTTGTTATATTAGATGGCTCTCTGGGAGAAGGGGAGGGGATGCTAAGGGAAATTATAATGCTATTTTAAAAACCCACAGATATCAACACACATTTATTTAAAACATAACAAGAACTATATTCAATGACAGGATCAACTATGATTTCAGAGGACTGATGAAGGAGAATAATGCCCACTTCATCACAAAGAAATGTTGGACTAATACACAGAATGAGTAATGCATTTTTGGATGAAGGTAACATGGAAATATGTTTTACCTAACTATGTTTAGATGATACAAGTGGTTCTGTATTTTTTTCCCATTTTTATTTCTTTTCATCATTTTTCTTTGCCTTCTTTTTCTTTCTCTCCTTTCTTCCCTTCTCTTTAAATGGGTGGGTTGGAGGTAGGAGAGTAATAAAAATGTGCTTTGTAATTCAAAAAAATACAAATTTACTTAAGAAAAAGATGCGCAAACATCTGTAAAGCTTATGCTTGCTTGACAATATTCTTAAAATATTTCTATAAGATGATATAAGATGTCTTGCCAAGGCTACATAAACATTGGTATTATTAGATTCATGGGATCAGAGATCTTTTCCCAAATGCATTATTTGATAGATGACTAAACTGAGGCCTAGAAAACTTAAGTGAATTGTCCAAAGTCAGTTTGACTATACACCAAAGGATCATTCCACAGGCTGAAAGATCCCAAAACTAAAGATGCAGAATCTAGATGAAATGATAATACATCACCTCAATAGCACTTAAAATGTCACAAAGTCCAAAGTAGAACCTAAGAAATAGGTATCAGAAAGTGTGGCCCAGAAGGGGGTATAAAAAATTGAAATGCATAATTAGGTCTGTGCTGCCTTTGTTTATGAACACAATATGATATGATGGTGCACAAGGACATAGATGCAGGATCTATGTTCCCTGAACTGAAATGGCACAAGAGAAAGAGTGTTTATGAGAGGAGAAGTAATCATATCTCACCCTGATTGGCCATTAAGTATACCATGTACAAAGTCCTATTTCTGTACTAAGGAAAGCCTACCATTGTTTTGCTACTGAGCAGATCTTGAGAATGGAGGGGGAAAAGAAGTCTAATCATCCTTTTCACCCTAGGTGAGCTTGACAAGTGCAAATCTAGAATGTAGATCTGTGACCCTCAAAACACTTAAGAGGTCTCTGTAGTCATCCTCAGATTTACCTGCTTGGTATACTCTGGACTGTACCAAATCATCTCCATAAGAACTTTAAACTTAACTTGTACCTCTCATTGGGGGAAAGATAAGCTAACTTGAGGCTGATCTTATGCTCCAGGTTATAGAACAGCAAGACCTCACAACCTAGTATATAACAAAGTGACATAAAGATAATGAGATACAAAATGATGAAAGCAATTCTGATATACCAGTAATTCACTTGTGCATGACCCCAGATAAGTCATTTAACCTCTCTGGACCTCAGTTTCCACAACTGCAAAATGATCAATTTGTACTACATTATCTCCAAAGTCTAAGATTCCTATCATTCTGGTTAGTATTTTCTATTGGAGTTGTCTCCTACATGCTGTACTGACCCACCTAATGAATGGAAAGCATTATATTTCTAGAACAATAGCAAAATTTAAAATATAACTCTGAGAAATCAACAGGAGTATCACTTCTCCAAAACAAAAGAGAAAGGGATGTTGAGTTGGGAGAAAATATAACATCTGTAGTTAGAGAGGCATGGAAGAGAAAGCTGTAAATGGCAACGAAGTCAAATGGGTCTGAGCTACAAATCTTCAAAGAGATCACTGGGCATAATCAAACACCCCAGAAGGAATGAAACTTCAGCAAGTCAAACACAAGGAATGCCACATACTACAAAGGATTCTGGCAGCTAAATACAGTAACCCCCCCAAAATGAGGGAAAGGCCACGAAGGCAAGGGAGAACAACAAAATGGGGTGATGGAGAGTACGGGGAGACAGAAATGAAAAAAAATCAGCACAGGTCAAATGCAGCTACGTAACCTTGACTCCAGTCCATCTTTGGAATTGCAGGTCATTATCTAGAGTTCTACTTTGATTCAGAATAATCTCACTGAAGATTCAAACTCAGAAGATCACTCAGAGAACCAAAGAAGTTTGCGTGTCAATCTAGGCAGTTTAGAGCCATTTTAAGGGCCTTTTGTAGTGATCCAAATTTCAAATCTAATTTTAAAAAAAATCTATATAGCATTTTAAAGTTCATAAAGTACTGTACAAACATTAATTCATCTGATTCATGCAACAGTCTGAGGCATGTACTACAGATATTATTAATTCCATTTTTACCAATGAGAAAGCTGAATTAGATTAAGTGATCTCCATGACTACACAACTCACAAACTTGGATTCAAAGCCAAGTCTCACCTGATTTTAAATCTTTCTCTTTTCACTACACTGTGATAATTTGGGAAAAGAGCTGGTCTTAAGCAACAGCCTTGGCCCTGTTTCAGATTCTATAGATATTCTATGAGGAAGATAGTTTCGGTTCAAGCTAGAGCCTGAGTTCTACTCTGAATCAGAGTTTCACTCTGAAGTCAAGAATCCTTCATTTCCTTATGTCTTCCTCTCTACTGATTACATAATGGTCTGAATCTACACTTCCAAGAACGAACTGAAGTCAAAACTTTAGGACTAAGAGCAACATAATGTACCCTAAGTCTGATCCTTTGCATGGATAAATTCTATTTCAACAATGACAAGTAGAATGAGAGAGTAAATTAAGGGTTAACAGAGAGCTCATAAAAAGAATAATTAAACAAACCCAAGCAAAGGTCACTGGAGAGCAGGAAGAAAAGAGAAATAAGCAAGAAAAAACAACAAGATAGTATAAGGAAAAAAATACATCAGTATTTATAAGTCAGATTGAAGTTAATGGTTAAATTTAGATTTTTTTCTAGAGTGGTTGACCCCAAAACAAACTAGGATGATAGAGTTATTTCATTATTATAGTTCTCAGATTGTATATTCTGATCATTACTACAGAGTAATGCACTCAAAAAAGATTAAGCTCCAGAGTGAAAAAAGAAAGATTATTTTAGTTACAGACACTGGAGAGAACAGTGGGGGCCCTTGAAAAAGTTCTTGAGAGAAACATGTTTATACCATTATTCACTCTCCTGTTCTCAGGAGATACTTCAAAAGAACCTCAGAATAAGGCTGGTGATCCTGAAGGGCAGTCTAAGAATGCAGTGATATGGTCACCAGAGTACTAAGGGTCCCCATAGTGGTAATCACTTTCCCAGTCTATTTTTAAGCAACTAATTTAGTACCTTTTCTCTTCCTGTTCTGCACAAATTCTGAGCGCCTCAGGGTGCTGGGTGCTGTACGTCGGTAACAACTGTTCCTTCCCCACAAGTCTGAGCCCCTCAATTTGTTTTCTTCCAAATCCCAGACCTGTCTCAGTTCTGAGGGGCTTTGAGGAGTTCCAGGTTGATGGCGTTGTGTGCCTTTCCTAGCATTCTCCAAATTATCCAGGGAAAGCTTTCTGTCTTTCAGTGACTTGCCATTGTAATTATATTCCAGGTCTTGAAAATGTGGGTCTCTGCAGTCCTGAAGTTTACACTCATAGTTTGGAAACTGAGTATCATACCCTTCATTTTCTTTATGAAAACTGATCTGATCAATAGCTTGCGTCTTTGGTTTTAGGCAGTAATTGTTTTGGTAAAGATTCCTATGGCCTTTGCACCAGTTGACAGCCTTCTTCCTACTTTCATTGTCAAAGTTAAAGTCTCTGCAGTCTACATACTCAGCATTAATTTCTCTATAATTCTTAGTTTCATAATGCAAATATCTAAGGTTCCCATCAAAGCAATTAGCTTTCCTAAAATCCTCAGATTTATCATTAAAATTCCTAGGGTATATATACCACTGTTGAAGGTCATCAAAATTCTCCAAATAATCATCTAAAATCCTGCAGTCTGTCCTCTGCCTACCAGCTTTTTTATAATCCTCTGGATCACACTCCAAATTCCTGTACTCTGCAAAGTGGTCATTAGACTTCTTCCAATTCCCAGTTGTCTGGTCTAGATCTATTCTTTCTGTATAGCAGTCATTTTTATTTCTGTAATTCAGTTTCTCGGAGTCTGCATCTTCCAATTTCATATAATCACCACCATCTTGATTGACAATTTTTGTAGTCTCAAGATTTTCATAGTAACAGTCAATATTCCTGGAGTTAACACAGCTTGGTTCAGTCTTTCCAAATTCCCAATAACCACAATCCCGTTTTCTATAGTGCTGGTTGTGCCCCTCAGTCCTGTATTTTAAATCCAAAATATGTTCTTTATAATGACAATTCACTTCTGTAAGGTTTCTTTTTCGTATACTGCTACAATCCTCATACTCCCAGCTAGGGATTCTATATCCCTTATTCACTGTCTCTGCTTCTTTTCGAATCCTTTGGGGTTCACCCATATTTAATGTGCAATAAACCTGGCGTATGGACACATTCTCCACTCCACAACTCTCTTTCTTCTATGGATTCATTGCTGGGCTGAAATTCAGGCAGGTGCAGCTTAGCTCAGGGCTGTATTCCTCTTCAGATATTTCTCTGTATTGGGCACTCCCTTCCCTTGATGCCTTAGCTGGAATCCAGTAGAGTATGTAGTTATTTAAACCTAGGTACCCAATCAGTAAGTGAGCTGTTTTATCTTTCCCCATCTGGGCTGGAAGGTAATTAGTAACTAGTATCATGTGACTTTCATTGGCAGCATAGTTTGGTGTTTCCCTTGAGCTGGTCAAACTGGCTTGACTGCTTTGTCATGGTAAAGGCTGGAGCCTTTTGAACTAGCCTAGGAGCACTAGGCAGGGGTGTCAGGAAAAGCCAGGTGAAAGGGGAAACTACCTTAAAAACACTTGGGTAAGTGATCAAATAAAATTATTTTATGTAAAAGCCAAGCAGCCTCCCAATTCTTTTTCCTTTTCCTTTAATTGCAGGATCCAGTTTTCTCTTTTCCTTGCCCTCCAAAATCATAACCTCCCCCTCCAGATTCCAGAGGTTAGCTTCTTTCTTTCTCTAGGGCTTTACTGTGGAAAATATCAGGATACCAGAAACAGAATAATCAAATTACAAAATACTATCATTAAAACTCCTAGAAATGCTGAAGAAATGAAAGAGAATTCATTATCTCCTCCCACTCGTTAGATTAATACATTTTTGTGTTAGGGAATATATGTGGAATATTAGACTTCCCCAGATGACCTCTTCAAAGTTTTTACTAAAGTTTAGGCTCTGCCCAAGAAGTGTCAAGAATATTCATATTCTTCCTTATATTTAGAATCATAAAGGCTCTTTTGCTCATCTCTTTCATTTCTGAGTCCTTAAATTTCTGCTCAGTGCCTGATCATGGATGGCAGAGTAAAAAAAAAAAAAAAAAAAAAAAGAGAGACCCAGAGAGTTGGAAGACCTGGCTTCTAGCCCCAGGCTTGCTATTGAGTGGTAGAGTAGGCATTTCCACCTACCCCCAACCAGCACCAGATGAATGAAGCAGCACCAGTTCCCTAAGCATTACCTCCACCACAGGTCCAGATTCCCTACTGCCCCTTCCCTGCCTCCCAGTCAGTGCCTGCTCCTGTTTGGCCCAAATAAGAACTCTAAAATACCACTAGGCCCCACAGGTCTGATGCCCTTTTCTAGCAAGATCTGAATTCCATCCTCCCTAACAGAGATCAATTTATATTTTAAATATTTTCCCTCAATAAAGTTCGCTTGCTTTTCTTTTCTCTGCTAGCTCCCATCTCATGCTATATTCAGTACTGCGGCATTCTCCCTGCCTGTACCCTGGTGTCCCAAACAACTCAAATTACATTAAGACAGGCAAGAACTGCTGTAACTCTTGAGGGATAAGAGATATGGCAGCAGTGAAAGAGGCAGTGCCCACCTTCCCACCCTCGCCCGCCTCAAGCTGCATTATATCCCCATCAAGTTGCCACATGGCCATCAATACATAGTGCTGCCTTTTTTTTCTGTTATGTTTTTATATGCATAAATTATTAGAGAAAGAATGGATCAAGTATGAGCTATGAAAAGCCAGAATACACAGTTTCTAAAACTGGAAGCCAGAGCAGAGTCTGCCAGTGGCCATAGCAGCAGGCTCAGTGAGGAGCCACCCCCAAACAGCAACTTGATTAAGCTAGCCTAGCAATGAATTAACCTAGCAGCCAAGATACCAAGTCCTGCAAGGAAAAAGTGAACTTGGTAAGAGTGTGGAGTTGATAGTCACAACCATTTTGTGATTCTCCTATTCCCGGGATGGAGGCAGTAGAAGAGAATGAACTCCTGGTTTTAGAGGTTTTTTTGTACTTCAGGTCTTGCTATATGTTCATAGTATATATCCCTCTGTAAAAACTAATGTTAATTAGTTAACTGATATTGAGGAGAGAAAATTATCAAAATAATTTTAGGGTAGTAATCAGTGGTTAGATGATCTTCAGTAACTGAGCTGATTAATATTGAGAGGAATTCAGTGATCTGAGTTCATGAAGGAACCTTCAGGGTTACCCATAGAATCCTGATGGGAGACATAATTGCCTTCCTGAGACCTGCCATTACCAGTTTAAGTGAGAGGTGGAAGAGCAACTCCAGAGCTAGCAACACATTTGCAGAACTTTTTGGTTATGATGTAGTTTGCTATTTGCTTCAGTTCTTTATACCTTCTATAATCACTAGGCTCTAAGAATAACTCGGACATAACCAGAGATTAATAACTTTCTTCACAAATGAAATTCCTCTGCTGGCAGTTAGTTCAGATGAGGCGGTACTACGGCTGAATTCATAGGATACCCTTTATTCCCTCTCCTAACCACCAATGCCACCATCCACAGTGCACTGGTCACTTCTGCTCTGCCCTACTTCTTCCCATTGAGGAAGGGAAGGGAAGACTAATGTCAATGAATCACTAATAATGTCTGTCTACCTGCACTGATCCAGTTCCTAACCTGAATGCTGCTGCCTTACCATTGGTCAAACTGTGATTTTCTCACCAAATCACTAGACTAGCAAAATAATTTGACAGGACATCAGTGATTCATAAATCATTTTGAGATACAACACAGAATAATGACCAGGAGCTAAAGAATATAGATCCTAGCCCCGGCTCTGCTATTATTAACTAGGTGTATGTGAACTTGGGTAAGTCATTTAATATTTCTAAGTCTCAGTTTCCTGCTCTGTAAAAAGAGAGGGTCAGATAAAATAATCTGTTTTCTTATGGCTCTCACAATCCATTGTGCTATGATCTGTTGAGACCTTGCTAGAATGATTATGGGAACTTTGTTCCCTCTAGAGCAAATGAAAAGCCCTGATACAACTAGTATGATAGGAAACACACCTATTAAAATCAACTGAGAAGAGATAAAAGGGGAAGAATAAAGAATGAGTCAAAGGCACAATAGGTATATAGCAGGAAAGCAGAAGGGAATAAAAATGAAATCAAGGACTTCTGACCCAGAAGCCTGGGTTAGAGAAACTGGAATGACCTAATCTGCTTTCAGTGTACATCTTCTGTGACTAAGAAATGATTTCAGGGTTTCTTCTTCCTTTTCTACAATCTGCTTTTACTATAAGTATTAATCATTTAGTAGATGCCTTGCTATTTTCTGGGTTTATCACTTTTATAGGAAATGAAGCAACTGTCTCAGCTCTGTATCTACCTCCATATTTTTCCAGTATTCTTGAATTTAACTGAGTTCTGAACCAACAAGAGCTTTGAATGTGAAGATATCCATCTCAGTTCCCTCAGGATTACAGAGAAAAGGAGGGAGAGGGAGAGAAAGAGAGAGAGAGATAAGAGTTGTAGAGAAGGAAACATGATGGCGAGCCCAATTTTCTTCTCTTTGCTCAGTCTTAATATCTCTTTACTTTCCATAAAAGGAATCTCCTGCTGCTCCTCATACCAGTAACTATCTTTCCCTCTGCTGCTTTAGGGGACTGGATATCAGGGCATAATGTTTCCATTATATCTCACAGTATTCTGTTCCTCAATACCATGTAAGAGCCTACTTAGGTTCTCCAAAGCTCAATTTTTTTCATCTATAAATAATTAACTTGGACTAGGTGGTCTCTAGAGTCTTTTTAGTCATGTCCTTCTCTATGATTTTATAATCTTATATCTAAAAACTAGAAAGAAAAATTGTTATGCAATGCCCCCCCCAAATAAGCCTCCAAATGAAATGTATTTAAAGCCAATTACCTACAAATAAAATCCTGTTATCTAAAATATGAAGCAGGTTGATTTAAACCAAACCATCTGAGTTTGATTATGATATGAAAAGTAGTTCAAGAACTTTAAGAAATCAAGTTAAATAGGAAGAAATGTTTGCTTTTTGGTTTTCTGGTTAAGCTTTCATTAGAATGTGTTGCCCCACATATGAAAGCATATAAAATCCGACATTAAGGTGAATAACAGAGGATGAGTGCAAAGGCGACCAATATTTTGTGTATTAAGCCCTTAAGGAGGGATCCATCAGATTCATCTTGAGGTAAATTCAGCACAGTCTATCTCATAAGAAGCAGGCTGTTCAGAAGAGAAAGAAGAGGATAAGTTTAGTCTCGGATTATCTTGGATCTGAAAGACCAAAGAGGTTAGAGCTCATTCTAATCTAGAAGTTTAAATCAATCAGTCAATAAATATGAAAGATGTTAGAGAAACGAAATGTGAGAGTGAGGAGTCAAGGATGACGACTAGGTTGTAAGCCTCAGTGACTGGGAGGAGGAGGGCTGTGCTACAGTAATGGGGAAGTTCAGAAGGGGAGGGAGGAGGTAGGAAAGATAATGAGTTCAGTTTTGGACATGTTGAGTTTCAAAAGTCTACAGGATATCCAGTTCAAGATGTCCATTTGAAGATAAAAAACTAGAGGTCAGCAGAGAGGTCAGGGTGAGACAAACAAATCTGAGGATCATCAGTATAGAGATGATTGAATCCATGGGAGAAGTGAAGATAACCAAGTGAAACAGTACAGAGAAGAGGGCTCAGGACAAAGCCCCGTGAGTCACTCGTGGTTAGTAGGCATGACCTGGATGGGAGATCCTGCAAAAGAGACTGAAGAACGGTCAAACAGGCAGGAGGAGAACCAGGACAGAATGACAAGAAGACTGAATTAAGGAGAAGATGGTAACTGATAGTATCAAAGGCTGCAGAGAGGTCAAGGGGTGATGCCCTGAGGTGATGCTAAAGTAGTATTGGAGGTTCCTAAACAGAATTTTACCCTGAGACCTAACCTAAAAGGGCAGTGCAATGTAGATGGCACTTCTCCTAAAGGCATTCAGACAAAGTCTGAGTAGTTAGGAGGCAGCTTTATTTAGTAAACAGATTGATGGACTTGGATTAAGGAGATTTGGGTTCAAATCTAAACTTTGAACTCATGAGACAATCATTTAACCTTTCTGAGAAAAATGTTTTATAAATATTTTTAAGGGAAAGGGTCAGGACCTGTGATTTCACTGATGTAGGGAACTTTTGGGTGAAGAAATTCCCTCTACCAATGAAGGATAGCATCTTCCTTGAAACATCAATTAACAAGTATTTATTAAATGCATACTACATACCAAGCACTTTGCTAGTGATGGGGATATAAGTACTAAGAATAAAACAATCCCTGCTAACAAAGAGTTTACATTCTAATGAGAAAGACAAGAAGTATGTATTAAAAAAGCAAAAGGCACAAACGTAAAATGAATATTTACAGATATATACAAAGTACTTACTTACACTATTTGGTGAGGAAGGAGATTAGCAGTTGGGATTATCAGGAAAGACTTCCTGCAGAAAAGGAGAGTGGAGCAGGGTCTAAAAAAATGGGAGTAATTCTTTGAAGTAGAAGTAAGAATACTAATAGTGCACACCAGGTATGTGACATCACTTATGCAGAGTCAGTGAAATAGGAGCTGGAGGATTTTAAGAAGCAGAAAAGACAATGTGACTGGATCCCAAAATGAGGAAGGGCAGTGATGGAAAATGAGACTAGAAAAATTGGCTTAGAGCTCTAAGAAGTCAGGCAACGGAAAGGTACTGGAGCTAGTCAGGGAGAACAATTTAGCAGAAGTGCGTACCAGGGCTGGGACTAGGGAGAGAGCTGAGGCAGGGAAAACCAATTATAGAAAGCTGCTCTTACTCAGGGATCTGAGCTATGGTAAAAACTATATGTGAGTGGAAAGAACGGTGATCAGGTGGTCAGATGTAAAGGCATAAAGAGCAAAGTGTGGCAAATGACTGGCTGTAAAGTATAAGGGAGAACGAAGAGGCCAGGACAACACTGAGTGCTGAGATTATGAAAATGCAAGACTAGAAGAATGATAGTGGCTTCAAGATTGGAAGAGGAGGTCTAAGAGGAAAGATAACAAGTTTTGTTTTGGATATGGAGTTCAAGATGTCTCTGGAATATCCAGCTTTAAAAGTCCAATAGCCAATTGATGATCTAGGCCTAAAGGTCAGGAGAGAAACCGGAGCTAGTTGATCATAGAGATCTCCAAGTCATACGCTTAGTGGTGATGGTAAGCTGATGCCATTCTGAAGAGAGGGCAGAAAGCCTGAGAGAGAACCTTCAGGGAGTCTCCATAGCTTAGTGTCTTAAGATTTCTACTCTCAATAGAAATCTACTAGTTTCTTGCCAAGCTGGCTGCCTGAACAGGAGGCAGTCTTTCTGATCTGTGAGTAGATGGAGAAAAACAAATAATGCTGAACTTGTCTAACATCTGGTTCAGGGTGTTGGCTCTGCAAAAAAAGTAGCAGAATTTCTTCTCGCTGCACTCATCCCAGCATGCAGCAGTAATTTTAATGAAATCATTCAGAGCCTTAGACAGAAAACCAGTTTCCCCTTTTAAGAAAAGCTGTCTTAATTGGTGTTAGAAGCCTTGAATTTGTTTGATTAGTTGAAATCTACATGCTAACCACATTTCCTAAAGTAGCTTTCAACACATATTTTTTCAACATTATCTTCTCAATCCCAGGAAAGGGATATAGGCTTTAACAGAGTGTCAGGTTTCTAATTTCACTGTGGCTTTCTTGGAATCCTGCTCCCTTCTAAGTTAAGTGATTCAGAGTAAGACACATTACAAAATGGTCCTGCCTCTCCTAAGCATGGGCCCTCTCACAAACATGCTCAAAGGTATATTTAAAGCTTTTCAGGACCAAGTTCTACTGAACAGCATGCCATTTTGGTTAAGCATATTATGTTCATGTGTGTATTGGTGTAATATTTCTGCAAAAAAAATAATTGGCTTCTTTGGCAATGATGCTAATATATTCCTTTACTTAGCATTTTTAAAAGGAGGTCTAACATAGTGGATAAAATGTTGAACAGTCTGGGTTCAAGTTCCACCTCTGAAACATAATCATTGTATGACCCTGGGCAAGTAATTTAACCTCTATGTGCTGCAGGCAAATTTAAAAAAATGTATTTATTCTGAACTTTAAAACACATGACCACATACACACATGTGCATGCCCATACAGGTGCATATTTGCATACAATAGACCAAAAAAAAGAAGATTCTATGTTAACTGAATTTCCATCCTACACCACTTACCTTTAAAAATAGATTCCTGGGGAAGTTAGGTGGTACAGTGAATCTAGCACTGACCCTGGAGTCACGAGGACCTGAGTTCAAATACAGCCTCAGGCACTTAACATACTTACTATGTGACACTGGGCAAGTCACTTAAGCCAACTGCCTTGCCTTCCCCCCTCAAAAATAAAAATTCCAAAGATCACTTTCAAAACTGCCCTTGTCTTTGTTTCTTTCTGAAGCTTCCTGAACTCTTGTGTACATCTGAAAAAAATTCCATGCCATCTTTTTTTGGCACCATTATAGCAAACATGCTTTCCTCTCTTGACTTTCCCCAAATAACGAGAGGAAAAAAAAAACATGCTCTCTACTTCCTAAAAGAGAAATGAAGGATTCAGGGTGCAGACTAAGAAATATATGAAATATATGAAGAGTCTCAAGTCTAGGTACAAATTCAAGCTTTTTTAACAAGTATAAATGGTACAAATTTTTTTTAAAAATTTGAAAGATTACTTAAATTTTCTAAAATACTGAAATAAAATAAAAATTTCACATAACCACTTTGTGCTATATATCACTAAAGTAGATGTTCACATTTTGTGAAAAAAACTTTTCATGACCTGCTGCTCAGTGACTGAAAGAACTTTTTTTTTTTTAACAGCATGCTTCTGTCTGTATTCAAACAATAACAGTTCTTTCTCTGGAGTATGTGGGTAGTATGCTTCATCATCCTTTGGGACTGTCATGGATCACTGTACTGTTGAGAATAGCAAAGTTATTCACAATTCTTCATCAAAGAATATTGCTGTTACTTACTGTGTACAGCATTCTGGTTCTGTTCACTTTGCATCAATTCATCTAAGAGTTTCCAGGTTTTGCTGAAATCCTCCTGTTTGTCATTTCTTATAGCACAATAATATCCCATTACAATCATATTTCACAGCTTGCTTAGCCATTACCCAACTAATGGACATCCCTTCAATTTCCAAAAGAACCATATTTTTAATACCAGCCTTATAATGCAGAAAATGTGACCACATAAGAAAAAAATCTAATCTAACAGACATAGATCAGGCCATTGACATGGTCTAACATGAGAACCTCTCATGGTCTAGGAAAGTGTCATCCAAAAACTGTCACAAATGCAGTACATGATACCAAGGTCCCCTGTATTATTAAAATTTTAAATTATGCAGAATTCGCAAATTAAACATATGAAAAAGAAATATACACAATTAACTTTGAAGTGAAGTTTTTTGCAAGTTTGTTGCATTTATATTTCTGAATTGTCCTTCGCCCTGGCTTAGGATTCCACAAGCATGTTCATTTCTCTTGTAATAAACTTAGTTTTTCACATAAATTTTATGAAGTTGTGATTGCCTTTTGACAGAATTTATCAAAACTTAAATCTACACTATGACATTAGGGACAGGCTACATTTTTTTGGACATGGCCAAAGTAGGAATTTGCTTTGTTTGACTGCATATTTATTGTAAGGTTTTTGTTTTCTTTTTCAGTGGGGAAGGAAGGTGAGAAAAATAGAAAATAGATTTTTGTAACTTGGAAAAAAGTTAAAAAGAAAAAAAAAAGCAGCAAGGAGAATTTGTCTGCTGAGAAGCATGTTCCTATTGTCTTGTATTCCAGAGAAAGTCTAGATTAGAAGAATACAGAGATGAGTGGAGGTGCTAATAAACCTACTTGGCAGGCTGATATTTCACATGAAAATAACGATTTTTAGCTGCAATACCAGAAATCTCTATTTTATATGCTGAGAACTGACAGGAATATAATGAGAAACACAAATGCACACATCTGGATATGTCCATAAAAATCAAGAAAGAAGTTTAAAGACAGTGACTAGGGTAAGGATGTTGGGAAAAGGGTTTCCTTGGCATTTTCTAAATTTTCTAGAAGTAAGAAAAAGCCATTTAATAGGGAAATAGATAACAGATTAAACCCAATCAAAATAAACTTTAGTCCTCCAAATTCTAAGTTTCTGAAAGACATATTGAAACACAGCTCTTCTAACATATTATAACTAAAATCTTATTATTCAGAGACACATAAATTGAAGCTTAGAAAATTACATATTTGAAATCAATAGAACAAATGCTGATATTAAAAAACATACAGGCAGGGCAGAGCCAAGATGGCAAAGTACAGAAAGCAATCCATCCAAACTCTCTAACATTCCCCTCCAAACAGCTTTACAATAACACTTCAAATCAAATTCTGAACTGATAGAGTCAATGACAGGTTGGGGTAATCCATTTTTCCAGCCTAAAACAATTTAGGAGGTCCACAGAAAAGGTGTGTGACAATGGGGTAAGGGCCAGCCTAGAGACCATGTGGGAACAATAGATACAGACCTTGAATATGGCTGCCACAGCAGCAGCAGCAGCTTTGGGAAATCTCAGTCCAGAGACAGAAAGGGAGTCAAACAACTGCACAGAAATAGATTACAGTGGACCCCTTGCTGACATTGAGCACAGAAAGTGGCAATATTTGGTGACTACTGCCATAGGCAGGTTCTCTGTTGTAGTTCCAGGGGGGTGACGAGTATAAGAGCTGATCACACGGGAGGAGGGGCCCTTGCTGTTAAAGTAAGTACAGACCAAGAATATAGACCAGACGATAGACAAAGAGAGCAGTGACCACATCTCTCACCAGATCATACCATGTCAAAAGTACTAAAAACTTGACAACCTGCAGAACTAACTCTGAAGAGAGCAGCACAAGAAAAAACTGAATCTTGGGACACTACCTCTCTACCCCGAGGTAAGCAAAGCCTAATATTAACATAAAGTTCAAGGTCAAGAAATAAGAAGAAAAAAACGAGCAAACAACAAAAAAATTGGCCATAAAAAAACTATTGTGGTGGCAGCAAAGAACAAGATGCAAACTCAGAAGAAAACAACACTGTGAAAACAGCTATCATCAAAGCCTCAAAGAAAAATGCTTATTGGACCCAAGGACAGCAAGAATTCCTGGAACAGTTAAAGAAAGATGAAAACTGTAGAGGAAAAACTGAGAAAAGAAATAAGAGTAAGGGAAGAAAATTATGAAAAAGTGAATTAAAAACTTTGTAAAAGAAGCAAAAAAAAAATTGCTGAAGAAAATTATACCTTGAAGAAACAAACTAGCTTAATGTAAAAGAGGCACAAAAATTCATGGAAAAGAATGCCTTAAAAAGCAGAATTGGCGGGGTGGTGGAGCCAAGATGGTAGCATAGAAACAGGAAAATTCCATGTGTTCCCCCCACAACCACCTCAAATACCTATAAAATATGACTCTAAACAAATTTTAGAGCTATAGAACCCACAAAGCGACAAGAGAGAAACAAATCTCCCACTGCACAAGAAGTGTCCATCATAGCGCACTGGGAGCAGAGCACAGACCTGCATGAGCTGCAGTTTTAGCCACATGGCAACCCGGATCAGTGGAGGCTAGAGCAGACCTCAGGAGAGGTCTGTGGCAGCTGTGGCAGTCTCCAGACTTATGCAATTTCCAGAATTATCAAACAATAAGTGTGTACAGGAAGGCAAAAGGGAATGGGTCAACCTTACTCTCACTGAATTTGGCTTAAGGAGGAAATAACATGCACACTAAATTGGGTATCTTACTCTACAGGAAAGTAGGGGAGAAGGGGATAAGACGGGGGATGATAGATGGGACAGCAGATTCAGGGGGGAGGGTAGTTAGAAGCACACGCTTTTGAAAAAGGACAGAGTCAAAGTAGAAAATAGAACAAGTGAGAGGCAGGATAGGATGGAGGGTAATATAGTCAGTCTTTCACAATATGACCACTATGGAAATGTTCTGTGCAACTACACATGTACAATCCATACTGAATTGCTTATCTTCCCAGTAAGGGTGAGTGACAAGGGAAGAAGGGAAAGAATCTGGAATTGAAAGTTTTAAAATAAAAATGTTTTTTAAAAGTATTATTATTATTATTATTATCATTATCATTATTTTATATGCAACTTGGAAATAAGATATACAGGCACTGGGGTATGGAGATCCACCTTTCCCTACTGGAAAGTCAGAAGGGGATAGGGGAGGATATAGGAGAGAGCAGATTGGCGGAGGAGGTATTCAACGGGACTGCTGTTTTGGGGTGGTGGGTAGGGGAAAGACAGGGAGAAATTTTGTAAATCAAAATCTTGTGGAAATGATTGTTGTAAACTAAAAATAAACAAAACTTTTTAGTTAAAAAAAAGCATAATTGACCAAATGGAAAAGAATGTACAAAAACTTACTGAAGAAAATAATATCTTAAAAATTATAATTGGGTGCATATCCTTTGAGATAATACCACCACTAGGTCTGTATCCCAAAAGAGATTAAAAAAAGAAAAGGAAAGGGATCTATATATCCAAAAATACTTATAGCAGCTCTTTTCTGGGGAGCAAAGAATTAGAAATTGAAGTGATGCCCATCAACTGGGGAATGGCTGAACAAACTGTGGTATGTGATTATGTTGGAATACAATTGTACTATAGGAAATGATGAGTCAGGTGCTCCCAGAGAAACCTGGAAAGACTTCTATGAGCTAATGCAAAGTAAAATTTACTGTATACAAAGTAACAGCAATATTACAAGATGATCAGCTGTGAATGACTTAGCTATTTTCAGCAATACAATGATCCAAGACAGTTCTGAAGGACTTATGGTAAAAAATGCTATCCCATCTCCAGAGAAAGAACTGACAGTGTCTGAATACAGATTGAAGCATACTTTTTTTTGAATTTTATTTTTCTTGAGGGTTTTTCTTTTGTGTCTATATTTTCTTTTACAATATGACTACTGTGGAAGTGTTTTGCATGACTATAAATGTACAACCTATATCAAATTGCTTGCCTTCTCAATGAGAGGGGGAAGGGAGAGAATCTGGAACTCAAAGTTTTAAAAAAGAATGTTAAAAATTGTTCTTAGATGTAACTGGGGAAAAATAAAAATAATAAATTTTTAAACGAAATTAAAATCTCACCTTCCAGAAAAAAATTAGAATTGGACAACTGTAAGCTAATAATTTGGCAACTGTAAGACTCTATAAGATATCATGAACCAATAAAACACTAAAAAAAATTGAAAAAACAGAAGAAATTATGAAATATCTCACTGGAAAAACAACTGCCCTAGAAAATAGATTAAGGAGAGATCATTTAAGAAATCACCAGACTTCTTGAAAACCATGATCAAAAAAAGAGGCTAGACATCGTATTTCAAGCATTTATACAGGAAAACTGCCCCACTATCTTAGATCCAGAGAGTAAAATAGTAATTCAAAGAATCCACTGATGACCACCTCCTTAAAGAGATCCCAAAATGAAAAACACTCAGGAATATTATAGCCAAATTCTAAAGTTCCCACATCAAGGAGAAAATACTGCAGTACAGCTAGAAAGAAACAATTCAAATATTGTGAAGCAACAATCATAATCACATAAGATTGAACAATTTCTACATTAAAGGAGCAGAGGCTTTGGAATATGATATTCCTGAAAGCAAAGGAGCTAAGATCACAACTAAGAAAAACCTATCCAGCAAAGATGAATGTAATTTTCTGGAGAGAAGTGGATATTTAATGAAATAGAGGACTTGATTAAGCATTCCTAATGAAATGATCAAAGATGAAAATTTTTTTTGACATTTAAACACAACTCAAGAGAAGTCCAAAATGGTAAACATGAAAGAGAAATCATAAGGGACTTAATAGGTTTAAACTGTTTTACATTCCTGTATAAGAAGATTATACTTGTAACTCCTAAAAAATGTTATCATTATTACAGCAGTTAGAAGACAGAAGGCATTAATGTAAATCAATTACTTTGGGATAATCTTCAAAAAAAAAAAATCAAAGAGTGAGAAAGAGGGATGCACTGAGAGAAAGGAGAAGGAGAGGGTAGGGGTGGAATGGGGAGGTATCCTGTAGCATCAAATATTCCATCAAGATTTAATTTTTTATGTAAAAATATACAAACACACCCATCTGATTAGTATGCAAATTTGCTTTCATCTTTAATAAATGGCAAAATTATATGTATACCAAAGAAGTTTTAAAATAAATTTATGATTTATTATCAGTAAAGGTTTGATTTGTATACCTATTTTAGATACCTATATACCCTATATATGAACTAGGAGATCACTGTGTACAGTGACAGCAGTATTGTAATGATGATCAACTGTGAAAAACTTGGCTACTCTGATCAAGCCAATGATCCAAGACAATTTCAAAGATTCATGATGAAAAAAAATTCTTTCTACCTCCCAAGAAAGAACTGATGAACTCGAAGTACAAATTGAAGTATAATCTTCATTTTTTTTTTGCTTTTTTGTGAGATGTCTAATATGTAAATGTTTTGAGTGACTTCACATGTATAACTGACACCTTTTTTCTTGCTTTCTCAGTGGGTGGGTAAGGCTGAGAGGGAGAGAGAATTTGGAACTCAAAATTTAGAAAGAAAATGTTAAAAATTAATACCTTAGGGGCGGCTAGGTGGCTCAGTGAATAGAGCACCGGCCCTGGAGTCAGGAGTACCTGAGTTCAAATCCGGCCTCAGATACTTAACACACACACACAAAAAACTAGCCGTGTGACCTTGGGCAAGTCACTTAACCCCAACTGCCCTCCAAAAAGCAAAAAAAAAAAAATTAATATGTTATATATTTGTGTGTATATACATCTTTTTATCTACACACACACACACACACACACACACACACACACACACACACACACACAGAGTTGCCCAGAGAAAGTATATTAATACTGGATAAGACTGCACTTCCCAAATTATGAAGGAAATAAGCATTTATGATGTGCCTGATGCATGCCAGGCACCGTCCACAACCACCCTGCGAAGTAGCTGCTATTAATAACCCCTTTTTGCATCTGAAGAAACCGAGGCAGCAACTACCCGGTTCCGAGCCCGGATTTAAGCTCAGATCTCGCTGCCCCCCGTACCTCACCAGCTGGGTTGAACACACACACGTTCACACATATACACCACACGCGCACTCTCAGACATGCATCAACTTCCACAGGGAAACATGTGAGAACGAAGGGCCTGAGGAGGCCTCTGAGCAGGATAATGTGGGGAAGTTAACAGTCAACAGCAAAACTAGCTTCTTGTTCCTGAAAGTTAGATGAAAAGGCGGGGAGAAAAAGTCTACCCGGTGCAGGAATACAACACGCCCACGCCCTGGGTTGCTTGTGGGGGCCCTAAAGGTGGTTGGGTCCCCGGCACGTGACACACAGCAACCAATGCCGGGGGTCTGCCTCTAGAGACAGCTGGTTGGTTGGTCCCTCGGGTCACGTGCCTTCCGGCTGCCTTCCTCTGACCGCCCCTTGTCGTGTGGCCTGATCTAGAAGAGGAGGGTATTCCTTGGGGTCTGCTCCTGGGCAATACCCAAGCGGCTTACAAACTGCGGTGAGAATGTGGCGGCTGTTATACCATAAGAAATGACGAAGCTATGTTCAAAGAACCCTGACAAGGACCAAAAGGAGCAGGCCCAGAACAGCTGAGCTGACAACGTACAGAACCACCGCTGTTTCTGATCCAAGGCTCTCCGAGGCCGCCCCTGCCCGTCTCCTAAGGGGGAGCTGCCGTGCACGGTGCACGGTGGTGTTTTGGGCTGGCTACCGTGGGGATCTGTTTTTCTTCCCTATACATGTTATCAAGATATTCCCCTCATGATGTATTTTATTCTCTTGTGGATATGTGCGCTTTCAAGCTTGAACATTCAAGTCAAAATTATTTTTTGGAAATCAGGAATACATGTTTGCAATTATTCCTCATTTCCATGGTACTTTCCGTACTGTTGGAAACTGTCCATCAGAAAATGATGCATCAATAAATTACTTCGTGGCCTAAAATGAACAAAACAATTACAGAGTGCTTACTATATACTCATTATTGCCACAGTTAGCTTGTATGTAAAAAAATATAAAGACTTCAAAATTGTGTTTTGCTTATATCTAAAATTCTTTGAAAACAATCGGGGACCAATCATCAAAACAACCTAATAATGGCTAACAGAGTAGAACATAGGAATTATTAGGTACACAACACACAGTAGTAAATGACCATAGCAATCTAGTTTTTTACAAACATATCTACTGTGCCAACCTCGCTGCCCTATATATTTACATATTGAATACATTTTTAGGGCTGGAGCTATAGCCTTAGAAAATACACAGTTCTAACTCCTTGAGACTCAGATGACGGCACTAGCTCACGGTCTCAGAATAAGCAGGATTTGAACATTAGTGCTCTAACTCAAAATCCAGTGCTTTTGGGGAGGAAGACCCATATGTACAAAAATATTTATTGCAGCTCTCTTTGTGGTGGCAAAAAACCGGAAATCAAGGGGATGCCCATCAACTGGGACATGGCTAAACAAGTTATGGTATATGAATGTAATGAAATACTGTGTTATAAGAAATGGGGAGGAGACCATCTTCATACTTACCTAGAGAGCCATATTATACAAACTGATGCTAAGTGAGAAGAGTAGAACTAGGAAAAATTTGTACACAATCACAGACACATCGTACGTGTGATGACCAGCCTTGATAAACTGGATTCTTCTAACCAACGCACAGCTATAAGACAACTCTACAATTCTCAGGATGGAAGAAGATATCTACATACAGAGAAAGATCTAGAAAGAACAGAGTTTAAATGGAGACTGAAGCAATCTACATGCTATCGTTCTTTTTCATGTTTGTTTTTCTTTCTTTTTCCCATTGTTTACTCCATTGGTTACAACCCTTCTATACAACCAGACTAATGTCCAACATGAAAGTATTTGCAGATCCTATACTTGACTACATGCCACCATGGTGGGGGAGGGGGGAGGAGAAAATTTGAAACTCAAGGGATTTTGGAACTGAATCTTGTAAACTAAAAGTAAATAAATCAATTTAATAATAAAAAAAAATGCAGTGCTTTTTCCAGTACAACAAAATACTCACCCATCAGATTTTAGAAATAGTATCATCTGAACATGACTAGATCTCAGTCTACTGATCAACAACTGGGACCTTATCATCCTTCTAAACTCTACAGAATTATGCTTTACTGCCTTAATATGCTATATTACATTTCTAAACACTCCCTAATTCTCCCCATATAACATATAAAAAACAACAAATTTCTCACTGGAAAAAGGGGGGTGGGGAGAGGACAAGATAGGGAATTCAGCACATGCAGGTACAAAAGAACTTTCATGACTCCAGAACTCAGAGGATCATAGATTTAGGTCTAGAACAGATCCTAGAGGACACTATGTCCAATCCTCTCATTTAAGAGATAAGGAAAGCAAAGCATAGAGAGAGTGAGTAACTTGCTCAGCATCACATAGCTTATATCTGAGGAGAGCTATGAGCCCAGGTTTCTTTATCCCAAGTGGAGAGTTCTCTAAGTCTAGCGCTTCAGGGACTACTTCACATTGCTTTTCTTAGTATCCCAAGAAGCAATGGTGATTTGGCCATACCTGCTACCCTCAAAGAGCCTGAAAGGACTTATGTAATCACTTCTCTAAGACTGGTAAGCATGGGGTTTACCTTGCTATCCTTTACTTAGAGATGACAAAGAAAGGTGGGTATCTTATATCAACAGCCTGGGAAAGAAAGCTGGGAAGCAGTTACAGAACTAGGTCTCTGTAGGTTCTGGTACAATTGTGAAGGCAGCCCAGCCACTGCTGCTGCCTGAGCCCAAGTTATAGGACTATAGAACTGCAAAGGTCAAAGGCTACGGCTACCACTGAAAAGCTCTGGATGTGGTCAACTCCTGACCTATCTGGCATGGCTATCTGTGTTGCTAGGTGTCTAGAAAAGTTCTATCGGGTCAGATGAGAAGATAGTATAAATAGCATGTCAGTATAAAGAGGTATAAAAATGAATGTTGTCGTTGGATGTGGTTACAGACAAAACCTAGAGATAATACACAATCAACTAGTATTTACTTAGTGCCTACTGTATGTACAACACTATCTTAGGTGGAATTAAACACTTAAGAGACTGATAAAAATGAAAATCAAAAGTAAAGTTTACCTACATGAAACTCTACTTTCACTCTAGATCTTTATTTAACAGCTAAAAATAATCTGAAATATGAATACCAGGAAGAGTAAGCCAGCCTTGGAAGTAATCATTTCTCTACTTACTTAGTGTAAAAATTTTAGGCATGTGGGCAGAAATGAATGCTGACTTCACCCATTTACTAACAGAGCATTCAATCACTGATTCAACATTTTCTTGGAGGTGGGAAGGCTAATGAACAAAATTTACATGGCATAGTATTTGTACTAAATAGTGTGAAGAGAGAGATTTTGACCTCAGAGAGCAGAATTCCAGAACACTAAGGTACAATAGCATGGCTCAACAAATTCATGGTAAAATCTAGAAAGACCAAGAGAAACTGTAGTAGGGAAAATGTAGTAAAGGGTGTCACCAGGTTGTGTCTTGAACAAGTTGTCCTAAGGTTGAGAATTCCCCATTTCTTCAGACAGGGTAGGAAATACCATAGTCCCCAAAAGGAAGAAATATCTCCAAATTAGGTACAAGGTATAAAATACAACCTGTCACGATGGAAGCTAACAAGAAACTGTTAACTCACAGATAAGATTACTTATAGAAATGATTACCAAAAGCAACTCATCCTATTTTGTGATCTGGAGGCAGTTTAGCAAGATGATTAAGGTACCTGATTATGCATTTGGGTGTTCTGAAGTATCAACTCTATTCCTTTTTTGGTATGTTTAGGGAGTAGGGATAAGGGAATTACTGAACATATGCTTCTTGTTGGTATGGGAAATAGGAACTAAGTAAATATCAGATAAGAATTCATGAAAAGGAAAGAAAAAAAAATTATGAGCAACAAGGGTTGAATAATTTATCAACAGCAACTGCCCTGAGTGCTGAAGTGTGCCAAGAATTGCTGACCCAAGGTAAATGTTATTAGAAAGCAGTCAACCTAAAATATAATCAATGAAAAATAACCTGTAAATTTGGGAACTGTAACCTATCACTAATAAATATAAGCAAAGTGAAAAGTAGTCAAGCCTCGAGAGTAGGTCTGAGGGGAAGGTTCTTTGAATCTACATCCTGGTTCTAGTTCTATGGATAAAAATACCCGAGGACAAACTACTGCATCAAAACAGAAATCTGTTTAAAAAATCATTCACTCACTCAATCAACAAGTATATTATTTATTAGGCATTTACAATGTGCGATGCATTGTGCTAGGCACTAGGGTTACAGAGGCAAAAGAGAAAAGAAAAAGGAAAAAATCCCTGCCCTCATGGAACTTACACTCTATTGAGAAGACAACAGGCATATAGATATAGATAGATATGAATAGATATATATAGATACAAAGTTAATATAAATAAAGTATAGTTAAGTAAGGAGGGCACTAGCTGTTGCAGAAATCAGGGAAGAAATTGTGTAGAAGGTAGTATGTGGGTTGCTGTAATGCCAAGCAAAGGCAACTTCCAAGGTTCAGATTACCAGCATAACAAATCTCATTTATTCAGTGGCAGATTAAGGCAAACATTCATAAAACAGAGAAAATCAAAATAGAGTGTAACTCATTCCTTTAACAAGTTAAGTTCTCAATTCAATCCAGATACTACTCCACCCCTAGACAGTACATTCATTTAGTCAGTCAAAGTCTCTTCTCAAATGGATATTAGTTTCCAATTATAAACAAAGTACATTCATTTGGTCAGTCACAGTACAATACCATCCATTAACACCAAGCACTTTCTCAAAAGAGGCAGGGGAGTACAAAAGGCCATCTACCCTTAAGCTACAACAAGGTTAATATATCATTCCAGGATTGAAAACCAAGGAAAGGTCCTGTCTTCATCTTGATCAAGGCAAGTACTCAGCAGTCCCAAGTTTCTGGGGAGACAAGGCTCAACAAAGCCATAGCCAATGTCCTCATCAAGTCACTCTCTGCCTGTAGAACAGTCTCAGAACCCCTGAAAACATCAGCAAGGCCCTCTTCCAGGATTTCTGTAAACATACAACAGGAAAATCCTCCTTCAGGGTTTCTGAACCAACAGCAAGATTCCAGGACCTCTACAAGAGCAGTCCTTCACCAGCAGGTGAATCTGGCAAAACGACATCAAAACAGACGGACAAAATACCACATCACAGCCATGACTCCTCAGTTCTTGGCAACTCCAGGTGGCAATTCTCAAAAGTCCTGAGCAGCTCCAACTGGCCCTCAGCAGTCCACAACACTGCTTTCCAAAAAGTCCCTCTGGCCTTCTCTGCTTGGGCCTTCTCTCCAAATTCAAGGCTCCTCCCGGTTCAGTCCTCTCTCATCACATCAACAAGTCCATCCCACAAACGGAATTCATAAGCTCTGGGTTTTAACACTCAACCCATAAACCAAGCCAACACAGGGGGACCTCCAAATTCTATTACCTGTAATTACAGTTGCATCTTGAAAGGAAGGATTCTATGAGGTAAAAATGAGGAAGGAGTGCATTTAAAGCATAGGGTACAGTGAGCACATAGGCAGAGAAATGGGAGATGGACTATGAGGAACAGAGAGAAGGCCAAAGTGGCTAGACAACAGAGTGCAATAAGGGGAGTAAAATCAATGAAGCAAGTTGTAGACCACAGATGAGTTTATATTTGATTCCAGAAGCAATGGGAAACCATTAGTGCTGACTGAGTATGGTAATAAAATGGTCAGATCTGAGTTTCAAGATCCTTTTGGCAGCTTTGTGGAGGATAGCCTGGAGCATGGAAGAAGCCCAGGCTAACAATAGCTGTTTCACTAGCAGCAAAGTTGCTCAATTACAGAATGGATCAGGAGGTTGTAAACCTGAGAGACTGAAAGAACTCCAAAGAAAAGTTTGATAGAGGACAGCATTTATAAATAAATTAAAAAATAATGAATAATACTAAACAGGTAGGATTGAGGCTCAGTTGGAGAGCATAGGAGGACCTGACATAAAAATTTGAAAGTCATCTCCAAGTGAAAGAAAATAGATGGAAAAGAGAAGGCAAGGGCAGAGCCTTGCACAACACACACAATTAGAGGTCATGATCAAGACAATGATCTAGTCATAAGTGCCAGAGAGAGTTTAGACAGATAATAGGAAACCGAGGTCACAAAAACCCAGAGAGAATATCCAAGAAGAGAGGGGTAGTAGTAAACTATATCAAATGTAGCAGAGAGATCAAGAAATGTGAGGACTGAAAAAGATCTTTGTTAACTTTGGTAAGAACAATTTCTGTTGAACAATAAGGTTGCAAACCAATCTGCAAATTAAGGACTAAGAGGGAAGGAATGAAGTCAACAAACATAGACAGATTTTTCTTGTAGTTTAGCTGAGAAAGGGAGGAGAGATATAGGACAATGGCTTGAGGGGAGAAGGATCCTGTGAAGATTTTTGAAGGATGGGAGAGATAGAATATTTGAAAGCAGTATAGAAGAAACAGCAGATAGGCTGAATCATTGGGGGGAGGGTAAGTTGGGAGAGAGAGAAGACTGAGGGAGCAACTGCTAGAAATGAGTAGATCAGATAAGACCTGATTATCAGAAACTTGATCAAGGAAAGAGAGAGAAAAAGAATCAAACGGTGTTGAGATGAAGAGGAGATAAAAGGGAGGTTCAGAGCAAATGTGCTCAGCTGTCTCAGAAAAGTATAAAGTTAGGTTTTTACTTAAGAAAACGAAACCCCCTTCTCCCTTTCTTTTTATGTCATTATATATTTCTCCCCTTTCTAGATAGGCCTTCTCTCTGCTACTCAAACATTGTCTTCTATCCTGCTGTTAGTACCCTCTTTCCCAAACTACCTCAGATTTGACTATTTTGTGTATATCTGTATGTATCATCCTTACATGTATTTTGTATATATTCATTTATGTATTTGTTTTCCCCTTTAGAACATCAGATTCTCGGGAATAGGGATTCTTTTTATTTGTATTCCCAGCACCTAGTAAATGTTTAATACATGCTTATGACTGGTGGGAAGGGGAGGCTTGAAGAGAGAAGAGACTCCTTAGTACAGCTTCTGTGGGGGAAGAGGGCAGACAACAGCACAGAGTAATGCTCTTCAACAAAAGGATCAATATTAGGGAAAAAAGTTAAGTCAAAGCAGCAGTAATGTCCTAAAATACAGAAGGATACAAAGAAAATACAGAGGTATGAAGGGGTCAGAGGTCACAAGGACAAAGAATAGGGAGGTATGCCTTTGTGAGGAAACCACCATGTTAACTGTATTTTAATTTTTTTTTCTATTCAATTTAAACTGTTTAAAATATTTAGCAGGAAGAATTTCCTGACCCTTTAAAAAACTTCCAGAGATCCTTAGAAGTTAGCCAGGTTATAAATTTCCCAGAGCTGATGCAATTCTCTACAAATATTGCTAAGGAGTTAGTGGGAAGAAAAACATGTTGGAAAGGAGGAGTGCATGATTAACTGATGGAGTATACCTTGGTGGGTGCACACTTGTAATATTAATGGGACTATAAGATCTTCCCCATCCATTAATAGGCCTCACATGGAGCCCATTAAGGGAAATTTGATTAGGGGAGGCTTGTTTTTCAGGAAGGCCCACACCTTTTGTTACTTTGTAATTAGGCAGCAGGTCATGAGGGTTGTGATACCCTCTGACTTGGAAGAAGTAAATATATACTCTGAGGTTAACATTTTGCTTTGGGGCTGAGTCATTGGAAGAGTGTTCCTGTGATTTGCCCAGATGAGACTCTCAGTAGCTGTAATGGTAATGGAATCTGGAGATGCCCCTGTATTGGCTTGGTTTTTGGGTTGAGTGTTAAAACCCAGAGCTTATGAATTCCACTTGTGGGATGAACTGAGAGGGATGAACTGGGAGGAGCCATGAATTGGGAGAGGGACCCAAGCCAAAAGAAGGCCAGAAGGACTTTTGGGAGAGTAGTGTCCAGTATCATGGAGCCTGAGCTGCTGAAAGACTGCTAAGGGCCAAGTGGAACTGCCCAGGACTTTTGAGAACTGCCACCCGGAGTTGCCAAGAACTGAGGAGGCATGGCTGTGATGTCGGTATTTTGTCTGTTTTGATGTTGTTTTGCCAGATTCACCTGCTGGTGAAGGACAGTGCTGCTCTTGTAGAGGTCCTGGAACCTTGCTGTTGGTTCAGAAGTCCTGAAGGAGGATTTTCCTGTTGTATGTTTACAGAAATCCTGGACAGACTTGCTGATGTTTTCAGGGGTTCTGGGATTGTTCTACAGGCAGAATGTGACTTGATGAGGACATTGGTTATGGCTTTGTTGAGCCTTGTCTCCCCAGGAACTGAGATTGCTGAGTGCTTGCTTCCAGTCAAGATGAAAAAAACCCCTTTCCTTGGGTTTTCAATGCTGAGATGATATTCTTAACCTTGTTATAGCTTAAGGGTGGATTGCCTTTTGTGCTCCCCTGCCCCTTTTGAGAAAGTGCTTGGTGTTAATGGATGGTATTGTAATTCAGTAGTGTCCAGGGGTGGGAAACCTTTGGCCTTTTTTGGTGCTCTGTGATTGACTAAATGAATGTACTTTGTTTATGATTGGAAACTATTCTCCATTTGAGAAGAGACTAAATGAATGTTTGGGGGGGGGAGGGTTACTTTGACTACTGATTCTGCAGTGGGATACTTGGACCTTGGTACTTAGCAACTGAATTGAGAACTTACTTGCTAAATGAATGAGTTACACTGTATTTTTACTTTGTTCTGTGAATGTTTGCTGAATAAATGGGGTTTGCTATGCTGGTAATCTGAACCTTGGAAGCTGCCTTTGCTTGGCATTACAGTAGCCTTTAAGGAGTACTCCCCAAGCCCCCCACACTATGGTGACCCCAACACCCATTTCTTTACTGGCTTTGCAGTTTGACTGAGAGAAGATATAATCAGAGGCATTCTGTCCCAGAGCACCACAGATAACTGCCACTTTTATGGAATTGTCATTAATGAAGGAAGGAGAGTAAATTCTACGAGGGGCTAAATGAAGTCAGTCAACTACCAAGTCACAGCTAATAAAAAGAAGTGTTCAAAAAGCCTTCCTCGCAACAGCCCTGTGGAGGTAAATGATAACTTGTATACCAATAAAACCCTTTAAAGTTTATAAAAAAAACAATTTCCTTACAAGTTTCATCACTTTTATGAGGAAACTGCAGCTGAGAAAGCTTAGGTTACTTTCACCAGATCCCCCAATTAGGACAATGTTGAGAACTTAAGTTTTGAAAGATCTGGAACTAAAATAGCTGAGTAACAATTCTTTGTGAGAAATTATAACATATCCCTAGTTAGCTCAGTTAACTTTTTTTACATGAATGTATCATGAAGCAAATATGCCAATTCAATGTTACTCACCTCGAAGGTGCTGGAGTTCCATATTCAGCCTTTCAATGTGATAGTCACAGAACTCCAGATTCTCCAGTGTCCCTGCCATAAGTTCTTCATCCTGCTTTTCTTCTAGCAACAGGTTTAGCTCCTCTCGAGTCCTGCTAAATTCCTCTAAGTCCTGCTCCATTTCTTGAATTCTGACAAGCAGAAAGGAACACTCGGAGTCTGGGTCTAGGGTCTTATCCAGATAACTAGAGTTCTCTTTCTTTAATGTATCACAGTGAGGCTGAGAAGGAGGATGGAATCTGACTGATGTTAAATTCATCTTCTGTGGTGCCAAAGGAGGGAGAGGAGCTGGACGGGAGGGCCTCATTGAAAAAGATGGGGATTCAGGTTTCAAGTTTTCGTTTGCCAACAAATGAGGAGTAGATGCTGGAGCACAAGGGCGGGGAGGTGGTGGCCTCAGAACCTTTCGCCTTCCAAGTGGTTCTTGCTGGGTTGTTAGTGTGGGAGAACCACGGACAATATCCTTCTCAGAGCTAAAATCCATGATCGAAAAGTGCCGAGATATTTTCTTGTCCAACTCTACCTTAGGTCCAGATAGGCTCTTCTCAAATTGTGCCAACTGCTCTGTCAATTTAGAATCCAGATCAGTACTACCTTCTCCCTGTGGAAGGATTGGTACTGTCGTAACAGTTTCCTTGGATTGCAGACCAGGCTGTATCTCCATCCTTTTTAATGTACTGCTAAAGCTGGAGGAATGCTCTACAGGTTTGTGCTGCTGGTTTTTAGTCCTGCCAGTCCCATCCTTGAGCTTAGGGCTTGGCTGACTGGACTTTAATAGCCCAGGGCCTGAAGCTGCAGAGCTGCTCTGAAGAAGGCTCACTAGATCCCCAAGGGTTTTGGGCAGAGAACATGTTTCTTTGATTGATACAGAAGGGTCACCCTTGTCCTTTACTTCTGAAGGAAGAGTGTTAAAGCATCCTTCTGAACTTTGGTGGCTCTCTGCTGCTTCCATATTCAGTTGTGTTTCTTTTATAGTGTGGAAGTGTAGGTTTTTCTGTTTCAGGGGCTGAAGAACTGGAGTCTCAGAGAAAATGTCATTGACTGGTTTTGTGGAATCAGTATTAAGAAAGCCTTTGCTAAAAGGCTCTTCACAGCTTCTTTCTGGGCTTCTCAGCTTGCCCGCACTCTCCCTTCTGTGGAGAATTTTGTCTTCTTCACAATCAAAAGTCGGATGGTTCAGAGACAAACTGGATGTTTCAGAGATAGTACAAGCGGATTTCTCTCTATCACATTCATGAAGCTTGTTCCTTTCCTCATGGACTACAAAGGAGGTCTCCAGGTTATTCAATGGAGTTGTGGGACTCTTATTTTGATCGCTCTCATGCAGTATATCTATAGCTTCCCCCATTGTTGTGCTAGGAAATAATTTTACAAATCTGTAAGGAAAGATGCCTATCTTGCCCCTCAGTTTTCCTTCCAGCCAGCCATCTTCCAATGTTCTCAGAATCTGGATCCTATCTCCCACCTCAAAGTCCAGTTCTTTTGGCTCCAGGGCTTGGAATTTATAGAGGGCAATACCATAAGCCCCTAATTCATTTTCATCATCCTCTGGTTCTCTCTTCTTCTCTTCCTGAGCTACATCTAACACACCATTAATAGTATATCCTGAGTTCTCTGTACTTACTGGTTCATTCACAGTCCTCAAGGGCCCTAAAAGCTCCACAAAACCTTCTGGGAATATACCTCTTTGGCCCTCAAGTTCCCCTTCAAACCAGCCTGGTTCAGGTATGCCAATAATGGTGATTATATCCCCTTCTCTGAAATTCAATTCCTCATCCAGTTGAGCAGAAAGGCCCATCAGTGCCCGGGCTTGGCCCATTGAATATTCAGGAATCTGAAGCAGGGTACTCTGAGATTCCCACTGGTGGTTTCTGGAGGAGAGGCAAAGTTCTCGTATACATGATGATGGGAAAAAGCCTTTGGTCCCCCAGCAACTTCGACCTTCTTGCCAGCTGGAGGTAGGAGAGCCGTCTAGAATCACCAGGTCACCTAAAGCAGAAGGAGGAAAATAGATAATGACCCTTCTATGACCATCCTTAGAGAATATCTTCAGTACATGTTCACTAAATATAAGAGAAGCTTTAGGAATCTTAAACAACTGAATATCCTGGAATCTTCTTATAACTCCTTGGGAGTTTGTGTTTTCAATTATCTTAAAGGTAAAAATGCATTATGATGTAAATGTCTATGTAAGCAAAATATTTATGATGGTTCAGTAACTAAATTTCCTGCAAAGTGGGCCAGGATGGGTCTCCTAATACAAAACTGAAACCTGTGGCAAGAAGATATTTGTACCCAAATCTTGGCTTCTGAAAGCTCCTATCAAAAACTACTCAATTCCAAATCAAACATAATAAGATATAAAACTTCAATATACATAAGTACTTCCATTCTTAAAAGCATTTTCTAATAGATAGTATTTAATTTTCTTCTCACAGCAAAGGATAAACAGAATTGACAGTATTTTATACTTTATATTTATATACTTTTTATATGTTATTAAATATTTTACACTTTATTTATAAAATGTTTATACATTTTTATAGTTGACACAAAATGAGTTGCAGAATAATTTGCCCAAGGTTATGTATCTGGTTATTGCTAGAACTGGGATGGGCCCAAGTCTCCTGACTCCCAGTCAAGTTGAGAGAGGACAATGTTTTGCACCTTTTTCATTCCCTGGGTTATCTAAATTTCTAAATTTTGATATGACATACTTTGAGGCAGGGACCAAAAGCTGTAGTGTAAAAGCAAAAAGATCTGTAAATGTGTTAGTGGACCAAGTAAGAGTAAAAATGGGGGGAATAATGAACAGATTTTTAAAAAACTGTTTTAACATAGAAACAATTCTCTGCAAAGACCTTCAACACAGTACCCACCAAGATAACATTCTTTTAAAACAGTTAAGTAAAACTGCCTAACAGAGTGTCACATTATGCCACTTTTCACCTTTGTAGTTTGTCATTTATTAAAAGCAAAGGAGTGGATTCTGACAAAAAAAGGTGAAAAGTAAGGAAGAAAAGAAGGATGGAAAGAGGGCATGGTGAAGATGCAGATAGTTCTCTAAGGCTATAAAATGCAAATAAATTGCTGGTTGGCATCAGTGAAGGTAGTTTCCACACTGAGAGTTCCCCATCCTGATAAAGCCAGAGACAAACACTATAGATAAATCTTGTACATACGTGGTTGGCAGCTAGAAAGGGTGCTGGGCCTTAGTAAGAAAGGCCTAAATTCAAAAGCAACTGCAGACACTGCCTAGCTGTGTGAACCACTTAACCTGTTTGCCTCAGTTTCTTTATCTGTAATATGAGGACAGTAAAAGCACCTATTTCATAGGGTTGTTTGTATAAGTCCTTAGCACAGTGCCTGGCACATGGGTGACACTATATAAATGCTTATTTCCTATTCCTTTCCCTACTGAAAAGCGACTGATCGAAAGTCACACAGACAGTGTATGACAGGTAGACCTTACCAGCATCTCGAGGCCAGCTCCTTCTCCACTAAGACTCTTTTGTGCAATGACAGGGAATGCTAAAGCCTAACACCACCAATACTACTACTCATGCTGTTACAGTCAATATGGATGGTATCTGATTTGCCCCAGAAGGATATACAATAAAGCCAATAGTAGATGTTTACTGACCACTTTTTATATAGAAAGCATTGTTCTAGTACCATGGGTGTCCCAAGTTTGGCAAGTGCAGCACTGGCATCCACTGGACTTATGTGACTCCATGGATGGGTTGTGATTGGCTCTACTGGACAGAGTATGCATATGATTAGATCACAGACCCACCAAAGTATGATAGAGAATGAAAGATGAAAAAAAGAGGTAGATCGTATAGTGGACAGAACTCCAGGACTGGAGTCAGCAGACTTAGATTGAAATCCCCATTCTGTTCTTTACTACCTGATTTTAGGTGGCCTTAGGCAAGTCATTGTTTCTCGAAGCCTCAGTTTCCTCATATATAAAATGAGAAGGTTGGATTAGATGATTTCTAAGGTCCTTTCTAACTGCTCTCAATTTCTGATTACATTAACAAAATAAGAGGGCAGTCACAATACAAAAGTCTGAACTTAAGAATGAGCTGCTCAGTGGAACAGTGGATATAGTGCCAGGCATGGACTCAGGAAGACCTGAGTTTAAATCCAGTTCAGACCACTCACTAGCTGTGTGACCGTGGGTGAAACCTTTGATAATAACAGCACCTACTAGGTGCTATTAAGATATATTATGATAGAAGACACTAATCCTATCACTAACATTACTATGACCCAAGGCCCAGAAGAAGTGATCAGCAGCTACTTCCTCCAACAAGAGCTTATCAGTTGTTGCAGTTGTAATGGCCTAGAAGGCATTCTCAGGTTGATTCCGGGCCCCTTTGAGGGGATGCCAGTTTATTGCTCACTGTATGGCTAAGACTTTAAGCTAAGATAGGATCTCTGCCCTCCAATATCTCCTTTGGTTGCTGGAGGCTTCCAGTTTCTAAATGGAGTAATGGTAGGGCGGTCAGGCCAACATGAGCAATGTAGTCCTTGCGTAAGTTCTTCACTGTAGCAAGAAACTCTCTAAGGTCATTCCCACTGGCTCGGGCGTGTCTCTTGGCATGGAGAGGAAAGTTTGTGGTCATTCTTAGGTTCCTGCACACCAAAATGGAAAGTTCAAGATCAAAGTAACTAGATTTTCAAAAGACAGTAATACTTAATATGGACATTTTTAGAGCCAAAATCTTTTGCATCCCTAACATATCAAAATATATACTAGCTCATACCTCTGGTTGGTTGTTCAAAAAACTATATTCTGAACTTAAAAATCAAAAGAAGTGATTCCTATATATACAACAGTATACAAAAATAACCTTATACAAAATTATGAATCCCCATTTCATACACCTTGCTTTTTAACAACAAAAAGCTATAGTCCACGTGTTACTTCTAAAACCATTGTGCTTATCTGTGATTCCTTTGAAATTGCTTTCTATTTTCTTCTGTGCACTTTAAAATTGTGTTCATTGGCCTTCATCTTTTCATGCTAGAATTGTTAAGTCTCTTTCTCCTCTCACCCAAGTTAAAAACAAAAAGAAAAAAAACTCCTTGTTACAAACAAGCATTGTCAAGCAAAACAAATCCACAGGATGACCAGGTCCAAAAATCCATTTCTCTGCAGTATGACCTCTTTGTCAGGAGGTAGATAACATGCTTCATCACTGATCCTGTGGAGAAAGGGTTGGTTATGGCATTGATCAGTGTTTTTCATTCTTTCAAAGATGATTTTTAAAACGTTGGTCTTATATAAATTATTCTCTCGGTTCTATTTAACTTCATTCTACATCAACATCAATATCAAGACACAGTACTTTCACTTTCTGGACCTTGCTACCATGATTTAGCTGCCTTCTCATTCTGGACCTTCCCTCAGTTCCTGTAACCTTCTCACTCTGAACACCTCTCCACCATACTGTCCTTTTTGCATTTGAGAGTTTCTTCTGATGGAACTCATATTCTGGGAATAGGTTCAGCCTAACCATGCTTCATTCTTCTCCTGGCTGTCTGGATTTCACCACTATGCCTTTCTCTGCTGTTCCCCTCCCTACCTTCCAAATTCCCTATTATGTATTATGTTCCCTCATTAGAATTTAAGCTCCTTGAGGACAGGGATTTTCTTTTTTCTTGAAATAGAACATCCAGGCTTTTTTTTTTTTTTCAAGTTATAGTTTTGAGGGGATTGTAGTGATTCTAAAAATCCTCTCCTCATTTTCTAGGTCAATTATTTATATATCAGATACCTTACATTTTCCTCTATTAGTTCAATCTTATGATTTTATTCTAATATTTCTTGCTTTGTCATGGAATCACTGTTTTCTGTTCGGTCTATTTTAGTGGAAGAAGGAGGGAAAGGTTGTAAGAATTTATTTTGCGCCCACTATGTGCCAGGCCCTGTACTAACTGCTTTACAAATACCTCCTTTGAGCCTCACTACCTCCCTGGGAGAAAGGTACTATTATTTATCCTCATTTTATAGTTGAAGAAATTGAGGTAAATAAGAAATTAAGTGATTTGCTCAGGGAAACCCAGTTAGTAAGCATCTGAATCCAGATTTGAATTCTGGTCTTCTTGGCTCCAGACCCAGCATATGTTAATTTTCAGAGATTCCATTTCTTAGGTAAAGTTTATCACTTTCTCTTCTAAGCTATTTATTTTCTTCCTAATTCTTTCTTCCCAAGCTTTTATCTCATTAAAAAAATTTTTTTTTTGCTTCATTTCTTCTGGGTATTCATGTAGTCCTTGTAGAAAATCCTTTTTTTTCTTTTGAGTATTTACCTATAGTTTTTTGAGAGTTACTCTCTACTCTTTTCCAGGTTTCTCTCAATCTAGAATAATTGTTTATACTGGTCAGAGTCTTGGTTGGCTCATCTCTCCTGCTTTCATTTTGTAATCTGAGTTTTGTGCCTGGGCCAGGTTCTGTCCCCAGCTATGCTATTAGAAGGGTTATTTGTTCTTCTTGGTCTCCTCCAAGGTTCTCCCAACTCCCAGAACCAGGCCTCCCTGGATCTTTGGGGTTCAGAGCACTGATCTTCAGAGCCCTCTAGAGCATCTTAGTACAGAATACTGGAGACCTCAAAGTCTCTAGGTGCCTGGGTTATCCAGGTAGGAGCTCTGTGGTGCCATCCTAGCTGCTGATGCTCTAATGCAGAAGTATAAAATTCACTGTGTGGCAAAACTAGAGTAGCTCCCCCGCCAAAAAAAAGAAATCCCCAGATTTAAATGTAATTGGGAACTAACAAAATAAATAACAAATACAGTACAATATAATGTTAATTTGTGATTTTCTATTTCTATTTAGACTTCACACCACTGCTTTATCAGGCTCCCAAGGTCCTATCTCAGGTTATCAAAACCCTGGGGTTTTCTAGATGGGAAGGGGTTTTGTGCCAGACCCAAAGAGGGGGACATTGGCCAGAGAGCCTTTTTCTAATTCCAGACACAGATACTTCTAAGATAGGCATGTCTGTGGTCCATCTCCACTTGCACTGATGGGCTACTGGTATATCTGCATGCAATCACTATTTCTGGTTTTGGTAAAGGTCCCCTTTCCTATTGTCTGGGAGTTTCTTTTTGTGTAGTTCTTTCGTGGGAGAAACCAATTACTGTAGTTTGTCACTGGATTTCTTGATCATCATTCATTCAATTGAGAATGTCAGGATTTTACTGGAGTAAGTATGTGAGAACAGAGAAGTCTGTCTCCATTTAAGCTGCCATCTAGGCCATAAGTCCTCCAGTTGCATGTCTCTTTGTAGTGATAAGTATTAGCATTTGTTTAGTTCACTTTACCTACAAACTAGAAAAGTATTGCAAATATTCAAAGAATTCCAGTGTAGGAAAGGACCTTATCTCTCACTTCTTCCTTAATCAATAATCATCCTCATGAGCAGCCACCTGGCCTCTGCATGAAGCCTCTAGTGATGAAGAACTCATGTCTTAGGTGCTTAGGTACTACATTCCACTTCTGGACAGTTCTAGATGTAGCCTGACATCTGCCTCTCAGCTACTTCTACCTACTCTTCTATTATCCCCTTTGGAGCCAAACAAGGCAAATTTAATCCCTCTTCCACATTCCCTCCAAATTCTTAAAGATGGCACTCATGTACTTACCACTGTCTTTCTCAAGGTTTAATAACCCTTAGATCCCTTGACTAGTGTTCCTATGACAGGATTTCCAGTTCCCTTATACTCTTCATCTTCCTTCTCTGGAGTTTCTTCAACTAATCAGTATTCTTTCTAAAATACTGCAAAGAGCTAACTACAATATTTGCAATATAGTGTGAATAAGGTAAAGGACTGAGCAAGTACCACACTAGCCCCAACCCCAATCTGGACATCAAATCTCTACTAATGCAGACTAGGATCACATTTGCTTTTCTGGCTGCCTTATCATTTTTGACTCATACTGACCCCCCTAAAACCTATAGCCTTTTTTTTTTGCTTTTAATTTTATTTCTTTAGTCTCTTGTTTTCATTTTTCAAATCATGAAATTAACCACCAAATACATAGTATTATAAAGTAAAACAGAAAAAGAGGTTTTGGTCTGCATCAGTAGAGGAAACAGTCACTTTCCTGACTGGTAATTGTCATTTGGGGTACCATCCTTCAAGATGTCACCAAACTTGCAAAACAGGTCCTAAACTAGGGACAAGCAATCTGGGGCTTTTGGAATGGTTATGGGCAGCACTACTGATGTTTCTCTCCACGTTTGTCCTTTTTCCCTTTTCATTCTGTTCCTCCCCCTTATTTCCCTTCTTCCCTGTGTGTTCAGTGATCAATGGCACCTAAAGCTAGGGCTTAATCCAGTTCTTGTTATACAAGGAGGGAGGGAAGGGGGGGGAGAGGGGGAGAGACAGAGAGAGACAGAGAGAGACAGAGAGACAGAGAGAGAGAGAGAGAGAGAGACAGAGAGACAGAGAGAGAGAGAGAGAGAGACTAACTTCTGTGTTTAAAGGCAGAGCTCAAAAACACCTTGGTTTTTCCACAGCCAATGGGGGGAAGCTTTTGGAAGAAAAAAGAGGGACAGGTGACACCTGCTGGAGTTCCAAGGATGGAGCATTTCATTCTTCAGGAGGAGATTACAGTATTATCTAGCTATTCCCATTCATCATACTGACCTCTCTGGGAGGAAGGGAAAAAAAGGGAAAGGTTTAAAAAGAGGCAGCATGAGCTAGTGCAGACCCTTCCATCCTAAAAGGCTCCAAAGCTTTCCATAATTCTTAGCACCCCATGGCATTCCTCCATCAAAGCCTTCTTTCACTCAAGGAAGAAGGGACAGGCTAACAAAGCAGGGGTAGTGGGCAACACTGGGATGAGAGGGAGATGAGTGGTTAAGTGGTGGCAAAAGCATGAGGGAACAAATGGGTATTGGTGACCTAAAGCCTGTATGTTATGAGAGTAATAATTTAAGATTCTGAGGAAAGAAAAGTTTTTGTAGCTATTACCCACAGAACCTGATTCCCCCAAGAAGATATAGGGACCATGTTTATTTTTATATTCATAAGGCATTTACAAGATGGTACAGTATAAACCCTGTAAGCTTTTTTTTTCTTCTTAGAAGGAAAACTTTTACTTATGAATTCTCCTAAATCCTAAAAAAATACACATCCCAAATAAAATATTCATATGTAATATCAGTTTCCTAAATTATACTCATCCTAAACTCTTTTACTCACAATGCATGTTTTCCAGGTGTCTCATGATCTATTTCATTTTTTTTTATTTACAAGCTTTACTTATAAAGAAGCTGTTTCTAAATTAATAATGGACTGAGAGGGAAAAACTGTGGAAAAATTAACATTAATAAAAATGATACTTTGTGAAGACAAAACTAATCTGGCCTCTAATTTTAGCATTTAGAGGGAAAGGGATGCAATAACATTGATCTCTGATAGTGCTGGAAAGGAAAATGATTCCTTATCCTAAATGACAAGCAGGATCTTTTTAAAAAATTAAAGACAAAGATAAGCCACAATCTTTGACCTATGCTGAAAAAGCAGCATCTATATGTGTCAATACACTTACTGCAAGGTTGGAATAGGCAACCTATTTGATACTTTTGAAGCTTTGAATTTAAAGCAAAAATATGTCTCAAAATAAACAGTTCTAGATGATTAAAAACAGAACTTATAAACTATGATAGGAATACTTGGGGGAGGTTAACATTTTGAGACTGGATGCATTGCCAAGTACCTTCCCTATATTTGAGATATGAGTATTATATTGATATTCCAAAGGTATTTTCACAATGACACTTAGCCATCTTTTAAAGATAAATGTTTCACTTGAAAATATCAGGTGAGTGCTAATTATGTTAAAGACAGCTATACATCAATAACTAGACCTGACAAACCCTATCCCTTGCTAGGTAGTGGCAATTACTGAACACTCTTACAGCTGAGTCTAAAACTAGAGACAGGTCCTCTACATCAACCCTTGCTCCAAAAGTCAACCAAGAGCCTCTTGTACACACTTGACTCCTTTTTGGAGGGTAATAAGAATCTGTGTTAAATAATACTATGAAACAAGTAAAAATATGGGCAACGAACAGAATGTTGAAATAAAGTGATACTACTGAAGTTTGATCCTTTTCCATTAGTAATCACTCAAAGATGAAAACTGGAAAGTTTATGTGCTCATTTGCAAGAGAAGTACTGAATTTGTTCTCAAGAAAGGTAGAACTTGTAGCATCACATTGTACAGGAATATCTTAACCATGCTGAAGTGGCTCTGAACTTCTGACTTCAACCAAAGTGCTTGTACAAGAAATGATTTAATACGTATACACACCAAGAACACAAGCTAGAGTATCTGACAAAGTCTGGATGGTTCAAAATGCAATCAGTTCATTTCTTCCTGTTGCTTCCAGTTGCTAGCATGGTGGCTATTTACATAAAGACATTTAGTGTATCCATATAGATTCCCATCATGGAGTTAATGGGATTATATATTTCTGTGCCATACATAGGCATTATTTCTGCATGTGTGATGACTTTTTGGGTATCATATAGAAGGAACATGTTGAAAAGAACTAATCTACCATATGCTGCCACAGAATAAAGACCAGCACCAAGTCCAGTGGTAGGTGGTAGAAACATAGATCCCAAAGAAGAAAAAAAAAAAACACCCAGACCCACTCCCAGTGGGGCTCCCATGTAAAGAAATTTTTCAGTTGGAGCACACACGGCTACAGTAGAGAGGCCACCCACAATCCCTGCTGTATACCAGAGAGCTCTGAGGATCAGAGGACCACCCAACAAAGTCAGAGGGGCCACCACTGTACCCATGACACCAGAATAGAATCTCCAAGCAAGACACTTTAGGCCTGGGCTCCATTCATATGATATTCACCAAACCAGCATTCCAGCTCCAATCATGGTTGCAAAAGTTGATCCAAAAGTCAACCAAGAGCCGTTAGTTATAAAGGTCATTAAGGCAGGTGATCAGCTAACTGCAAAGGCAGACAATGATGTTAAACCAACACTCCCTGCAAAATACATATAGGTGGCATGAATTCTACGCTTCACATACTATGGTCAAATTACTGCTTTTTCAATAACCCCAATCTCATTTGACATTCCCAAGCCATAGAAGCAGAGTCCTCTAAAACCAACAGCAGCTCCTCCAGCAACAAACCATCTTCCCATTTGATCAATTTTAAACACTCTTTCTGCTGATGGTTTGAATGCTGCTTCCTTAATTTCTTGGCCAGTTTTTCCATGCTGGACCCCAATTCTTGATTTGGTGGCATAGTCCCTACTGGATTGCAAGAGTCATTGATTTGTCTTTAGAATAGAATTCCTCAGAACAGGAGATGTCTTTGTGAGTGCTGGGTGGAGAGTCCTAGAAGGTTGGGTCAGGGTCCAGAGATAAACAAACCTTGCTGCTAGCATGGTGTTGCAACAGGTTCATTGATTATTTCTGAAATGCTCATCCCTGCCGGTCAGCTCAGCTGCATGTGAGATCTATTTCTTAACAGTACCTCATTCTAGTACTTTGAACAAAGTAGGCATTTAATGTTGCTGAGCTGACACTTCCAACTCTTTTTACTCACTGCTGTCATTCATTAGAAGGGTCCTGGGATTACAGAATTACAGAATGTTAGAAAATGAAGGGACTTTAGAGATTGCTGAGTCTGATCCTCTCACCACTTTTACTTCAGGGAAATATTTCTTTACATAGAAACATTTAAAACCCATGATGACATCTCAGAAGACTATAGAGCAAAAGTGGCAAGTATTTTAAATGCTGAATTGAGTTATTTTCACAAAAAGTCAAGAACTATGTTTAAAGGAAATCCATTCAATTCAAAATTTTGTTCATAATATTATCAAATGAATATTATTCACGTTTTTTCCAAGTTCTTTGTAATAAGTAGCTGCAGTCCTAAGACTGTCTCCCAGTCTTGTTTCACTGATGAGGCTGACAAGGTTCAGAGGTAAAGTTCAGAAGTAAAGAGGTAAAACTCTCTAGTATCTATGCCACAAGTTGCCAGTTCCGCTTGGCAGGTAAGGCCCACCCTACTGTGCCTTCACCCCTCCCCTTCATAGACTTCTTTCTTTCATGCTGTTCCCTCTCAGACTCTCTATATTACAAGGTGAATTTTAGGAGATGAGAATACTGAGAAGCCACAACAAGCAAACACCCTGCATGCTCCTAGATAGGAGGTGGTATAGAAGGCAAACATGAGTCAGGAAGAATATATACTCTTTGGCACTAAGAGACCAAAGAAAGTCTAGGGCTAGGAGCTGATACCCCTGGCCCAGGATCCCATTAGCAACTACCCATACTGTTCGTGTCAGTTTGCACATCTGTACCTCCACAAAAGTCACCCTTCATGCCTCAGGGTGGCCCTCAGATCTCAGTTACCCACTGAAATCCTTCTCTTCCTCCATCTTTGTTCAAATGCCAACTCCTCTCTAAAATCTTCCCTGATTCACAAACTAAAGGGATCTCTCTCCCCTCTCAAATTTTCCTCAAGTACTTCATCTGGAACTCTCTTTTGCCTCTATGACAATATGGTACAGTAGAAAGATTGAGGGATTTGCAGCCAGTAAAGACTTGGGTTCAGATCCTATCTCTGATGTTGACTGGTTGTGTGACATAATTTTTGACCCTCAGCTTCCTCTTCTGTAAAAAAAGGAATAATCATACACTTAATATCTACTTCACAGCATTGTTGTGAGGATCAAGAAGCAATGTAAAAAAGGTACTTTATCAATCTTAAAGCACGAAGCCAGCTCTTACAATTTATCATTGTTATTACTGTCATAAATTAACTGAACACTAAAGTACATTTCTAATATTACTCTTACCTCACTAAAATGTTCCATATAATGTATTCAGTGCTGAAATGTACTGATTTCAAATATGTTCATTTGAAAGTTTTTCATTTCCCATGTTTAGAAGTTCAAAGAAATCATAACAGTTTAGTTTCTAAGAAGTTGCAGTATATGTCCAAGATTATAGCTAGGATTAGCTTCTTAAAATTATTAATTTCACATTAGGCCCTCATAATTGTGGGGAGAGCTAAATTTGAAACCAGATCTCCAACCATATCTAGGAACTAGAAGAGTAGAATGAGACTGCTTTGTCACTCACTGCCTGACCCCTGAAACTCATTTCTTTCTTTATCATAAGAGAAGGTCTTGGGGCGGCTAGATGGCGCAGTGAATAGAGCACCGACCCTGGAGTCAGGAGTACCTGAGTTCAAATCCAGCCTCAGACACTTAACACAAAAAGCTAGCTGTGTGACCTTGGGCAAGTCACTTAACCCCAACTGCCCTAAAAAAACAAACAAACAAACAAAAAAAAAATAAGAGGTCTTCCTAGCTCAAGACTAGGAACTTAAACATGGAAAGTCTGGCCTAAGAGTGACCAAACTAAGAATTCTCTTCATTTTAGTTAAAGTGGTCTTTTCTGTTCCCCAGGCCACAGTTTACCTCGATGAAGGGAAAGACTATCCATATCCTGGGATGAAAATTCAGAGATGCAGACAAACAGCCTTTCTCCATGCTTCATACTGGGAATGGTCACGATCTCCACAAAACTGCTAGGGAATTGTCCTAGAAATAGAAACAAAAACTTCAGGTGTGGCCTTTTTTCTTTTCTGAAAGACATACAAAAATACATGAAGCTTTTCCCCTGAGACTGTGTAGATTTTAATATGAAACAATTACTGAGCACATGCTGCTATCCAACACTGTAGGCATAAGGTAAATACGTAACACAGAAGACAAAGGGTCTATTTTCAAGGACTTCAAAATCTATTCTAAACAAGACTTGTGGAAAGAAAAATATATACAAGGTTAATTATTCAAATGAAAACATATACTTATTAAGTATAACATTATTAATGAGGACTTTCTGAAACACCCAGTCTGATTTTTATAAGAGTAATGCAACCTGGCGAATAGAAACTAAAAAACTACTTCTCAAATGGAAGATAACTTGAGCAAAGATAGGCTTAATCTACAAAGAATGATCAAGAAAAAAACAAGTCAGTCTGACTGTAATAAAAGAAGACTGGATCATTTTAGGAGATAAGGGCATGAGGAAAGATAAACAATGGATCTTAATGATCTTAGTTAGGAGGTGCTGTTTGTATAAAGATACAAATTTGGGTTTAGTGTAAGAACTAACTTCCTTGATCAGATTGCCCCAATGGAGAATGGGCTATCTTAACAAGTACTGAGTTCTCTCTCACTAGAAGGTTTTAAGCAAAGGCTATATGGCTATTTGTTGATAGTGTTATAGAGCGGGTTCTTATTCATGTGTGGATTAGACTTTCATTTTCTGGAAAACCTTAGAGTTTCCTTCCAAATCTGAAATCAGATTTTGAGGAAAAAACTGATTTAGATTTTGAAAAGATAAGCAGTTAAGGACTGATTACAGAAGAGAAAGAATTCATGGCAAAAAAGAAGGAAGGTGGAGATAAGGGTGAATGAGATTAAGGACAATAGGGGTAGCTGGCATCAAATGGTCTCAAACCACTCTCCTTAAAGAAAAAAAAAACAAGGAATTACCAATGATAAGAAGACGGATATGGGATATATGAGTTTTATCCTCACTGACATATAAGATCACATATTTAGAGCTATACGGACTCACAGAATCCTTCTAGTTCGACCAGAGGGGTTAAGTGACTTGTGAGGGTCACAGACGTAGCAAGTATCAGAAGTGAGTGTGAATCCAATACCTCTGACTTGAGAGCTAGTGCTCCCTAAATAATGCTGCCTCTCACTGAGTCTTCTGTTCAAATAAAGTAAGTACTATTATAAGAATATAGGGTACTACTGTTCATTTCTGAGTTTTCTTCCCCTATTTTCACATTTTTTTCAGCTTTTATTTAGTATTTTTAATTTTTATTTAGTATTAGCATTATTAGTATTTTATTTTTCCCCACTTAACATGTAAAAATAGGTTTTAGCATTCATTTTTAAAACTTTTGAGTTCCTAATTCTCTCTCTTCCTTCTCTACCCCCTTTTAACTTTAAATTATAATCTGGAAAGGAGTTAGACCCATTTTGTGTATGGTGAATAAGAAGCACACCTCTTACCTGTAACATCCTCTTTCTTTCCCAAGAGCCAAAATTCATCTACTACTTCCAGCACCTCAATGACATCCCCTACAAATAGGGGCAGTTCCTCTGATACACTTGGGCAGAAGTCAAAGATGGCACGAACCACTGAGCCAGCTTCCATGGCTTAGAAACCTGAAAGGAGAGAAAAACAGTCCTCTTGGAAACTGAAAAGGTCACAGAAACAAAAACTACCTTTAGATAACACAGTTCAAGAGATGTGGGGATGTCATTGTCCTATTCTGAGGGACATCCACGATAACAAGGCTGATTCCTACTAGATTACATGTATCTTACATTTACTGAGTACTTTTTAACCTTTCAAGGTCTTCTTCTCATTGGATTCAATGACTGCTCTTAAAGCAGGAGAGCAATAGATGCTCTCTAGGGGTAGGGAACCTGCAGCCTCGAGGCCACATGTGACCTTCTAGGTCCCCGAGCACAGCCTTTTGACTGAGTCCAAGTTTCACTGAACAAATCCTTTTATTAAGAGGATTTGTTCTGCAAAGTTTGGATTTAGTCAAAGGGCCGCACTAGGAGCAATGGATAGAGTACTGGGGCTGGAGAATGGAAGACCTGTGTTCAAATGCAACCTCAGATACTTAGCTGTGTGACCCTGGGCTTAATATTTGTCTGCCTCAGTCTCTTCCTCTGTAAAATGGGGATAATAATAGCACCCAGTTCCTAGCGTTGTTAGGAGGATCAAAAGATAATAATTGTAAAGAGCTCAGCACAGTTTCTGGCACAAAGTAAGTGCTATATAAATGTTGGCTGTTTATTATTATTGTTGTTGTTTACGTGCTTCCTTCATCATTAGACTGTGAGTTCCTTGAGAGCAAACATCATATATTTTTTTTTTAACTTTCTTTGCATCTTCTTCACTTGGCAAAGCCTGGCACACAGTAGGCACTTAAAAAATGCCTGCTCACTTGACTGACCAAGTGACCTCTTACATGATGCCTCAGACTCCACTCAAGTAACTGAGCCTTTAAAAAAAAGAAATGTCAAGATGTAAACCTATACAATGGTCAAGAAGATGCTTTATGGAAAAAGGACCTCATGTACAAAAATGTTTATAGCAGCTGTTTTTGTGGTGGCAAAGAACTGGAAATTGAGGGTATGCCCATCAACTGGGGAATGGCTGAACAAGTTGTGGTATATTTATGTAATGGAATACTATTGTTCCATGAGAAATGGTGAGCAGGCGGACTTGAGAAAAACCTGAAAAGACTTATATGAACTGATGCTGAGTGAAGTGAGCAGAACCAAGAGGACATTGTACATAGTAACAGCCACATAGTAACATCAATGACTGATTGTGACAGACTTGGCTCTGCTGAGCAATGCAAGGATCCAAGACAACTCCAAAAGATTCGTGATGGAAAATGCCATCCACATCCAGAGAAAAGAACTTTGGAGTCTGAATGCAGATGGAAACATACGATTTGCTCTTTTTCAAAGCTTTATTGTTTTGTTTCCTCTTTCTCTTGGTTCCTCCCATTGGTTCTAATTATTCTTTACATCATGACTAATGGGAAAATAGGTTTAATATGAATGCATATGTAGAGCCTATATCAGATTGCATGTCGTCTAGGGGAGGAGGAAAAAATTTAAAACTCAAAATTTTATGGAAGTGAAGGCTGAAAACTAAAAATAAAGAAATTATATATAAAAACACTATACAGATAGAAAATGCTTTACAGATATTGCAAGAACACATGGGGTCTTGCATTCTAGTGTGTATTAAGTACATGTGGGAATTGTGTCTACCCCTTATGTACTAAGCTTCTTAAGGAGAGCATGTGATCATCACACTGTTTAGTATTCTGATGAGTGTATGTCTCTCTCCATAATAGAAAAAGAGAGAAAGAGAGATTTATCTTTGCAAAGAGCCTTAAAGATAATCTAGTTTGGATTAACTAATATGACAGAAGAGAAAAATGACACATGTTGGAGGGAATGGGGGGAAATTAAGACACTAATGCACTGTTGGTGAAGTTGTTCAATCATTCTGGAGAGCAATTTGGAACTGTGCTCAAAGGCCTATAAAACCATACATACCTTTTGATCAAGCAATATCACTACTAGATCTATATCCCAAAGAGATAAAACACACACATACACATACACACACACACACACACACACACACACACACACACAAAGGAAAAGGACTTTTATGTACAAAAATATTTATAGCATCTCTTTTAGTGGCGGCAAAGAATTGAAAATCGAGGGTATGTACATCAGTTGGGTAATGGCTAAACAAGTTGTATATGATTGTGATGGAATATTACTAAGCTATAAAAAATGATGAGCATGATATGATGCTTTCAGAAAAATCTGGCAAGACTTACATGAACTTACGCAAAGTGAAATGAGCAGAACCAGTAAAACATTGTATATAGTAACAGCAATATTGTATAATCGACTGAATAACTTGACTATTCTCAGCAATAAAATGTTCTAAAGCAATCCTAAAGGACTTATGATTTTTTTAAAAAATGCTATACATCTCCAGAGAAGAACTGATAGAGCCTGAATGCAGATCGAAGCATACTTTTTCTTCATTTTATTTTTCTTGATTTTTTTTGTCTGTTTTCTTTCACAGCTTGACTTAAATGGAAATCCGTTTTGCATGAATGCACATGTATAACCTACATCAAATTGCTTGCCTTCTCAAAGAGGAAGGGAGGGGAGAGGAATGAAAATTTGGAACTCAGAATTTGGGGGGAAAATGTTCAAATTGTTTTTACATGTAATTGAGGAAAAAATAAAAATAAAAAAATAAAGAAATTTAAGAAAACTTATATTATCTTTGATTTCATATCTCAGTAGGAAGAGGAAGAAAGGAACCATGAAGAATACTTCCCATATCTCCCTGCTTTCTCCCCAACCAAGACATTGCCTACAATTTTATTACCCACATAAATTATGATTAGATATAGAAAATGTCATTTTTGCAGGCACGTATAAATTCAATATATATTATTAAAGTGAAATCTCATTTATCTGGCAAAAGTAAATTTTCCAGATACCTGAAAACCTTTTGAAACTTGAAGGCTTTCAGTGTCAAAACATGATTTATTTTAGCAAATTTGATGAAAACTTCCTAAAAAGTTTTGTTCACATTCTTGCTTTCTTATAAGTAATCTTTTCTTTAAGACTCAGAATTATGAAGATCTCTTAGTGTACTACACTGCAAATTCTGATGGCTTTTTTGTTCCTATTTCTCTTTATTTCTTATTGAAATGAGTTTACCTCTTAACAGTCTCTGGGGTTTTCTTCTAGTTTGCTACTATAAATCTATTTGTTACCAAATAAGTTTCAAAATACTTTCATATAAATAAAAGTAAACTGGACTTCAAGAGTGAACCTAAAGGTTTTTCCTAGGAGAAAGAACAAGACTTTAGCATTTGAAGTAACTTTCAAAAGGCAGTGAAAGTTATTTCAGCTGCTCAGAAAGCTTTTTTTGTTTACTTTTTGAAGGGTTATGAAAGTGTTGTAATTGTCCCAAGTCTTACCTCCAGGTAACTGGAATATAGTAATAACTATTTTCATACAGGGCTTCCCTTTTTACAAAACACTACAACCACCTTTACATGCTAAGCTTAGGCAGGAATTTATTTTCCTCCTTACAAAGCCGCTATACTTTAGTAGAAGGCATCCCTCAGGAAGTATCACATTAAATTGATACTCTAGCATAGGACTAATATCGCTGGTTCTTCTAAAGTATTTATTAAGCCTTAAGTCATCTGTTTGGAACAAATGGCACCCTCAATTTCTCTTGCAATGACCAAGTATGTGAGCCAGGGGATTAAAGTACCTCTCCCTGAGAACAAATATACATCCTAGAAAGTTGCTATAGTTACAAAGCAGCTGAAGATTTCTATAAATGAAATAGTTCATGTGCAAGGTCAAGAAGCTGAACCTCAATGGCTGCATCCCCAGATATTATCATAAAATTCATCTCAGTCTCTGGGTGTTACAAACAAAATAAAAGGGATATGTCATCATTCATACTTGGGATGTGTGAAAGCCCCAACAAGGTGTTAAGAGGCACCAATTACAGTGGCTGATGGAAGCTAACCAGCCACCTCCCTTTGGGTAGGACAAAGAAAAGCCAAAGCAGAAGAGAGATGGGAAGGCCTGGGCAGCATTCTCCCACACAGAAAAGCTGTACGTGCCTGCTTAGAACAAACTTTCCTCCCAGCAGAGTCCCCTGCAACCAGTTAGAGCAAACTCCCCAGAAGGGGTAAATAGTTCACGTCTGTGAATAACTGCAACAATTTTCTCAACATTAGGGGGAGAGGGAAGGAACCATGATGAAACTGGAGCTGAACAAGAGAACTGACAAAGGAAACCACTGAAGGAAGGGGACAAACTTTGAGGCTTTGGCACTGTTCCCAAAACACCAGGGACAAACCTTTTGCATCTACATTATCGATCACCTTTGGGACAAATAGTACCTGAGACATTTTGTTCTCTGAAAAGCCCCTGAACACTGTCTACAATTTCACTGCCTGCCACCTGTTTTACCCTTGAACTCACTGCACTCCCCAGACACCCAGAAGCTGGCAGCTCCTTAAATCATAGAACTGATGTTGCCTTATTCTCCCCTGCGACTCACTGCTAGTCAGCTCCAAAAAAAGCATGGAGGAGCCTCCTGTGGAGATATAAGAAGAGCTCCCTATTCAGATGAATCTCTCATTAGGACCTGTCCCTTCCTCAATTTAACCTGAATAAATTCTTAATCACAGAATATCCTTTCTTATCCAGGTCCCTATTATGGAAAACTCCTTTTGGGATGCCTTTTTTATTGCAACAAGTCCTCCTTTCCATATTCCATATTGCACATAGCCCTCAATCGCCTGTATTACATACCAAAAAGATACAATCTTTTCCAAAAATTGAACATTTTAGGGGCGGCTAGGTGGCCCAGTGAATAGAATACTGGCCCTGGAGTCAGGAGGACCTGAGTTCAAATCCAGCCTCAGACACTTAATACTTACTAGCTGTGTGACCTTGGGCAAGTCACTTAACCCCAATTGCCTTCCAAAAAAGCAAAAAACAAAAAAAAAAACCAAACCCATAAACAAAAAGTTGATAATTTCCTTCCAAAAAGCTGTATCTTCCTACTGAAAAACTCCCCTAAATTGAAGAAGAGTTCCTGTTTGCCATCTGCTAAAGTAAATGTCATTAGATGAACACTATCTATCTTAGTTCCTTCCACTTCTTGGTTTACTAGACACAGTACTCCTAATTCTGGACTTCTCTTACTCCACAAACTTAGTAAGAACAATTTTTCCTCTTACCCATTTCTGTGGATGAACTCTTTTACTTCTAGCCACTCCTTAAAAGTCAGGATGCCTACCCTTAAAATTCCCAAAGGGCTTGATGCTGGTTTGAAATAATCAAGTCCTTTTATAATAACCCCTAAAATTTCCAAAGAAATATTTTTAAAAAGGTAAATGCCACACCTCCTCCCCCCAAAAATGTGGCAGGAGGCTTCACTTTTTAACAATTCTTTTATTCATTACAGATATACTACCTATTTCCAAAGACTGCAGACATATACATTCAACTTTTGACTGAGACCAAATAGCTTCATAAGCAGCTTCAGGTCCTGCCATCTAAACATGGATCTGAAATTGGATAAAAGGCTTTTAGAAAAAAAGTGAACAAAAGCAGGAAAAGACACACCATAGATGCAAAAAATGAATTTCTTACTCTTACCATTCAAATTTTAAGTCATGGGTCAGGGAAGAAAAATTTTACAAAATTTTATTAGAAACACTGAAACATATTATATATATATATTCTATACCTCTTTTAGCTTGTATAACTTGACTTGCTCATAAATTTATCAGGTTTAGCATATTAAATTGAAAAGTACAACTTATTTGGGTCACTATAAATCATTCCTCTCTGCCTAGAACTAACTGTATTTTTGTTATGACATAGCTAATTAGTTCTGGGCAGTTTCTAAGTATCAAGGAAAAATTTTAGACCAAATACTCTGCATGACAGAAAAACAAAAGTTATACAGAAATCTGGGTGTAGTATCTTCTATAGTGTTAAGTGCTTGTTTTCAGAAAAGACAGACGACCCCCCCCCAATTTTCCCTACACACACCATCATCACCACCATCACTAAGAAATACTGAATAAACTTTTTGTCATATGGACCTAGAAAATTAGTCTGATTCTGTGAGACATTGTTAGACCTATCTCTGCTTCCTAGGTGCCTTGTTTTCATCCTCATAATCCTGAAAACTAGTTTGGCCTGGCTGGTTTGAGACATGATTCTTTCACATAATCCCTTTAATCCATTTCTTCATGTTTCTCTAAACACAGACATTCTTTTCACAAGTTCTGGAACATGGAGGAATCTAACATAAGAATTAAGAGTCACACAGATGGTTCAAAGGTCTTGCCAATATGTTGCAGGAGGAAATCGAGATAAGGCAATGGTATATTATGAAAATTGATCTTATTTTATTCATAAATACATTTTTGTTGTTTGCAATTGTATTCACGTGGGGAGAGGGGTTAAGAAAACTCCCTGAAATAGAAAAAAATCTTTTTTACTAACAATTCTCAGATTACTTCTGTTGTTCTTCAAGGCTTTCACCTCTCAGGAGGAATTTTTCATAGTACGATCCATATCAAACCATCCATCCTTCAGAAATCAATAAGCATTTACTATGGCAATGTTCTATATCTTCTAACCACCTATCAAATTTGTATTATTAGAAAAGATCCCAAATGTAACGTCTCCAAAACTGAACTCTTATCTTTTCCCCAAATTTTCCCCAATTCAAAGTCTCCCTGTTCCTGTTGAAGATACCACCATCCTTCTAGTGTCTCAGGTTTATAGAGGTCAATATGTTGCAAGAGGGAATTTACTTTCTTCCTTCTTTGCTTTTGGTGTTACCTACATTTATACCTACCAAATAAATCAGTGTAAAATCCTACACAATCTTTCCATGTGTTCTCTCAAACCTTTACAGCTATAAGCACCTGCAGTCAAGAGAGGTCACTGAATATTTGACCAACCAACATTTTGTTTATTTATAACCAACATTGTAGAATATAAACTCTCCAAAAGGAATTTGTTTTTGCAACCATGTTAGAAAAGCTCTCACTTTTTTTAGGCCCTTGGGCTTTGGGCCTAATGGAAGCATTCTCCCCATCTAATGTAAGGGAATGATAGGAAACATCAGCAAATAAAAGCTAAATCTGGATCCAGAAGGAAATAAGAGAAGCAAGGAAAATAACATTTCCTCCTCTAGTTTGTTACTGGAATTCATTTTGGACAGAAGGTCAGTGTCTTTGCCAGGTAATTACATGGGGAATTGGCTGTAGAAGAACAATAGAAGTTTTACTCATCTCAGTAAAGTCTTCCTCACAGAGGCCAGCAGGCCTTGGACTATCCTGTTCCAGCAGACTAATATGCATTGTTTGTTTTCCAACAGTATTTCCCTTCTATCCCTAGTTCTCTCTCCTGATCAAGTTTTGACTGCACCTAACAGTTTGATTTGGTGTCAATTATTGAGAAAAGCTCCTTTTTTTAATGTTCCTACTGTGGCTACATTAGGAAGACTGGGGGAAATTACCTGAATAAGAAAAGTACTTGGTATTCATCAGTTTTTGCTGTTTATATAACAATATGCTTTGCTTATGTCAAACACATGCTAAGTGGGGAGGCCAATGTGACCCTCAATAGTGTCTGAGCATGTTCTCTGAAGCTTCCTCTAGACATGGTAGAAGACAAAGGCCTAGGTTGGTTTCTGCCAAGCCTGTCTGTGAAGGGTACTACTTCTCTAGAGATGGAATTTAAAATATGTAAAATGATCAAGCTGAATTTTAGGGCATGAAACTTTTATGGACCCTAATCTAACGGACAATTTTTTAAAGAAAACATTATCTTCTCTTGCTTGTGCTAATGTGATTTCATACTAGGTTCTACTCTGCTCCCTATCAGCATTTTTTCCCTAAGGAACTTTGTGTTCTCTGGAATGAGAATAGAGAAAGGTGATTCAGTACTGGGGGTGTGGCAAGGCAGGTTCACATGGCTGAAATAAAGATATGGTTCTGATGAGATGTAACTTCTACCCAAGGGTTATACTTACTTTAGGTCTTCTCACATTTAAAGAGATTGGCTCAAACCAAGAAACAAATACAAGGCCTCCCAACACACCTTCTCTTAACAATGAGAAGTCCATACAGGTTCATAGGGCTTAAAGAAAATTTCATTAATGACCTAAATTTCCAAATGGATGAAAACAAGATTCCCACGAGGGTGAAGATTAGGAGTGCCCACAAATTTACACGCAATATAACTTGAATGCATTTCAAATTACCGGTGAAATTTAAGTTTCTGAGTCATAAGTGAATATACTGGAAGTGTCTGAGCTAAGCAATTTAGCTGTACATAAACTTAACTACACAAATTGTTCTACATATAAATTTCTCATATCTATATTGAATATATTTCTTAGAGCATACACAAATTAAAAGTCTAATTTAGAAGTGCAATACCATAAGTGACAGGCTTTTACACACAGGAAAAGAAGTCCAGAAATAGGCAATTTTTATGATAGCAAACAAGGAAAATTTTTTCCCATGAATTAAGGATACCAAAAAGACCTATTGCAGTGATCTGACAAGTAGGCACCATGTTTATTTTCATCCCTGAGGTAACTAATTATATCCACAAGTACTAACTTGTCTCCTGAGGAGAAAGTAAAAAGGATATGAGAAGTTTCTCTAACACTTTGGTTTCTTAGAAATGACTGAGGCACTCTTGGGAGAGAACATATGACATCAAAAGATGGAGAGATAATAGCACAACTAAGTAGATTTGGAACTGTCTATACAGTTGCATCCAGAAAGCATTAAGGGTTTATTGCATCAACCAAATAAGCATTTATTAAATGCCTACTATATGATAGGCACTATGCTAAACACTAGGGATAAAAAGAAAGGTAAGAAGACGGTCCTTCCGTTAGAAAAGCTCACAATTTAATGGAGAATACAACTTGCAAATAACTATCTACAAACAAGCTATTGTCAGAATAAATAGGAAATAATCAACAGAGGGAAGGCACTGCATTGAGAATTGGGAAGGGCTTCCTATAGGTAGTGGAATTTTATCTAGGACTTGAAGAAGTCAGGAGGTGATGAGGAGAGAGGGCACTGCACGTATGGGGAAGACAGTGAAAATGCCCAGAGCTAAGAGGTGGAATCTTTTCCAGGGAACAGTAAGGAAGTCAGTGTTACACTGTAGAGTACCTGAGGAAGAGTAAAGTGCAAGAAGAATGGAAAGGCAATCAGGGGCCATGTTATGAAGAACTTTGAAGGCCAAAAAGAGGATTTATATTTAATCCTGGAAGTGATAGGGCACTTTATTGAATTGGGGTGTTTATTGAAGTGGGCTGCCCTGTGCTGAGGACAGACCACTTTGACAGCTGAAGAATATAAACTCTCCAAAGAAATTTGTTTTTGCAACCTCGGTAGAAAAATTATCCCCCTTTTTAGACCCTTGGAATTTGGGCTACAGTCTAGGTGTAAAGAGATGGGGACCCACACTAGGGTGGTTACAGTGTCAGAAGAGAGAAGAGATGCTGCAGGGGGAAAATCAAAAGGTCTTGGCAACAACTTGGATATGAGGGGTGGGAGAGAGTGAGGAATCAAGGAGGACTTCTAGGTTGGGAGCCTGAAGGACTGGGAGGATGGCAAGAAGTAGAGTAACTCTAGTGCCCCTTTGACATGACAGTCCTTCAACCTCAGGTAAAGTATTTCCCCACAGCCATTTCTTTAATCCCAGCTAAACCTTTTTTTTTTTAAAGCAGAGGGAAGGATAACACCAAAGGCAATAGGGAAACACACATACAAAGGAAGCATTTTTTAATCACCTACCACATGCCAGGCACTGTGCTAATAAGCATGTTACAAATATTTGATCTTCACAACAGTCCTGCAAGGAGGTGCTATTACTGTACCCATTTTATAGGTGAGGAAACTAAGACAAAGGTTAAGTAACTTGCCCAGAGCCCTACAGGTAGTAAATGTCTGAGGCTACGTTTGAAGCCAGGCCTCTCAATCTGCTGTGTCACCCACACCAGGAGGGAGAGGGAGTGCCACCACCATGCCATGTGCAACACTATGAGGGCTGTCAGACTCAGTTGCTGTCCTAGGTAGGTTTTGCTGAAGTGCCTTTTTCTTTTTTCACAAGGGATGTCTTCCTGGGATAAGGGAAAGGACTTTTTTTAATGAAGATAATATAAAAACAAAGACTAACAAAAAAATTAAAATGTAGAATGAACTAGAAATTTTAGCTACAGAAAGCAATGAAAGGAACAATTTTGTACTTTGGGGAGAAAAGAACCATGTCATCCTAAGGTTCCTAGAAGCAAAGAAAGGCACATTATTCAGTTTGAAGCCCATTCTCATTGATGGAGAAGATGGAAAAAACACACAAGTAGTATGTTTCAAATATCATAGCAGAACCAGAAGGAACCTTCAAGATCATTTGGTCCAGCCTCCTCAATTTATAGATGAGAAATAAGACCCAGAAGATTTAAATGACTTGTCCCAGGTCACACAGGTAAGCGGAATCTGAACCCCTCCTTCTACACCTGATGTGTCTGGAATACAGTAGGTCCTTAACAAATGCCTGCCGACATTACACCAACTTTCCTAAATAGTGAGCTTCCTTTCCTCTTCCATTTCTATAACTTGTGACTTGTAAGAAGAGCCATGGGTCAGATTCAGAAATACTTACTGCTCAGAAATGGCAGAGAAACAGAAAGGTTCTTCTATTGCTGGGGATGGTAGAATTGTTGGACTTCATGAAAGGGACAGAAAAGGGGTGTGGGGATAGGCACATCCTTTACAACTTTTTCTGCTGATAGAGCAGGATCATTAATCATAAGAGAATCAATCACCTCATAAGGACAATGCAGAATTTGTGCTGGGCCCAGAACCTCTGGCCAGAATGTCAGCAGTAGCCATTCTCTTTTAATCCCCCACTCCCTCCCACGTGCCCATCAGCAGCGCTGTTACATTATTTTTAGGAAAAGGCACACTTGAGGGGAGGGACTGAAGCAAATGCTGGATATAGCTCCAAGGCTAGCCAAGGTGAGCCTTCAGCTATCACAGAGAGAACAAAGTCACTACTTTTATTAAGTTAAATACATTCTCTTTCTTCTACCTGACTTGGAACTTCACTTAGCTAATTTTACAATGCTGATACACGTTATGCTGGATCTGACATAAGTGATAACCAGTGACCTTGTCACTTTCCACTACCATCAAGTAGCATAAACTGTTTATAGAAATAGGGAATGTTTTACTATTCACTTTCTTGTCAACCCCCTTTCATTGAAAAACACTGCATCTCTGAGTCAGAATAAAAATGTTAAATATATTTAATTTGGCTAATTACAGCTGCACAGAAACTGGAGAATAAACTACAAACTTATCTTTACTCTTTGTATGTATTTTCTTAAGGACGAAAAGGAAATAAACTCTAAGTGGTGAGGAGAGCAAACTGAAGCACTGGTGTAAAGAATGTTGCCTCTACCTAGCTGGTCATGTATCTACTGCTACTATAAAGAGCATTAAACAGTCAGAAGGTTCTTCAGTGTTCCAGGGCTTGAGACAACCAGCAAGGACATCCACAGACAGAAGCATCTGGAGGGTCTCACAAGAAAATCCTCAACTTGGACTTGGTGCTGGACCTCCTTCATCACAGTGGCAAACACAATGGATAAGCAACATCTCCCAATTGTATGACATACAAGATGTCTGATTGGGGAGTCCTTGAAAAATATTATCTCTATTCTATATTTCAAGGAATTGTGAATAATTCTGATGTGTGAATGGGAAAATATACTGTCAGAACTAAGCCTTTAAAGTGGCATTTTGCTCTACCAATTAAATGCTTTTTTATTGTCAATAAGCACAGCAGGTTCTTGTGTTCCCTATATTTTTCAGTTAAAGGCATAATGGTGATTAATATGGAAATGTTTTGCATGAATGCACAAGTATAAACTATATCAAACTGCTTGCCTTCTCAGTTGGAAGGAGAGGAGAGAGGGAAAGAGATTTTTGGAACTCAAGATATTTTTTTTAATGTTTAAAAAACTGTTTATACATGTAACTGAGGAAAAATAAAATATTAAATATATGTTTAAATAAATAAATAGATGCATGATGGTAAAGAGGTGGCAAGCAAGCAGCACATATGCCAGGTGAGCCAAATTCATAATGGGTGATATTGAGGAAAAGGAAGATTTTTGTTCAGAAGTGTATATGATGTAGAGGTAAAAAATGGAAAAGATGGGAATAAGCATTTATTAAGCCCTCCTATGGGCCAGGCACTATAACAACTATGACTTCATTTGCTCCTTACAACCCTATGAAGTAGGTACTATTATTAACCTCATTTTATAGTTCAGTAAACTGAGGCAAAGTGTAACTGACTTGCCCAGGTTGACACCAAAGCTACATTTGAACTCAGGTCTCCCTGACTCCAGGCCCAGCACTCAATCCACTTTGCAACCAAGCTGGGAGGAGAACACAAGCCTGGAACTCATCTAAGGGGACACTGGCCAAAAGACTGGTCAGACTCCAGAGTTCTTTTATGAAATGCCAACAAAAGTAAAGGCATGATCTTGATGTGTTGATAGAATATCTAGAAAATCCCAAGTATATCCCTGGAACAAAAATCATCTTCACCTTCATTAACAAAGTAAAAAGAACAGACTTGATAGCATTATCTCAAAAAACCTACCAATGAATAATACTTACTTTTTACCTTGTTACCAAAAAAGTTTCTTACAAGATTATTTTTTGTCATATAACTTCACCCTCTTTAAGTTGGTTACATCAACCACAAAACTAATTATGAATCATCGTTTAAAAACTTTGTTTAGTCATCCTAAAAAAGGAATTATATAGATTAGGAAAGTTTATGTTTAAATGATTACTTTTTCATGTTTTGTTCAAACTGCAGCAAACAACCAAGTTCTCATACTTCTCTGTTTCTTTTTAAAAGATATGGTCAGACTTAGCATTTGACTGAGTCAGTCAAGTTTATTTTTATCAAAGGCAGTCCTCTCTACTTCAATGTAAATATTTTTAGATTTAACGGGGAAAGTCTAATCTCATATAACTTAATTATATTAATGGAGAAAGTCTAACTCATATAATCCATTTTATAGTTGAGGAAACTGAGGCAGACAAATGTTAAGTGACTTGCCCAAAGTCACCCATGGCATGGAGGGAAAAAAACTTGCCATTAATTTGCAAAATCCCATTTGTAAACCAATATGTCTCCGCTGGTCCAAAGGCAAGGGCTGAAGCAGGTCCACTGAATTTTAAACATAGGCATTTTCAGTTTAAATTTCCTAATTTTCCAAGTGGTAAACAACCTAATCACAATGATTTTATTAAAATACTGTTTTTCAATAACTGTCAGGCATTTCATGATGTTTTGATGTATGATAATCCTGAGTAAAGTATATCATCCCATTTTATAGAGTGGGTGATCTTTTCAATGTCAAATATTCAAGCAACCTAGACTATTAGAGTACACAAATGAGTTCAGCTAGAAAGAATGGCCTCCTGTTGGGCTGCTTCATATCTGATTTAAACCAAGTTGTACCTTAGAATTGACTTGTAAAATCTACTGAATTTAAAGTCTGCAGACATGTTATATGGTATGTGAACCATAATGCTGCTACCAATTTGCGAGGCCAGTTAAGATGTGCCACCAGCATAAGTTTGTAATAATGTGATTATAAGACTGAGTTTAATAACTAAACATTCGTCTGAATTTTTTTTAAAAAGTGGTCAACTGCAGAATATCACTTGAAAAATCCTATTATCTACTAATACCCTAATCAAGGACATCTTCAATGCACAGGCAGATCGTTTTCATAAAAAAAATTATCTAACTTTACATAAATGGGAAAATAGGTATATAGGTAAAAAATTAGTGATGTTTTGTTGCCTTGTGGGGATAGTAATAAGATCTGAGATTTTTTTCCATACCCATAAAATAATTCTCTTCCCTCTCATAAATCTTATAAATTGATCCTGCAATGCCTTCATAACTGTGCCACCTTCAGCATGGGTTTCCTCTAGTTACATTTGGTCTAATTTGTTTGCTTCTATGATGTCTTAGTAAGGAAGAGGTTGTTTTTTTTTTTTAACTGTTGCAGGTATTTTCCGTTTTCTTCCATTTGTTACCCTCCTTCCTTTTCCTCTTTCAATGCCCTGTTTTATCCTCTACAGTCACTCTCTCCTTTATACTGCTTCACCTTCTATCATCTTTTCCCCTAAGATTTTGCAAATGAGTTCATATACTAAACCAGGGTTCCCTTTGGCTGTTAGCCTTCTCACTTGGCAAAGAAAGTATCTGCCTCAGAACATACGATATATGACGTGAACTGGCATCTTTTCACACTTTAAATTATAACTTTGTATTCTGAGTCTTTTAAACACCATCTTCCATCCACACTCTAAGGATATCTTAATTTTGAACGTTTGAGAGAAATTAATCCAATGACCTTCTTTTACAGAAGAAGAGACCAAAGCTCAGCAAGGTTCAGTGATTGGTTCAAGGTAACACACTCAGCTGTCTGTACTTGGTCACATGCCCTTGGTTACATGCTTGGTAGTCAGGAGGCACTGAATTCCAAAGAACAATCATTACATTTCAGCTACTCTGCCTGAAATTTCACAGTAGAAATAGTAACATGTCAGGCAATCAAGTCAACAAACATTTATTAAGTGCCTACTATGTGCCAGGCACTGCACTAAGTGATAGAGATACAAAGAAAGCTAAAAGTCAACCCCTTTTTCTCAAGGAGCTTAGTCTGACTGAGGAGACAACCTGGAACAGAGATTGGGAGGGAGAACATTCCAGGCACCAGAGTCAGCCAGTGAAGAGATGGAGTGTCTTGTTCGAGGACCAGCAAGGAAGACAGTGTCACAGGATCAAAGAGAACATGGGGGTGAATGGGAAGGGAAAAGTGTAAGGGGTGAGAAGTCTAGAAATGTGGGAGGGGGGAGTTTATGAAGGGCTTTGAATGCCAAACAGTATTTTCTATTTCATCTTGGAAGTGACAGGGAGCCAACGGGATTGGGATAAGGGGGTGACAAGGTCAGAGTTGCCTTTAGAAAAATCAGTTTGGCAGCAGGCAGACCCACCACCCGGCTACTGCAATAATCAAGTTGTGAAATGATGAGGGCCTACACCAGAGTAGTGTCAGTGTCAAAGGAGAGAAGAGGATGTATTTGAGAGATGCTGAAAGGTGAAATTGAAAGGCCTTGACAATAGCTTGGTTATGGGGGGGCAGGGAGGGATGAGAGACTGAGGAATCCAGGACTGCTAGGTCATGAGCCTGGCAGAACAGAAGGATGGAAATAAGCAGAATATTAAATCTTTCTTCCACGTGACAGCCCCTGAACTATAGTTCAAGTCTCCCCCACCTCTCAAGCACACAGAACTATAAGAACAGAATGTAAGAACACAAAAACAAATAAATTTTTTAAAAGACTAAAAACTCTAATCCATTTCATTCTTTGCCCAGAGCCAGAGCTTCATAGAGTTGTACATTAGATTCTGAGAAGCCTTCAGACTAACCTGATTAGTAATTAAACTATGGTGTAAAAGCAAGAGTAAAGCCTCTCTGAAAAATGAAAAAGTAACATAAAAGCTCAAGAAGACTTTATAACATACCTTAAAAGAATTTAGATTTCTTAGAGAGAAAAGACACTTTGAATCAGGATATTAATGTAGGAAAAAAGAGTGATGGTAGCAGAGGGAAATGACAGCACCTAGTAAGAAGAGGAGAAATGCTTCAGTTTGTCCAGTTCAGAACAGATCTGTCTCTTCTTTTCCGGTGTCTTCTGGCATTGCAAGAAATCTGGAAAGAAGACATATCTAGACAGAGAAGAGAGATTAAAGAACCAGTGGTTAAAACTCAAAGCCCATCAACTACAAGTGCTCCTTCTCCTATCCTTATTTATCTCTTCCTAGCTGACCATTCCTGAGAGTATATTTGTTTTATATCTGCACATTCCAAATAATATTACCATTCACTGTTCCGTCCATTGGAAGTACTCAGATTGTGGTGGCTAAAAAATTCACTGCATGAAATCTGTTTTTTATTGTTGTTGTTTTCATTAAGAATAAGTTCAGGGGCAGCTATGTGGTACATTGAACAGAGCACCGGCCCTAGAGTCAGGAGAACCTGAGTTCAAATTTGACCTCAGACACTTAACATTCACCAGCTGTTCGGCCTTGGGCAAGTCACTTAACCCCAATTGCCCTGCCCTACCCCTTCTAAAAAAAGATTAAGTTTACCCAGAGATCCAAGGGTTAGGTATACACTACAAGGTCAAAAACAAAAAGGCCCTATATACACCCCAAGTATTCAGTAGTACTTTTTGTAACATCAAAAAACAGGAAACAATATAGGTGCTAAGTAACATATGGCTAAACTAACTATGATGTATGAATGTAAGTATTACTGAGCTATAAGAAAAATGAATATGGAGAATTCTGAGAAATATGGGAAGACATATAGTAACAACCAGTATTATGCTTCAAGGTTTGCAAAACTTTACATATTCAACTGATCCAGAGTCAAATAAGCAAAACCAGGAAGCCAACATACACAATGTAAAAAGCTGGGACAGCTAGATGCCACAATGAATAGAGTGCTGGGCCTGGAGTCAGGAAAAACTGAGTTGCAATCCAGTTTTGAACACTTACTGGCTCTGTGATCTTGAGCAAGTCATTTAACTTCCATTTGCTTCAATTTCCTCAAGGATAATAATAGCACCTCCTGCCTAACATTGTGAAAATCAAATGAGATCTCTGTAAAGTTCCTGACACAGTGCCTAACACACAGTAGGCTCTGTATAAATGCTAATTATTGCTGTTATTAGAAAGAACACAGTATTTTTAATGATCAAGAAGTTTGGCCCTTTGGGGAGGTCAGGTGGCACAGTGAATAGAGCTCCTGCCCTGGAGTCAGGAGGACATGGGTTCAAATCCAGCCTCAGACAGACACACAGACAGACACACAGACACACACACACAAAACTAGCCATGTGACCTTGGGCAAGTCACTTAGCCCCAATTGCCCTACCTTCTCCCCCTCCAAAAAAAAAAAAATGAGAAGAAGAAAAAAAACATACACTTCTCCCTCTCTGCAGGGGTAGGGACCTATGGGTATGGGATATTGCATATGCTGTTGACATGCTGAGTGGTTTGCCTGAACTGCTTCCCCCCTCCCCTTTATTTAATTCTTTGTTCTTACAGATGGCTTACTGAAGGAAGATGTGAGAAGGCTCTATTTGGAAATACAGGTGATATAACAATAAGAGAGACCTTTAAAAATACACCCAAAAAACCAGTGCAACTACTGGGTTTAGTTAAGTAGTTCTGCTTGAACTTGATCCAGTCACTGCCTGAGTATAGTAGTCTGGAGCTACAGCACTAAATCCCCCATCATGAGGTCCTCTAGCAGAGCTAGACCATTATCTGGGGTTGGAGGGTGGAGTGTCTGCACGGGAGACAAGATTCTTAGATTCTCCACCATCTAAGTGAATTCGACAAAAGGCAACCTATGATCAAGAGCAATTAAGGAGCAGAGACGGAAAGAATTCACCTGGGTTGGTGGGAAGGGCACAATCTAAGCTGTGACTTAAAAGGATAAAAAGAATGCTGTGCCTAGGTCAAGTCAAACAGTTCACCTGGGTATCTAATCCCAAACACTAGTCAGGGATTGTGAAATGAAGGCCAAAACAGTGTTCCAAAGACTGTAAAAGATCAGAATGGAAGAAATCAGGAAAATGCTACTTTGGAAGTAATACAAACACCTGTTTGGCACTGAAAGCCCTCTACGACCTGGCTCTAGTCTATATTTCCAGGATGATCCCATCACTATTCTCCTTCACACATTCCACACTGCTGCCCAAGAGGCCTACTGCTTGCTTACTATTTCCCAGAGAAAAGGCCTTTCCACAGGCAGCTGGTTCCCTGTATCTGGAATACTCTCTTTCCTTACTCGGGCCTGCTAAGACTCCCTGGAGAGGAGGGACCAGATATCTCATTTTTTAACTTATATCCCCAGGGTCTCAAACATTAAACACATAGTAGGTGCTTAATAAATGCTTAATGAATGATTGAGTACAGAACATCAGGGAACGACAACTGTCTCATGCAGTCTCCATCTGAGATACCCTTTTTTTATGGTGTTACCCAGTTGGTCATCCCCCCTCTTATTTCACTCCTACCCCAACCTGGTTTCATATCACTGCCAGCTCGGACAAAAAGAGCTAAATATGGAAAAGTTCATCATCAGAAAGCTGGCCACAAGACAATATTTTCCTTCAAAGCAACTAATGAAGCAATTTAATAAGCACAGGAGATGTAATCTATACTCAAAGGAAAATCTTAGATCAATGCACTATCAAAGTAATAATTTCAGAACCAGTGAGATAATGCCAAATCTTTGGAGGACACTAAAGGTGCTGTTTCTATATTTTAATGAGTACAGTAAAATGTCAGCATTTAAACATTCTTATATACTTTGTGTATAAATTCCTTGAAGACAGGAATCCTCTATTGTTCAGCTTTGTCTCCTACAGTGTCCTGCACACTGCATTAAGCTCCTACAAAGTATTTGTTGGATGAACTAATTATTTGCTGCTGTTGAATTGTACAGATACTAAAGATGGAAGGAGTCTAATTTTTTTTTATCCTTAAAGAGTGCAATAAATATTTTTTAAGGGTAGGGCCTACTAGGTTGAAGCAGAAACTTCATGATTTCCTTCCAAAAACTTTCCAAATCAAGACAAGGGTTAGATCTGATAGGAAGTATGATAGAAAAAACACAGTACTTGAGTCACCTATAAGGGTTAGAGACTCAACACCTTGTTCCTCAAGCTTCTGATATATGAAAGCAAATGAGGGAACATCTGTTTCCTCTGTGTGAGAACTGGACTGTAGTTTTGCTTCTATAAAAAGAAGAAATGAAAATGAGAACAGGTATACATATGGCAAGCAGATAATAGATAGCGGATAGATTTGCAATATACTACAAAGAATTAACCAATGATCATTTAGAAACTTTGATCATTTCTTCTCACAGTCCAAGTTCCTCAAGTACATCACAGAAGTCATCTTTTGTTGCATTTTACTGCATATCATTCTAGTAAGACACTGTTATGTATATCAGAGCTGTCAAATACTGCTTGCTGAGGCCCAAACCTGATTAAAATGTAAATAGGAAATATTTTACAAAATAAATAAAAATATGATAGAATATAGATGTTAATATGTGCATCTCTAGATCAATGTGCAGCTGCAAGGATCTTTATGTACAATTCATTTCTACTCGAGTTTGATACCACAGTTTTACATCATACACAGAGCAAAACAGACAAAACATTTTCATATCTATTCTGCTGTAGTAAAAAATTCATTTATATTTTTGTAATCACAACAGCATTTTAAAAAAATCACCTACATCAGTTATATAAGAGAATCATAGAATTTTAGAGCAAGGGATTTAAAATAATCTAGTTTAATCTACAGATGGGGAAAGTGAAAACCAGAGAGGTTATGTGACTTGCCTACTTCCCTGGTTCAGGTCATTATGAAGATTTTTTTAATTAGCTCAGAAAAATCTTGGAAGGCTCATATGTAGCTGAGCACATCAGTCTCAGAATACACTATGATTTTTCTAAGACTGTTTTCTTATCTATAAAATGAGGAGGTTGGACTAGATGACACCTATATTCCCTTCCAGGTATCAGTCTACAGATAAAATAGTATCATGAATAAATCCAAATCTCAGCATTAATGTCCTCAGTATCAGCTACACAGAGAACAATTAGAGAACTCCTAAACTCCAAACATAGGCATTATAGTCCCAAAGTAATCACTAATTATTAAAAAAAAAAAACTTTTAACAAGGAATACCTATTCTTAGAATCATTTTAGTTCAGACCTTAAAGTCTTTGGTTTTTTGTAATACTAGTTTAAATTACTGTAACAAATAAAATTGACCATAAATGCTGAATGCCAATTTTATAGCGTAAAACTGTATCTAGGTATAAAACAGTATTTTTTTTCTATTAGTACATACGGGAAACAGGATGTAATATAAGAGTAGGAGAGGAGGGAAATTGATGGGTCTTTTAGAAGGTAGGTGATTGTTACCACATGACCTAGTTGCCTTTAAAGTGACTACTCCCTTATTGAGTCATTTTTCAGCCAGCCAGAATTTGAATAGCATTTAATGTAATCAATATTATTATACATTATATATAATGTAATCAATATTATATCAACATTATAAAGTTAAAATTTAAAGGAAGAGTTCCTTCCCCTGAAGATGGTTTTGCTAATCAAAATTAGGATTAACTATGTATGAAACCGTAATGTAGAGCACCATTAAACAGACCCCTTAGAGATTCAAGTTATAGGGTCTAACAGATACTGCCCATCCTACTTTCTATTCTTGGCTGGCTCTGTAACTGACTTGGGTCGTCTTGGCACTTTCTTCGTCCAAACTTCCATTTCTCCCTTGGAAAATAGGAATAAAGAAAAAAAAAGTTCCTAAAGATCAAAACAAGTTCCTGGCCTGTCACAGCTCCGGCTCCGACTCGGTCGCTATTTCGCCCTGCTCCTCTGTGGCTCTGGTTTAACTGACTCCCCTACAAAAACGCCTTGTCTCCCATCTGCAAACTTCCTTTCCAATTCCTGAGGCTCTGTGTGTTTTGGGAAGGTGATGCCTCGTGGACGGGAGAACCTGCTGCAAGCATTCCTACGACTGTCACAGCCTGGGGACCAAGCCCGCGGCTCCAGCCCGACAGGTCGGATACCTGTGTCCTACATCACGCTTCGCCCTCTCTTACCAAGTGTAAGGCGGCCCTTCTCCACTCCTCTCCCTTACAACTTCTTTTAAGAAACTGGGGGTGTCGGGCTGGGGAAGAGCGCGTCTGGGACATCCGGCACGACAAGTCACTCACCCTATCTCGGCCTCAGTTTCCTCATCTGTAAAATGGGGGTCACGGTGCCTTTGGGGACCTACTTCACAGGGTCATTGGTTCAGGTGAGCTAATAACTCCCGCGGAGCCCAGCGGGGCGCCCCAAGAAGGTCGGTTACGAGAACTATTACGGCTACGTAATGACTCGCGAGGAGAGTGGGAGTCCGCGGGGCGAGCCGCGCCGCCGGCCCTGTGCCGTTCGAAGGGCAGGGGCCGAGGGCGGCGGGTCCACGCGGGGCCTCCCCGGGAAGCCCGTTTTTCCCCGGGACATCCTCCCTGCCTGCCCCACCTTCTTCCTCTCTCCCTCCCCCTCCGCGTCCACATAGCCGCGGAATTCATTCCCGGGGCGCGGCCCCGCCCCCAGCCCCAGCCCCAGCCCCAGCCCCAGCCCCTGACCTGCGCTCGACCGTGACCCGTCCGACTCCTGCCCCTCGGTCAGCCACCTCCGCCCCCTCGGAAACTTAACGCCGAGAGTGAGTCAATCCGGCCCGACCCCGGCGGCCGGCCCCGCCTCCCGCCCGGCCTTCCGCCCCACAGAGCCCCAGCCTCCCTCCGCGGTCCCTCAGCACCGGGACACCGCGGGCGCGCGCCGCGGAGCCTGCTGCTTCCCCTCTCCCCCGCCCCGCGGCTGCGCGCGCTACCCCCACCCCTGTCTGACGCCCCGCGCGCTCTCGCTCCCCCTGCCCTGTAGCCTCCCCGCGCGCTCCCTCCGGCCCCGGACGCTGCGCGCTCTCGGCCCTACTCCCCAGCCTTGGCTGCTGAGCGCGCCCTCCTCCCCACCCCAGCTCGAGCAGTCCCAGTCCCGCCGGGTGCACGCCCTGCCACATCGGCCCCTCTCCCCTACCCGGCCCCGCGCGCTGGCCCCGCTCCGTGACCTCGCCTTCGTCAGTCCCCAGCCCCACTCCGTGCCGCCTCGCGCCGGTCCTCCGGCAGACCCTCGCTTTCCTCGGCGCCCCCTGTTACCGCTCCCACTTACCCCCAGTGGCCTCTCTCTCGGAGCCCCGCCGCTGGTGACCCGGGTCCGAGGCACCCGCCGGGGACCCTCGGGACAGGGCGGGACTGGTCTCAGAGCCGGAGCGGGGGATGTAGGTCCGGGGCGCCGGTCCGGGGCGCGCTCGCCAAGCTGACTCAGCTCTGGAGCTTCCAAGTCAAGGCTGCCTTGTACTAGACTAGAGTGAGCAAATGCGGGGAGGGCATCCCAGCGTGGGGAGGTGAGCTCCTCGAGCCGGCGGGCCCCGCACGTCCGTGGCATGCCAGCCCACGAGGCGGAGCTTGCAGCCCGGGCCCGTCAGGCCACCGCAGCTGGGCTAGTGAGCCCCAGACACCGCCCCTTATCGCGCTCCCCCTGTCCTGGAAACCAGCGGGGGGCGGGAGGGGGACAGCTCCCCTCCCCTCCCACCGGTTGAGGCCGCTCCCCCCACCCCCGAGTGCGGCGTTCGTGGCCCAGCCTTCCCATCCCGGCGATCTCCAGCTCCATGCCCCCGCACAGTGGGCACTTAATTAGTGCTGGCCAGCTTCCTCACCCAGCCTTCCATATAAAGGCATCTTCACTAGGTTGTGAGTCACAAATGCCAGGTCTCTGCAAAGTACTTTAAAACTAGAGAAATGTCAGCCACTGTCCGGGCACAGCTGATCAGTCATGCTGGAGCAAAGTTTGGAACTCAGCCCCCAAGTCACTAACCTGTTCATCCCTTCCCCACCCCACCCCCAGGACAGAGACCCCCAAAGAGGTCAAAGAAAGAGAAAAGGTGCTCATGTGTACAAAGATATTTACAGCAAGTGGAAAAATAAGGGAGTGTCCTTCAGGGCATAGCTGAAAAATGATGGCACAGGAATGTCAGAAATGAGTACGTGGACAGGTTCAGAGAAAACTGAATAGACATGTCTGAACTGATGCAAAGTGGCACCAACGGGCAGAACTAGGAGAACAATTTATGTGTAACAACAGCTTGATAAAGAAAAACAACTTTTCTTGAAAGATTCGAGACCTCTGATCAGTGTGAGGACAAACCACAGTTCCCAGGGGACCAGTGATCAAGCACACCACCTACCTCCTGAGGGAGAGGTGATGTAACCTGTATTTTTAGACATGGTCTATCAGAACAGGAATTTGATTTGCTCGACTTTATATATTTTTAACAAGGGTTTTATTTTCTTTCATTCTTTCCCTTTTTCTTTCTGTTGGGTGGGGTGAGGTAATAGGGGTAGAAAACTAATACTTGTTGTTGTTGGTTTTTTTTGTTTTGCTTTTTTTTTTTTGGAGGGCAGTTGGGGTTAAGTAACTTGCCCAAGGTCACAGGCTAGATTTTGTGTTAAGTGTCTGAGGTCGGATTTGAACTCAGGTCCTCCTGACTCCAGGGCCGGTGCTCTATTCACTGTGCCACCTAGCCGCCCCGAAAACTAATACTTGTTAAGTGAAAAACCATTAATTTTTTAAAAATACAGTTATTATAGCAATAGTACTAGTAGTAGGTGTGTCTTCAGTAGCAGTTTCCTATAATAAATCTGAAAATGAGAATTGAGATGCATTAAAGAGCTGCTCTTGGGTCAAAGGGGGAAAAAAAGAATGTTAAAAGTTTTTATTTACAATTAATTGAGGAAAAATAAAATAATTAAATACAAAAAAATTATAACTTCTTGAAAAAGAAAAAAAGACCATAGAATTTAGAGTTGAGAGGTATCTTCTGAGATGTCTACTATGTTTCCCTTTGTACACTTACCCTCAAATATTCAAATATATTTGCGGTCCTATTTCAGAATTCCCACCAATGATGCAGATGGCATCCCATCTGTACCTGCACATACTGTGTGACTCTTCTCTGTCTTCCCTAAAGTTAGCCGCTGAATGTCCACCCAAAATGCTGGAGACCTTCCTCCTTTCGTCCTTTGTATTTATCTATTTTGATAACCCAGATCCGACTTCGTGACCTTTGCCTTCAAAATCCTTTCCCCCATTGTCTTTTTGCTGTTCCCGCCTTGCTAATCGCCAACCCTAGGTCACCTAACTACCCATTCTCTGCTTCTCCCAAGAGCTGAGCACTGATGGACCGAGGTTTAAAAGATGAGTTCTAAGGACAACTTAATCAACAAGTATTTGTTCTCTACCTAGGAGACTGCAAAGAAAATAGTCCTTTGTCGTCAAGAAATTTACATGTGGGGAAGTGGGGGAAGTGAAGAAGGGGCAGGTCAAACAGCAAATTACAAAATATACAAATTTAATATTGTTCAGTCATTTCTGTAACGAGGGAAGTCATTGAGGGGATTAGGAAAGATCTACTGGAGGAGACGGGCTTTGGAAGGACACTAAGAATTCTGAGGGTAACTAAGTGGCCAAGTGGATGGAGGACCAGTCCAGAAGTCAGGAAGATCTGAGTTCAAATGTGACGTCAGACATTTGCTAGCTGTGTGACCCTGGGAAAGTAGCTTAGCCCTGTTTGCCTCAGTACCTCATCTGTAAAGTGAGCTAGAGAAGGAAATGGCAAACTACTCCAGTATCTCTTCCAAGAAAACCCCAAATTGGATCTCGAAAAGTTGGATACTACTGAAATGCCTCAACAACAATAAGGACAAATGAAATTCTAATGTAACATATATGACTGGGCACACTCTCAGGACCAGTTGGCCTGCTACATTGTACCCACCACAGGATTCTCCAGTACCCCTCATCAGCTTTGTTACTCCCATTTCAGGGGTGCAATGGCCAGCGCCCCCAGTTTTACTTAACTCAACATCAAGTTAGCTTACAAAGGGGTTTACTTCAAAAATATAATGACATTTTCCCCCAACACCTTGGGCATAATTCCCTTCCCCTTCTCACCCCTCAATACCACTTTGGTCTCTGTGGAAGGAGAAATTAGCCCCATAGTTTAGCTCAGTTCCTACAGAGTATTATTTCCACTACAAGTTCAAGTCCAAAACCCAATTGAGCTGGCTAGCATCCCTAGACCCTTGCTCCTCTGGGCTTGCTTCTGCTGGGCTGTCTGCAACACCTGGCCTGGATTTTTAGACTCCTGGATCCCCATGGTTTATGCTTCTGGTTCAGACTGAGATTCTATAGAATGGAAAAGAATGAACAAAAATGCCAAATACGTAGGCTCATTTCTTGGAACCATATGGCCTGAAGTGGGAGTGGGGAGAAAGAAGTATCCCTTCTCCTCCCCCCCCCCAACTTACTACATGCTATGAATAAAAGAATTCTTCATCCTCAGGCGTAAATGCACAAAGAAACCCTTCAGGTGCTGTGTCAGGCTCTTTTTAAAAGACTAGCTGTTCTGGTTACAGGCCAATGGAAAAAGGCTACTCCCAACCATGCAGTAGTTCAACACAAAATGTCCACTCTTGCTACAGTAGTCCCCTAGTGCCTTCCACAGGGGTGATACCATCTTAGGTGGTCTGAACATGCTCCAAACTCCCATTCCACTAAGATGGAAGAAGTGGATTCCAGGCATGGGGGGAGCAGGGGAAGAGCCTGGGCAAATTACTAGTGGTAAGTAAGCCAGTTTAACTGGAACAGAAAATGCCCAAAGGGAATAATAGATAAGTCCAGAGATGTAGGTTGAGCCCAGATTGTTAAATGCTTTAAATACCAAACCAGAGTTTATATTTGATTCCAGCAGCCACCAGAGCAATTTGGGGCAGGATAGTAACATAGTCAGACTTTTGTATTAGTGTCATTGCTTTGATAGCTGTGTGGATTGTAAATGAAAGATTAATGTAAAAACTTTACATGTGGTTTTTAAACATTACTTTAGAAGTACAAAATGGGGGAGGCATGTTTAGATAGCAGTTTGTTGGAAACAGAGCACAATACGAATTAATAATTAATAGAGTGATGTAACAGCCAGAAAAACTAAAGCCATATTAATATTCTTTAAAAGAGGCACAGTGTCCAAGTTAGGGAAAGTGATAATGATGCTGTGTTGGTCAGATGAGATCTGGACAGTGGTTGAATGTACTAGATGTCACATTTGAGGGGAGACATTGGTAAACTGGAGAGTATCTAGAGGAACGTAACCAAGATGATGGAGCATGGGCTAATATTACATAAGGAACAAATGAAGGAGTTGGGCTGATGGATTTCCTCCTCTCTTATTAAGTGTTCACTATGTATCAGGTTCTGTGCTAAGCCTGGGAACACAAAGGAAGGCAAATTCCTGTTTTTAGAGTTCTGAGGTTCTAAGAACCATGTTGACTAATCTACTCCAAATTCTTTTGTCATCTTACCTTGGCTTCCATGATGTTACACTCTCCTAATATGCCCTCTAACTCTAAAGTAGTTAACTTTCAGGTTTGTAAAACCCTTTACATTTGTCATTTCATTTTATCCTCACAACAGCCCTGAGAGGTAGGCAGTAATATCTCCATTTTATAGATCAGAAAACTGAGTCTGAAAAAGGTTAAGTGACTTGCGCAGGCCACAGCCAATAAGTGTCTGAGACAGGATTTGAACCCAGGCCTTTCCGACTCTGAGTCTAGGACCCTATATACCACAATACCTACCTGCTTTTTCCATTACCTCCTTTGATTCATCTTCCTCCTGTCTACTAGTGACTTCCTGGCTTCCCCCCAAGGTATGTTCTTGACTTTCTTCTGTTTCTACACTCTTTCCTTTACCAATCTCATCCACTCCCATGGCTTCAATGATCACTTCCCAAATTGATATATCCAAGCTAATTTATTCCCTGAGCTCTGATTTCCCATTTCTAACTACCTGCTGGTTCTACCTGGATAGTCACTCCAACTCAACATGCTTAAAACTGAATTTTAAAACCTTGGCCTTCAAAGTCTAAGCCTAATCTCAGTTTCCCTATTTCTGTTGATGGTACCACTGTTCCTGTGCCCCAGGCTAAAACCTCAACCGTTTTTGATGCTTCTCTGCTCCTCAACCTCTATATCAAATTAGTCCCCTAGCCCTATCTATTCTGCTTTGTTGATACCCTCACATGTGTCTACCCTCCTCTGCATTGCTATCAGTCTAGACCAGTCCCTCATTACTGAATCACAGTAATAGCTTCTCAAATGGTTTCCCTGCCTCCAGGCTCTCTTATCTCTACAGTATCTTTCATTCAGCAACCAAAATCACCTTTCCATTGCACAAGCCAACTGTATACAAGAAACTTCTCAGGCTCTCTATTTCCTTTAGTATAAATACAAACTCCTTAGCCTTGCAATTAAGACCTCGGTGTGGCCCTAGCCTACCTTCCCCTCCTAGCTTCACAGGACTTCCTTTCAGGGACTCTACGTTCCAGCCAAACTCTGCTGCTCACTGTTCTCCATAACTTTATCCTGACTTCTGTCTCTGTGTATCTTCTTCACAGCTATCTTGAATGCTGGGAACATATTCCCTCCATCCGTCTGGCTATTAAACTACTCTTTTCTTTAAGCCTCCCTTTTGACCCCCACATAATTGTTTGTGTGTTGTCTCCCCCTTAGACTGTAAACTTTAAAAACAGGAATTTGTCTTCCTTTGTGTACCAAGGCTTAGCCCAGAACCTGATGCATAGTGGACACTTAGTAAATGCTTGTTGATTTAAAAAAAAAAAAAAGACTCCCTTCCTAGATTTTTTAGAGCATTTTAGCTAGAGACCCTTCTGACAATCTGTCTTGTAACAACTGTATCTATAGGTATATTCCATCTCCTCTTAGATTGTTTCTCCTAGTGGGCAGAAACTTTGTGGTTTCTCACCTTTATATGATCAGCACCTAGTACAGGGCTTTGCACATAGTAAGCGCTTTAGAAATTTATTTGAATTGGGTGTGGCTAGGTGGCCCAGTGAATAGAACACCGGCCCTGGAGTCAGGAGGACCTGAGTTCAAATCTGACCTCAGACGCTTGAGACAAAAAAATTAGCTGTGTGAATTTGGGCAAGTCATTTAACCCCAATTGCCCTCCACAACCCCCCCCCAAAAGGAAATTTATTTGAATGAATCAATCCTTAATTGTAGTAAAAACACACCTGTATATTTGAGTAAGTTTTCAGTGACCTTACACCAGCTATTTCTTTATCTGATCCTTCTGAACTAGAACAGCAACTTGTCTTAATATTGATTTTTACTTTATTTTGAAAGTCATCTCATGTGTTTTAGTTTTTCAGAAACAGCTGTGCAGTGAGGGTTTTGCACAAGGAGTTCCTGAGTGCTGCTTTTTAAAATATCAGGATTCTAAACTAATGTCCTTTGGGCCACAACAGTTCCATCCAAGGATTCTAAGTGAAGAACATTCATTGCACAACCTGGTACCCCTCAGCAAATTGCTTTTGATTTCTTACTAAGATCTTTTTCCTCTCTAAAACTTTAAGTATAGCAGCAGTAGAAGCAGCAGTGTTCAATGTGGAAGAGGCAGCACCATAGTGTGGGCAGTGACAATTCATACAAGTGGCATACTGCTAGTTGCAAAGGCTATGTCATCACTGTGTGGTCCAGGTGGTCATCAAACCAACAAGCATTTATTAGTCCCCTGGTGGCCGGCAATGTGCAAAGTGAAGGGAATACAAAGGCAGTCCCTGCCCTCCAGGAGCTTACAGGAGAGCAAACCATGTTAAATGAGGATTGCTCATTTATAAATGGTATACTGGGAAGTGGCTACCAGTACTGGTATATTTCAGTTCCAAACTCCAAAGTCTCTTGGAGAGATCATTGTGGGGGAGATAAAGATTTACAAAAATGCCTCTATTAATGTAGAGACTGCATTGTCTGACATATAAAATGCATTGGATTTTATTCTAGGATTTTCAAAAAGATGGATTAGGGTACAAAAACACAGTTAGATATTACTTGAAATAATGGATGGACCAGGAAAAATATAATGAGCTTCTGAAAGCCTCGAGGCAGCTGTTGTATTATATCTTGAGAAAACTGCTAGATTGGAATCAGAGAATCAAAGGTCCATTCCCACAACTCACTACCTGTATGGTCTTCAACAAACCACTACCCCCTTTTGGGCCTCAGTTTCCAGATTTGTTAAATGAGTCATTTGAACTACATGACCTCCAAAGTCCCATCCAGCTTTAAATCTGTGATCCTAAGACTAATTGTAGTGGTAGGAGAAACTTAAGTTCAAGGCTCAGAAAGGGAATGCGGAGAAGGGAAGAGAATAAACATTTCTATAGAGTAGGGGCTCCACTACAATCAGTGTAAGTAAGGTGGATTTTAATGTGTGTAAGGTAGATTTTTGTTATTCTTTCTTAAAGTTCAGTTTCCCAGAATCCTTGGCCATAACAATCTCCATTTCCCAGGCTCATGGTTCAAAACATCTCTGCCATGCTTGTGCAGCATTATATAATAATAAATAATATAAACGTTTGTGCTTAAATTGTAAATATCCAGTTGTAAAGTGAAGTATAATGGTGAGACTATTGCTGGCGATATGCCTTCTTTGTCACTCTATAAAGCAGGTAAGCACTGGTCAGTGAGTGGGGAAACCTTAAGGTTGAATGCACAAGCTGGAGTGCTGTGCATGCCTTGGTCAGCCCCTATCAAGGCTTGGGGGAAATCTCTGTTTGCCTCAACCAGCCCGAATTGAGGCTTGAGGAGATTTAGTAGAGTGCACAAGCCTTTCTTGATTGACCACATCGAGACATAGGGGTAGTTGCCCCCCACTTTTTGTTGGCCCCTGCAAGAAGGGTGATTAGGGAATGCATGTAGGAGTTGGTGCTCCCATTATCAGCAACCCTCATATGAGACTTGACTAGAATAAAGTAAGATTATTAACCCCTCTGAAACTGTCTTCCTTCCTGTCCTTCCTGTCTGAGCAGATCAAGAGTGAACCTGTGCTAGCAGCTCTTCTGTGTGCTGGTTTTACCTGTCTTACAGTCAGGCAGTAACTGCTAAGCACTTTTTGTGCTAAGTGCTTTTACAAATAGTATCTTATTAGATCCTCACAATAACCGTGCAAAGTAGGTACTGCCCTTATCCCCCTATTACAATTGAGGAAACTGAGGGAGATGGAGATTAGGAGAGTTGCCTACAGTCACACAGCTAGTAAGTATCTGAGGCAGGATTGAATTCAGGTGTTCTGACCCGAGGGCAGTGCTCTATCCACTCTGATACCGGTTGCTAGATAGGGAGGGTACTTCCACAGTGAAGGGGTGCTAAATTGGGTAGGCTCTGGATCCTACAAGAAGCCAGTGATGGAAATTTCTTAGCTTGGAACAACTCCTGAAAAATGATGGGTCGTCAGCAGCTGGAGCTGGCCAGCCCATAGCTTGTTTTCTGCAAACTAAGACATCAGTCACTCCTACTCATCAACCCCCCTTAGATCCAACTTTATTGTGAGATCTCTCTTGCTCCCTCCAAATCTCCCCCTATCTGGCTCTTGATGCCCTAATCTCTTTAGCTAGAAAAGGAGTAAAGGCCTCTCATTCATGCAAATGGTTCACTTGAATGAAATTCATTCCCACTCCAAATGTCATCAGTTCATCTACAAGTGTAAATAACTGAATGAGATTACTTTTGTCCTATCAAAAATAGAGTTATAAAACAGGAGGGTTGCCAGTAAAGTGGGCAGTAATTGACATGAATAGGAGGGGAAGAGAGTATGAAAATGAGAGTATAGGAAATGAAAGACAGAAATAGGGGAAAGAGAAAGAAGAGAGGAGAAGAGAGCAGGAAAGGAGGAGAAAGGGAAGAGAGGGGAAAAGAAGGGGGAAGGAAGGAAAGGAGAGGAGGGAAGGAGAAGAGAGGGGAAGAGAAGGAACAGGGGAGGGGAGAGAGAAGGGAGGAGAAAGGAGGGAGTGAAGGAGAAAAGGAAGAGAGGGAAAAGATGGAGGAGTGGGAAGGAAAGGAAAGGAGGGACGGAGAAGAGGAGAAGGAGGTTGGCTCCTTTAACAATTTTGCAAAGGGTCAACCCTGTTTACCTTTGAGGCTATTTCATAAATAGAAGCTCCGTCAGGAGGTATTTTTGTCCTCTTCACCCATAGTGGCAGCTTGGTGGGGGGGCAGGGAAAGAAAGTTGCTTTTGAGCCACATGATACATACCAACACGCCTTCACATGATTTATGAATATTTTGCCTTTTTTTTTTCCAAGCCCAGCTTCTTTATAAAGGAGCTTTATTCCCTAAGAATGGCAGTGTGGTGTGGTGGAAAGATTTTTGGCTGTAGAGTCAGGAGACCTGTGCTCAAGTCTCAGTTCTTACTAACTCTGTGAGATACTAACTACATCTCCTCAATTTTCTCATCTGTCAAAGGGGACTTGGGCTAGAGCAATGGTTCCTAGGTTTTTGAAGTTTGAGAAACCCTTACTTGTAATGTACATAGTTGGTTTGTATATAACTGTCTACATGTTGTTTCCTAAGTTGGAATGTGAAATTCTTGGAGAAGGGATCTTGTTTTTTTTGCCTTTTTTTGTATCTCCAGATCTTAGCCCAATGTCTGACACATAATCACTTAGTAAAACTTATCCACCCTTGACTAATTAATACTGATAGCACTTTGAGTTAGTGAGAATGAATAGTTAAATATATCTATTGTCTGAGAAAACATATAGCAAAAACTATTCTAAATTTGGTCATTCTTTTAAGTGAATTTCTATTTTATTAAGCACAATAACAACAACAGTGATAATAGCTGGCATTTATATAGAACTTCAAGGTTTACAAAGTCTTTACAAATAGCATCTCATTTTAACCTCACAACTAGGGGGTAGATGTTATTATTATCCCCATTTTACAGATGGTAAAACTGAGGCAGGCAGCAGTTCCCAAGGGAGGATATGAACTACCAGCTTCTTGACTCCAGATCTATCACTTAGCTACCTCATACTTTTTTACCTAATACATATATCTATGAGACATACTATTTATTTAGTCTGCAGAAGAAATGTGTAACCCATGAATCCATTAAAGAACAGATGGATCTGGGAAGTTTATCAATAATAAAATCATGCCCACACCCTGGGAACTTTTCATTTGGGCTCCTTCCTTGATCTTATCTAGGTAACTTTTTTTTGCCAGCACCAAACTAATGAGGTACAGATTATAGATTATACACAACAAGTAAAAAAAATTTTTTATCTAAGCCTCTCTAATCTAGTGAGTCAAGAAAACATTCTCCTTTGATGAGTCCCTTTTTCCCCAGAGACTGCTATAGTTGTTCTATATTTAGAGTGTCATCCCTGAAATAGAGACCCTCCCCTACTCAAATGGGGATACAACTCAGGGGTCTAGAGAATCCAACAACCCTCCCCTATAGTGAGTCCCACCTATCTTTCAGAGCCTACACAGACCACATGACAAAGTACTATTGACGGGCAAGGTCCGAATCTATTCCTCTACATCATGAATCTGTGCCTTCCTCCCTGGTCCTTGGCATGGCCCAGGCACTCTCCCAACACTCCACCACTGCCCTCAGTCTGGCACCCACTGTACATAAGAGCCCAGCACTCTCCTTATTGCATCCCACTTGCATAGTTACCATCTGCTTCCTGTGGCTTTGCAGCTTCCTACAGGAAGTCACAGCTCTATTCATTAGAAGGCATTTGTTGGGGGTGGCTAGGTGGCGCAGTGAATAGAGCACCGGCCCTGGAGTCAGGAGTACCGAGTTCAAATCCGACCTCAGACACTTAACACAAAAAACTAGCCATGTGACCGTGGGCAAGTCACTTAACCCCAACTGCCCTCCAAAAAAAAAAAAGGCATTTGTTGGGGCTGGGCAACACATTTCCAGCTCTGCTGCTATTCAGGCTGATAGTCCTGGCCTCTGACATGCAGACACCCCCAAAAAGGACCTTTTGTCAAGACCTCCCAACTCATCTTTCTCAATCAGTTTGGGTCACTGATTCTCACTCCTTGTTTAGTCAGAGTGATTTTTCCATTTGTATGTCCTTCTGTCCTTTTTGAAATCAGAAAGCCCAGGCTCAAATTAGGCATCTGCTACTTAGTTACCTACCTGATATCTTTAGAAAAGTCCCTTAATATCTCTGGACTTCACTCTCCCCATCTGCAGAATAACAGCAGGAGGACTGAAAGTTGACGACATTTAAATCTAAATTTTCCAGCTCTCATTGCTCTCTATAACAAATATTGTTTGACTTGAAAGGGCCCTTTTTTGTCTCTGTATCTCTAGCAACTAGCACAGTGTCTTGCTCTTAGTAGATAGATGCTTCAGAAAAGCTTAATTTATAGATCTTGAGAACAGAGGTATTCAGGCAAGGCACTATTAAAACTAAAAGGTGACACTGGTGGTTGTCCCAACTGAAATCCTTTTTGAGGAAAGCTCTAAACAACCCGCTGAGCCCATTGTCCTGACTTGGAGAGTAGCCAGTCCCCTCACTGTGAGGCCATGAAGATTGCCTGCTTTAGCTAAACCAAGTTTCCATTGGCTGGCTCTGAACTGCTCTAAGGGGAAGAAAAAGAGAAAGAAAACACATCTCCTAATTATCTTGTTACCTTCCAGTTATCTACCAAAACAGTTTTGTAGAATGATTTAAAAGAAGCAGTGTGAACCCAATCAGACTCATTAGATGAATTAGACAAAACAATGTCTAGCTCTAGCTGCTCTGCAAAGCAGTTTGGAGAACTGAGCCTCCAAATCACTCAACTTTCCAAGAAAATCAAAGGAAGAGGAAAAGGACTCATAGGTACAAAAATATTTATAGTTAATATTCAGTAGCAAAGAACTGGAAACTAAGGGGGTACCTGTCAGTTGGGGAATAACTAAACCCATGATGACGTAGGAATGTAATGGAATACTTTTGTGCTTAAAGAAATGACAAAAGGAAGAGTTTCAGAGAAACCTGGGAAGATTTGTATGAAGTGATGAAGGGTGAACTGAGCAGAACCAGGAGAATAATGTATGAGTGTAAGGGGAAATTAGTCACTGAGCTCCCACTTGTAGAAGTGCCTAATGATATGGAATGGAAGGTGATCAGAATAGAAATGGAGAACTGAATATATGACTATTTCCAGTCTGCTATATATGTGGTGGAGAAACTGATTTTTTGTTGGCTACTACTAAACTAGAACTGGGTGTGCATTCAAAAGGCACTTAGCCAAATCCACAGGGTGTTACCAAGTTTCTAGTAGAAAGGTAGAGATTGAGTGAATAAATCCAGTCACCCCACCCCACTTAAAGTAAGTGATTAAAAATGCTGCTCCCTGACTCCTGAACCAGGTGAGAACATGTTTCAAATAATCAATCATCAGGTCTAGACTAAGTGCAAAAAAGCCCTTGAACAATTGAAATGATGTTATATAAGGGAGTGTTTCGGTTGCCTGAGGACTCTTGGAAGTTTAATGTGGGCCCAAAAACTGGTCAGATTTGAGTGAGCAGGGAGACAGATTTGTTTTAGACAGCATCTTTTGAATGCACACTCAATTTGAGCTCAATAGCCAGTAAAAAGTCCATTTCTTCAACCTGTGGACCAGAAACAGGGTCTGGTTGGCATGCTCTTGGCAAATCCCCTAGATTACACATCTTCAGGTCCTTCCAAAAGTGACTCACTTAACATATGTACTTTCCTCATTGGCCAGTCCTCCATTACACAGTAACTATATTTTAGCAAAAAATAACCTTAAAAGACTTTAAGAACTGTAACCAGTGAAATAACAAGCCACTATACTCAACTCCTAAGGAAGAGGTGATGAACTTATTAATTCGCAGAAAGAGACAAGCATTTTTGGACACAGAAGTGTGGGAATTTGTTTTGGTTGTTATAATGTTATTGTTTTTTGTTATAATGTTATAATGGTTTTGTTTTTCTTTTTTTCTGGTGGAACAGAGTGGTGTTGGGAAGGAGAGAAGGTATAACCCAAAAGAGAAGAAAACAGAGGAAGACTAGAAGTAGTCCCAGAAAAACTAAATAGCCTTGACTGTTGCAGCTTGATCTCATTAGATATTTAAAAAGAAAAACAGGCTGTATGTAATACTTGCAGTTTCATGTACAATCCCCTTTTTCTGTTCTACTATGTATATGCAGATACCCATCCTATTTGGCATTTATTAATTTCAAAATAAAATTAATAAAAATGTAAGAACAACAAAATAGAGTTACATGTTGAATTTGGTGGGTTGGTTGCTGTCTTACGTTCTTGAAGAGGATCAGAATGATGTCACTATGCTAAAGCCACGTTTCAGTGTGTCTGACTGTGGCTTATCAGACCAATACAAGCTCAGAATTCTCTACCACAGGTTGGGCACAAATAATCCATGTGAACATTTGGGATGGATTCTCCAAGCATGTGCATCTTGCATGCCCTTTGAGCTATTTCAATTCTGTTTTGCTCATAGAGCACAGGACCTTCTCTGTGGGCACACCATGCTGAGTTTATTATATATTTTAAAAAAGATGACAAACTCTACATGATGGAAATTCAGTTTCATCTTACAATCCTTGCCCCTTTCTGTTCTAAAACGTATGTGGAAATGCTTGTTTTATTTTGTGCTTGTTAGGTTCAGAATAAAAAATAAAAATAAAACGAAAACAAAAGGGTGGCCAGTGCTGTCATTTACTCTGTCCTCTTGACCTGTGAGAGTGTGAGAGTACTGACCTTGGTCAACATGGATAGATGGAATGAGCATTTATTAGGCACCTGCTATATGCCAGGCATCGTGCTTATCAATTTAAAAGTATCTCATTTAATCCTCCCAACAACCCTGAAAGGTAGTCCTCCCCACAGCGTTGAAAGGTAGGTGCTATTATTATCCCCATTTCAGAAGAGAGAACTGAAACAGATAAATTGACTTGCTCAGGTTCACATAGCTACTAATTGTCTGAAACCAGATTTGAACTTGTCTTCCTGACTCAAAGGCCAGTATTCTGTCCAGTTTACCACCTTGTTGCCCTTTCATGAACTTGCTGCCTAGCTAGAACTAATGAGAAATTTTACATGACTCATTCACTAAGCTTCTTGGGGGCAGAGACTATCTTTTGACTCTTTTTGCATCCCCAGTGCTTAACATGGTGCCTGCCATGTAGTAGACACTTTTAAGAACAAAAATCTCTGTGGAGAGAAAACACAGAACAAAATAATGACTAGAGAGGAAGAAGGGCAGGTGTTCTTTTTAACCCCTTTTGCTTTCTTTGCTCATTTGAAAAAATTCAGAAAGGTTACTCACTCCCCAACCTTTGACTCTTGAATATCTGAGTATCACATCATATCACATTGATCCTATGTTATGTCTGGTTTGGACTCAATGCCAACACCTCAAGTTACAAGATCTAGTGATCATGCTGTCTTCCTCTGCTTCCTGAAAACAAATCTTTCATTTTCTCTCTGCCTGAGTCTTGGCATAGGCTTCATCGCCTAGATCTGCTATGGAAGAATCAAATTCAACCCTGGATCAGAAGATACCAGTGAGGAGTCTTCTGGGTATTCATTGGTCCAGTAAGCTGGCTTAAGTTACTCTTCTTTCAAACCCCAAACCATGATATTATTAAACTTTGATGGCATTCATCAAGTATTGGAACAAATATGTGACAGCGAGGAATGTACTGGAGCCACAGTAATAAAATAATAATACGTTGGAAGATAATACACTATTGGTGGAGCTGTGAATTATCCAACCATCCTGGAGAAAAATTTGGAATTAGGTCAAAGCTAGCTCCAACCATGTGTCACATTCCATTCCAGTCATTTTACTGATATCTAGCCTGCTTCCTGATACACCCTTTGGATGACTGAAACTTGCCATGTGCCCTGCTACTACATACTTACTACTATACCACCCTTCCATCCCTGGAACCATTATCTGATTAATACTTTCATAGCTAGCAGAAAGTACATGTCAAGCCAATTTCCCTGTGCTTCCACTCATCACCCTTGTGACTCCCCAAAGCAAAACAACCCATTGATGACTCCTACTACCCTATCAGTATTATCTTCCCAAGATACAAGTTCTCAGAAACTTTAAAAAAAATCGTTTTATCCTCAGTGCATAGCACATTACCTTGTAAATAGTAGGCATTTGCTATGTTTTAATTGAAAGAGAGAAATTGACTATAATTCTAACTTCCACCTCAACTTTAGGACCCTAATACTTTATTATTATTATATTAATATTTCAGACACTTCTCTTTAATATGGCTACAAAGTGCCATATGACTTCCTTTATTACAATTATATATATACATATATATATGTATATATATATATATATATATAATGTAGATCATTAAAACTTTAGCAATTTATGTTGGTGGAGCTGTGAAATTCACTTGTCTGGGGCATAAGTCTGCTTTGTATCCTTAGCAAGTAGTTGCTCAGCTAAGTTTGCCTCAGTGTCCATTTGTACATGACAAACTATGGAATGTTGGAGTGAATAGAGGACAAAGACAGAAAAACTAAACTGAATTTCCAATCATGTGGAGTTTGTTTTCTTTTATAAGTACATAATAAATTCAACATGCAAGTCTCTTGTTGTTCTTACATTTTTATTCATTTTTATTTTGAGTTTAATAAACACCAAATAGGAGGGTATATCATAATAGAACAGAAAAAGAGGATTATACTTCAAAGATTCATATGTACATTAAAATGGAGAATCCTGAGATTAATACTGGGGAAAATATGAAAACCAGGGCTGTTTTATGATTATAGAACAGACATATATTACCTGATTATGGCTTAGTGACAGAAAATGAGAATTGATTATTAACCATAGGTTAAGTTGAGATCTCTTGCCAAGAAAGGATCCAGTTGATGATCCAAAATGATATTGAGGTAAAAGAATAGACTGTAAAGAGGCTGTACCTCCCTCTCCACTGTCACTTATTATCAGGCAGATTTGACTAGCCAAAGAGGTGCTGAAGTTTTCCTTCCACTGCTTCTAAAAAGCACAAGTGAAGAAGGTATCCTTTGCTCTCTACTGCCACCTACTGCTCAGAATAAGGGGAGAAAAGGCAGAAAATACTTCTCTATTGCTGGAGAATTTCCGTCCAAGAAACAGCTGGAGAGCCTGTTGCCAAACTTAGATTATGGGTGGCTGTCTTTTCCTGAAAGAACCTAGCACTACTTTAGCTGAAGGCATCAGCTAAGCTTAAAGCATAGGAAGACGTAGGAAACAGTGCAAAGCCAAGCCAAGTCAGCAATGGACACAATGACTACCGGCAATATAAATGGAAAAGAACAACGAAAAAAACAGAATGCTGTGTAGCTATAATTAGTGAAGAGAGAAGGGCATGTACCCCCTCTCTTCTTTGTAGAAGCATTGGACTATGAGTATAGATTAGACTATTGAATATACTGTCAGGTGAGCTTCTATTTTATCTACCTTATTACCAGCTCCCAAACTTCCCAGCCTGCCTTGGTGGTGTTTCATTTTCCCTTCTTTCCAACTCATGCTCACCTGTGTGTGTTGTCTTCCCCATTAGAATTTTAGCTTCTTGAGAGGAGGGACTATTGCTTGACTGCCTGTATTCCCAGGGCTTAGCCCAGGACGGGAAACATATCAAGCTTTTAATGAATGTGTTTTCATTCATACAGACTTAGTGAATGTGCTCTTTAATTTTGCTGAACTTCTTTTTATGTCTCTTTTTAATCCTTTGTTACAAAGTATGACTTTCTTGGGGAAGACAGAAGAGAGATGGATTTGGAAAGAAAAGTGATATTCTTTCCAACAATAAAAGATTGTAAGCACTTGCCACTTGATTAGGATTCTACTTTTTAAAAAAATTGTAACTTTTAAAGACTTGAACGTGCTTTTCTCTAACCAATAAAGCTATGCAATACCATAGCATTGCACAAGATGGAGTTAAAAGCAGTTAAAATGACCAGGCATGGTTGTTCATGTTTATAAATCATAGTATCCAGAAAGGCCGAGGTTTGAGGATCACTTGGGAAGTTCTGATTTGCAGTGAGGCTATAGCCTTGATTCATTTGGTGTCCACATTAAGACTGGTACCAGGATGATGAGTTCCTGGGAGTTGTAGAGGAAACAGAAGAAAGGAGGGCAAGGAGAGAAGGGAGGAGGGTTGTCTCCAGGCTGCCTAAGGAGAGACAGATCAGCCCAAGTCAGAAATGAGCAGGACAAAGCTTGTGTGCTTTGATCCCAGTGGTGAGGTCAGGCCCCTGAGGGACTGCTCTCCTTCCATTCTCAGCAAATTTGGAGACCCGGTCTCATTTACAAAAATAAAAAGTAGAAAAAAATGAAGGCCAATAGAAATATAAATTAGAGTTGTTGCAATTCAGTTATACCTTCACATGGGCACTGTTCCCCATATACTGTTTCTCTTATCTAGATGAGTATTAAATGTTCTAGGAATGAAATTCTATCTCATGTGCCCTGGTTATGGTTTTTAACACTTCTCTTGTAAGAAAAAAATTTATTACACTTAATATGAAAACATTGAATCTATCCAGCAAAGGAAATGACACCAACTCGTTTATCCACGATGTCAAAGATACTAAGAGCTCATATTTCCTTTCTTATTTGCCATGTAATTCTCCAGGTTTGTTTCCTTTACTGTTTGTGGTCATGTAGGAGTGAGAGGAACACATGATCCATACCCTATCATATTTTCAGTTTCAAGAGGTCTTATGTCAAGCCAAGTATCAAAGTCACTTTAAGCTCCTGGGGAATCGCTGCCCTCTGATAGCTGGAGCAGCCCTAGTCCATGTCCAGGAATTGCCCTGTTTGGTATTTCTGAATTTCCTTGGGAGCAGTCAGTCTCTGGGTTGACCTTGGAGCACATATCCTAGATTTCTTCAGGACAGTCTAAGGGCATGGGGCAAGGGGAAGTATGTAGAGAGTCAGTGAGGTCCTACATTAATAGTGGAGATCAGTGGAGATAAGGTGTTAATACCTTAATACCAGCAGTCTAATACCTGCAGTTTAGTTACCATAGACGCTAAGCACCCTATTATAGCGGTCGCCACAAGAAGCCCTACTAACAATAGCTAACATTCATATAGTACTTAAAGTTTACAGAGCAATCTCATTTAAGCCCCACAATAAACCTAGGAGGTAGGTGCTATAAATATTATCTTCATTTACGTGCAGGAAGGAGAGGAAACTGTGCTCTTACCCTATTTTCAATTTCAAAAGATGGTGCAACATCTCCCAAATATGCCCCTTCCCTCCCTGATAATGGCTCATTTGTGTTCTCTGAATTCAACAAGTCTTTTGCATATGCTGTCTGTGCCTGGAAAGTACTTCTTCACCTCCACTCTTACTTTATCTGGCTTCATTCAAGGCTCAGCTCATATGCCACTTTCTATAAGAAGCCTTACCTTATTAAAATTACCCCATATACATATATATGCACATGTATGTGTGTATGTGTATATATAGAAAACATTTGTAGATATGTGTTTATATATGCATGTATGTATGTATGTATGTATGTATATATGAGGGCAGGGTTGAAACCACTCATTTTAGCTCTGATGGGTAAGAACATGTTCAGACTGAATCAAACAACCCAAAGAGCTGAATCAAGCTCTACTTTTTATACATAATAAATATTTAAATATATTACACAATATAATAATTACAGGTATACCTCATTTTGGTGGGCTTTGCTTTATTTCTCTTTGTAGAGATTGTATTTTTTACGAAGTGAAAGTTTGTGGCAGCCCTACATCAAGCAAGTCTATCCCCACCATTTTTCCAACAACACATGCTCACATTGTGTTCCTGTGTTAATGTTTTGGTAATTCTCACAATATTTCAAACTTTTTCATTATTATTATATCTGTTATGGTGATCTTTGATCAATGATATTTTACATTACTATGGTAACATTTTAGTGCACCACAAACCTTGCCCATATGAGCCCATGAACTTAAATCAATAAAAGTTGTATGTATTCTCCACTAATTGGCTATCTGGTCTCTTTACTTCTCCTTGGCCTCCCTATTCCGGGAAACACAACAGTATTGAAATTAGGTCAGTTAATAACCCTATAATGGCCTCTAAGTGTTCAAGTGAAAGGAAGAGTAAATCCATGTGGCAAACTTCATTGTCTTATTTTGATAAATTGCTTCATAGCTAAGTGTTGCAGTGGAAATAGCACTGCCTTTGGAATCAGGAGAACCTGAGCTTGAATCCAGTTTCAGACACTTATTAGCTGCATAACCCTGGGCAAGTCATTTAACCTTGGTTGCCACAGACATTCCCAACTTTCAGCAAGGATCACCCTGATTAGTCCAGCAGCCAGCCTCACTGAGCCAAGACCCTCCATGAGCAAAAAAGATTGACTCACTGAAGGCTCTGATGATGGTTAGCATCTTTTAGCAATAAAGTATTTTTTTTAATGAAGGTATATACATTGTTTTTTTAAGATATAATACTATTGCATACTTAACAGACTACACTAGTATAAACATTACTTTTATGTATACTGGAAAACAAAAACTTTGTGTGACTGGCTTCATTGTTGTTGACTCTGTTTCCGTGGTCTAGAACTGAACCTGCAATATCTCTAATGTATGCCTGTATTTATATTATTGTAATACTAATTATCTAATTAGGTAAACTATCTCAGAACTGGGGGTAGAGATTCTGAGTCTAGGTTTCAAAGGTTGGAGCAGGCATCTGAATGTACCTTTAAAAAGGGAGGTCTGAGCTGTGTTGTCACAGAGGGAGGTATTAAGAAGAATCACCGGTTCTCCAGGTATCTCAGAGTGGGAGGACCCCAGCCTAAAGGAAGTACTGAGCATTCCTTAACTTCCCCACCTGGTACCTGTGTCTCTATACACACTATAGTGTAATCAGCTTTTTAATTACTCCAGTGTTTCCAGGAAACCGAATTTTACCACAAATAGGCCAGGGGTTAAATAGAGGTAGATAGAAATGTTAGGTTAGGCAGAGAGCCCAGCCTCTACCTAAGTTTAGCAATTTTCCTAACGGGTCTCAAAGAAACAGGGACTGAAATCAGAATTTTTCCTTTAAAATGAAGTCAGAACAGGTGGGAAACAAATTGGCCTTTGGAGCAATTATATTGCACCTATATTTAAAAGGAGCTAGTTTTTACTACAAGGTATTGTTACTTGTATCCATCTATTTACATGTTATATCCACTCATCTTCCCTGTTTACCCTGTTTGTCCCCAGCAGAGAAACGTAAACTTCTTTAAGTCAGGCACTTGCTCATTTTTGTCTCCGCATTCCCCAGGACACCACCTACAGACTAGATCTATGATTTCTTTGCTATGAGAACTCCTGGTAAGAAAACTCCCTTCACTAATGCAAGTCAGCAGCTATTCTCTGACCGTCCTAAAAGAGTTTCCTGGAAGCTGTGACAGGTTGAATGATATATACAGTCACAACGTGTCAGGCAGGACTTTAACCCGAGACTCCTAGACTCCAAGTTGGCATCGTTCCTCTCTCTGTCTCCTGTGACTGCATTGCTGAATACTTGTTGGATCAGAAACAACACCTGAGGAGAAGGGGCCTGCCATTCCTGCCACCAACAAACATCAAGGGGCAGGGAAACCCAAGACTCCTGGGAACAGCCAAGCTCTAAAGTCCTCCCCAAAGTTCTTGTCACCATCATATAGTTGGACATCAGAAATACATAAGGTTTTCTTAAAATAAATTACACTAACGATTCATTACTATCTGCCTGAGTGTTGCTTTGGTGCTGGAATCAGGCAGGGAGACTTGAGTTCAAATCTGACCTCAGACATTGACTAGCTATGTGACCCTTTTCCCTCAGTTTCCCCATCTGTGAAATGAGGATAACAACACCTCCCTCACAGTATGAGATAATATAATATTTGAAAAGTATTTAGCATAGATCCTAGCATGTAGTAGGCATTTAATACATGTTTTTCTTGCCGCTACTCAGTATGGATCACTGGGATTTTCCATTTGGTTTGCAGCTGGAACCTCTGCTATATATTGTCTTCCCCTATTATATAATAATGTGAGCTCCTTGAGAGCAGGGTCTGACTTTTCTATTCATATTCCCACTGCTTAGCTAGTACAGTGCTTTGTACATTATTATTATATGAATATTAATATTGATTAATAAAATTTATAATTAATTGATGTTAAAATTCTTTTTCATTTATTCATTCACTTATTGGAAATGACTTGCCCATGAATGAGGCAGGATTCAAATCCAAGTCTCTTTTTTTTGTTGTTGTTGCTTTTTTTTTTTTGGAGGGCAGTTGGGGTTAAGTGACTTGCCCAAGGTCACACGGCTAGATTTTTGTGTGTATGTGTGTTAAGTGTCTGAGGCCGGATTTGAACTCAGATACTCCTGACTCCAGGGCCAGTGCTCTATTCACTGCGCCACCTAGCTGCCCCAACTGTGCCACCTAGCCGCCCCTAAATCCAAGTCTCTTGATAACAAGTCTATTCAATCTAACTAACTAATCTAATCTAGTCTAACCTGGGCTCCCTCTCAAAGAGAATACTTATTTTACCTTTCTCTACAGCAGAAGTGTCATACTTCCTGCCCATGAAATGCCAGTCAGGCTGAACCAGATGAAAATATAATTAGGACATGTTTAACAAAATAAATACAAAATAACAATAGGGCACAGACAGTGCAACTTTCTGAATCAATACCCAACCTACAGCAATCTGTTTCTCTTTGCATCTGACCAAGCAATCTTGCACAGGAAATACTGGCTAGTTTCATTTCCTTTGCAAAATTTTTATATTGTAAACAGAGAATTCCACCCTGAAAAATGATGAGTCTAAGGTCAGGAGTTCTTCCCACTTATTTTTCCCCTGTTGACTATATTCAGATTCTTCCTTTGGGTAGACCAAGAGGAGTTTAATGGGCTCATAGTGCCTGATATTTTATTTTCTCTGTAACAAGGGTTCTTTATTTGAACATTTAAAAACTATGTTGATAATGTATTTCAATATAATTGATTTCTTTTGTAATTTTATGTAGTTTACTTTGTTCATGGAAAAACATTCTGAGTATGGATCTCTAGGTTTCAACAGACATTGCCAAAGGGGGCCATGATACACACAAAAAATATTAAGAACCAGGGGTGCCTAGGTGACACAGTGAATAGAGCCCAGGCCCTGGAGTCAGGAAGACCCGAGTTCAAATCCAGCCTCAGACATTTAACACTTACTAGTCATGTGACCTTGAGCAAGTCACTTAACCCCAATTACCCTCCCCTTCCCCCTCCAACAAGCAAACAAAAAAAAATATTAAGAACCATTGGTCTACAAGTAGAGGAGCATCGTGGGCCAGGGGTTAGAGTTTGTTTCAATCAATCTACAAATATTTATTTATTACCTGCTTTGTACTAGGCATTGTGCTGAATACCTTCAGATGCTATGTAGGTATGTAACCAAAGGAAAGTCCTCACCTATGAGAGCTACATCATCATCATCACCATCATCACAGCACCTGTGTCATCATGTTGTCTTGAGGATCAAATGAGATGTCCTTAAAGTGCTTTGCAAACTTTAAAGTACTACATTTGTTGTTGTTCACTTGGTTCAGTTGTATCCAACTCTTTGGGACCCCGTTTGGTTTTCTTGGCAAAGGTAGTGGAGTGGTTTGTCATTTCCTTCTCCAGTTCATTTTACATATGAGGAAACTGAAGCAAATAGGGTTAAGTGACTTGTCCAGGATCATACAGCTAGTAAGTTTCTGAGTTTGGATTTGAATTCATGAAGATGAGGATAGCTATTATTAGAAGTATATTTGAGGACTAGTTTGAAAGTCTTCCTAAGATTCTTTTATGTTTTAAGGCTTAGAAAAAAAATCGTATTTCAGAAAGTAATGCTCTATCTCCCTCCTCTTTCCCCCTTCAAATGCTTAGAATTCATCAGAAGTGGGAACAGTGAAAAGACAAGCTGGTGGGTAGAGCTCTGGGTGCTGGGTTGTACAAAGAGCTTGCTATATCTCCACACAGATAAACTGATGATGAAAAACATATGGAAGGAAATATAGGGGAAAGGGCTCCGAGAAAGGGAGGAGCACTCCTTCATGCAAACTGGGACAAGATAAGTATTGATAAATGGTGAGACTATCAAGCTTCCATCAAGGTTTTATTTTCTTTGTGCTTTACCCACTGATAGAGAAGTGACTAATACTTCAAAACACTCGTGTTGTTGTGATTCATGGCCAATCTGATGTTAATGGGCCTTTCTGAACATAGCTAGACTGTCTTGCAGAGCTGTATCTGATGTCTCTCCAGCATGGTAGGACATGCTAGAGATTGTTTTTGCTGACCTAGCCTGAGAACCCAGGCTCACCTCCAAGGTATAAATAAGGAGACTTTAGTGGAGGAGATGGCTGGACAGACTTCCTATAAATAGCAATAGCCTGATGTGCTATGAAACTGGTTAAAGTGACCAAGTACTAGAAGAGAGACTGGCCCTATGATTTTATTTCTGTGGAGTCCCAGGTGAAGAAACTCCCCTTACCAGAAATAATTATAACCACCATTTATGTAGTGCTTTAAGATTCACAAAGTAGTTTGTGTTGCATTACCTTCTCTTAAACATAAAAACACAGAGAGCTATCTAGAGCACTGAGGGGTTATGTTACTTGCCCAGAGTCACATAGCCAATATATGAGAAGTGGGGCTTGAACCCAGGTCTTTCAGTCTTAGATCAGCTCTCTGTCTGCTATACCATACAAGTATTAGGGTGAGGATAGGAATTTATAAATGAGTTGCTGTGACAATAAGTGTAGCCAGTGAAAGAATTGGAAATTGAAGGGATGCCCATCAATTGGGGAATGACTGAACAAGTTGTGGTATGGGATTATGATGGAATGCTATTGTGCTATAAGAAATAATGAGAAGGATGATTTCAGAAAAACCTGGGAAGACTTACATGGACTGATACACAGTGAAGAGAGCAGAACCAGAGACATTGTACATAGTAATAGCAATATTGTACAACAATCAACTGTGAATGATTTTGTTGTTCTCAGCAATTTGAGACAGTTCCAAAAGACTCATGTTGAAAAATGCTATCCACATCCAGCAAAAGAACTGATGGAGCCTGAATGCAGAATCAAAGCACACTGTTTTTCATTTTATTTTTTTCAGGATTTTCTTTTTTTGGGGGGGGGGCTCTATGTCTTCTTTCGTGACCAATATAGAAATATGTTTTGCCTGATTGCATACATATAACCTATATTAAACTGCTTACCATCTTAGGGAGAGAAGGAGAGAATTTGGGATTCAAAATTTTGAAAATGAATGTTAAAAATTGTTATATGTAATTAGGAAAAATAAAATATTATCTAAAATAAGGGGGAGGGGATAAGTATAGCCAGTAAATGCTATAGATCCCAAATAGGATACCATACCAGAAACTGGGGATAAGATCATAAAATGTCATTCTTTAAAGTGTCTTCTCCCCTTCCCACCTTTGTAAATGTGCTGCTAGTAAACTTGGAGGTTAGGTCCTAAATGGGCCTAAGGCAGTGGTTCTCAACCTTCCTATTGCCACCACCTTACAACCTTACGACCTTTTATTACAGTTCCTCATGTTGTGGTGACTCCCAACCATAAAATTATTTTTGTTGCTACTTCATAACTGTAATTTTGCTACTGTTATGAATCGTAATGTAAATATCTGATATGCAGGATGTATTTTCATTGTTACAAATTTAACATAACTCACAGGTTGAGAACTGCTAGCCTAGGGTGTCTCTCTAAAGAGGAACATGTGACTTAATTCTTAATTCATGTATGATAAATTGTTATTGTGGCAATTGTAACATCTGTTATGAAGGCTCTAGTGACATAGGAAGCAATGTGGTGCTGTGGAAAGAATGCATTTATTATTGTGCCATAACAAATGATGACACAGACAGTTTCAGAGGAAACTAAGAAGACCCCAATGAACTAATGTAAGGGAAGTGAGCAGAACACTAGGAGAACAATTTGTACAATGACATTGTGGAGAAAAATAACTTTGAAAGACTTTAGAATTCTGATGGAAACAGTAAGCCATAAGTCCAAATGAATGAAGATGAATTATATCAATTATACCTCCAGAAAAATGATTAACTTAAAATACAGGAAAAAATATACATTTTTAGACATGGCTAATATGGAAAATTATTGTTCTATGTACTTATGGGTTTTATAATTGTTTTATTTGCTCATATGGGGAAGGATACTGGGAATTATGCATATACACATACATAATTATATATATATATGTAAAACATTTGTTATGGCACAATAATAAATGCATGCATATACATATATACACATACACATATGTATCTATGTCTATCTAGCTTAGAAAAAGTACATTATCCGGAGTCAGAAGATCTGGGCTTGAATCCTAGCCATGCTGTTTAAGTTACAAAGTGACTTTGAAATGACTTAGATAACCTTTTTTTCTCATCTATAAAATGGGGAGATTTGGATTAAACAATCTTTAATCTCAATTCCAGCTCTTACTCTATGATCCTACCAAGTTGCTGGTAGCTGGTAGGGGTTATTGGATAGAGGCAGTAGGGGAGCAGAGAGAGTATTGAGCTTGGAGGTGAGAGGCTCTTAGTAGCTGTGCAAACTTGCACATGTCAAATAGCTTCTTGGTGCCGCAGGTAACTCAGCCCATGGGACTTATCTTATAAGGCATGACCTGCGTGTCGGAATCAGCCGTTTGTGGAGGAAGTTCCAACACAAGGAATTCTCTGCTGATGAAATTGCACATCTTTTCCCTGTTACATAAGGAATGCTGAAAAAGGAAGTAGAATGGCCAGGGTTTGTCCAGCACTGACAAGTGGAGAAGAAAGGTGATTGATATGAGCTCCTTTGACAAAGATAGATTCCTCAGAGTAGAGGGTAATCCATCAGATACTTAGCTTGATCAGGATATAACTTGAGAACACCTGAGATTTATTGGAAACAGAGCCCAAGATGGTGGAGTAAGGGCAGGAACTTGCCTGAACTCTTCTAATTCTTCTCTAAACAAATTTAAAATAATGTCTAAAAATGAATTCTTGAGTGATGGAATAAAACAATTTTTCTAGCCCAAGACAACTTAGAAGGCGGACAAGAAAGGTCTGTCTCCCTGGGGTGAGAGTAGAACACAGTCCAGTGCAGGCCCAGGTAAGCCAGCAGCAGGCCCCGTCCTGGCAAGCCAGTGAAGACCTTGGAGATGACTGAATTAGCAGTGACTTTCAGCCCACAGATGGTCAGGCGACTGAACAAACTGATCAGAAGATTACAGGGGACACGTTGCCGGCACTGGGTGCAGGACTCAATTGCGTTTCCCATTCAAGGATCCAGGTTGCATGCCCTGGTCACAGGGCAGGGTGAGGAAGAACACTAGTACACTAGAGCTTGCAGCCAAAGGAGAATAGGGACCCTGGTCACAATTCTACAGGAGAAAGAGAGTGCTCACAGTCACTCACAGACCAGAGCACGGGCCAGGAGAGCATTAAACACACCTCCCCATAGATCATGCCACCTTAGAAGAATGGAAAACTTACAGGTTCCCAGAGTTCTGTAAACAGCAGCAAGGAAAATCTGAAACTCAGGACAGTGTCCCCTCCACCTGAGGAACAGAGCCCAACTTTAACATAAAGTTAAAAGAAGTTTATCTGGAAAAAAGAACAAACAACAACAACAAAAGGACCTGATCATAGAAAGTCACTGTGGTGACAGGGAAAACACGAAGTCAGAAGAGGACAATGATGTCAAAATGGCTACATGCAAAGCCTCAAAAAAAAATTATGGTAAGTTGGGATCAGGCCCAAAAGGAATTCCTGGAAGAGATTAAAAAAAGACTTCAAAAATCAAATAAGAGAGGTGGAAGAAAAATTGAGAAATGAAATGAGGGCAATGCAAGAGAATTATAAAAAGAGTCATAGCTTGCTAAAGAACACCTGACTCCTTTTGTTCTTTAAATCTTTGTTCACTAAGAAATTAGATGATTTTTGTAATTTTATCTCCACAGCAGACTTACACATCAGGTTACCTTTTGTGGAAGGTCATAGACTTAAGAGTTCAAAGGGACCTTAACTGTCCTCTAGTCCCCTCAATCTCCTCATTTTACAGCAGAGAAAACTGAGGATTAGAAGTCAAGGAACTTGTTCAAGGTCACATGAGTAATAAGTGATATATACCCTGATGCCAAATCCAGAAAAATGTCAGTTGTCATGCTAGGAATTCCTTAAATTGTCAATTAATTGAACCAGGAGATCAGGCAAGCTCAGCCTTTATAAGCATATACAGTACTTATCCAAAAACAATCTCTATATAGACTTTGGAGCATACGGACATTCTATAACTGGTTCCAGTTTGTTCTAGTGGGGAAGACTCAGACTTTTGATTGACTGCTGAGTTGTCAATGAGATGCATTCAAAAGACATTAAGTGGCCAAAATGCTGTGTTGGAATGAGGAAGCAAGGACTGTTGTAAACCTTTAGTGGAAAGAAAGGTCTCAGGTCTTTGTCTGGAGCTGTTATTACTGGGCCTGTGAATGAATGACTGTTGCTTCTTCTGTCTGATTTCCTATTCTTCTGGCTTTTAGGTTGAATACTGGAGATAAAACTTGATGAGTATCAAAGGGTTAGATTAGTGAGTGCCCATTAGTGAGTTAATAAACATATTAAGTGCCTCCTACAAGGCAGGCTCTACGCTAAGTGCTGGAGATGCCAAAAAAGGCAACAGATTATCGATGCTCTATTTTCAAGGTGTTCGGTCTAATGGGAGAGACAACACGCAAATAACTATTTACAATCTATATACAGGAAAATGGAAAGAAGAGACAGAGGGAAGGCACTAGAATTAAGGAAGATAGGGAAAGGCTTCCTGGAGAAAGTGAGATTTTTACTGGGATTTGAAGGAAGCCAGGGAAACCAGGAGGTGGGGATGAAGAGGGAGAGCATTTCAGACATGGAGGAACAGCTGGCGAAGATGGGAGTTGAAGTTTCTTGTTGGAAGAACAGCAAGCAAGGAAACTTGAGTCACTGGATGGAAGAGCAAGTGTGAGTATATATGTATGTGGTGGACAGTGGGGGATAGGGGATTGTGGTAGTAAAGTATATTAAGACTGGACGGGGGGGAGGGGCAGACTTTGAATGCCAAACACAATGTTCTGTTTGGCCATGGAGGTGATAGGGAGTTTGAGTATATCTGGAAGGTAACGAACGTGGTCAGACTTGTGCTTTAGGAAGATCACTTTGGGAAGTTCAGTTCAGGACACATTTTGTTTAAGACGTCTATGAAGCATCCAGTTTGGGATATCCAATGGGCAGTTGGAGATGCCAGACTAGAGATCAGCAGAGAGGTTAGAGTTGAGAGTCATTGAACAGAAATGATAAATGAATCCAGGCCAGTTAGTGAGATTACCAGGTGAAATAGTATAGAAGAAGAGGGCCCAGGGCAAAGCTTTATGAGATACCCATAGCTGGTGAATATGACTTCCAAGATCTAGCAAAGTAAACCAAGAAGGAATGGTCGGATAAGTAGGAGAATCAGGGGAGAGAGTAACATCATAAAAACCTAGACAGTCTCAAGAAGACAGTAATCAGTCAAAGGCTCTAGAGGTCCAGGAGCCAGGGTCCATGCTCAGGTTTGCTAGAAAATGAGCACAGGCGAGCTGCTACCTGAGGACTTGAAGAGGAAACTGCTTGACCCATCCCAGAGGTAATAGAAACTCAGCCATCCATCAGCTCTGCAGCCTTTGGAAGTGACTTGGAAGGGAAAAGGTTTTGTAGCAACTACTTTAAGTGTGAATCTGTTCTGCTCAGGGTCTGAGATGATAGAGAGGGCAGAGTGGTCCCCTGATTAATGGGGGTGGGGAGAAAATGCTTTGTAACTTCTGTTCTTGGTATATTTTTGGTAGTAAATGCTGTTCAGTCATGTCCAGCCCTTCATGACCCCATTTGGGCTTTTCTTGGCAAAAATAGTGGGGAATGGTTCACCATTTCTTTCTCTAGTTCATTATACAGATGAGGAAACTGAGGCAAACAAGGTTAAGTGACTTCCCCAGAGTCACACAGTTAGTATCTGAGGTCACATTTGAACTCAAATCTTCCTGGTTCCAGGCCAGACATTCTATCCACTGTGCCACCTAGCGGCCCCTTGCAGTAAATATCCCTTTATAAAGGCTCATTGATTAAACAATGGTGGGATAATAATCATTAGTGACTGATATTTGGGACTTATAACTGATACATTAAAAGATACTCTGACCCTCTCAGGGGCACCCTTAGAGCCTTGAAGAAGGAATAGTAACCTTTCTCTGGGGGATGTGACTCATCAGGGTGTGTGGGTTGGAGGAGGATTTATAGAGCTTACAAAGTTACAAGATAAATTGCCAGATTTGTGTCAGTCTTCTATTGAGTCTGGTCAGCATGCATAAATTCCTCTGAAACTGATCACTCTGGAATGAGCTAACATGAAATCAACCCTCTTTTTGCATTTGATCAGTTCCTAGAAGTTTGGATTATAATGGCACCTGGCTTAGAGATACAAGGGAATATTCTGAAATTGATAGACTAGACCAGTAGTTCTCAACCTTCCTAATGTCGTGACCCTTTCATACAGTTCCTCATGTTGTGGTGACCCCCAACCATAAAATTGTTTTCATTGCTACGTCATAACTGTAATTTTGCTACTGTTATGAATTGTAATGTAAATATATGATATGCAGAATGTATTTAAATTGAACATAACCCACAGGTTGAGAACCACTGGACTAGACTTAGGTGGGGAACCTGCAGCCTTGAGGCCACATGTGATGGCCCTCTGGATCCCCAAGTGTGGCCCTTTGACTGAATCCAAACTTCAAGTTTGGACTAGAAGCTCCCTGGGGGCATGGACTGTTTTTCAATCTTTGCTTTTGTAGTCCAAGATCCTAGCACAGTGCTTTGCAAATAGCAGGTGCATAATAAATTCTGGTTGAATTGAATCAAATGCGAAAACTAGTTCTTTGGGAATATTGAATTTCCTACCTCTTGGAGTCCTTCTGTGGAAACATTATTGTTCTCAGCATAGAATGTTAATCCTCAAGTAAGGGATATAAAACCGGTCTGCTGATTTTAGTTACACTATAACTAAATAAACCAGGACCATTTGATGTATCCCTCGGCTTGTAACCCTTTGTAGAGTTAATTCGTTTCTGGGGATATCCTAGAAAGAAAAAAGATCCCAGTTCTGAAGAATCTGAACCACCTTATGGATCCTTATGACACCATGAAAATTAAATACGTCCTGATCACATTCATAACAATTTTAGAAATGACAAACTGAGAACACCCCATTATTTTTTTCTGAATTGGTTTTGTATTTAAATACCTCACAGGTAACAAAATAGACAGCTTCATCTTATTTAGTATCAGGCTTAATAGGATCTTAACAAGTGTGCCTCTTGGCTGCTTTTCTCATCCTGGTCAGGGTGATGCTGGTTTTAAGGCAGGAGTGAGCCGAGCCTTGCTGCACCATCAGGGCCTCCCTCTCCGTGTCTCTTTGCCAGCATCTTGGGATGCCATCTTCTTTAGGAGATTTTTGCCACTGGGAGCTTTGACAGGGGATTTTTGTTCAATGGATTCTTTAGTTGTGTCTATCCTGAGCTGAAAGTTAACCTGGAAGAGAAAGAAAATAGAGATATATCAGCCAGAAAAGCCTCTACATCAATACTGTGCCAATTAGCCCTGCAATCTTAAGGGAGGGTTGTATTCTTTGTCACCCTCCCGCCACTCCCACTATAGGGTCTTGGGGCAGGTAAATGAGAAGAACTATTAGCTCAAAGGGAGAGCTGACTTCAATGGTAAATGAACATTTCACACTGCCATCTAGGTGTGAAGAAAATAGATAATCATCCTAGCAGATGAGAGGAGAGGAAAAGGAAGCTTAGATATCCCCTAAGTGTACTCTACCATATTTCAAAAAGATCAGTGAAGAAGCTCTGGATGCTTCTCCTCCAGAGATCCCTCTGTCCTGTCTTCCAGAGCTTTATCTATTTACCCATTTATATATCTACCCACCCATCAATTTTGTCCAACCCCCACATTTTATAGATGAGGAAACTGGTATCAAATTTTATTTACTTATTTTCAGGAACTATACATTGTGGAATTTCCCATTAGTTTGGGACTTATATAAAAAGAAAATTTATAAGGAAAGAAAGAGAAAGGGAAAGAAAAAGAATAGAGGAAGAAACAAAGAAAGAAAGAAAAAAAGAAAGAAAAGAAGGAAGGATGGATGGAAGAGAAAGAGATGATCAGGCCAAAGTTCTAGTCCCACCTAGATAGTGCACTAATTAAAAAACATTAAGAGCTCAGTATTGTCCTGAAGTCAAAGACTTTAGTACAAAATCCCTTAACCTTTACCCTGGGCTAAGGGATGGTAAAATCTAATCTAAGGTGGGTGGAGTCTGGGGACAAAGCCTATCTGGGGGTGGGGTAAATCAGGAACTCTAAATGGGAAGCCTAGAAGACTTTGGAATGGAGACTGTAGACTTGATGGGAGGGTTGGAGAGCAGGTAGGACAAATGGGGCTGCACCAGTTCCTCATCTGTATAATGGAAGAGTTGGGGTGTCTCAAGTTCCTTTCAATTCTGTTTCTATGATTCTGTGGCTGAAACTGAACCTTGTCTGGCTATATCTTCTCTAATTCTTACTCACTAGATTAAAAAAGTTAGAGCATTCATCTGGGCTCAGTGCCAAATGTGACCTCGGTTGTGTGGACAACAGGCTTGACTCAGGAACACATGGTGACAGGGACAGACACTAGGAGCGCTAGTGGAGCCACCTAGTGGATTTCTTTGAAGTCAGAAAGTGAAATTGGTATACAGGTGATAGTGATTGAAAGGACCATAGAAATAGGTTTAGGACTGGGAGGGATCCTTGGAGGCCATAGGATGATACAGAAATAACACCTAACATTTCTATAGCACTTTACTTGATTTTAAAGATTTTTTTTAATAAACGGCATTTTATTTTTAAAAATAGTTTTCTATTTAATATTCATTTTTAAGGACTTTTGAGTTCCAAATTTTTTCTCCACCCCCTAAGATGGCAAGCAATCTGATATAGGTTATACATAGCACTTCATTTTATACAGTGCTTTCCTTATAACACCCCCATAAAATACACAGGGGGAATTTTATCCCTCCTTGCAGTGAAAGGTGGTAATTTGCCCAAAGAGACATAGTTTGTATCGAAGCAAAAATGGACTTAGGGAAAGGCACCATTTAGATTTGGAATTGTATTCCCTTCCACAGTCAGAAAGGGGAAAGGAAGCAGGGAAGGGATAGTTTGGAGAAGGAGGTACAGAAGAAAAATAGGATTTCAAGAAAGTGAAGTAGAAAGAGGAAAAGAAGAAGAGGTCAGCAAAAATTAGGGCCATGAAATGAATTAGAACTAGAAGCACTAACGCTTCCTACATCAACAAAAAGAATGCTTCAAAACATCGACCCAACTCACCTGCTTTGGCTCTGCAGGTCCAACTGTCACAGTTGTTGTCTCCAGTTCATACCCAGGTGCTGTGGCAGTGACAATGTAAGTGCCTGGTAGTAGCAGCCGGAAGTAATCACCCTGCTTACCTGAAAACCATAAGGGGAAGATTCAGCCTATAAACCAGAAACGTGCTTATACTGTGACCCAAGGACCCAAAAATAAACACAAAGCAAAAAAAAAAAAAAATCAAAAACAAAAACAACCTGAAGGTCTTAGTTGACCACAAGATGTACATCCTGTAACAGGGTGACGTACCTATCATAATGCTAATGCAAATTAGGGACATTAAAAGAAGGCAACAATCTTGGAGATAAATATTAATTCTACTACTCTCTGCATTGGTCAAACATCTAAAACAAGAGGTGCCGTTCTGGGCATCTGTCTTTCTTTTAATTTTTGTTTATTTTTAATTAAAGGCAATAAGCCTTTCCTAACACTGCCTTAACACTTCCTGGAAGAGGTATGAATTGAACTGAGCCTTGAAGAAAGCCAGAGAACTTCAGGAAGGTCCCTAATGTGTTGGGTGAATCCCCTGTAGAATATTTATGGTTGGATATGCACAAGATTTGCATCATGAACAAGCTTGCAAAGGTTGAAATCTGTACCACTCGGAAAAAGTACCCACAAGTCAATGTGGTCACAGGTACATTGGTGTAATAGTAATGTTATTTAGTGCATTTACATTTTAAGTTGATATAATTTCATCATTGATTAAACATTTTAGGATACTTTTAATTTCCTTATTTCTTTCTTTTGATTCTTTTAGTTTTGTGCTAAATTCCATCATATGTCCTCATGACTTCATCAGATTTTCTCAAGCTAGAAACCACACTGGCTCTTCAATTGAAACATACTTGTCATTTTGCATTACATGTGTTTCTCATCGACAACATATTATTGAGTTCTGTTTTTAAAAATACATTCCATATATAACTCTATAAAATTAGGGACATTCAATCCATTTGCATCAATTTAGCACGATGATTACAATTGGACTTGGAAGCAGGAAGACCCAAGTTCAAATCCTACTTCACTATTATCTGTATGACCCTTCACAGATCACTTAACCTCTATTAGTCTTATTTATTTTATCTTTTTTTTTGGGGGGGGGGGTTGGAAGGCAGAAGGCAGGGCAATTTGGAGTTAAATGATTTGCCCAAGGTCCCAGAGCTAGCAAGTGTGTCAAGTGTCTAAGGCTGCATTTGAACTCAGGTCCTCCTGACTCCAGGGCTGGTGCTCTATTCACTGCACCACCTAGTGGCCCCAAGTTTTATTTCTTTATCTGTAAAATGGAGATAATAATAACATCTGCCTTACAGGGTGTTTTAAGGATCAAATGAGATAATGCTTGTAAAATGCTTTGCAAACACTAATTGTATAAATGCTAGCTATTACTATTATTTAATTTTTCTTTTTCCTATCTTTCTTATTTTGTTTGAAAAAAATAAACGATCCTGTTTTATTATCAAGTCAACAAGCATTTATTGAGTGCTCTGCTTTGTTATTCATACAGCTAAATGTTATTAAATTGATGTTTTCCTAGAGCTTGATCCTTCCCCCATCTTTGTGAAATATAATTTTCTTCTGGGATGACCAAGACTCTTTCCCTTCTCAGCTTTTTTTTTCCCCTACATTTTATTTTTTTTCTTGGTTAATATGAAATATCCTCTGAATTATTTATTTTTTCTTCTGTTTGTCTTTCCTTTTTCTGCTTCTAATCTACAAACAATGCAGGTCCACATATCACAGCAATACTTTGCACTCTAGCTTGAAGTGGGTCATTCTATGCCATTAGCAAATGATCATGTAAATAATGTAAAAAAAATGTAAACACGTAAATGTAAAAAAAAAGTGCTAGAAGAGATGCTGGGGATTACCTAGCTCACAGGATCTTAACCTGGGTCCCTGAATTTGTTTGTTTTTATTTTTTATTTTATTTTATTTTGCTAGCTGTATTTTAATTGATTTCCTTGATAATCATGTATTTTATTTTGTGCATTTAAAAAACTATTCTGAGAAGGGGTCACAGGCTTTACCACATTGCTCCAAAGGGGTCCATGACATAGAAAGGTCAAGAACCTTTGATCTAATCCAAATGTTATATTGGATGTTCATGTTGTAGATAATAGCTTCCTTCATGTTATAGATAATAGCTTCCTTAAGGGAAGTTCATACAAGTTGTAAGTTTCAAAGCTAAAATGTGAATTCACCCCTTCTGATTCCAAATCTAGTCTTCTTTTCATTATGCCAAGCTGCCTTCCCTATATTTATGCTTTTCTCTATGATATCTCTAATTGTCTGTCTTGCTGACCAAATATTTCACTCCAAGGCAGGAACAAACTCATTTAACTAATCTTCTTGTCTCTCTAATATATCATAATTAGAGTGAGGTGATCACAACTTTAACCTGGGTACTGAATTAGAGGGTGCCAATTAGCACTTTCAGTCCTTCATATAGAAACAACTCAATTTAGAGCCTAATTAGCAGCAATAATTAGTTAAAATGGGAAAGTGTCAAATGGCAAGCTGGGAAGAGCTCCTCCCTGACCTGTTCTTTCCCACTCTGCCTCCCAACCAAGGGTATGCTCTATACTGACTATCATGGCCATGGTTGTAGTATTTACATCAGGTACAAAAATTCTTCTTTGTTCCATCTTTACTTCAATATTTAAGATTCCAATACCTACAATCCAGAAATTATTGTTAAGAAAGAATTTTTATGTTCATAGGATTCTGAATACCTGATGATAGAAAAGTTGCTTATTTCCTATAATCAACATTCAGGCTAATTTAACATTTTATTAAACACCTATTATGCGCAAAGCACAGTGCTAGGTTTACTTTAATGGAACTATGATCTTATTGACCTGGGTGATAGATACTATGAAGATTGTGTTCACTCTTGTCTACGTGTCCACATCTTCCCATAGTTCCTTGTCATGAGAATAACCAATATGATATCTTCCTCTGTATCTCTTGACATTACAAAGTCATTCATTGAGCATGTAAGTTATTCAATGGTTATTTCTTACTCTTCCTGACCCACTTCCTTTTCTAGTCATGAATGTCTGGTCTGATAACCATTATGCCACTTCTTGTGCATAATTCTACTTTAGTAATAAATTATTATGCCCACCTATGTCCAACTTGGACCTCTCCATTGACCTTTGGGTAGTCCACAGCATAAATTCTTCAGAAACAATGCTGTTTTATGCATTACATCCACAAAGCACCAGAAGTATAAAGATATTTGTTTCAAGGAGAAGTTTGAGACCATTAAAAGACAATATATCCTATTATTTTCTTTTTTTTAATTGACTTATTTACTTTTAGTTTATAAGATTCAGTTACAGAATCACTTGAGTTTCAGATTTTCTTCCCTGCCTTCTCCACGCCACTCCTCCTCCCGCCCCATCGTGGCTTGCAATCATGTATGGGATCTGCAAACACTTTCACATTGTATAATAGTCTGGTAGTATAGAAGCGTTGTAACCAATGGAACAAATAATGGGGGGGGGGGAAAGAAACAAAAGAAACTAAACCAAACATGGAAAAGAACACATGCTATTGTTCTTTTCCATGTTTGGTTTGGTTTCTTTTATTTCTTTTTTTTCATCCTATTATTTTCTAAATTCATCGTCCATCTGCAGTATCCAAGCAACCAAGTACTGAGCTATTGGCTCAGCTCTATAGGTTATACATCCAGTGGTCTGGACATTCATTGACTGTAGTACAGACATTCATTATCCTTTTGGTTTTAATTCTATGTGGCTAGCTTTGGTGGCCTCTTGAGTGATGATGGATCTCATTTAGAATCATCTAGTTATCCACCAGAAAACCAGGGCCTGTCTGCGCATCTTGCCCTTGTCTGTCTTCTCATCACTGGAACATCAACCTTTCAAACCAGACCTCCAAAGATCATGTCTTTACTCCTTCAGGGAGTTAGCCTTTTTCATCTTTGAGACTTGTCCTGGCACTGAGCTGTCCTGACTTGTGGTTAAATGAATGAAAACTCTAAGGTGAACAGAGTATATCAAGTACTGGATTTGGAGTCAGAAAGACCTGAATTCAAATTAATAACTTTGTGACCATGGGCAAGTCACTTAACTCCTGGGAACCTCAGTTTCCTCATCTATAAAATGAAGATTAAAAATAACACCAACCTCAGAGGACTACTTTGAGGATTAAATTGATAAACATATGTAAAGTTCTTTGCAAATATTAAAGCAGTATGTAAATGCTAGCTATTAGGTGATAATAATAATCACCTAATCCACTACCTAGCCAGGCCCAGAGCACACTTCCCATACCATTCAGTCGTCTGTCAGAGAACTAGGGACTACCCAGGCATCTTACCATCTGCCCTGCCACCAATCTGCCACCTTCTCCATTCTCTCCCTGTCCTTCACTCGCTCCTTCTCTTAAAAGAGTAACTAAGAATACAATCACCACTACTGAATCCAACTGCCCTGTGACTTCACTGACAAAACTAAATCATTTATATGTCCCTTATTCCTTATGTGTTATATTCCCTTATTTGAATAAAGTTTCTTGAAGGGAGGGAATATCTTTTGTGTTTGGATTCCCAGTGACTAGCACAATTAGTAGGTGCTTAATAAATGCTTTTTCATTCATTCATTGCCTATCTTGATGCAAATGGAACATCTGAAGGACTACATCATCTACAGAGAATCTATTGATCGGTATTCTGGGCTGGACCACCTCCATGATGGTGTCAAACACCTTTGGTGAGAGGATATATAACTCTGTTTTATGTTTTCATTGTCCTTGAGGACTATAAAATCTCGTAGGTAAAACTGACCATATAGGAAAGTAACTATAATATAGATTAAAACATTATTGTACAGAAGGGTTCTAAGCTCCCATAGTGTAGAATTGCTACTTTTCCAATACTTGCCTCTCCAGGCAGGATTCACTTACCTTAGCAGCAATGTGTGTGTGGTTTGTCTGCTTGTTGTTTTCTTAAGGAAAAACTATAATTACCTGATCTGGCTTTTCAATTTACTGTCAGCCTCGCTGGCTTGTACTCATGATGGAGGTGAGAGGATTGGAGAATACTAACACAGTAAGTAGTATGTAAGTACCTGAAGTGACATCATGAGCAATCCCATTAATAGAAATTACTGCTCCTGCGATGCCATTGTTATTTTCATCCAGTATCATTCCCTTGATGCCATGGTGAACCTGTCAAAAGAAGTCATTTCATTCATTTAAGGGATGCCTAGTTTGGTTCTAATTGGGAAGTTAAGAACAGGACAGAGAGCTCTTCCATAACAAGCTAAATTCTCTGTTTTATTTGTTCTATCAACCAAAGGTCCCAAATGGCAATAGCCTCATTTCTATTTGGTATAGAAGGTTAAAATCATTTTTTTCAAGTCCTGAAACTCCAAGGCAAGTAAGTTTCCTTATGGATGGCTTTGGAAGCAGAAAGAGAGGTTCCTCTGATATTTCATCTCTCTTTCTGCTTCCAAAGCCATCCAAATCTCTGCAGAGTACTGAGAAATGTCACATGCAATTAGGTATTTAAAATATTTTGGAGATGAGGAATAAAAGAAAGAGTGATATTGAAAGGATTCCTAAGGGAAAAAATGATGCCTTGTTGCTTGCTGTGTGTAGGATTATAAATAAGGAGACTGGAGAAAAGAATATGGGCTGGAGATATGGGAATGAAGAAGAAAGGGTAGATCAAATCAGATTCATAAAGTAGTTATTAGGACCTGATTATCAGATTTGGGATTTGGTAGTGGGTATGGGGATAAATATGTATGAATAAAAGGGAGAGGCACCTCCAAAGTCATAAAACCAGGAGGAAAATTGTGTTGTAGACGCAGTAGACAAAAACATGATGAATAAATTAATTAACCTCAATGGGGCACTTGGGAAGAAGGAGGGGAAAGAACTAAGGGCTAAGGACATCACATTGGAAACATCTTATGCACTATAAGAAATGCACAGAGGGATTTCACAAGGTGTTAGAGCAATTAGAGCAAGGTTTTGAGGTTCCAAACAAACCCTCGTTTATAACTAAGAAATCTCTCCTTTTTGTGGTATGAATATAAAAATTAAAAATTGGGACTCCCCAGAAATCCTTTTACTTTTTACCTCTTCCAAGAAACCAATCAGTGCCTCTCGGTTGCCAAGCCATTCCCTTTGCAGCTCCTCCTGGCGTGGAAACTTATTGCAACTCAGTTCCAGAGTGATATCAAAGCAGTTGGTATGGAGGTAATTGAAGTCTTGCATTCCTATGAAAGAAAGGGGGCAGTAGCAGATTTGTACACCTGAACACTGTATCTTACCCCTCCTCAACTGAAACTCTTCCATCCCCTAATACTTTCTCTTCTACCTCTTAGCCTCTAAATTCTTTCTTCCTTGTAAAATAGTCTTTCCCCCATAAATTTCCAATGTCTCCCCCTCTATCCTTTTAAAGCAACTCCCACCATCATGAAATGCCTAGTATTTCTTCCCCATTTCACTGACTTAAAATTTACTTTTCCTCATTGTTTACCAAACCTCCTTGCCAGTGACTTAGAACCAGGGGTGTACTGGATAATATTTAATAATTGGTTTTCGGGACTGGAGTGAGGGTGTGGGGTTGTTGGAGGGGAATTGCTTATGACGTGTTTTAAAGTTTAGTCTGCATTATTTCTATTTTCTCCACCACATTCAAGTCTTGACAATCAACAACACAATAAATCAAGATATGATTAATAGTGTTAACAAATTTCTGTGGTATAAATGCTAACACTGAAAATTTAACAATTGGGAGCCAGGAAGATCTAACTCTAGCAAACCCCTGCTTAGAAATAAAATAATCATATGTATCCTACTTTTAGTGGAACAGATTAGCTTTGGGATGGAACATCCAAGTGAATGTGGTGATACGGAATGGGGAAGACCAACCACAGCAAACTGGCTTTCAGAGACGATTTTTGATGAATTAGTTTCAATAAAGAGAACCTTATAACATGGTCACAGAGGCACACATTATTGGGAATCATGTTAGATAAAAAGATGTCTAAATATTATTGGGAATCATGATAGAATAATTTCTTTCTACAAAAAAACTACATTCGTGTTCATCAAATCTTAAAACTAGAAAATACTTTAGATACAATCTTATCTAATCCCTTCATTTTAAAGAATAGGAACCTAAGCCCCCAAAAGAGAAAGTAACAAAATGGAGTTGAGCAGAAATGAGACTAGACTATGGTTCTCTTGTTCGTTATTTTGATGCCCTGCTATATCATGTTATCTTTCCTTGTTGGATAAAATTCTACAATTAAAACTTTCATACTAGGTATAGACATAGGCCTATTATCAAAAGGAAAAAAACATACATCTTAAAAGCACAAATTTATTTTTATATATTTTTGATTTAATTGTATGACTCTGTAGAAGTGACCTGGTACGGTAGATAGGGACTGGGCAGTGGTTAGGACAACCTGGACCTCAATTTCCTGGTATACAAAATGCAGGAATTAAACTAAATAGCCTTTGAGGTCTCTTCAAGCTCTATATCAATGACCTAAACAGCTAAACTATCCCACTTCTGACACTTTCTAGCTGAGGAACTATGAATAAGTCACTTAATCTCTCAGTATTTCAAGCAACTCACCAAGAATTTAAGTCACAGATGGATTATATGGAAGAAGTCCTCTCCTACACTGACAGAAATCACAGCTCTATCTCTTATTAGAAATTAGGAGACAACAGCAACAACCTAAATGAGCAACATACGTCACTCTTTCAACTGATCTTTTTGAGAAGATGTGCTTATAGAGGTGTGATTATGTCTAGTCTGCTGGATTTCTCAGAAGAAGCAAGGTTGATTCTTTCTGTCATCTCCACTGTGGCATGATATGCTATGGATCATGTTGTGCTTGGGGTCAGGACAGCTCCAGGGTTCAAATCTGCCTCAGACACTTATAGCTACGTAACCCTGTGAGAGCCACATAAGGTCCCTGGGCCTCAGTTTCTTATCTGTAAAACAAAGGGGTTGAACTCAGTGATCTCTCATGTCCCTTCAAGCCCTAAATCTCTTATCCTAAAATGCTCATTTCAATTAATAGGTATTTATCACTTATTAGATCCCTAAATGAGATGTTCTAGACTTCCTGAGTACCAGGCCAGACCCGGCATTAGGGTGGGGGATGGGGATGGGATGTGCTTGGAAGAATTCACTCAGGATACAGTTCATAAATTTTAGTGTCCTGGAGAAAAGCCTGTCATTCTTTCTTAATTTTTTTGTCTTTTTTTTTTTGGAGGGCAAATGGGGTTAAGTGACTTGCCCAAGGTCACACAGCAAGTGTGTCAAGTGTCTGAGGCTGAATTTGAACTCAGGTCCTCCTGACTCCAGGCCATTCTTTCTTAATTTTGATTCTACTAAGTATAAATTGCCCTTAAAGTTTCTAAATAATCTGTTTAGGAGGAGCTTAAAGAATTCTATGAGTACTTCTAATGCTTTTCTTAAAAGGTTATATTGAAATTCTGTTTCAAATAGTGAGAAGTTAGTATTTATAATTCTTATTTTGTGACAGTATCTTTTGGCATTCATAACTCCTCACTTAAAACTGTTACAGCTTTCTTTTAGTAACAACGTAATCATTTACATTTACAAAAATCCAATTCTTTTTTTTTAAGGCATAGAAGCCCTGAGAAAGTCCATCCGAGTGGAAACATGCTATTAGTTGCAAGCCAGATAACTAAATGTGGTATGTCCTTAAACTCTCCATCTTCTCCCTTCACCCCTTTCCACAAAGGTTATCCTAGCCATCAACCCAGGCCTCATCAAAAGTGGAGATCAAGCAGGGGTGGGTGTGCTAGCAAGTGACTCTCTTACCCATCCTCCACCCCCAAGATTTTCTTTCCAAGTCTCCAGGCTTAGCATCTGTTGCATTCTTTTGCCTTCCCTCACTGTGAATAATGCTGCCTGTTTGTCAGGATAATGGAGTCGCTGTTTCCGCTTCCAGCTCTTCCTTGAAGTCCCCTTACCCTTGCTGACAGAATACCAGGAAGCCCCATTGGTGATGCCATCAGGAAAGTAATCTCCACAGTTCCAGCCCAGGTGCATCCATCCATGTGCATAGGAATAGCCTTTGGCCAGCTGAGGGGAAAGCACGGTAGGAAACATGACCCAGAATATACCAAATTTATGTGGGAATGTTCACACCTAGAATCGGGGGTGAAGCCAAAAGTCACTCAATTAGCTATGTTTATCAGCAGGGTTAAAACAAAATAGTGGGAACAACGTGGGTGGAGAAAGAAAGAGCCCTGGGTTCTAGTATTGGCTCTGCCATTAACCCCACTTTGTAAACTAGAGGAAATTTCTTCTCTGGGCTTCAATTTACCCTTCTGTTAAGAGGAAGACTTTAGCCTAGGTGGGCTCTAAAGCCCCTTTCAGCTTTATCACTCTTTATTTACTTCGGCACAGAATTTAGGAGGAGATTATAATATTCATGTTTGCAATAGATGTTACTACTCATATGTAGGTAGACCCTGGAAGCAGGCTTTTGAAACAACATAACAATAACTTTTTTTTAGACACCATCTTTTAATATAGAACACATTCATGTTCTCAGAGTGCTTTAAATAGACTTCTCATTTGAGCCTCACAATAACATAACCTTGTATTGGCACTACAGGAATTATTATTAGCTCCATTTTTTTTTATTTTGAGAATCTGCTTTAATAAAAAAATATAAATAAAACATCTAGCAAATAAAAATGAAAGCTCTTTTAAGGAAAATTTTGGAAAATTTCACAAATAAAAGATTAGGCTCAATGTGCTATTGCTTAATGTGACCTATTACTCTCAGTGAAAAATACATTTACATGTTTTCGTGACATAGTCAAAGTCTAGATGAAACTGATGGGTACACATAGAAACTATCCACACAATACTGAAGAATTAAGTTCCTATTTCTTACAAAAGATTCACAAATATGTATCATCACTGTGAACAAAAACTTAATTTTCATGGCATACGTGGTTAAGAAAATTATATTGTAATTGGAAAATACATTGATAGTTTGATAGGATTAACATTTAGTGTCTATGTATAAAAACTCTAGGAGTCTGACCTTGCTTGTAGAATTTTACAATGACCATGATAAGTCCAAAACTCAATCACTTCCAGTAAAAGTATATTAATGTCAAGTCAGGTAAAAGAAGGTACAGGTCTCTCAATGACTTCACCATCCTATTTGATAAGTATTTTGGGAAATGCACCTTTTAAGAATTATAGCACACAGTTTGAATTGTTTTAAAAAATGGGACATTTCAACAGTTGAACAGAAAAGTTATGCTTGAAATTATATTTAAGATGAAGTTCTTTCCATACATTAAATCTTCCATAAATATTTAGCGTTTTCAAGTTTTTTTCCTCTAAAACTAAATTTTAGCAGGTTGTCATTCATTTCTTAGGCAAGTCCATTCATTTTTTTCCCCCCTTTTCCCTACAGTAGCAAATTGAGAGCTTTTGATTCTGTAGTGATGTCTGTGGAACACAATTCATTGGCCAGTTGTCATCATTCATCTTTGAGCAGTGATGTCGATATCTCTTCCAAAAAGTGCTTGATGGCTGCCCCCCATCTTATGAATCTTGTGCTTCCTCTCCTCCTGTGGGCTCCACCAAAGACGACTCCCTCTTCTGAACCCAGCCTTCTTTCACAATGGTAGCATCGCTCATGATGGCTCCCCTCTGAGCCCCCAACTTCAAGAAAAGATACTTTGAGATATCAGCTTTGGGATTTGGGTTCTCTTTTGCTGCTACCGCCCCTCCCACTCTCTAGTGATAACTCAGCCTGGAGAGGCAGTGGCAGAGGATGGAGCCAGGGGGTGGGGGTCCTCCCTCCCTCCCTCCTTCTTCTTCTCTCCTCCTGTCCACCCCACACCCCATAGTGCCTCTTGTCCCCCTGGTGCCTGCTGTGGCCTGCAGGAGGGTGGGCTGGAGGGGAAGGAGGGATGAAAGGAGCCCAGCATGGCTGTGGAGCTGGAATAGGAGGAGGAGATATTAACTTCATTTTATAGTTGAGGAAACTGAAGTTCAGAAAAGATAAATGACTAGGGTCACACAGCTAATGACTATCAGGAGAGATCTGAACTGTAGCCTTCCTGCCTCCAAGTCCATTCCTATCTCCATTCCATTCTGCTTCTAATGATGTTATTTCATGTACCTTGATGGTCAGTTGTAGGAATATCATCGTATTTATGCTGCATCATAGAAAGCACTGACATACGTGGGCAAAATAAATAGTGGACTGTTGAAAGCAACAACATAAAAATAATAACAATAACTGAATTGTGGATAACAAGGTAACTCGCCATCACTTTTTTGGTCAAGAAATTCTTTGACCCATTGATTAATTTTCATAGACCCATTTTCATTTTTCTCACCATCATCCTTGTAACTGCCAGGACTCCCATGACTGAGCCTAATACTAAACCCTTTTTAAAACAGAGAGAATTGAAGGGTGGGGGGAAAAAGAGAGAGGAAGAGGGACAGACAGAAAGAGAGAGAGAGAGAAAGAGACAGAGAGAGAGAGACAGAGAGAGTTGAACAAAGCAATTGTCAGGGTACACACAAGGGAAGAAAATGGTTCCCAGTGGGCTTGTCTTAAGGGGTAGGAGTTACAGAGTCCACTAAAGGTGAAAAGAATAGTTTATCCAGAAGATTAAAGTTACTAGGACAAAGGAGAGAGAGAAAGAGAAGGAATGTGCCTGTTGTTTTTCTCTGTTCTTCATAATACAGGGACATTCCAAGGGATTTTTAGAGATTTAATCATCCCCTCAATAAACCTTAACTCCCTAACCTCTGTGTAAGTTTAAAATGCACTGCTGAATCCTCAGAGGGTGAACACAAGATGTTGCTAATGGTCTTGTACTTCATCTACTCAGTTGACACTTCCTGGGTGCCTATGATATACATGTTATCATTGTGCTAGGTGCTGTGATTTAGCAGAGAAGTGCCTAAATACTAGAGTTTAATAAGATAATTGAATGAACTCTCTTCATGTTGAATGTGAGCCTGTAGGTTTCCCATCTGCCTATCAAAATCCTCAGGTCTTTCCAGTTCTATCAGCCCGTCTCCTTTCCCCTTCATCGCAAAACTTCTTGAAAAATTTGCCTATACCGATGCTTCCGCTCTCTTACTACTCCCTCTCTCCCAGATCTCTTGAAATCCACAGAAGCATAATGTTTAGAGGTTAAAGGACCCTCAAGGTAATTAAGTTCAACCCTTTTATTTTACAGAAGAGGAAATTGAGACAGAGTGGTTAAAGCACTTGCCCAGGGTCATACAGCTAGAAAATGGCAGAACTACAAGTGATGCCTGATCTTCTGACACCAAATTGAGTATTTTCTACTCTACCACAGGGATCTCCTTCCACTACCCTCAGTACACAAGTATTTATGTATTTATTAAGAACCTGCTTGGTGCTAAGCACTTTGGATAAAAAGATAAGTCAAATTCTGTTGCTTTCCGAAGCTTTCCACACTCTAAGTCACCCACTCATACGCTTAATCTTAGCTCCAGAGACATACCCTGTCATGGTTTTCCTCTGTCATCTTCAGCTAATCCTAACTTTCTGCCTGACCTTTTAATAAAGGTATTGCCTAAGGAATTACCTTTGGCTCTCCACTCTTTCTCCACTCTTTCTTAGGTAATACCTTTTAGCAATGTCACCCATTTTCACAATTTCAGTCATGACTTCTACACCCACATCTTTGTAGCTCCAGACCTGTGTCTTCAGCTGCCTTCAGGACATGTCCACATACATGTCCTACTTAGATCTAAAACTCTACATGTCCTCATCAAAGCTCATGACCCCTCTGCCTCCATCGGTTCTACCAGCACTATCAACCTTCACTTAGTATCTTTTGTTTATCTTTGACTTTTTCCACTTGTGAAGGGATGGCTTTTCATATTGTAGAAGCCTTGAATGCCAGGCAGAGGAAATTTAAGTTTGCTAAAGAAGTGGTAAGGAGTCATTAAAGGTGCAATGTAATCAGTTCTACATGCAAGAAACATTAATATGACAGGGACATAAAAATGGATTGGAGAGAGTTTTCTTGGCAAAGATACTGGAGTGGTTTGCCATTTCATTTACCATTGTGTTCCCATTTTATAGATGAAGAACTAAAGCACACAGGGGTTAAGTAACTTGCTCAGAGTCACACAGCTAATATCTAGGCTAGATTTGAACTCAGTTCTTCCTGACTCCAAACCTGGTGCTCTACTTCACCACACAGAAGGAGCTTAATAAAAACTTGCTAGAATTGGCTTATTAGGAATTGTGAGAGATCCCCAAAGTATCAGAATCCCAGTGTCCTGAACTCTACCCAAGCAAAGGAGAAGGGTCAGTGGATCAGAAAAAAAATAGTTTGACACTTACAAGTATAGGTCCATCCCTGGCCTAGAAGATGACTCACCTATTTCTCTGAGAAATACAGACAGCCTAGAAGAACCAAAATTGGACTAGAGAATGCTCTCTTGGATATAGACACTAAAGACTTATTGGTTGAGGACTTGCCCTTTAAAGAAACTTGATTGACTTCAGCTAATCCAGGTCTTTTAACAGGCAGAAGGTTTTGTCTAGGGGTGAGGCTGAATGAATAAGCTCTCAGCTGCCTAGAGATAAGCTTCCTTCTTCTTCCTGCTAAATTGCTGATGCTACATTTCTCAATGTGAGACCTTCCAGATACAGGGACCAGACCAAACCTCCTCTCTCTGTGCTAAACTAACTTACGTAAACTCATCTTGTGGCTAATGGCAAACCAAACAGTCCTGTGTCTCCTGGGGATCTATTGCTTTCCTAGGAGAGGGCAGAAAAGTATTATATCAGAAAAGGCTTTTGTAACAGGAACATTGTGCAATAACCAACTCTGATAGGCTTAGCTCTATGATCTAAGACAATTCCAAAATACTCATGACAGAAAATGCCATCCACATCCAGAGAAAGAACTATGCAATCTGAATGTAGATCGAAGCATACTGTTTTCTCTTTTTTTGTTTTTTCTTTCTCGTGGTTTTTCCCTTTTTGTTCTGATTCTTCTTTCATAACATGACTAATGTGGAAATACGTTTAATATAATTGGACATGTTTAGGGTATGTCAGATTGCATGCTGTCTTGGGTGGGGGAAAGGGAAGGGAGGGAGAAAAAAATTAGAACTCAAAATCTTACAAAAGTGAATGCTGAAAACTAAAAAATAAATAACCTTTAGAAAAAGAAAAGACTTTTGTTCTGCATAAGCTATCTTGGAATAAATACTAAATAATTCTGATTTGAGGTTTCTTAATTTAGAAACACAGAATTCCAGAGCTGGAAGGGGCCCCTTGATTTTACAAAGGAAAAAATGGAAGCCTGGAAAGGTTAAGTCACTCATCCAAATTCAAGGCAGAAACTGGACTAGGATCTTGGCTTACTAATTCCCTGGTTGGATGGAGAACTAGCATAAAACAACTGACACCAATCTTCTTCTCTGGAGGCTGAGCCACCTACTCCCCTGGTACAACTGCACCCATGGTCAAACCATTCTCTCTATGCTGCTGCTGTTCATATCCTTCAATAATTTTGCTGCAGGCACAAAAACTACTCATTACGATTCTGCCTTTGGTATATTATACTGGCTTAGTAGAGTGCACTATAATGTTCCCACCATAGTTACATATAAATATCTATTATGTATTCATCATACACACTCATACACCTGCATTCTCACATTTCTGCTACTCTGAACTTCATTATGCCCCATAAACCTCTTCATCCTGGAAAACCACATCTGGAACTCATACCTCATCAGTAACTTCTGCCCCTGCAGTCCCTCCTTCTGATTGGAAGGTAGAAGCCTCTTCCGTAAACCTCCTCTGAGTAGGTTAGAGCCAACCATCTCTTCATTTCATACCCAGCTAAATTTCTTGGGTCATCTCAGTCAAGTACCTTCCTCTCCTCCCCTCTCTCACCTTCCTTTTTCTGTGTTTTCTTTCCCCATTAGATTATAAACTCCTTGAGGGCAGGACATCTCTCTCTTTTTTCACATTTGTATTCCCAGAGCTTAGCACAATGCCTGGAACATTATAGGCACTTCATAGAAACTTACTTCTATGAAACCCACACATCTCTCCCTGTCTGGGAACCTAGCTAATTTTAGGCATTTTTTTTCACAAAGATTAAGAACATAGGGCTTTCCTCTGCCTCCTGCTATTCCAAGTAATTATCTTTCAATTTTGGCCATAACCTCTAATTTACATGGCAAATACTTATGGAATAAATAGGAAGACTAAATAACACCCAATCACACAGTTCCTACCCTCATGGAACTTATAGTCTAGTTATAGAGAAAAGACAAAAGATATAAATATGAGGTAATGAAACCATTAAAAAAAAACCTGTTGGATGCTCACACATCTAAGTGAGAATGTTGCTTTCACCATCAGCAAGCATTATATGCAATGGGGATAAACTAGAAGCATTTCCAATAAGATCAGGGGTGAAACAAGGATGTTCACTATCACCCCTCTTATTCAATCCAGTACTAGAAACGTTAGCAGTAGCAATTAGAGAAGAAAAAGAAAT
>CM053598.1:59535708-59557415 GCA_028646575.1 Pseudocheirus occidentalis | reverse complement strand
TCTATCTATCTATCTATCTATCTATCTATCTATCTATCTGCCTATCTGCCTATCTATCTGCCTATCTATCTATCTATCTATCTATCTATCTATCTATCTATCTATCTACCTATATCTGTCCTCTGCAGCCCACCATCTCAGTCATGCTGCTACATGTGCCTATCAGTGTTCTAGGGTACCCTAAATGATCTGTGTGGTGTTTCTTCTCTATTGCCTTTGTTTCACACCCTGACATACTGGCTTCCCTCTCCACCCATTACAGTTAGCAGTGCTAAGGCACAATCTCTGACTCAGAGTAGGTACTTAATGGTTTTTTTTACAACTTGCTTTGTGCTAGTGACTAGCCCCATCACACCTGAAACACTAATCATTTAAGATCAATTAGTTTCTAGAAAGGAAATTAACTTCGAGAATATAACAAGAACAAAGTACAAACTTTCCCTCTAATACACCAGGGGCATATACTTTTTCCTACTCTACCTTGGTCTCTAGGTAAAGTAGGCTCACACTTAACACAGTTATATATGCATATATGTATAAATATATATGTGTGCATATATACATTATATGTAGATACACACATATTAATTTACTCCCAACAAAGCACTGCATTACTCTGGAAGGAATATTGTGAGTAAGTTGGAGAGATGTATACTACATAGTAACATATTTAGATGGTTTCAAAACTTGTTGAATGTCTGAAACCAAAGCACAGATGTGGGTCCCACCTTACTTTGAAAATAGGTACCTAATGAAGTGCCCTAGAAGCTCTGCTTGACCATGTGTCATTAGCATTTTTGTCAATAACTTATAAAAAATCCAAGAGGGTATGCTTACAAGGTTTGCACAAGACAACAAATGGGGAGGGATACCTTTTGAATACGTTGATGACAGAGTTAGGATTTAAAACAATCTTGGTTCACTAGAAGATTGGATTGTATCTAACAAGATATAATGAATTAGAAATAAATGTAAAATCTTACAATTGACTTTAAAAGAATCCAACTCCCAGGGATAAAATGCAGAGGACATGACTGGACAGTAGTTTGCCTGAAAAACGTTGAGGAGGTTTTAGGACAGTGCCAGCTCCATAGGAATCAACAGTATTACTGCAGCTACCCAAAAAACGGCCAATTCAATTTCAGGCTTCATTAGGAAAGGCCTGGTGTCTGGACTAAGGAGGTGATAGTCCCATTGTATTCATCAAACCATGACCACCACAGTGTTGGGTCCTGTGTTCCTTCAAACTTGAGGAAAGGCCTTGATAAGCAGAAGTGTGCCTAGAGGGGACAGTCAGTGAATGCTTTTGAGAGCACACAGTAGAAGGGATCTGTTGAAGGAATAGAAGATGTTTAGCCTAGAAAAAGACAAAGATGAGAAAGGGATATGCTAGCTTCCAGTATCTGAGAGGCTTTGCCAGGGAAGACAGGACTGATTTGTTCTGAATCACTCCAGAGGACAAAATTAGAGGCAAGCTCCAGACTTGTCAGTAGAGGCCTTCAAGCCAAAGGCTAGGAACCCACTTGTCGGTTGTAAAGGGGATTCTGTCCCAGCAAAGAATTGTTCTAGAATAGACACCAAGGCTTTGTTTAAGAGAATGGATATTGACATCTTGGAGTGTACTTATTAGAATTGTCTGGGTTCTCTTATCTGTTCCTTTTTGTCCTCCCTATAAGAAGAGTAAGAAAGAGCTAGTGCTGAAGAGGGAAGGAATATCATCATCATCATCATCTTCATTCTCCTCCTCCTCATCACCACCACTACCACCATTACATTTAAATTATACTTTTCAAAGGGCAGTTTCCAAAGCTAGGTGGCACAGTGGACAGAGCGCCAGACCTGGAGTAGGAAGACTCATCTTTCTGAGTTCAAATCTGACCTCAGACACTTGCTAGCACTGTGACCCCTTGGGAAGAAATTTAACCCTCTTTGCCTCAGTTTACTCATACATAAAATAATGTAGAGAAGGAAATAGCAAACCACTCCAGTGTCTTTGCTAAGAAAACCCCAAATCGAGGCAGGAAGATTGGACACAGCTAAAAACATCTCACCAACAAATTCAGAGACCCTACAGGTATGGGTGCCAGGTGATAACTGAGGTCATTTCTACAGGCAGGTTTCAGGACAGAAAGTTGGGAGGGACACTAAAGAACAAATTTTTCCACATACTGAATCTTCTAGTCTATTTCTCTCTTAGTAAAATTGTATCTGGTACCTGTAATGGCCTAATAACACTGCCCCCTAGTAAGGCCCAACTCTTTCCTTCTTTTAGCTCCTCCCAACTCCCTGCCTTCTCCCTAATGCAGGCTGTAGTTTATAGTTGGAGGTCTTGGACAGAAAAAGAGAATTTCCATTATCTTTGTGAAAGGCTGTGCAAGGCTTAAGCATCTTAAACTAATACCCCCTACAGAAAGGGGGTGGGAGATAACAGCTTTGTAATCTCCCAGAACTATTTTCTTGAATCCTTTGGGGGTAGGGATTCTCATTCTAATCTCTGGAGAATGGAAACCTTCCCAAAAGACAGGTTCTCAAGGCTGTGGTGAAAAAACAAATTCTCACTCTCTGGAACACTGACCTTCTACTTGGCTGGAAGAGAAGAAACCAAGGAGTGGATTAGAAACCACATCAGGAGCTGGAAGAGTCAGTCCATTCACACAACAGCTGGATCCAGACATGAGCACTGATTGGAAAATGGGAAGTGTCTGCCCTCTGTCCTCTTTGTAAACAGCCACTTTGGGGGACAGTGATGAAAAAAGGGCAGTTTAGTGAGTGCTGCTCCCCAGAGCCAGATTTGTAGACAACCGTTGCTAGTTTTCAGCGACAGGGCCAGGGGTGGGGAACTGTGACCTTGAGGCCACATGTGGCCCTCCAGATCCTTAAGGGCAGCCCTTTGACTGAATCCAAACTTCATAGAGCAAATCCCCTAATAAAAGAATGTGTTCTGTAAAGCCTAAACTCAGTCAAAAGGTTACACCCAGGAACCTAGAAGGCCACATGTGGCCTCAACATCACAGGTTCCCTACCCCAGCATAGGCAATTCAATTTGATTCAACAAACATTTATTAAGGGTTTTCTACATGCAATACTGCATGAGGCAGAGTTTTCTGAGTATTCTCACAATCCTTTTTTTTTTTTGGAGGGGGAAAGGCAGGGTAATTGGGGTTAAGTGACTTACCCAAGGTCACACAGCTAATAAGTATGTCAAATGTCTGAGGCTGGATTTGAACTCAGGTCCTCCTGACTCCAGGGCCAGTGTTCTCACAATTCTAACAAAATCTTGAGGCAGCTAGGTGGTGCAGTGGATGGAGCGTTGACCCTGGAGTCAGGAGGACCTGAGTTCAAATCTGCCTTCTAACATCTACTAGTTTTATGACCCTGGCAAGTCACTTAATTCTGATTCCCTCCAAACAATTCTAACAAGTTCTTAAATCTCACCTCCTGCAGAAGTTCCTCCCTTCCTCACACACACTGCTAGTGCTTTCTCTCTGAGATGACCATCTATTTATACTGCATACAAGTTATAGGAACAATTTTTTGTATGTTCTCACCCCTATCAGAAAGTGAACTCCCTGAGGGTGGTCATAGTGTTTTTGTCTTTCTTTGAGTCCCCAGGGCCAGACACAAAAGCTTAATGAATGCTTGTTGATTGACTGAATGCTAGCCAAAGAATACTGGATTAGAATGTAGCATTGAGTGAAGAGTCAAGAAACAAATATAAGATACTCTGTATTGTCACTGATTTGCTGTGTGATCTTTGCAAATCACTTTCCTCTTCTGAACTTCAGTTACCTCATTAGTAAAACTGAAAAGGGTTGGACTAGATGGTCTCTTACTGATGCAGTTTGGGGTTCAGGGACGCCTCAAAGACTGAAGTATAGGAGAAGGTCATCTGGAATGAATTCATGGACTTAAGTATTCTTTAAATCAAGGTAGTAAAGTTTTATCGTAATGCCAAAATGGTGGGCAGAGCTCCTTAGGGAACTTACCACTTAAAGGGAATGATGCTAAAGTTGATATAGTAAAAGTATTAGATTATTTGGAAGATATGTTAATCAGGCAAAAACTTAACCTTGGTTATAGGAGTCATTTGCTATTGGAAACCAGTGGAAGGGATTTCTCAGGGGTGTATTTTTGGTGTGTTATGACTGTACCAAGATAGCTTTAAGAATTGATGTTGCTTCTATGCAAAGGGAAGTCAAGATGGTGACATAGAACCAGGAAAACTCCATGGCTCCCCACATAACCACCTCAAATACCTATAAAATATGACTCTAAACAAATTTTAGAGCTACCGAACCCGCAAAGAGACAGAGTCTCCCACTGAAGGCAGCCCAATAGGTAGACAGGAAGAGTCTATCACAGCACACTGGAAGCCAAGCCCAGCCCCACATGAACCCACAGTTTTAGCCCCAGGGCAGCTGGAGCATTCAGAAGAGTGGATCACTGGCAGCTGTGGCAGTTTCCAGAATTATCAATCCATAAATGCCAAAGACAAAGTAAAAGGTCAGTGGAACTAGACTGGATTGGGGGGGGGGAGAGACAGAGGAGCGGGTCCAGCCCTCTGCCCCCAGAGCCAGAAGTAGCGGAAACGGTGGCCCTGCAGCCGCCTTCACGTGGCTGCTTCAGAGCTCTTGGCCTACAGATGGCAGGGGGGCCAAATGACCATTCAGAGGCTGTTTTCTTGCCTTAACCTGCCTGGATCTGGATCGCAGGTCTTGGGTGGTAGTCCTGAGGTATGTGACCAGTGAGCCAAAGCTGGTGGGGGCTGTAGAGATGGCATCCTCCTAATAGCTCTGGCAGCTGTGAAAACCCCAGCAATTTGGGACAAAGCTCTCCCCTCTGGGAGTAGAGTTCTACTGTGGCAAAGAGCTAAAAAGTCAAGTAATTGATTGACAACATGAGCAGGCAAAGGAAGCAAAGCAAGTACAGCTATCCAACTTTAGATTCTTTTTTTGGGGAAAAAAGAATCAAAGCATGGAACAGGAGGAAGATAGCACACTCAGAACTCCTGCGCCAAAAGCTTCCAAGAAAAATATGAATTGGTTACAGGCCATAGAGGAGTTCAGGGGGGATTTTGAAAATCAAATAAGAGAAGCAGAGGAAAAATTGGGAAAAGAAATGAGAATGATGCAAGAAAATCATGAAAAGAGAGTCAACAATCTGACTGAAGAAAATAACACCTTGAAAAATAGACTAACTCAAATGGCAAAAGAGGCCCAAAAAGCCAATGAAGAGAAGAATGCCTTAAAAAGCCAAATTTGCCAGAGGGAAAAAGAATTTCAAAAGCACACTGATGAGTATAATTCCTTCAGAATTAAGTTGGAGCAAATAGAAGCTAATGACATTATGAGAAATCAAGATACTATTAAACAGATCCAAACAAATGAAAAAATAAGAGGCAATGTGAAATATCTTATTGAAAAAAACACTGACCTGGAAAACAGATTCAGGAGGGACAATTTAAAAATTATTGGACTACCTGAAAGCCATGATTAAAAAAAAGAACTAAGAAATCATCCTTCAAGAAATTCTCAAGGACAATTGCCCTTATATTTTAGAACCAGAGGGCAAAATAGAACTTGAAAGAATTCACCTATCATCTCCTGAAAAAGATCCCCAAAAGAAAACTCCTAGGAATGTTATAGCCAGGTTCCAGAGTTCCCAGATCAAGGAGAAAATATTACAAGCTGCCAAGAAGAAACAATTTGAATATTGTGGAAACACAATCAGGATAATACAGGATCTAGCAGCTTCTACATTAAGGGATCAAAGGGCCTGGAATATGATATTTTGGAGATCAAGGGAGCTAGAATTAAAACCAAGAATCACCTACCCAGCAAAACTGAATATAATGTTTCAGGGGAAAATATGGTCATTCAATGAGATGAAGGACTTTCAAACATTCTTCATGAAAAAACCAGAGCTGAATAGAAAATTTGACATTCAAATACAAGAAGCATGAGAAGGTAAACAGGGAAATCATAAGGAACTTATCAAAGTTGAACTATTTACATGCCTACATGGAAAAATGATAATTGTAACTTATGAAACTTCTCAGTATGAGGATAGTTGAAGGGAATATAAATGTATGTATGTAGTCTATATATATATATATATATATACACACACACACACATATGTCTATATAGGAGTATGAATACATATGTGAATGTGTGTATGTATGTATACATAGACAGAGGGCACAGGATCAATTGAATAGGAAGGGATGATATTTAAAAGGTGAAATTGAGAGGTGAGAGAGGAATATAATGAGAGGAGGTGGGGAGAGACAGAATGGGGTTAATTACATCATATAGAAAAGGCAAGGGATAACTGTTACAATGGAGGGGAAGAACAGGAAGGCAAAAGGGAATGGGTCAACCTTACTCTCATTGAATTTGGCTTAAGGAGGGAATGACATACACTCTCAATTGGGTATCTTGCCCTACAGGAGAGTAGGGGGGAAGGAAATGAGAGGGGAGATGATGGAGGAGAGGCCAGGTTGGGGGAAAGGGTTGTTAGCACACACTTTTTTAAAGGGACAGGGACAAAGTAGAGAATAGAGCAAGTGGGGGGTGGGATAGGATAGATGGAAATATAGTCAGTCTTTTACAATATGTCCATTGTGGAGATATTCTTCATAACTACACATATACAACCTGTATTGAATTGCTTGTCTTCCCAGTGGGGGCGGGTCATGAGGGAGGAAGGGAAAGAATCTGGAATTTAAAGTTTTAAAATCAAACATTTAAAGAAATATATATATATACACATATATATAATTATTATTATTATTTACATGCAACTGAGAAATAAGATGCACAGGCACTGGGGTAGGGAGATCCACCTTGCCTTACCAGGAAGTCAGAGGGCTGATGGGGGAAGATATAGGAGAGAGCAGATTGGGGGAGGGGATATACAATGGGATCACTGTCTTGGGGCAGTAGGTAGGGGAAAGATGGGGAGAAAATTTGTAACTCAAAATCTTGTGGAAATCAATGATGTAAACTAAAAATATACTAAAGTTAATTTTTTAAAAAGTTGATGTGTATAGCTTGACCTCCATCCAGATTGAATACGATAACTTTGGTAATCAATATGTGATGATTCTGTAGTTACAAGATAGTCTTGTTTTACAAGAGAATTTCTTCAGAGGTCAGCTTATTCTTGTGATGGGGGAAAGATAATTTGTTTTACTGGGGTCTCCTCTTGAGTAACTGTGGGGAACAACTTGATGGGGCCAACTCATAAGTTGCTAGGCATAGTGTCCTTGGCCTGGAGAGAAAACTATCAGGAATTGTTTTTTGAGACTAGAGAGAAATGTGATCTTGGAATTGCAGTCCAAGCACAAGTACCCAAGCACCCCATCATTACCAGCTCTAAAATGAAATTTGAGGTTATCTGGCAAATCATAGATTTAAAGAGACCTTAGAAGTAATTTAGTTCAATCCTTTCATTTTACAAATGAGGAAACTGAGATTCAGAGAGAAGTGGACTTCCCAACAGACAACCAGAGACATGTTTGGAACCTTCAAATCCGGTGCAATTTTCCTTGGTCTGCAGAAGGGATTTTGCTAACATGAAAGAGACAATGACAATGATGGGGTTCAACTAGGTACTTCTTGATTGTTCAGATTCACCTGACAGTTGATAAAAAAGAATATAAGTTTTGAAGATGGCAGTGAGATTGGCCTTTGATGTCTCCACCATTGAGTCATAGAGGATGGTGACTAGAAGAGGAAAGTAGGGAATTAACACGTTAGAGAATTCCTCTCTATCAACCAACTAGAAGTCATGACAGAGAAGGACTCAACGTAGTGACACAAAGGATCGAGAGAGTGAAATGGCAACAGAAGCTTCACTGTGGACATTGTCACACTTATTATTACCCATTTGATTTATAATATCTAGATGGAAAATTCTGTGGAAAATCATGGCAAAATTTGGTTGCCTAGAGAAATGCACCAGTATTATGTGCCAGTTCCTCAACAGCATGCTTGCCTGAGTTCTGGATAATGGGTGATGCTCTCCTGTTTTCCTAGTCACCAGTGGAGTGAAGCAGGGCTGTGTGCTTGCTCCCAAGCTATTTAGCACAATGTTTTCAGCAGTGTTGTCAGACACCTTCAGCAAGAGTGAAAATGGCATCAAGGTCAGCTACCGCACTGATGGTAAATTATTTAACTTGAAAAGGCTACAAGCCAAGACTGAAATGGAGGGAGAATTAGTGCTTGACTTTTTGCTTGCAAATGATTCTGTACTCAATGCAGCTTCTGAGGCTGAGATGCAACAAAGTACAAACTGATTCTTCACTACTTGTGCTAATTTTACCCTGACAATCAACTCTAAAAAATAGAGGTTCTCCACCAGCCAGCACCATACCATCCATACATGGAGCCAGCCATCAATTACAGAAAGTGGAGAAATATTGAATGCTGTGCATGATTTTGGTTACCTTGGAGGTATACTTTCCAAGTCTGTGCACATAGGGATTAGGTTGGCACACATATTGCCAGAACTAGCTTAGTATCTGGGAGGCTCCAAAGGAAAGTGCAGGAGAGGAGTTATTGGACTGCCTACCAAACTGAAGGTCTACAGAGCCCTTTTGCTGACCTCATTGTTGTATGCCTGTGATACCAGGACAATATACCTGTGCCATACTGGACAATGTAATAGCTTCCATTTGAATGGTCTTAGGAAGATCCTGAAGATCACCTGTCTAGGTAAGGTATAGATTACTGGGATCCTTTCTCTGGCTGAACTTCCAAGAATTCAAACTTCAGATGAGCTGGCTACATTGTTCAAATGCCAAACCTAAAAGACTATTTTATAGAGAATTCACATGAGGCAGGCACTCACATGGTGGTCAGAAAAAGCAATACAAGGACATTCTCAAGGTCTCTTTGAAGAACTTTGGAATCAATTGTAAGACGTGGGAGGGACACTGACCCAGAATAGCATGTCCTCATCAAAGAAGGTGCTGTGCTCTATGAACAAAGCAGAATTTCAGTAGCTCAGAAGAAATGTGAGATGCACAGATTTAGAGATATCTCTGCTCCAAAAGTTCACATAAAAGTATTTGTGAACAGTGGCCTGTGGTAGAGCCTTCCAACCTTGTCTAATCAGCCAGTGTTGGACACACAGTACAAGATTTGAACCTACATTCTATAATTCCAGAGCCATGCTTGTTCCATCAGCTTCTGCCTTGAAAATGCCTTGTTAATGCTCCTCACTAGGAATAGTGACTCCTGGACTCCAGAATGAGCTCTAGAGACTTTCTCCCTCCTCTATTACCACCCCTAGGAAATCACTCAGCAGCCAAACTATCAGGATAGTATTGTCCTATTGGAATGCAAGGTCACTTATGTATTTGTGTCCCTAGTGCCTAGCATAGTACTTGAAATATGGGCACTTTATATTAAATTACTAGTTCACTCATTCATCCATCTGTCCATTCATTCTTTGCTTCCTTCCTATGAAGAAAGGCACTTAGTGGTGTATGTTAGGTTACTCCAATAGTAATTTGCATGTGATTTTTCAGAGCTGTAGACTATTCACTACAACAACTACGACTACTAGCAATAGTAACTAATGTTATATAGTGCTTTGTCATTTCAAGGCTTTTTACAAATGTTATTTCACTTGCTATAGTATATAGGGAAATCAGAGTAGAGAGGAAGCCACCATAGTGGATAAACGACTGGCCTCATAGTCAGAAAGATGTGGACACCTTTGTGGCAAAGCAGGCCTAGAGTCAGGAACAATAGACTTTAAATCTGGCCTCAGATACTTACTAGCTGTGTAGCCCTAGGTGAATCATTTAACTTCTGGCTGCCATGGTTTTTCCAATTATATAATGGGGATGATTAATAACAGGACCCATCTCCCAGGGTTGCTGAGGGAATCAAATGAGATAATATTTGTAAAGTATTTAGCGAATAATAGGAACTTAATAAATTATTGTTTTCTTTTCCCCCCTTTCCTTCCTTCCTCCCTCTCTTTCTTTCTTCCTTTCTTCTTCCTTTTCCCCCTCCTTCCCTCCCTTTTCTTCTTCCTCCCTCCCTTCCTTCCTTCTTCCTCTCTTTTCCTTCTTCCCTCCATCCTTTCTTTTCTCCCTTCTCCCCTCCTTCCATCTCTTCCTTCCTTCTTACCTTCTTTCCTTCCTACCTTCCTTCCTTCTTCCTCTTTTCCTTCCTCCCTCCCTCCTTTCTTTTCTCCCTTCTCCCCTCCCTCCATCCCTTCCTTCCTTCCTTCCTTCTTTTCCTTCTCTCTCCCTTCCTTCTCTCCCTCCTCCTTTAAGCTATGTGACCATATATAAGACACAGAATCAGAAAAACTGGGTTCAACTCTTGTCTGACATTGGATTTTTTCTGTGACCTTGAACAAGTTATTTAACTTCTCTGCGGCTCCATTTCTTCATCCACAAACTGAAGGCATTGAATCAGCTGCCTGAAGATCAGGTTGAACCAGCTGATGGTCAATTGAAGGAAAGAATCATGCTCGGCCTGGATAGAAGACTCGGGGACAATGAGCTGTGCTGAAGTACTGGCAGGGCTGTTCTATAGAAGAAGGAATGGACTGATTATGTTTGACCTATGGTTTGACCTAGAGGGCCACTGGGGTCCCTTCCAATTCCCAAATTCTACGATTCTAGAACCTCTAAAATCCCTTTCAGCCCTAAATCCAAGATCGTGGAAATTTCCTGATGAATTGTTCATCTAGCTCCAAAAAAGAATTTCCCACACCGGGAGTTCCCCACACTATTGAAATGACAAGCTTGGCTCATCCCTTCATGTCCCACTCTTCCCCAAAGAGTAATTTTTAAAAAGTCATTTTCCTGAACTATTTTAACACAATTCACTGGAGTTCTAGGGTAGAGTACAGGGCAAATTCCCACAGACACCCCCCCATACTCACCCCCAGTTTCCAGGAGTCGAAGGGTTATGAGCAGCTCTCAAAGCCTGTTTACGCAACAGTTAATCAATGAACCAGAATCAGTGAAACCATCCAAGTCAGGGGAAATGTCTCTAAAACATTCTTTTCCCGGGGATCTGGAGGGGGAGGAGATATTGTTGGGTCACTCCCAGCTATCAGTCATCCCAAACCTGAAGTGGGGGAGGGATTAAAAGGCGGGCCTGAGCTCCCCTCCTGCCTTCAGTAGGGCTGGGGCTTCCTCCTGGAGAAGCTGGAAAAAACTGACTTGGGTGTCCCTGGATTCTGACGGGAAGAGAAGTCAGGGCTGGAGAAGGGGGTGCCTCTGAAGAAATAGGCCCAGGAAGATGTCCAAAGTGCTCCCGGCCCTTTTCCGGCTCCTGTTGCTATTAGGTGGGGTGGCTTCGGTGACATTTCAACATCATCGTTATGATGATCTCATGCGGGCTTTATATAAGGTACACAACGAGTGCCCCCACATCACTAGAGTTTACAGCATCGGGCGCAGCGTCAAGGGAAGACATCTCTATGCCCTGGAATTCAGTGACTTCCCTGGAATACACGAGCTCTGTGAGTAACTGAACATTTTTACTGTACATGGTACCAGTTGGAGGAGTTAGCTGGTGTGATTTCCAGGGCAGGAGCCTTGCCCAAAATAATACCTCTCTCCCACACATTGCTAGGAACAGAAATTCACTCAGGTACTCCACCCAGGCTCATAATCTAGACCTTTCCCTCATCCTTTTACTCTCCCTGCCTTACTTTTAGTTCCTCAGGGCCTGGCTAGTTTTATTTTACTCTAGTTTTTCTGACTTTGCTTAAAAACTTAAGCTACACTCAGATGTCTTGAGGGGAAATAGTGTTGGTGATGGGTTTGGCGGGGCGGGGGGGGGGGTTGGGGGGGAGAGGGGAAAGGGATAGTGTGGGGGAGATAAACAACCCTTATAGACTCCTGAAGAAAATAGACTTTTTGATGCCTTTCCTGTAAGCTTGAAAACTAAGCTTCTTCTCTTTGTATTGATGGAGAAACAGCCCTCAGTCACCCTGAGGTAACTCAAGGGACAGACAAGCAATGCATAGTTTTGGTTGAGTATGGGAGCAAGGGCTGGTGGTGACTGGGCAAATGCCCCCTGTTCAGAGAGTCAAGCCCCCTTCTTAGGGCCATAACTAAAAATTACTTCTGAACTCAGTAGTCTAATACACAATCATTGAACTGGAAGTGGTTTCTAAAGATCACTGGCCCAGTGCCCTAATTTTAGGCATCTTATAGTTCATAATAGGAATAGAGGACTTTTTCTTTGTGGGAAAGCTAGGGTGGAGGTGTGGGTAACTAGTACATGGAAAAATGATCCATATACTGGGGAGAGAGACAGATAGAAGGGAAGTACTAGAAACTAGGCCAGGGAGTGGAAAATAAGCAAAGTTAGGGGGTGGGAGAAGAAAGAAGAGAGACTAAATTAAAAAGATAGGGAGAGGAGGAAAGGATGAAGGAAGAGGTGGCAGGTAGGGGGAAGGGGAGAAGAAAAGGGGAGTAGACTGCCACACAAATGTGAAAATTTTATACATCTGACAAGGGAGTGCTTACGTTTTATAGATATTCACTTTAGGATCTTAACTATGCACCATTTCAGGGGCAATTAGGTGTTGCAGTGAGATTGAGCACGGGCCAGGAGTCAGGAGGACACAAGTTCAAATGCAGCTTCAGCCCCTAGCTGTGTGAGCTTGGGCAAGTCACTTAACCCAGATAGCGGCCCCCCCCAAAAGCACCATTTCTTGGGGTGTCCCTCCAAGGCACGTTCTTTAATCCTCACGGGCAACACGGCATAAAGTTCAAGATGTGGGCATAGAAGATAAAGTGCAAGGCGGCATGGCCACTAAGATAGATGCCTTCCAGTTCCGGATTCTTCGATTTGGAATTGTCTAATTCGGAGAGCCATCTCCATCTTTGGAACTTCTAAGCATGTAACTATAGCCATGCTTGACTTTTCTAAGCCTGTTTTCTCATGTGTAAAATAGGGGTACAGTACCTGTAGTCCCTACCCTTCTTGGGGTTGTCCTAAAGCTTTGATGAGATCCTTTATAGATCATTTATCTGTATAAAGATGCTGAAGCACTTAATCCAACTTCGGGCCGGAATGAATCAAGTGCATAGAATTTGGCTTTATATCTTCACACTCTGGGTTCAAAGAAAATCTAGAAGCAGACACAAACCCTAGGCCTTCTCTTCCCACCTTCATTCCTCAGTGATTCGTGCCCCAGTTTCTTTTAACCAATTAACATCTATTAGCATTTGCAAAGGGATAATTATTGAGAATATAGATCCAGAACTGAAAAACAAACTTCCCTCCCCCTCTAATGCTCTGCCTCTGTCAAATCCTGGTATGGATTCCAGCTCCTGGACTTTCCAGTGCTTTGCTATTTCTGACCTTCTGAAGGTTACAAAGTCATAGCCATTTCCTTGTGCTTATAGGTACAGCGATGTGAGGGGGGAGGGCAGTTGTAAAAGCCTGAGGCTCCTTTCTCCACCTGGAAGCTTAATGGCATTCTTCTACTGAACACTGCCCTTGAGGAAAGAGAAAATGCCCAGATGTGTGAGTTCCCTTTAAATACATTCTCAGTTCTGGCTCCACCGTGGGTCAAAAAGGCTCCTCTTCTACTTCTCTTGGTAAGTACATTGGAAACAGAATACTTGAGCTTTCTCTGAATTGGGGAGAAAAGCAGTTTCATTACTTGCCCCAGATTCTTACATAGGCTGGCAATTAAGAGTGAGTCTCCATTGGCCATCTATCCATTACACATTCATTCAAGTCTCACGTCTATGTTGATTGTTCCCCAATCTATATCTTCAGTATATACATCTTACCCATATGTACCTTTTAACACCTTTCTACTTGGACATTCTGCTTTGTCTAACCTATTGTCTAGAATAACTCATCATCTTCTACCTCTCTTCTCCACAAAACAACTGTCCAATTTGTTTCACAGTAATGCTTTTATTCCAATCCTTTACCCTTGAAACATTGGTTCTACCTTCGACATCCTTTTTTCTTCCATCTATTATTTGAATCTAACCTTTATTACTTCTGCAGAATGCCCATCGGATCCTCTTCCTTGCTACTGCTACCACCCTAGTCCAATCCCCTTTGTGTTATTTCCTAGGTTATTTTATTCTTCCCACCAGTCCACCATTACCAGATTGATTTGTAGATTTGGAAACGGGTGAGACCTTACAGTCCATCTTTTCCAACCTGCTTGTACACTTAGCTGATTACTCCCAACCAAGTCTTAATTGCCTTAATTTCCTACACACTTGTTGCTGAACTAAGGGGGAGAAAAATCACAGAACCCTTCTGGCTGGTTCCGCACAACCTTGATTGGGTTCTTATTGACACTAGGCAATCCTGTTATGTCTCCCTTATCAATCTCTCTGCCTGCAAGCATGCTCATGTCTCCTCTATCCTGAAAAACAAACAAACCCTCACTTGACCCTTGCATCCCATCGTTCTCTAGCTCTTCTTCCTTTTGTAGCTAAACTCCTTGAAGAGGAGTGTGTGTGACCCTGGGCAAGTCAATTAAGACCCCAATTGCCTCAAAAAGAGGAAAATGCCCTCTATGATTGGTGTCTTTACTTTTACTCTCATTCTTTTTTAATCTGACTTCAGACTTTATTATTCTGCTTAAACTTCTCTCTCCTGTTACTAATGACCTCTGTTGCCAAATCTAACGCTCTATTCTCAATTCTCTTTTTCTCTTGACCTCTTTGCAGCCCTGTACACTTTCACCACTAACCCTCTTACCCTTGATTCTCTTCTCTGGGTTTTCAGGCTACCACTCTCTCCTGATTCTCTTCCTACCTGTCTGACTGCTCCTTCTTCTTCTCCTTTGCTGGTTCCTCCTCCAGATCATGCCCTCTCACCACAGGTGTCTTTCAGGATTCTTTCCTGGGCCCTTTTGTCTTCTTGAAACTTGAATCTCCAACTGCCTTTCAGACATCTTGAATTGGATGTCTGGCAGACATCTTGAACTCATTATGTCTTAAACAGAGCTCATTATCTTTTCCCCACATACTCCTGCCCTTCCTACCTTCCCTATTACTATACTATCCTCCCAGTCCCTCAGTTTCCCAGCCTGGGATACATCTTGAACTTCTTACTCTCTCTCACCCCCCTTCCCACATCCTATCTGTTCCCAATGCTTCTCAATTTCATCTTTGCAATATCTCTTGAATATGCCCCCTTCTCTCCTCCAGCCAATCCCTCTAATACAAGCCCACACCACCTCACACAATCCAGGTTGTTGTTATTGCTGTTATTGTAACAGTCTTCTGGTGCCTCTGCCTGCCTCAAGTGTCTCGCCATTTTGACCCATCCTCTATTCAGCCACCAGAGTGATTTTCCTAAAGTGAAGGTCTGACCATGTCACCCTTCTACTCAATAAGTTCCCTATTGCCTCTAGGAGCAAATTACTCTGTATGACATTGAAAACCCTTCATAACCTAGCTCCTTCCTGTCTTTCTAGACTTCTCACACCTTAATCCCTACCACATACCCTTCAGTCCAGTGACACTGGCCTCTATCTTTATACTGCTGACATTTTCTTTGGCTGTCCCCAGTGCCGGGAACACTCCCTCCCTCCTTTGGTCAGACTGCTGACCTCTCTAGCTTCCTTAAAGTTCCAACTAAAACACCACTTCCTTCAAAAAGTCTTCCTCAATCCCTCTTAAATCCTGTGCCTTCCCTCTGTTAATCATTTCTAGTGTGTTGGGCCAACAGGAGATGAGAAGATCTTGATCTGGAAAGAGGCTCCTAGATATTATAGTCTGACCTCATGATCTTAATAATATCACAGAGGCCAACTGACTTACCCAAGGTCACAAAGATGTAGAGAGAAATGTAATGATCATTTCTCAAATATATAGAAAAGTGAGTCAAATTTAGAAGAATACAAGTCATTTCCTAATTGATAAATGGGCAGTTTTTGGATGAAGAAATCAAAGTTATCTATACTCATAAAAATGCTCTAAATCACTATTAAAGAAATGCAAATTGAAACAACTCCGAGGTACTACCTCACTCTATCAAATTGGCAAATATAATAGAAAAGGAAAATGACAAATGTCAGAAGGGATGTGGAAAAATTGAGACACTAATGTACTGTTGGTGGAATTGTGAAGTGATCCAATCGTTCTGGATAACAACTTGGAATTATGCCCAAAGGGCTATAAAATTGTGCGTACCTTTTGACCCAGAATTATCCCTACTAGGTCTGTATCCCAAAGAGAAAAAGACCCATCTGTATAACAATATTTATAGCAGTTCTTTTTGTAGGGGCAAAGAATTAGAATTTGTAAAGATGTCCATCAACTGGGAAATGTCTGAACAAAGTGTGGTTTGGTTTTTTGTTTTTTGGGGTTTTTTTGTGAACTTTTGTGTTATAAGAAATGAGCAGAATGCTCTCAGATAAAACCTGGACTTATGTGAACTGATACAAAATGAAGTGAGCAGAACCAGAAGAACATAAGCACACAGTAACAGCAATACTGTAAGATGATCATAATGTGATATTATGATATCATAATGATCATAAATAATGATCAAAGTGAATGACTTTGCTATTCTCAGCAATATAGTGATCTAAGACAATTCCAGAGGACTTATGATGAAAAATAGTATCCACCTCCAGAGAAAGAACTGATATAGTCTGAATGCAAATTGAAACATACTTTTTTTACTTTCTTTTTTTGGGGAGGTGTCCTGTATTTTCTTTTGAAACATGGCTAATGTGGAAATATATTTTGTATGACTGTACATGTATAATCTATATCAGATTTTTTTTGCCTTCTCAAGAAGCGGGGAGGGAAGAGAGGGGGAGAATTTGGAAATCAATTTTTTAAGAAATGTTGTTTTTAAATGGAATTGAGAAAAAATAAAAAAAATAAATGCAATGGTCTTTATAAGGAGCAATGGGATTAATAATTAGAAGACTAGAGAATTCCATAGAAATGGGAAAAGGTCGGGGTAGGGGCTAGAGGGAAGTCTCTCCAACCTATTGAGAGGTAATAGGCTGATACTACTTCTTTCCACTTTAGGGACTGCATTTCCTAGCAATTATCTAGTCAATTTTCTTACTTCCACTGTTCCCCAAATTGCTGTAGACCTGGAAAGGGAGAAAGAACTCCCTTGGAGCTTTTAGTAACTAAATTTTCTAGTTCCTAGAAAGAATTCATTGGGACTTCATTTTGCGATGGCTTTCCCCTCTGATCCCTCTCTTTCCTGCCCTCTACCTCTTAGAATCCTAACCTCCTTCAAAGCTCAGCTCAAGTAGCACTTTTTATATGAGACTTTTCCTGTTCTCCAGGCTGTTTTTGTGTTACCCAACTCTGAAAATTAGCTCCAAGATCCTTTGCATGTATTTTGTATCTACTTATGTGTGCAGGCTGTTTCTTCTGATAGAATATGGGACAATTTTGTTTTTATCTTTGTACTCACGATATATTAGGAGGCCTGTGTATATAATAATAATAATAATAACAATAACAACAGTAATAAAATGCTTGTTGATTGGTTGGTTTGTTAGTTGAAAAGGATCCATCAGAAAGAGCAGATGGTCATTAGTCAATAAGCATTTCTTAAACATCTCCTGTGTGTCAGACAGTGATAAGTGCTGAGGATCAATAATTACCAGCTACCAGTCAGCGCTGCTTATTGATCAGGTGGCATCCTACAATTGCCAACAGACTCTCACTTGCCTCCTTCCCCTCATTTCCACATCCTGGCTCCTCAGGCTTCCTTCTAGGCTCAACTCAGGCTGGTTCTCCTTCTCACACCAGTGCCTTTTCTGCCAGATCACTTACCAGTAGTATGTAGAGTTTTTTGCTTTTCTCCTCATTAGATTGGGAGCTCCTTGAGGGCAGGGACTTTTTTTTTTTTTGCATCTACAGCACCTAGCACATAGTAAGCATTTAATAAATGCTTCATGACTGACTGACTGGCTAGTCCCATCTGGGGCACATGGTTTATTCACTGTCTGTATTTATTTATCAGTACACCTGTCATTAGTCTGATTAGATGGTAAGGTCCTTGAAGGCAGAAACTGGTTCAGTTTTGTCTTTGTATTTCCAGTGGACTACTTAATCCTTGTTTGTTGAATGAATGAATTAACTAAGAAAATGGAGTTGATGGTATTTGTTTTGCCATGGAACTCAACGCCTTTCATATCCAAGTATTCTAATAGGAATTTGATCCACTTAATAAATGATTTCAGTGTTGCAGCACTTCATGGTTTGGAAAAGGTTTTCTCCGCAATGATCTTGTAAAGTGAGTAGCCCAGGAATAATTGTTTCTATTTTACAAATGAGAAAACTGAGGTTCAGATATTTGAGGTCCCATGGTAAGTGGCGTAGCTGAGACATAAACCAAGGGCATGTGACTTTGAATCTTGTTCTATTTCCACTGATTATCCCTTGTCTCTCTAAGGCAGTGGTTCTCAACCTTCCTAATGCTGGGATCCTTTAATACTCGTATGTGGGCGTATCTGCATGTGGTCATACCCTCTTGGAGACAGAGGAGCGGCGTCTCAGTTCCTAAGACCATTGGAAATGTGTGTTTTCTGATGGTCTTAGGTGACCCCTATGATCCCTATGAAAGGGTCGTTTGACCCCCAAAGGGGTCTTGATCCACAGGTTGAGAACTGCTGGTCTAAGGCAAATCTCAAATTGCAAAAACAGTTTTCAAGTTGCATTAGAGAAAAGGAAGTTTCTCAAACTAATGAAGTCACCTGTCCAGGAAAAAAAATAGTCACTTGTTTCCTTAATCAATTAGTCAATAAATTTTTATTGTATACCTACTGTGGGCCAGGCACTGTGGTAATTGCTGTAGATACAAAAAAGAAGAAAAAGACAGTCCCTGCCCTCAAGCACCTTCCAATCTAATAGGGGAAACAAACAAATGTGTATACACAAGCTATATACAGGATATATAGGAAATAATTAAGAAAGGGAAGGCACTGGGAAATAAGAGATTAGGAAAAGTTTCCTGTAGGAGATGAGATTTTTAGCCAGGAGGCAGAGATGAGAAGGGAGAACATTCTAGGCAGCTCTGAGCCCAGAGATAGAATGCCTAGCCTGGAGTCGAAGACTCCTCTTCCTGAATTAAAATCTGGCTTCAGACATTTACTAGCTGTGTGATCCTGGGCAAGTCACTTAACCCTGTTTTCTTCAGTTTCCTCATCTGTAAAATGAACTGGAGAAGGAAATGGCAAACCAGTCTAGTACCTTAACCAAGAAAATGCCAAATGAGGTCATGAAGTGTCAGATGTGACTGAAGATACTTGATTTTACTGAAAGTTTTGCTCTTTTCTAATATGCAGTTTATTTAAATATAATTTTGTTTTATCCTCCATTTTTTTTTAGTCCAGTGATGTATTCTGTAGTTAGTTTGTACTTAGTCTGTAGTTAACTTGGCAAACTATTTTCTTTACTCACACTATCAGGAAGGCAACTCTTAGCTGACCTCTTTCCTGCCTTCCATTTTCTCTCCTTCTTGATCTGGTCTTCACATCAGTGCTTATGTAATCTTTGTAATTCTTTGCTCTGATTACATTATACCATTGTGACAGTCACAGGCTCCCCAGTCCTCACTGACAAGAGGATAAACTCCTTAGCCAAGCTATCAAAACCTCCAAACTGGTTCCAAGCAGTTTTCTAAACTTGTACACTATTCTAGTAATTGGTGTTAAGTGACTTGTCTAAGATCACAAAGCTAGTAGGTGTAGCAAATGTCTGAGGTCAGATTTGAACTCAGGTCCTCCTAGTTCCAGGGTCAGTGCTCTGTTCACTGCACCACCTAGCTGCCCCTACACTATTGTTTATATCTTCAATATTCTAGTCAAGTTTATCATGTCCTAACTCTTATTTTTTCTTCTGTCTCTGTGCCACTGCTCATGCCCTATACATTGCACCCCTAGCACCCCTTATATTCCTGCTACTGATATTCAAGGTAATGAATTAGTAAACTATATATATAGGCACTGATATGAAGAAAATTCCTCTTTTAAATTTCATTTACCAAGATGAGCCAGATCAGCCTTGTCAAGATATTAGGAGGCACCCTGTTTTCCAGAGCTAAGGTCCAACAAGCAAGCTATGCCCTGCACTTGGCATAGCAACAATTATATTGCTTTGACCAGTACCTGGTACTACTGTATCTATTGTACCTATTATATCCATGTTCCAGTTGTGAAGCTCTGTCATGAAATAAACTTGTCTCATTGTTCTTGTTACCCCTCATTGTCAGGGCTATAGTTTACTCCATAGTCATTAGTATTAGTATTGAGATCTCCCCACACTGCTTCAGGTTCCCCCCCTGGGGCTGGGAAGCTGGCACGTGTTTCTAATCTGCCTACTTGCTTATAAACCTGTTTTCCTCACTTTGAAACTAAACTTCTGTTTGATTCTCAGTCTCCTAACTCTAGTCTGCTCTGTTTGGCTCTGGCTATCCACAAGTTAGAGGCTGGTTCACTTCACTTGACATCAATTGGTGTCAGAAGTGGGACTGGGCACAAAACCAGGTCACTGGACTCTCCTGTACCAGTAGGAAAGGACTAGGTGCCACCAGAGATTTTTCTAGAGTCTGACATCCCCTCCCCTTCCCCTCTGGTGAGCCCTCCACCCTTCTTCCTGCTCCGGTGCCTAAGCTGGAGCCTTGGTCAAACTTATTCTTTGTGAGGAAAACTCCAGGGCCCTCCAGTGACCCACTTTCTCTTAGATCACTCTGGAAAGGATGTCCTTTCTGAAATTGCACACTTCTATAAGTTGGTCCCTCTTTATGCCTCTGTTGTTTCTCAAACTACACACCACTATAACTGTGCCTGGCTATGGAATGTAGCTGCTCACTTTGTTCTGTTTCTACCTGTTTTGTCATTTTGTCTGTGTTTCTGTCTTTGAAAAATGTAAAATGTCTATGTCATATTTGTGTTGTTTGCAGATTCTGTTACCTTGAAAGATTTAAAATGCAACCAACCAGAAAAACTTCTAAGACCTATAGCCAAAGAATTTAGAAGCCTGGAAAAGATAAATGAAGTTTCATACTTGAAGCAACTGTCCCAGTAAGCAGGATTAACTCTCACTTTAGGCTTTTTAAAGGAGTTTAGATTACAAGAAAAGAGAAAAAGAAAAAGGTCTGCAAGATACATTTTTCCCCATCATTTTAGCTTTGGCTATGTTGGAATTACATAAATAAAGTCAGATAATCAAAATCTGTGGAACTACTAAAAGTAACTTAGCAGATAAAGGGGTTTGAAGATTAATCATTTTAAGAATGCAGGGAAGAACTCTTGAAACTTTGGGGTAATTCCTGGGACTCACTCCTTCTCAAATATCTTCATAGGTGTTGAGGTACCACTCTGTAGAATTTGTTTTAAGGAAAAATAAGGATTAAATTTTATAAAAGTTATAAGTAGATTACATTCTCGTCTTTGATTTATATCACTCAAAGGCATATCAATATCCTTCCTTCTTTTCTCTCTTCTTTCTTTCCTTTCCTTTCTTCCATTCCTTCCTTCTTTCTTTCCTTCCTCTGTTCCTTCCTCTCTTCTTCCTTCCATACCTTTAGTCAAATGGACTCCTCAGAGAGACAAAAATTGTTTGAAGAAAGTCTTGATTCTCGGTCTTAGTAGGCCACTTATGGATGTAAATCATTTGAAGCTAACTTTATAACTTGTCATTAAGCATTTGGCTCTAGAATACATTCTGTAACCTTAACAGGAAATTCAGTAATGAG
>CM053598.1:59510708-59533208 GCA_028646575.1 Pseudocheirus occidentalis | reverse complement strand
CTAACTATCTGACTATCTCCCTTCTTCCCGTTCCCTTCCTTCCTTCCTTCCTTCCTCCCTCCCTCCCTTCCTTCGTTCTCTTCTTTTTTTTTTTTCGAAATGTAAGCTCCTTCAGGAAAGTGGCAAATAACTATTTCGTGTTTATATCCGCCAATATCTTGCACACAGTATATACTTAATAAATGGACTATATTTAATTCACTTTTAAAAGGTAGTAGTACAGAGGTTCTTTTGGCTGCTCAGCTAATAATAATAATGGATAGCATTTATAGAGCAATTTAAGGTTTTTAAAGCACTTTACAGATATCTCATTTGGTCCTCACAGCAACCCTGGGAGGTAGGTGCTATCATACCCATTTTTAAAATTTTTTTTCTTTTTTTGCTTTTTGGAGGGCAGTTGGGGTTAAGTGACTTGCCCAAGGTCACATGGCTAGTTTTTGTGTTAAGTGTCTGAGGGTGGATTTGAACTCAGGTCCTCCTGACTCCAGGGCCCGTGCTCTATTCACTTCGCCACCTATCCGCCCCTATCATATCCATTTTGCAGGTGATAAAGCTGAGGTGGAAAGAGCCATCAACATTTCTTTGTTTCATTGGGCACTAAGCCTGGTTAAAGCGAAGCTTTATCAAGTAAGAAAATAACAGAGTCAAATAATGAGTAGATAAATGAGGAATGAGGAGACCCAGGTTCTAATCCTAGTTCTGCTATGGAAATTCACTATAAAACACTAGCTATGTCACTTCACTGCTATGGGGCCTTCTTTCCTTCTCATTTATTTAAAGATTTGCGCCAAAACTGAGGTTCTTAACACTGGTTAGGGGAAGGGTGGCACATGATAGAATCCTTTGGCAGTCTGGGGAAGCCTCTGGACCTTTTTTCACAATAACAGTTTGTGACCAACATTCATAATTAAAGGAAATACTAAATTTCAGTGAAAACAAAGATGAAATTTCCATCTCCCCTCACCCCTGCCCATTCAAGTTCACAGACCCCCTGAAATCTATCTAGGGACCTCCTTAGCGGTTAAGAATATGTGTACTTAGATGATCGCAGTTTAAGGATGCCATAAATTCTAAGTTTCCTCCCCATCCAGTGACTGGCAACAAGCCTGCCTTGATAGAAAGAGGCAAGTGAACTGCCATAGTATTGAGAAAAGCTAAGCTCTAATGGTATGTTTAACAACTACATTTTTAATGAAACTTGGAAATTTTAGAGTGCAGATTTGGGATTGACCCTCTCTCTATTCTTAAAGATCTGTTTTAGTGTTAATAGTCTTTAATTACTGGCACAAAATATACAATCAGAAAAGGAAGGATTACAAATGGGCTAGAGTAAAATGCTCCAAAGGAGTATATGCCATGATTTGACTTGATTTGATTTGATTTTTTAAAAAACAGTCAGTATAGCATAGTTAGTGGATGTAGTGCTGGATTTATAAAAAGAAAATCTAAGCTTAAATTCAATCTCTAAAACTATCTGGGTGACAGTGAGAAACTCCCCCTATCCTCTTGAAGCCTCAGGTAACCTTTGGAGATATAAGTTAGAGATGGGTCCTATACTTAGGGTCAGAAGGAAACTTAAAGGCAGTTTAATCTCCTATTTTTTAAGATGATAAAACTGAGACCCCAAAAAGCTAAATGACTTGTTTACACAAATAGGGACCTTAAAGGTCATTTGTTCTAAATCTTCATTTTACAGATGAGGAAACTGAGGTCCATCTTGATATATGAAGTAACTTATCCAAAGTCACTCTGATGGTAAATGGAAGACCTGAGGTTTTGACCTCAAACCTTCCACCTCCAAAGAAAGAATTCCTTCTACTGTGATCTGCCTGTTGGAAAAAAACCAAAAAACTAAAAAAAGTACTTTTGCAAGATTGGATGTCTGTTCAGGGAGATCTTGCGTCAAGTCAATCTCCTTCCCTTCCTGGCTTTAAGAGTAATAACAGCTTTATTACAATTACAGTGGAGCCAGAATTTAAGTATGTTGGAAACATGCATGGGAATGAAGTGCTAGGGAGAGAGCTGCTGATCCAACTCTGCGAGTTCCTGTGTGAAGAATACCGCCAGAGGAATGAACGCATAGTCCGGCTGATCCACAACACAAGGATTCACATCCTGCCTTCCATGAACCCGGATGGTTATGAAGTAGCTGCAGACCAGGTACTAGGGCTCGATGAGAGTTAGCATTTATTCATGTGGTGACTGATGCTTTTTGAAGGTTTTTTTATTATTGCTATTGCTTTTCTTAAACTCTGCAAAATGCTTTACAAATATTATCTCATTTTTGTCCTTGCAATAACCCTTCAAAATAAGGGTTAGTATTACCCCCATTCTATAGATGATGGAACTGAAGCCCACAAAGGATGGGGTCATGCAGCTAGTAAGTGACTGGGGCTTTAAACTCAGGGTTTCTTGACTCTTAAGCCCCATGCTCTATCCACTATAGCACACAGGTTTCTGAAAATTTCTTTCCTAAAGTTAAATGGTATAGTGCACCTCCCAGCCTGCATGTCTAGCTTGTGTCTTACCCATCACCAGCCTATAGTTCCACCTCTATTCTATATACATGCTTTTAGATTATAAGCTTCTTAAGGGCAGGGACTGTCTTTTGCCTCTTTTTGTATCCTTAATGCTTAGCACAGTACTTGGCATGTAGTAGGTGCTTAATGAATAAATGTTTATTGAATGATTGGGGTCTCAGGAAGCAAAAAGTTATTGTGCTTTGACCATAAGATCATAGAGTCAGAACCTAAAAAAAAACAAACTAGTCCCAACTCTCATTTTATAAGAGGTCCAGAGAAAGGAAGCAATTGGGCTGAAGATCACATAGAGAATAAGTAACAGATCTGTGATTCCATTTCAGATATCTTGATTCCAAATACAGATGTTTCCACTGTATAAAATCTTTGAACTTTGATGAAGGTCAGACAAAACACATACTAAAGTTCTCTGACAGGTTAGGGCATTGAGCTGAACCTAATAAAATAAAATTCAATAGGGATTACTAGTCTTGCCCTTGCGTACAAAAAACATCAACTCTACAAACATATTGAAGAGGCATGTATATATAGTTCTTGTTTTGTTTTTTGCAGGGCAGTTGGGGTTAAGTGACTTGCCTAAGGTCACACAGCTAGTTTTTGTGTTAAGTGTCTGAAGCCAGATTTGAACGCAGGTCCTCCTGACTCCAGGGCCAGTGCTCTATTCACTGCACCACCTAGCCACCCCATGTATATATAGTTCTGAAGAGGATTTGGGGTGAGGGGATATTAGAATGTAACCTCAATTTATTTTTAACACTTTTTATATTTATTTAGCATTTAATTTTTCCTTGGTTGAATATAAAAACAACTTTTAACATTTGTTTTAAAAATTTTTGAGTTTGAAATTCTCTCCCTTCTTTCCTTCCTCCCCACCTCCTCCATTGAGAAGGCAAGCAATGGGGGCAGCTAGGTGGCGCAGTGAATAGAGCACTGGTCCTGGAGTCAGGAGGACGTGCGTTCAAATCCAGCCTCAGATACTTAACACTAGCCATGTGACCTTGGGCAAGTCACATAATCCCAATTGCCCTACCTTCCCCCCTCCAAAATAAAAAAAAGAGAGAAGGCACAAGCAATTCCATATAGATTCGATGTGTGTAGTCATGCAAAATGTATCCATAATAGTCATGTTATGAAAAAAAAGACAAAAAAAACCCTCAAGAAAAATAAAGAAAATGTAGACTCAATTTAAAATGGCATTGTAATATGCCACCCTCCTTTCCCCACCCAAAAAAAGCTGATGCACTCTTGGACTGGATTAGAAAGGGAATGATCACCAGAAACAAGATGGTGCTGATCCTACTATATTCTGCCTTTGTTGGACCTCTTTTGGAGTTTTATATTAGTTCTGGATACTGTGGTTTAAGAAGGACATTGATAAATTAGAAAATGTCCAGAGGAGGTCATCCAGGATGGTGAAGGGCCTTGAGTTCATGATACGTGAATATTGCAGAGAGGACACACAAGCTGTCTTCAAGAATGCAGGGCCGTCATCTAGAGAAGAGGGAACAGACATGTTCTGTTTGGTCCTAGAGGGAAGGAACAAGAGGAATTGGGTAGAAGGAGCAAAGAGGCCAGTTGAAGCTTGGATGTCTGGAAAAACCTTCCTGACAATTAGAGCTGTCCAAAAGTGGGATGGACTTGCCTTGAGAGGCGTTGCCTTCTCCTTCTTTGGAGGTCTTCCAAGAAGAGCCTGGACAACTCCTTGAATGTATTTTACTAAGGATTCCTTTCATTTAACGGGTTGAACTTGAGGCTTGCTGAGGCTCCTTCCAACTATCAGATTCTGTAATTCTCAACTCAAACTCATTCATCATTGTAAATAATTGTATAGTTTTATCCCTTTCACATTGCAACTTTCCCCATTGCAGTTTTAATATATTGCAGGTTGGAGTAAGAAATTAAATGGGAATTTGGGGGAAGTTTTGCAAAAGCTGCGAAAGACACATAAAAACCAGCAGACAATGCAGAAAAAGTTTGGAAACCCAGAAATGCATGAAATGTAGAGTATTGTACAGTATCATCATGTTTCATCTTTTAACACCATAGTGATTCAGACTTCTTCCCTGATGTGAAGGGAGGACCAAAAACTTTTACATAGATTTTCCAGATTGCTGAGGTGCTGTGCCCCTAGCCCCCACAATGTGGCAGGATAACTGTCATAACTAACATTTATATAGCACAAATTACATGCCAGGCACAATACCTAACCCTTTACAATTATTATTTCAGAAGGCTGTTCCCTAAACTTTGTTCAGCTTGGACTTCCTGTGCATTCAATTTGTTCCTGTGTCTTAGTGACTAAATACACTTTTCTTGGATATTTAAAACCCAATGTTTAGATCACAGGTTCTCCTTAGAATCATACAATAAAAGAATGTTAGAGCTAGAAGGGGTGGGGGAAAGAGGAACACTTAGATTTCATCTAGTTCAGTGCTCTCATTTTTAGGTTTAAAAAAAAAGCCATCGGGGCGGCTAGGTGGCGCAGTGAATAGAGCACTGGCCCTGGAGTCAGGAGTACCTGAGTTCAAATCCGGCCTCAGACACTTAACACAAAAAAAAACTAGCCGTGCGACTTTGGGCAAGTCACTTAACCCCAACTGCCCTCCAAAAAAAAAAAAAGCCACCCTAAAATGAAAAATCTCTTACCTGAAGCCTCTGCACAACAATAATGGATGGATTTTTGTTGTGAAATATAAGATCCTAAGATTCAAGTATATTAGTGGACATCCATATATTTTAATTTCTTTGTGGCAGTAATAGTCTTAATCAAGTCAGAGTTGATTATAGTATTGGTCTGAATTGAGGCCACTCCTGAACAGACCTTATCCCCAAAATGAGATCTCTTTAAAAGAAAAAAAATATGCTAAAAAAATTAATAGGAGACTGCATCCAAGTTTTTTATAAGCCAAATTTGGGGTATGTGTGGGAGGAAAACAGAGCCTGGCCTAAGAGTTTGGAGTTGTTTAAAATGAGCAAAACAGGGGGGCGGCTAGGTGGCACAGTGAATAGAGCACTGGCCCTGGAGTCGGGAATACCTGAGTTCAAGTCCGGCCTCAGACACTTAACACAAAAAAACTAGCCTTGTGATCTTGGGCAAGTCACTTAACCCCAACTGCCCTCTAAAAAGCAAAAAAAATAAAATAAAATAAAATGAGCAGAACATTAGCTTTGTCAATAGAAATGTATTAATGACATTCTGAAGAGAGGGTGAGTTAAAGAATATTTCATAGAATCAATAAGTACATGAAAGAGAATGATAAGGATGATATTACCTACAAAAATTCCTAAACTGCTGCTAAAACAGATCTCAGAGTAAAAATCCTATCTCTGAGAATATACACTTAAAATAGAAAAAGGAATGATTGATGGATTCAATATATGACTTTTAAAAATAGAAAATCAACAAGTAGAGAGCAAATGTAAATAGATCACTGATTTGTCCATTTTCGGCTTATTCTTCCCTGCTGGGAAAATTAGAAACATGGAACTCAACTGTAGGGTAGGGTACCCCCATGGACCTTGTTTCTTTTCTTAGCACTTATCATGTGCCTTTCTGAGACTCTATTGTCAGAGTTTTATGACTGCCAAATAAAGATGGAACCTGATTCTTTAGTTTGTCTTCTCTTTTCTTCTCTCCTCTCCTCTCCTCTCCTCTCCTCTCCTCTCCTCTCCTCTCCTCTCCTCTCCTCTCCTCTCCTCTCCTCTCCTCTCCTCTCCTCTCCTCTTCTCTTCTCTTCTCTTCTCTTCTCTTCTCTTCTCTTCTCTTCTCTCCTCTCCTCTCCTCTCCACTCCTCTCCTCTCCTCTCCCCCCACCCCACTCTTATTTCCTCTCCATTTGTGTGTGTGTATGTGTGTTTAAGACTGGGTCTCTCCGTCTCACCCATGCTGAAAATGTAGGGTCTACTTGTAGGCCCATGGCCCCTGTACAGAACACTGGGTCACTATGAAAGCCAACATTGTCCCCCAAAACAGAGAATGAAATATACCTATCACCCTCCTACACAGAGCTGGGGACTACATACTTGGGCAGACTATTATATACATTATCAGATGTAGTCACAGTATCAGTTGTTTATATTTAACTGTATTTCTTTGTTACAACGGAGGACTCTGTTTTTGAGATGGGATGGTAGGAGAGTACAAAACAACGCATCTAAAATACGACTGTGACCGAAAAATGAAAGACATCAATAAACCATGAAAAAAAAAGATTATTCAGCACATGTTAGAGCCAAGGGACTATAAAATTCAACTAGTGAACATTAAACCATTTTGTTGAATGCAGATGATCACTACTCAGTTGTGTCCAACTCTTAGGGACCCATATGGGGTTCTCTGGGCTAAGATACTGGAGTGGTTTGCCATTTCCTTCTCTAGCTCATTCTCTAGATGAGCAATTGAGGCAAACAAAACTTGTCCAGGGTCACATAGCCAGGAAGTGTCTGAGGCCAGATTTGAACTAGGGAAGATGAATCTTCCTAACTCCAGGCTACCATCTAGCTACCCCTCAACCATTTTAAGAGAATTGAATTTGGAATCAAGAGGACCAACAGTCAAATAATCTCTCATTTTTTTAAAAACTGTTCTTGGGACCTTTGGCAAGTCACTTGACTTCCCTGAGACTTAATTTCCTCACTTTTAACATGAAAATCTGGGTGATTACTGAACAGTTTTAAAATCTGTGACTGTTAGTAGTACTGTTGTGGCCCACCCCAAAACTGTTGGAGTTTCATGATATGTTGTGGTGGAACCAGCTCAAAGAATTCAGAGTCAGACCACGTCTAATCCAAGTATAGGCATTTATTGAGATTGATGCCTTTCATGAGGCCAGCTAAATTCTTAGAGGAACCAGCAATTTTAGAGAAAGCAAGATGGATTTTTATAGGGTAAAGATGCAATTATATAACAGAAAATTTACATAGAATAGAGGAATATCACTAAAAAGGTAGGAGTTTGTTAAGGGATTGGGTAATGGAGGAGGGGTCCCATCTATGGTTTGGTTTTTTAACATTCTGGTCATTCTGCCCTCCTACTGGCTAGCTATTGTGGTCCTGTCTGGTTAAGACAGATAGGTATTGTGGTCCTGTCTTGGGCTAGATAGATGATGTGATTGTAATTGAATACAAGAACACACCTGCTTCTGTGGGAATGGGTCTGGGGGCAGTGACCAGGTAGAGCAGTGGTTCTCAACTTTCCTAATGCCCAACCCTTTAACACCTGTATGTGGGCGTATCTGCATGTGGGTGGACCTGCCTGGAGACAGATAGAGGAGCAGTGTCTCAGTTTCTAAGACCATTGGAAATATGTGTTTTCCAATGGTCTTAGGCGACCCCTGTGAAAGGGTCATTTGACCCCCCCAAAGGGGTCACGACCCACAGGTTGAGAACCTCTGCGGTAGAGGCAGTAGTTAGGTTCCCATCACATGGACACACCTGCTGTTTCTGCGGGAATTAAGAGTTCAGGGACACACCTGTTGTTCCAGTGAGCAGTGAGGTATATATAAAGAAGTTAGGATATTGAGGGGGGGGCAGGTAGGTACAGTGGGCCTGCTGTTCAGCGAGGCCAGGCCTATAATGAAGTTAGAATATTGGGGCTGGGGGCAGCTTTATTAGGATTCCATCATTTCTAATTTGTGAGTATTACCTCATGTAGTCTGTATATTTTTTAAAAGTTGTCTGCAACTTGATTTTTTTTCTAAGTTAAAAATCACACTTTAAATGGAGCTTGACATGTAAAAGAGACTGAGTTCAGTTCTTTGGTCACCTGAAAACTCTTTTTGTAGGGTAACTAACAATGCTCAAATGTGCTTTTGAGATGTTCATGCTCTGGGTTATCTCCAAATAGTCATAGGCATACTTTCTTCAGTGTTAAGAAAAACTGGGTCAATGAATGAGTAAACTGTTTTCCTTTTTGTCTAAATTACTGACTCCTATGGTACATTAGGAATCTTGGAGGCTCGTGGCTGCTAATTCAAGAACTTTGTACTTTGTTCTGCATCAGAACACCTCAGTTAATAAATGGGCATTCATGATGTCTACCTTAATGTCTTAGGGTTTCAGTCTTCTCCTTCTTTTTGGATTCTGAAACTCTTCAGCCTAATTTGTATGCCCCTGCCCTCAGGTTCAGCCCCCTTTGTATGGCAAAGGGAGTTCTCACACTAGTTGAGAAGTCTTCTGGTTGTCTAGGCACCTCTACCTTCAGAGGCATGGAACAACTGGTTTTACAAAATGGTGGAGGGAAGTCCTCCATCTGTAATTTTATCCCATGGAGTAGATACATAGAATCACAGAATGACAGGATTTTAGAACTGGAAGAAGAGCCTTACTAATCCCTTCTCAACTATCCCTAGTTTAGAGGGGGTCATTGTTATAAGGATCGATGAGGATAGCAGCCTTGGGACGTTGAGGTAGTATGGTAGAGTGGAAAGAATGTCATATTTAGACTCAGAGGACTTTTGTTCAAATCCCAGCTCTGCTATTTACTACCGTTATGACCTTGGGTAAGTAATTTACTCTCTGAGCCTCAGTTTCTTAATCTGTAACATTAGTCAGTTGACCTAGACGGCCTCTAAGTTTCTTTCTAGCTCTGAATCTTTGATGTTAATGATTCAGTCCAGCCAAAAACATGCAAAGAACTCTGGAGAGTGAGCTTCTCTACACCTGGCCAGGTTTAAAAACAAAGCATGTATCCATAGAGTATGAAGTTCTTCAGATTGACTGAAATTTATTTTACTTAATCTCTCCTTCTTTTCCTTAGTACTAGATGCCTGAAGCCTAAGCCTGGATCTTGCCTCTTGAGTGTCCCATCAGGTCAACCCTGGTTTTAGCTGTGTTTACTGTTGGCTGCCACTTTCTTCTTCTGTCTCTTGAGCTTTAGGACCTGTATCCCAGTTATTTAATTTGGCATAGGGTACATCAGACTGTACTTGGATGAAATTGCTTATCTACAGCCTCTCCCCACCTACCACCCACCTCAAAACACACCCCAATATGCAAACTAAGAAGGCATCAACCAGGCCTGTGGAACCTGCTCTTCAGCAAGCCATGATGGGTGATGACCCCAGCCCTGCCCCTTCTCTCCTACTCATTCTTTCACATAAGGTCTATCTCTCCAAACCTACTTTGAAAAGATTTCAACTTCCCTCCTTTTCTGGAAACATAAGATCTTTTGGAGTTTCTTTAAGATTAAAAAAAAGTTATTAATGCATAAAGTCAGGATAATATAGTGATAGAGAGTTGGAATTAAAGACGGAAAGATCTGAGTGCAAGTCTTGTCTCTATTACTCTGCCACATGTGCAATTTGGTAAGACTATCAAGGTGCTCATTTTAATTGGTAGAGGGAATTACTTGATCTAAAGTTCCCAATGAAAACACAGGTCTAGTCTCCTCCTTCATTCCTTCTTTGTCGAATAAATATGTTGAGGGAAGACAATGGTGTTCATAAAAAAACAAGTAAAAAGAAAATGCTATGAAATTATAAGTATTGAATTTGGGTACTTTTTTTTGACAATTTGAAGGAGATGAAGTGGTACCTCAACTTAAAATTTGAATATACATCTACAGGTATCATGTCTTAGGAGAGCCTTCCAGTGCTCTTTTTGTTCTACAAAATCAAACGGATTCTTTAAACTAATTAAATGCAATGGAATCTTACATTCTCCATATTTCCCAGTTAGTTGGGTGACCCTAAGAATATTGTGTTTTTATGGAAATTCTGTGAAACCCTGCTTGCTTTCCATTCCTCCATTAGGAAAATCTTCATGCATGCTTAGACTATTCTCAGACAGACTTTCTAGAAGTGAGAGCCAAGCATGAAGGCTGAGGCTGCTGGGATAACTTGAGCTATTCCTATGGCAGGCTTGTAAAGGAATTGGAAAGGTTTGGAAAAGCCCCTGCAGTGAGTAGAAGAGTAAGTTAATTAAGGAGGTGTCAAACTATTGCCTTCCTGTAGTGAGGGTTCTTTTGAAACAATGCACCATAAATTTGTACTGTATCCAGTCAGCATGGTTTTGTGATTTTTCTTTAGCTTCATTCAATAGCATGTGAGGAAAAAAACTAAGGGATGGAGGAATTGGAGGTCATGGTAAAGATGAAAAAAAGGGTTAGGGGGTTGAAAAATAGAGGGAGAGGTAGCATAACAACAGGTGATAATCAGATAAAGACATTTTACAGTTCATAAATATGGAAGGAAGGCAAGTGTCCTGGAGGTGGCATATGCATAACAACTACCAGAATTTTGAGTGGATGATAAATGCAAAGTGAATGAACCACAAAGAGAGAGAGATTATTGAGTGAGTGATAAATGTGAATCTAATGACCCTCCAAGATACTACTATCAATTGAGTCATAGTGGTAGAGCAAGAGTCTGGAAGTGACAGAGAGGAGATAGGAGTATGACAACTCTCCCTATCCCCCCAACCAATGCATCTGGAGGGGTGTGAATGAAAATGCAACCAATATCAGAAGAGATTCCTTCCTTCCTTTTTTGTAACAGCAAAATCTTTTGGGGGCAGGGGGAAGTCTTTCTCATTTTGAAAGATCTTGAGAATCGGTTCCTGAATGTCTTTAAAATTCTCACTGCCAGGATGGAATTCTTAATTCTTAAGAATTTAACAAAAATCTATTTTCCCACATCCCTCACCTTCATAGGAAAAAGCAAAGCAAAGCAAAATACTTGTAACAAATAAATGTAGTTAAATATAAACGAATCCCCATACTGGTCACCATTCAAAAAAAGTGTCTTTTGATTCCATCAATCACAGGAGATAAGTAGCATATTTCCTTATCATCCTCTTTGTCATCAGAACCCCAGCTTTAGAATAACCACTCCCCTAGTATACCTTGCTCCCTCATTTTTCATCACTTATTCCTTTTCAAACCTCAACATTGGATTACATCTACTCTGTCTCATGTACTTCAACATGCCACTGGAGAAAGTCATGCACAACTTTGCTCAAATTTACATTGTCTAATTTCAATTAAACCTATACTAGAGCGCAGCAGTATTTTCACTCTTCCCCATCTTATCTCTATTACAACACCAGCACTACCCCAAAGTGTCTATTTCAACTTTTCTTCACTTCTCAAATCATCGATGCTAGTCCCTACCCCTATCCCTTTCAACTGAAGGCCTTTGCTCATACTTAACCAAGAACACTAAGGCCATCATCCGACATGAGCTCCCTTCGCTCCTCAGTCTTACAATTGAGATTTCCTTAACATTACCCCCCACTCACCCAGACACACAACTACCATTTTCTCTTTTTGGGTTCTGGTCTCTGAGGAAGGAGACCCTAGAAGAATGCTACCAGAGTCAGGGGTTCAGATATAATCCTCATTTTAATTTGTGTGTGAAAATGGTCATTTTGGGGGTCTTTTGTTTGTTAGATCCAGAATTTAAAAATTAAAAATGTAAAAAACTGATGAAGACTTCAGCAGAAATAAGAAAGGTAAAATGTGAAAGTATAAAGGAAAATGTCTTCCTGGTGCACTAAGCCACAGTCTTCTCTTGTTCTATTCTTTTGAGAAGGGTACACCAACCATAAATGCAAATTCTTCAACTAAACTGCTTTGAAAAGGTCTGGTAAGAATCAAATAAGATAATCAATAAGCAAGTATTGATCAAGTATGTACTTTGCTCCAGACACTAGGTTGGGTTCTGGGGATACAAAGAGAAAAATGAAACAGTACCTACCCCAAGTAGTTTACCCTCTTTAAGGGGATATAATGAAGGTAAAACTCTGCAAACTTTAAAGTATCTTATAAAAATTGATATTATCATTATCATCATTTTTATTTTCAACTTTTTATTTTATATTCAATTTTGAATTCTTTCCCTCTAACCCCTCTCCCATGCATTGAGAAGGCAGGAAATTTGATAACTCATTAGACATATAAAATCATGTGAAGCATTTTCACATTTGCCATGTTGGAAAATAAAAAGCAAGAAAAATAAAGAAAAAATACTTCAATCTGCACTCAAAGTTCATCAGTTCTCTATTTGGAGGGGGATACTGTTTTTCACCATGAGCCCTTTGGTATTTTCTTGGATCATTGTACTGATCAGGCTAGCTAAGTTTTTCATAGTTCACCATTGTTAAAATATGGCCGTTACTGTGTACAATGTTCTCCTAATTCAGCTCACTTCACTTTGTATTGGTTCAGATATGTCTATATCCACATGGATAGGAACAGGAACTGGACCTACAATTTCATTGGTAGAAGTAATCCATGAATTAGGGAAGAAACTCTTTTGGAGGGAGAGGGGGAAAAAGAAACTCTTTACCAAGGCAGGTTGACACTTTCTTTGTAACTTAGAGATCTGGTTTAGAGCATTAAGAGATTGTTTCCTTCCCAGTTTTTTTCTTTTGAAACCATCCCCCATGTAATTTCTTATATAGCATTCTACCACAATCAGTCAATTCCCAGTTGATGGGCATCCCCTCAGTTTTAAATTCTTTGCTACCACAAAAAGGTGCTATAAATATTTTTGTATATATGGTTGGTTCCTTTTCCTTTTTCTTTGATCGCTTTGGGATGCAGACTTACCAATTGTATTGTTGGATCAAAGAGTATGCACAGTTTTATAGTCCTTTAGACATAGTTTCAAATTGTTCTCTGGAATGGTTGGACCAGTTCATAGCTCCACCAACATTAGTTATCTACTTTTATTGTACCTACCTTTTCACATCCTGTCTAGCATTTGTCATCTTCCTTTTCTGTCTTGTTAGCCAATCTGATGGCCATGAGATGGTGTCTCTCAGAAATACAATTCTCTAATACTAATTCAGAGTATTTTTATATAACTTTTTAAATTTTGATTTCCTCTGAAAACTACCTGTTCATAGCCTTCTTTGATGTTTTATCAGTTAGGGGAATAGCTCTTGGGTTTGTTTTTTGTTTTATAAATTTGACTCAGCAGAATGAAGAGTGAAGCAGACTCTTTTCTTTTTTGTTTTGTTTTCTTTCTCAAGGTTTCTCCCATTTGTTATAATTCTTCCATGCAACATGACTAATGTGAAAATGGGTTTAATAAGAATGTATGTGTAGAGTTCATATCAGATTACATGCTGTCTTGGGTAATGAAAGGGGAGGGAGGGGGAGAAAATTTAAAACTTATGGAAGTGAATGTTGAAACCTGAAAATAAATAAATTAAATATTAAAAAAATAAAAATAAATTTGACAGTTCCATATATATGAATTGAGACCTTTGTAAGAGAAACTTGCTGTAAAAATTTTCCTCCAGTTTCTTGCTTTCCTTCTAATTTTGGCTCCATTAGTTTTGTTTGTGTAAAACCTTTTAAATACTACATTATCAAAATTATCCATTATGCTTCCTATGATCCTCTCTCTTGTTTGGTCATAAACTCTTCCCTTATCCATAGATCTGACAGATAGTTTTTTTCCATGCTGCCCTAATTTGCTTATGTCACCCTTTATATCAAAATTATGTGAGTTCAAATCATGTACATCTAAAACATTTTGATCTTCTTTGGTATATGATGTGAGATGTTGGTCAATGTCTAGTTTCTTCTGGAGTGCTTTCTTCGTCAAAATAGTGAGTTCTTGATCCAGTTGCTGGGATCTTTGAGTTTATCAAACACTAGGTTACTGAGGTCACTAACTTTTATGTATTGTCTACCTAATCTATTCCACTGATCAACCACTCTTTCTTATTCAGTACCAGATTGTTTTGAAGATCACCACTTTGTCATATGCTGCAGTTTGAAATCTGATACTGCTAAGCCACTTTGCCTCACTTTTTTTCCCTATTGATTCCCTTGATATTCTTGATCATTTGTTCTTCCAGATGAATTTTGTTATTTTTTTCTAGCTCTATAAAATAATTCTTTCATAGTCATGGGTTTGGCACTGAATAAGTAAATTAATTTAGATAGTATTGTCATTTGGGGGACAGAGCCAAGATGGCAGCGTAGAAGCAGGAAAACTCTGCAGCTCCCACACAATCACCTTAAATACCCATAAAATGTGATCTAAACAAATTTTAGGGCTCCAGAACTCGCAAAACTACAGAAAAACACATCTCCCACTGAAGACAGCTCGGCAGGTAGGACAGGAAAGGCTAATCGCAGAGTGCTGGAAACCGAACCCAGCCCAGCCTGAAATCATGGCTTGGCCCCGGGGCTGCCAGGACAAGCTGCAGTTGGAGCCTAAAGGAGAGTGGATCAGCAGCAGCTGCAGAGATTTCCAGAATTATCAAGCCATAAGAAATAAGGACTAATTGAAAGGTTAATGGAACTCGGCTAAATTTGGTGGGGAGGATCTGGTCGAACTGCCTCCAGGGCAAGGAAGCAGCAGAAGCAGTGTCCCTGCAGCTGCCTCCACATGGCTGCTTCAGAAGCTCCTGGCCTGCAGATTGCAGGGGGCTAAGCAATCATTCAGAGGCTAAGTGCTCTTTCCTTAAGCTTCCTGGATCAGGATCATGGTCTTGGGTGGTGGTTTTGGTGTGAGTTTTCAGTGAACCAAAGCTGATGGGGGCTGCAGCAGCCTCCTAATAGCTCTGGCAGCTGCAAAACCCCCAGTGATTTGGGACAAAGCTCTCCCCTCTGGAAGCAGAGTTCCACAGAGCTAAAAAGTCAAGTAATTCACTGGCAACATGAGCAGGCAAAGGAAGCAAAGTAAGAACAGCAATCCAACTTCAGATTCCTTTTTTGGGGACAAAAAGGATCAAAGCATGGAATGGGAGGAAGACAACACAGTCAGAACTCCACCAAAAGCTTCCAAGAAAAATGTAGACTGGTTACAAGCCATAGAGCACCTTAAGAAGGACTTTGAAAACCAAATAAGAGAAGTGGAGGAAAAATTGGGAAGAGAAATGAGAAGGATGCAAGAAAATCATGAAAAGAGAGTCAACAACCTGACTGAAGAAAATAACACCTTAAAAATAGAGTAACAAAAAGCCAATGAGGAGGATTCAAATTTGCCAGATTGGAAAAAAATCTCAAAAGCTTTCTGAAGAGAATAATTCCTTCAGAATTAGGTTGGAGCAAATTGAAGCAAATGATTTTATGAGAAATCAAGATACTATTAAACATATCCAAACAAATGAAAGGGTAGAAGGCAATGTGAAACATCTCCTTGAAAAAAAACCACTGACCTGGAAAATAGATCCAGGAGAGACAATTTAAAAATTATTGGACTACCTGAAAGCCATGATCAAAAAAAGAACTTAGAAAGCATCCTTCAAGAAATTCTCAAGGAAAATTGCCCTGATATTTTAGAACCAGATGGCAAAATAAAACTTGAAAGATGTCACCAATCACCTCTTGAAAAAGATTCCAAAAAGAAAACTCCTAGGAATGTTTTAAATGGGTTCCGGAGTTCCCAGATCAAGAAGAAAATATTACAAGCTGCCAAGAGGAAGCAATTTGAATACTGTGGAAACACAATCAAGATAACCCATGATCTAGCAGCTTCTACATTAAGAAATTGAAGGGCTTGGAATATGATATTCTGGAGATTAAGGGAGCTAGGATTAAAACCAAGAATCGCCTACCCAGCAAAATTGAGTATAATGTTCCAGGGGAAAATATGGTCATTCAATGAGGTGGAGGACTTCCAAGCATTCTTGAGGGAAAAACCAGAACTGAAAATTTGACACTCAAACACGAGAAGCATGAGAACGTAACCATGGAAAAGAAATCATAAGGATAGTATTGTCATTTTTGTTATATTGGCTCAGCCTACCCACAAACAACTAATATTTCTCCCATTGTTTGGATCTGTTTTTATTTGTGATCAACATCACTGAACAATCAGACAAAAACCAATAGAAGGCTACAGAAGCAGAAAGTGAAAAGTGGGTTTTTCAAATGTAAACTTTCATCTGAAACTTCCATTTCCATCTCTTCTTTTTCCTTCTAGGGCCCAGACACCAATGGGTATCTTACTGGCCGGAACAATGCCAATGGAGTAGACCTAAATAGAAACTTTCCGGATCTTAACACCTACATGTACTACAATGAGAAGAGTGGGGGGCCCAACCACCACATACCCCTTCCAGACAACTGGAGAAGTCAGGTACAGAGCTGACATGTTTATCCATGGTAGGGGAGGGAAATCACATGTTCTCCCATCTACCTTTATTCCAACTCAATCCAGCAAGTATTTAATAAGCATCAACTCAATTATTGACAGGCCCCTGATGACAAGGTCTTTGCTTGATTTATTTTTGTAGCCCTAGTATATGCCAGAGCACTCCATATTTAGTAATGGATAGGGATAGGAACTAGATCTACAATTTCATTAGTAGTAGGGACCCATGAATGAGGGAAAAAATTCTTTACCAAGGCAGGTTTTGTTTGTGTAAAACCTTTTATTTTATATAATCAATTCTTCTGTTCCTTCTGTACTTTCTTTGTAACTTAAAAGATCTGGCTAGAGCATGAAGAAGTTGTGTCTTGTCTAGGATCACACAGTCAGTATGTATTAGACTCGGGTCTTCCTGGCTGCCAGGCCAACTCCCTATTCTGTATGTCATACTGTAATCCTCTAGCCCTTAGCCCAGAATTCCTCATTTAGTTAGACTCCATAAACATTTGGTGATGGCGATGATAATAACAGGTTTCCAAAACTATAGACAACACCCATTCACATTTAGTTACCTATGAATATGTATCCCCCAAGCAGAATATAAGCTCCTGGAGAACATGGACTGTTTCCCTTTTGTATATACATTCCCAGTTGAATGCCTAGTACCTAGTAGGTGGTTAATAAATTCTTATACATTAATTGACTGATCAGAGCCACAGCTCAGATCTGTCAGAGACAGTAAATGGCTTCCATTCTTGTTCCTTCCATCCTTGCATGTTGCTCAAATCAATTAGTCAGTCAACAAGCAATAGTAGTAGTATAGCCTGGAAAGGGATAAAGACATCTTTGACCTAGGTCTCCTCCATAAATTGGATGCTTTGGGAGGAACCAGTTAATCAGAAAGTAAGGCCTCAGGGACAGAGAGAAGTCTCACCAGAGAAAAGTGTTATGTCTCGTACAATTCCAGTATAAGAAATAGTCTAGGGTGGAGTGAACTTCCATGACAAAGAGGCCTCTATGGCATGATAGAAAAAGGAAATGGGACAACAGGGTGGTCTAGAGGGGGATGAAGGGATGCTCAGCCATGTCTCCCTTCACCTCAGTTGGTCTAATTAAAGGGCTGGAGACTGAGAAAACAGTAGGCCAGAAAGCAGATATGGAACCTTCCTCTCTGCCTTCCCCCTTGACTCCTTCTTTATTAGGATGAGGAACCTTCTTATTTGTGTGAATTCTGTACTTTCTTTTGTATGAACGTGACTAATGAGTAGTTTGGCATCTGGCACCCTCTTGGGTCCCTGCTAACTCTTTACCTCCATATAGGTGGAACCAGAGACCGAGGCTATTATACTGTGGATGGAATCCATCAACTTTGTTCTTTCTGCCAATCTTCATGGAGGTGCAGTCGTAGCCAATTATCCATATGACAAGTCCCGTGAGCATCGGGTTCGGGGTTTCCGTCGTACCGCTGATACTCCCACTCCGGATGATAAGCTTTTCAGAAAGGTAAGCAGATAGGTGAGGCTGAGTGCCTGGCAGAGAGGGGTGCATAAAGAGCGTGGGAGGTCTCATAGGTGGGAGCATCAACTCAAGTCAAGCAATCCTTGCTGAGATGCTGCTAGCTACAGAGTACTGAACGAGGTGCTGCAGAGAAGTAGGAGGCGGCACGGTGCCAGGAGGATAAAACAGATCTGAAGGCAGAGGCTCTGGGTTCAAACACCACTTCTGATGTTTGCTACCTACATGATGACGTTGGTGAAATTTTTTAACCTCCACAAGTCTCAGTTTTCCTCACAGATGAGAGTGTTGGACTAGATGGCTTCTGAGGTCCTTCCAGCTCTAGATCTGTGAACCTATAATCTTTCTAAGAGCTTACAATAATCTGGTAAGGAAACAAAAAACTAATCCACAAAAAAATTTAATAGAATTACAATGTCAAAATACCTAAGTTTGTTTTTTTTATTTTTGCCTTTTTTGGAGGGGGAAAGGCAGGGCAATTGGGGTTAAGTGACTTGCCCAAGGTCACAGGGCCAGTAAGTGTTAAGTGTTAAGTGTCTGAGGCTGAATTTGGACTCAGGTCCTCCTGCTCCAGGGCCAGTGCTCTATTCACTTCGACACCTAGCCACCCCTGGAAGACCTGACTTTGAGTCCTGCCTCAGATACTTCCTAGCTGTGTGACCCTAGGCAAATCATTTAATTTCTATTGGCCTTAGTTTCCTCATCTGTAAAATGGGGATAATACTAATAATAGCATCTGCCTGACAGGATTGTTATGAGGATCAAATGATACAGTAGATTTTAAGTGCCTTGCAAACCTTATTGTGCTAATATAAATATTAGCTACCATTATTTTTATTGTTTGGTTGGTTTTTTGAGGCAATCAGGGTTAAGTGACTTATCCAGCTAGTATTTAAACTCAGGATTTGAACTCAGGTGCTCCTGACTTGAAGGCTACTTTATCCACGGTACCATTTAGCTGCCCCTTTACTTTTTTCCCCCAACGTATAGAATGACATGGTATGCTGAGCTACAAGTCTGACATACACAGTCATTTAATGTTTAAGCCAGGGGTGGGGAACCTGTGGCCTTGAGGCCACTTGTGGCCCCACTTCATGGGGTTATGAGGGAAGTTCTTTGTAAACCTCACAGTGCTAGGATCTCATTCCAGTATTTTGTGGTAAGGACTGAAGAATCTTAGAAAGAGGTTCATAGATCATTCAGTTAGAGCCGGAAGGTGTTAGAGTGTTGATCATCTTGTCCAGAGGTGGGGAACCTGCAACCTTGAGCCACATGTGACCTTCTAGGTCCTTAAGTGCAGCCCTTGGACTGAATCCAAACCTCACAGAACAAATCCCCTTAATAAAAGGATTTGTTCTGTAAAACTTGACTCAGTCAAAAGGCTGCACCCAAAGCCCCACCCCTGGTTTAAGACAAAGATAGATGTCAAGAGATTGTTCATAATTGATTGCCCAATGAAGCGTCTAATTGAATAAGAATTCAGAGGAAGGAGAGGTTGTCTCAGGTAAGGGTGGTTAGGAAGATTTTACAGAGATAAGTTCGATATCAGGGCTGTACGACTGGATGGGTATGTCAGAATATACCAGAAAGATGTATCACAGACATCCACTTTGTCTTAAATTGCATGCATAAATCCCTCTTAAGGTATTATAGATGTAATGATATTTGATTATAAGTACCTGTTAAGGTATTTATGGCATGTATGTATTAAGGAACATTACGCTTTCCTTTTGAGCTCCTCTATTGAACAGAGGATACCTCCAAGGACTCTTCATTTTCTACTGGTCCATAATATAAGAGAATCATTTATTTAGAGCTACAGGTCATCTGATCCAACCCCCACATTTTACAGATGAGGAAACTGAGGACTAGAGAGGTCAAATGGCTTGCCTGGAGCCACACAGGTTATAGGTAGCAGAACTGGGATTTAAGCAAAGGTTCTCTAACTCAAATCCTCTCAATTAAAATATACTTGATGAATCTGCAAACTGGTTGGTATAGGTTAGGAGGGGGGAACCTGGAGCCTCAAGGCCACATGTAGCTTTCCAGGTCCTTGAGTGCAGCCTTTTGACTGAGTCCACTTTTTACAGAACAAATTCTTTTATTAAGGGGATTTGTTCTGTGAAATTTGGACTCAAAAGGCCACACCTGAGGACCTAAGCCTTGAGGCCACAAGCTCCCCACCACTGGTGTAGGTACTTATTCCTTGGGTTTAGATAGTAACTGATGCCTTCTTATCCTGTTTGTGCAATTCTTTTCCATGTCTTTGTAAAACTCATCCAGAAAATGTCTAGCCAATGCTTTGGATGCCTTCCTTAGAGTCTTTTATTTATTTATTTTTAGTTTTCAACATTCACTTCTTTAAGATTTTGAGTTCTAAATTTTCTTCCCCTCCCTCTTCTCTTCCTACCCAAGATGGTGTGCAATCTGATACAGAGTCTTTTAATATTTCACAATATTTCAAGTCCTTTTTAAAATTTAATAGTATTTTATTTTTTCCAATTACCTGTAAAGATGACTTTCAACATTCATTTTTATGAAATTTTGAGTTCCTTCCTTTCCCTGCCCCCTGCCCAAGACAGCAGGCAACCTGGTATAAGTTATACATGTACAATCATATTAAACCTATTTCCATATAAGTCATGCTGTGAAAGAAGAATCAGAACAAACAAGGAAAACTATGAGAAATAAAAAACAAAAAAAGTGAAAATAATCTGCTTCCATCTGCATTCACACTCCATAGTTCTTTTTCTGGATGTGGACAGCATTTTACATGATGAATCTTTTGAAATTGTCTTGGATCATTTTATTGTTTAAAAGAGCTGTCTTTCATAGGTGATCACTGCAAAATGTTGCTGTTACTATGTACAGTGTTCTCCTGGGCATGCATCAGTTCACATAAGTCTTTTTAGTTTTTTTCTGAAGTCCACCTGCTCTTCATTTCTTATAGTAAGATAGTATTCCATTACATTCATCTGCCACAACTGGTTTAGTCATTCCCCAATTGATGAGCATCTCCTCAATTTCCAATTCTTTGCCACCACAAACAGATCTGCCATGAATATTTTTGTACACATGGGTCTTTTTCCCTGTTAATGATCTCTTTGGGATATAGATCTAGAAGTGGTGCTACTGGATCAAAGGATATGCACAGTTTTATAGGCCTTTGGGCACAGTTCCAAATTGTTCTCCAGAATGATTGGATCAGTTCACAACTCCACCAACAATGCATTAGTGTTCCAGTTTTCCCACATCTTCTCTAGCATTTGTCATTTTCCTTTTCTCTCATATTAGCCAATCTAATGGGGGTGAGGTGATACCTCAGAGTTGTTTTAATTTGAATTTTTCTATTTAATAGCACTTTAGAAGATTTTTTCATATGACTAAAGATAGCTTTAATTTCTTCATCTGAAAACTGCCTGTCCATATCCTTTGACTTATCAATTGGGGAATGAGCAAGTCATTCTTGATAACATACATCCACCAGGTATCTTTCTACTATCCTTTGAGACATGATCTGACTAAAATCTTTCACTAATGAAACATAAGATTTGACATGGTGACTGTGGATTCTCCCTCAATAGAGTACTAAGGGAAAGGCCAGAAGGCCACTTGTCAAATTATATCAGAGTGGAAATTCCTTCCAGTTCTCAATTTCTGTGTATACAACTGCCAATCAAATATCATCCCAATGATAATCATCTTCATCAGAATCATAAAGACAAAATGATACCATATTGAACATTCATTAAGTAATGTCAAAGACTAGAAGAGCTTTGAAGAGTTGAGTGAATTATTTCTCTTCAGTTCCTAAAACATTTGTGGCATATTCAGATGGATAGAGCAATATAAAAAATGATGTGGAAGATTGCAGTGTCTCAAAAATATAAGATATAAAATGATATCTTTTAAAATATCTTAGAATTTCCTCATTCAGTGATTAAAATGGCCCCCTGTGAAAAGTTTTCAATTCATTTTGATGATGATGCTTCCTTTGCCTTGAGAGCCTATGGCATGCTCTTTTAAATATTTTCAGTGGCATCAAATTTTTGTCCTTGGATGGTAACTTTAAGTAGGGACAATTCAAGGTCACAGAACCATGGGCAATCTTGCTTACGGTGTGAGTATAGTGGTTCTCTACTGTGGTGGATAAACTGATGGCGGTTTTCAGTCCCCCTCTTCCCAGACCCCCACCCCACTCCTCTCAGGAGTGAGCTGAAGTTGTTTTGAGTAATGGCTATATTACTGGGTCTAGCCTCCCAAGGACATCATAACTTGAAAGCAACATTTTTTTTCTTTTTTTAAAAATTTATTTAATTTTATTGACTTATTTGTCTACTTTTAGGTTACAAGATTCAGTTCCAGAATCACTTGAGTTTCAGATTTTTCTCC
>CM053598.1:59495682-59510208 GCA_028646575.1 Pseudocheirus occidentalis | reverse complement strand
TAGAATTGTTTGTACAAGGGTATAAAACTGCTTGCTTGCCTCTTCTTGGGTGCCTCCCTATACCAGACTGACTGGAGTAGGTGACGCCCAACTCTCACGAGACTTGTCTTTAGAATAAAGAGCTTCTGTCTTCACCTTGAGAAACCTCTGAATTTATTTGGGTAAGGGCCTTTGGGGTCTTTATCCCAGACACCCTCATCCTATTATAGTAGGCTTAATGATTCCACATGGTTTTAACAGTGAGATTCATTATAAAACACTTATAGCTCTCCTGTCATGAGCAGAGAAATTTGCCATGAAAGAAAGGAGGGGGGAAAATGTACAAAACTCCCTTGGTTCTGTTTGATTTGAGGTAAAAGTCACAAATACCTTTCGGTACAACCAATCATTGCAATAGAGCTCCACATTATTGAAAGGGTCTTATAGCTATAGTCATGATCTACCAGGTGGGAAATATTTCTGTTCAGAAATGAAATAGCATAGTAGGGAAACTGAGTAAAGAGGATACTATCATTACCTTTTTAAGGCCTTCTCAACTTTAAGGCCTTCTCAACCGTCATAGTCGTCTCTACTAACTTGTAGTATTTTTAGATAACTCTCCCTTTTGAGCAGTTTTTGGTATTTTCCCTTGAAAATTGTGGATGACTTACCATTTCAACAGTAATTCAAATAGTTATACCTGGATTCATAGAGCAAACACAATCATAGACCCAAGATATCCCATCTCATAAAACAACTATTAACTGAGCTGAATTGTAATATCTATACCTCTGACCATGTCTGCAGGAATGAAATGTCCCTCTAATGCAATGGTTCTCAACCTTCCTAATGCCACAACCCTTTAACACAGTTCCTCATGTTGTGGTGACACCCAACCATAAAATTATTTTCGTTGCTACTTCATAAGTGTAATTTTGCTACTGTTGTGAATCCTAATGTAAATGTCTGATATGCAGGATGTATTTAAATTGAACATAACCCACAGGTTGAGAACCGCTACTCTAATGGATACTTTAGCTTTCATTTAACCCCTTCCTAAATATGCCAGGATTACTACTCCTTCCTCCTACAAGCCACCACCATAGTTTGTAACTGTTGAAATTTGTTCATATAGGCAACTGGTACCTGGTCCCCTTGGTATGTCTCTAATGTTGAGATGGTTGCGTCAAACTTCTGATAGGGGTATCTGAACAATAGCTAACACATGTAAAACTTAATATATACCAGGCACTGGGCTAAGCACTTTACAACTATTATCTCATTTAACACTCATGACAACTCTGCAAAGTGGGTGTTACAGATGAGAAAACTGAGGCAAACAGAGGTTAAGTGACTTGCCCTAGGTTACCCGGCTAGTAAGTGTCTGAGGCCAGTTTTGAACTCTGGTTTTCCTGACCCCAGGCCCAGCTCTCTATGTACTGTGCTACCTAGCTGCCTGAACTCCACTAAGAAATATGACCTCATGATGAGCAGATGGATTTCAGAAAAACCTGGAAAGACTTACATGAGCTGATGCTGAGTGAAGAGAACAGAACCAGGATAACATTGTACACAGTAACAGCAACATTGAGCAATGACCAACTTGGATAGACTTAGTTCTTTTCAGCAATGCAAGGATCTAAGACAATCCAAAAGACTCATGGAAAATGCTATCCACATCCAGAGAAAGAACTGTGGAACCTGAATATTGATTGAAACATACTATTTTCTCTCTTTTTTTCCATTTCTCATAGATTTTTCTCTTTTGTTCTGATTTTTCTTTCACAACATGACTAAAGTGGAATTATGTTTAACATGATTGGACATAGCCTATGTCAGATTGTATGCCATCTTGGGGAGGGAAGAAGGGAGGGAGAAAAAAAATTTGGAACTCACAATCTTATGAAAGTGAATGTTGAAAACTAAAAAATAAACAAATTTTGAAAAAAGAAAAGGCTTTTGTTCTGTATAAGCTATCTTGGGAATAAGTACTAAATAATTCTGATTTGAGGTTTCTTAATTTAGAAACACAGAATTCCAGGCCTGGAAGGAAACATTTAGAACTCAAATTCTTATGAAAGTGAATGTTGAAAACTAAAAATAAACAAAGAAAATTAAGAAAGAAAAGATTTTCACTCATGCAATAAACTTTTATTGAACACCTAAAAAGGAAAAAAATAAACTTGCCCTATATATATATGTATATGTATGTATGTATATATGTATATATATATATTCTTCCATTGGGAGAACTGCCTAGTTGAGAATGGATCCTCCTCATTTTAATTTCACAAAAGTCACCTGAACCTGATCTGTGCAGATAGTACCAAGTTGTCCATTAAAGGCTATTCAACTGGCCAAGAGGAATTGGCTAGTGTTTTTTTTTTTACTGCCTTTAAATATGGGCAATCAGAGTACAATAATAGGAGCAGGGGCAGGGTTCCTGTTCCGCTGGGCACTTGGCAGCATAACCACAGAAGAACTGTACCTAAAATGGGGCTGCCAAAGCTTTGCACAGGTGGTGTTTGAGATCGGAATGCTGCTTGCTCCCCCTTGTGGTTAGAAACTGTCGTCACTCTTTACCTTGTGCCTCCATTCTTGGTCATTCAGTGTGCTCCCCATCTTCATCCCCTGCCATGATTTGTCAGGGAAAAAGGTTCTAGAAGTTGGGAAGAGTTATAGTACTTCGTGGAAGAAGTCAGGGGATCACTCAGGACAGGGGATTCTTGGATCCTTGGAACCCCAAGGAATATAGTATAGGTTGGGCTAGCTCAGGATAGTAGAGAGGTTTTAGTTATTTAATTGAGGAGACGGTGTATGTATGTGTGTGTATGTGTGTGTGTGGGGGGAGATGTTACTTTTGTTTCTGTTTTTACTAAGTATGGCCAGAAAAGAGGAGCAGTTTAGCTCCCAGGCAGACGAGGGATATTAGTAATGGTCTAAATCATTTCACCACATACTCTACCCCAGAGAGAGGGGGGAAAGGAGCAGTTTAACACCCAGTCAGCTGGGGGACCATCATGCTGAGTGGATGGGCTGCTGAGCCGGGAGGAGGCACTTCAGGTGAAGCAAGGAGGGAGAGGTCAGACAACCTCTCAACTTCTGCTGGAGGGTCAGATGCTCCCCCTGCCTTCTCTGTCCCAGGAATTTTGTCTTTCTGTGGAGTTTTGAATGCTCCCAATATTTTAGAACTTTCTTGCGGACCAAAGTCCAGGATGGGGAAGAAGATGTGACTGAAAATGGGGCTGGAGAGCAGAGATGTAACAGCTCAGACAGCAGGTTGGAGGGTTTGAGGAGACCTTGACACATCTATTGAAATCCCTTGGAAGGAAGACAGGGTTTGGGAGGCAGAATGATCTGGAGAACCTGAGGCCTTGAGGCCACATGTGGCCCTCTAGGTCCTCAGGTGAGGTCTTTTGACAGAGTTCAAGTTTTACAGACCAAATCCTTTTATTAAGGGGAACTTGTTCTATCAAGTTTGGATTCAGTAAGAGAGACACACTTGAAGACCTAGAGAGTCATGTGTGACCTTGAGGCCACACCAATTAGGGAAAGTGCTTCAAGTAGAAATGAGGCCCAAGGAGTATGTTGATTCCTCCTTCTTCTCACCCAGTGCCTGAATGTTGGGGTGCAAGGTGTGAGGAGGACTGAAGAGCATACTGGGTATTGGAAAGGGGGACCAGGGATGCAGTATTTTCTAGGAAGAGCCAGGCTTCACTGACCACAAGAGTCAGAGGATCAGATTTTTTGGGGGGAGGGGGAAGTTAGGGCAATTAGGGTTAAGTGACTTGCCCAAGGTCACACAGCTAGTTTTGTGCTAAGTGTCTGAGGCTGGATATGAACTCAGGTCCTCCTGACTCCAGGGCCGGTGCTCTGTTCACTGCACCACCTAGAGGATCATAGGATCAGATCTGAAGTTAGATCTGGGGGAAACTTCAGAAGTTAATTACTACAACCACTTCATTTTACAGAGAGGGAAACAGAGGCTCAGAAAGGTTAATGACACCTAAAGTCATACAAATAATAAATGTTGGAGGTGGGATTCCACCTTTGGAACCAGCATTATTTCCAGAGAGCTTCTGTGGAAGATGTCTAGGATATAGAGGAGTTTTTAAAGAACAGAAAAGGGCAGCCAGGTGGCACAGTAGACAGAGCACTGGCCTTGGAATCAGGACCACTTCATCTTTCTTCATGAGTACAAATCCAGCCTCATACACTTAGCTAGCTGTGTGACCCTGGGCAAATCACTCACTTAACCCTGTCTGCCTCAGTTTCCTCATCTGTAAAATGAGCCAGAGAACGAAATAGCAAACTATTCCAATATCTCTGCCAAGAAAATGCCCAGTTGGGACACAACTCAACAAACGTGTTTTTAAAAATAAAGAACAAAAGGATACAACGGAAGGGGAGGGCAGAGCAAGATAAGGCCTCCAAAGGGGTAGGAGTGAGGTGGATTACTAGAAGGGACTGGGGGAGGGCTAGTAGGGAAAGGGGGTTTTCACCTACTTACACCCGTGACTCTGAATTGTATGAATTCAGAGAGAACAATAAGTATTGCTTGCCTTCCACATGGCCGGGGATTTTTCCCTAACCCCTTCCATTCTAACTGAACTTGCCGCAAATGTCAGAATTCTTAGTTAGAACTCGAGTCACAGTGACATAAACACGGTCATTTGCTGTGACATAAATAGGGTCATTTGTTGTAACGCAAACCTTGCAATCACTCTCTGACTCACACAGGAAAGTTCTATACTTTCCCTTACCCCAACCCTGACTTTGGCAAGCTTCTTTGTCCTCTCTTGAAATCAAAACATCTTTAGTTCTTAATAAGTCAAAGTCTTCTCTTCCCGTTCTGTTTGTACCTCTTCTCCCAATGAAGAGTTGGCAGGAAGAGAAAGAAGAGGGAAAAAGCCTTCACAGAAAGTTATTTCTTCACAGGAGGGAAGTGTGAATATACTATTGTGCATTTTGCTGCTTTTATGCACCAAGTTGAAAGTTATTTTGCTTTTAAAAATTCTAGTCAGTTATGTTTTGGTTTGTTTTTTTTTAGGATGGTTAACTTGCCTAGGTTTATTCAGTAACTTGAATCCACAGATATAAGCAGCATATAAGGAGGAAATGACAAGTAAACACAGATTATACATGAAAATTTCTGTTCACAAAGGTCACAAGTGCAGGTACATTAGGAGAAGCTTGCTTCTGGGATTATGTTTTAAAACTGTTTTAAAATGCAGATATCTAAAATTACATTTAAAGATTGTGAAGAGATGATCCACACACTTCAAAAATCCAATTTTGGGGGCCAGAAATGTATGAGAGTTAAAGGATTCAAGCAACAGGCAATAAGAGCTCAAGAAATTAATATTGGTCAAAGAGAACAGGATTTTTTTTTATGTTTTGTTTTACATTTCACTGCAAATACACTGACTACGTGAATAAAGAAAAAATCTAGTAGGAACTTAGAAAAAATGACAAAATTTAAAGCCAATGACTTAATAGTTTTCTAACATCTAAGTAACAGCAATGACATTAAAAGAAATTGCACCTGTGTTTTAAATTTGCCATCTTTACACTTAAGGACCTTTCCAGAAATGAAATACAACTAAGTAGCTTCACACTCCAAATGAAAAATCTGCTAGGCTCAGATCAGAATGTGGAACGTAGCAGATCAAATTAACAAAAATGCAATGTAAGTTTTTCGCTCTTTGTTGAACAGAATCAAAATTTGTTGACAAATCTTTAAAACTGAAAACTAATAAAATTTCGTTTCTTTAGAGGTTACTTTTGTTCACATGTTCCCTTCTTTCATAATGGTATGAAAGTTATCTTAAGTGACTTGAAGAGCCAGTCTCTACAAAGCACTTCTGTCTATTGCTAGTCTCATAAAACAAAAGTTACTTTCCATTAACTTAACTTAAATGCATTTTTATTGTAACACTTAACACATGAACAGACTATTTTTCACTAAAACAAAAGAGTACAATATTTTCTTGTACTAATTATCTGTACTGGGTTCAAAAAAGATAAACATTAAAAACAAAGAACCATTTTTAGGATGGTTAACTGAAATGTAGAATCTTTATGTTGATTTCAAAACCCATGAACTCAAGAACAAATTTCTCTTAGGTCAGTCAAATTTGCAATACACAATGTTCCCACTCCCTAACTTTTCTTCACCACCTCCTTCTTTCTTGTGACCTCCCAAATCTACAGCAAAGACAACATAAAATTTTACCTGAAATAACTCACCTACTTCTTTCTTGTGTTCTCCCGAATCTACAGTGAAGACAACACACATTTTGCCTGAAATAATTCACCAAGAAAATCTCTTTTTTTTTCCTCTGGGAGCTAGAAAGTGAATGTGAGTCCATGGAGGCTTTTGACCCCCAAATATTGTGCAGTTGGAGGTATAAAAGAAGAATACAATTAGGTTATTCACTGAAGGTCAGAGTTAGAATTAGCTTTAGAGAAAAAAATCCTAGCTAGTATCATTTTCATAGAATGAGGATTCAAAATTTATTCTGTGGAAAAGTTTTCAGAAAGATATTTATCTCTTATTATTAATTTTGTATTGAAAAACTTTTATTGACAAAAAAAATCCAGCAAAAAATATTCACAGATGGCAACCACAGCAACCACCCTTTCTGGGGATTGGAGGGATTGGAATGACATCCTCAATCTGCCCTGTCTTTGTTCCAGAACATGGCAGGGCTCTCAGAGCTGACTGTGGGCTGCAGGTCTTAGTCCTGTTTTCCTCTGTGGCTCAAAGTTTGATGTGAAGGGCAGTGAAGCCTAGTTCTTTACATCTCTGGGCAACATCCTAAGTGGCCATTATAGCAGCATAGGGAAATTTGTCTCTGTCAACCTTGACCTTTGCCCCACCAGTCACTTGGCAGATGGTTTCTTTGCCAGAGAGATCAGTCACATTGAAGGAATATAGCAAATAAACATGAAAAAAAAATGGCAGACACGAAACACATTCTCTCCCTCTGAGACCTGAGGCCCACGGCTGATGACCTGCTCCTTCTTCTTTTCCTTTCCCTTGTGAGGGGACATTTCTATTCCTCTGCTTGGCCACCAGCACCGAAAAGGCTTATTATTCACTTTATTTATTTATTTTTTGCTTTTTTGGAGGGCAGTTGGGATTAAGTGACTTGCCAAAGGTCACAGGGCTAGTAAGTGTTAAGTGTCTGAGGCTGGATTTGAACTCAGGTCCTCCTGCCTCCAGGGCCGGTGTGCCACCTAGCCTCCCCTGTTATTCACTTTAAAAAGAAAAGTAGAATCTAACTCTCAAAGTAAGTCTCTAGAGAGACATTTTTTGAACCTCTGGAAGAGCCCTTATCTTGGAATTCATGGGACAGAAGTCCCCGTCAGCCACATGATGGCGGTGTACCCAAGTGTAAGGGGTAAGTGAAAGATGAACCTGTAGCGTCAGGGGTGATACTGGGCTTCCCAGGTGAAAATCTGAAAAATGTTTGTTAACAACAATGATAACATCTCCAAACTTAAGCCGTTTTCAGAGGAGAAGGGGAAGACTACATAACAAAATAGGAGAAGGTCAACCGTGGTTATTTACAAAAGGGGATTTTGTGTGTCCTGAGACCCTTTCGGTAGTTAAACTGCGCAAAACCCTCAGAAGCGTCCCTGAAATGGTGGTGAAATGGATTCTGAAGATACTATTCATTGGGCAGCCACCGATCAGTGGGACAACTCTGCTCTTAAAAGTCAAAGAAATATATTGGTGGCGATGAGGGAGATAAAGTGGTAGACGGACCCTCCTTGGATGCATTTTGAGAATTCAAGATATCTTGGAACAGAGGAAAACAGAGCAAATGGTACTTCTTGCTGTTTTAGTACCTCAGGACTGCAAGATACATGGAAACAGATTACAGCTCCTAACGCCATACCTGTTTATTATACAGCTAAAAAAAAATATATATATATTACATATATATTATATATATATCTACACACACATATATACATATATACACAAACACACATACACGCATATATACTCACACATTTATATGTATATACATACACATATATGTGCATGTGTATATATACATATATATGTATACAATATAAGAAACTGATCTAACCAATTATAAGCAAAGGTTTCATATTGCTTTTTAAGAGGTGCAGCGGATAGGGTATATGACCTGGGGTCAGGAAGACCTGAGTTTAAATCCTACCTCAGACACTTATTGGTTATGTTTCCCTGGGAAAGTCACTTGACCTTTATAAGACTCAGTTTCCTTATCTGTAAAATAGGTATAATGAAAGATCTACCTAATAGGATTGTCAAGTAGCTAGGGGGTGCAGTGGAGAGAATACTGGACCAGGAGTTGGGAAGATCTGAATTTTTTCAGTCTCAGACATTTATTATCAGCCGTGGGCTCTGTCTGCCTCCCTTTCTTAATTTGTAAAATGATGGTGACAATAGCCCTTACCTCTCAGGATTATTGTGAGGACCAAATGAGTGAATATTTGCAAAATGCTTTGCACACCTTAAAGTGCCGTATAAATGCTAGGCATTATTGCAGGCATCCCCCATTTTATAGCAATTTACTTACTTTGTGTCTCTTTGTCACATTTTGGTAATTCTTACAATACTTCAGACTTTTTCATCGTCATTATATCTTTTATGGTGATCTGTGATCAGTGCTCTGTGATGCTACTATTGTAATTACTTTGGGGCACCCTTATGAGATGGTGAATTTAAATGATTGATGTTGCGTGTTCTGACTGCTCCACTTACTGGCCACTCCCTGTCTCTCTTCCCGTCCTTGGGCCTCCTTATTCCGAGACACAACAATATTGTAGAGTATTACTTACACTTAGCTGATAAAGCAGCAGCAGTGTTTTCAAGGATTTATTGCAATTTTTTTTCCTTTTTGGATGGGGGAAGGCAGGGAAATTGGGGTTAAGTGACTTGCCCAAGGTCACACAGTTAGTAAGTGTTAAGTGTCTGAGGCCAGATTTGAATTCAGGACCTCCTGACTCCAGGGTTGGAGCTCTATTCATTCACTGTACCACCTAGTGGTCCCTATTTACTCCAATTTTGAAAGAAGTTCTATTGTGGGTAAAATGCTATCAAACAACATCGTCTGCTACAGAGAAATCTTTCATGAAAGGAAGAGTCAATCGATTCATCCAAACTTCACTGTTGTCTTATGTTAAGAAATTGCCACTGCCACCTAAGCCTTCACAAACACTACCCTGATCAGTCAGCAGCCTTCAACACTACTTTTACAACTTTACAACTCACTGAAGATTTAGGTGCTAGATACATCTTTTATCAATAAAGTACATACTTTAATTAAAAATACACTTAATAGGCTACAGTATATGCATTGGGTAACCAAAAAATTCATGTCACTCACTTTATTGCAATATTTGCTTTTTTGCTGTGGCCTGGAACCAAACATGCAATATCTTTAACATATGCCTGTATGTAGCTGTTATAGAGACCAAATGAGATGAGATTTGTAAGGTGTTTACAAATCTTGTGCTATATATGTGCTGGTTATAATAATGATTATAATTGTTATTATTATCATCATTGGTCAATGGTACCATTAGCTCTAAGTCACACACAACACTGATTGAAGATATACATGATCAATCAGCAAATATTTATTAAATACCTCTTATGTGCCAGGAATTGTGCTAGGTGATAGAAAAGTAACTTCATCTCTAAGCATAAATTAGAACTGAAATGGAGAAGTTTCTAAAATCCAAAGAGGGAAAATTTGAAAACCTAAAGTCTTTGTGTAAAAACTTCTAAATTTCAAATAATCAAAGATGTTCGTTTCTCATCTGTGATTCTATCCTTTATTTAATCATGAGCTCTTCCTCATCCCTAGGTCTGAAGAGTGTTTTTTTCTTTGTTCTTCTAATTTGTTTATGATGTGACCATTTATATCTAGGTAGGTATCCATTAGGAGCTTATCTTGGTATATGGTGTAAGGTGTTGGTCTAAAGCTAATTTCTGCCAGGCTGCTGTACAGTTTCTCCAGCAGTTTCCGTAAAATAGTGAGTCCTTGCCCCAGTAGCTGGAGTCTTTGAAACTGATATAGTATTAATGAAACACAGGGTTCACCCATCACCTTAAGGCAGCCATAGAAAGATTTATATTTCCTAGTTTAAAAAAGGAGGTCTGATAAGCATTCTTATAATACATGCTAAACAGAGTTAAAACTTGCAGGAATACTTTTGGTCCAGACATCACTTCACAGAGCAATAGTAACAGGTAGGGGCCACCAGATTTTGTCACATGGAACCAAAAGTGGTTTAGATTTAGGTGGAGCCTATGAAATCATTGAGATCCAAGAGTAGAATCAAAGGACTCTTGAGGGGTGACATCCTCATGAATTAGATCATGTTGATAACAAGGTAGTGTAATATTTAGAGTGCTGGACTTAGCAGCAAGACTTGGTTTTAGATCAGCAGTTCTCAACCTGTGGGTCACAACCCCTTTGGGGGAGGTCAAATGACCCTTTCACAGGGATCACAAGGGTCGCCAAAGACCATTGGAAAACACATATTTCCAATGGTCTTAGGAACAGAGACATGGTTCCTCTATCTGTCTCCAGGCAGGTCTGCCCACATGCAGATACACCCACATACGAGTATTAAAGGGTCGGGCATTAAGAAGGTTGAGAACCACTAGTTTAGATCCTGCCTCAGACACATATTAATTGTGTGATCCTGATCAAATCACTTAAATGTCTTGTTCCTCAGTTTCCTCAACTATAAAATGAGGGAGTTACACTTGATGACCTATAAGGCCCCTCCCAGTTCCAAATCCATGATCCTGTGACTAATATGGGGACAAAGGAATGTGGAAACAACAATTGAGTCCTGTGGATTTGTTTATAGAAACAAAGTGCCCATTTGCATGGTCAAGGGACCCCATCTCATAGTGCATCATAATTTGTGATGTTCTGATCTTGGGCATCTCAGGTGGGGGTAGGGTATGTCCAAGACACAGGATAAGCAAAGGCTCACATGATAGCAGATGGGAGTCTCCTTTGGAGTAGACTTTCAACCTTCAACCAGCTTGGTCATCTTGATGATGATGCTCTTATGCCAAGAAACAGGGTTACTTATGGTTTCTTATCAGGTGGTTACTTATTAGGATTCACATTCAGAGAAGGCAAAGGCATGAGTGGATGGAGGGATAGGTTCAGCGAACAAGCTAATAAGTGTCCATGGCAAACTAAAACTGTGTCACAAATCAGACCCTAAGTCCAGTCTAAGAAACTTTAAAGGATCATACAGAAATCAGCGCATATTTCCACTACATCATATATATATATATATATATATATATATATATCTCTTTTTGTACTTACTTGTTCGCATGTTGTTTTCCCCATCATACTATGAGTTTCTTCAGAGCAGAGACTGTTTTTTCCCCTTTCTTTATGCTCTCAAAGCTCGGGCACTGTGCCTGACATATAACTGAAGCTTAATGAAAGCTAATTGACCGACTGACTGATTGGATTACTATCCCCAGAAAGGGTGGTGTAAAGGGTAGGTAACAAGAGGGAAATTCTTTCTGCCTCCTAGGAAACCATTTTCATCTAATCCCATGCCGTATATATTCACTCGATGAACTCCAGGCATGCCAGCAGTTTTGATGCCATTTTCCAGGATGCTTCAGAGGATTTCTGAGGCTTCTGAGATGTCCTCAGGAAATCTAAAGAGTCGGTCAGAGATAACCTATCTGAACAACATCTGGCTGTGGTCCATGGTTCCCTTGGGCAACAAGTGATGGTTTCTGCCTCCACTGATTCCTGGTTGGTGAAGGACTGATGATCTCTTGGGTTTTCAGGTGATTTATTAACTGTCCCCTACTAACCTAAACTTGCAGAAGGTTGATTCTCTCTGAGGCTGGGATTCTTAACATGGGTTCCATGGATAGATTTCAGGGGAAAAAAAGGTGTATCTCTATTTTCAATAATCTCTGTCTGAAAACTAAGAGCATATACAGTTATGGTTGAATGTGATGGAATATTATTGTGTTATAAGAAATGAGGGAATAGATCATTTCAAAAAGAAATGTAAAGATGCATATAGACTGATGCAGAGTGAAGTGAGCAGAATCAGAACAATTTATAACTATATTACAAAAGAGACTGATCTTGAGGACTTTTATAAATAAATGAATGGGTAGTTGGTAGAATAGTAAAGGCAGTTGCTGGTGTGGTGGACAGAACACTTGCTGGTCTTAAAATCAAGAAGACCTGAGTTCAAATCTGACCTCAGACGCTAGGCTGCATGAGCCTGGGCAAGTCACTTAACCTCTATTTGCCTCCATTTCCTTAAGTGGAAAATGAGGATAATAACACTTACCTCCCAGGGCTGTTGTGAGGATCAAGGGAAATAATAATCATAAAAGTACTTAGTATAAAAAAAAAAAGTACTTCGTATAGTACCTGGCACATAGTAGGTATAATGTATAAATGCTTATTCCCTTCCCTTCCTTACTAAGTAAAAATGAAATGAGTATAACTAGGAGAATAATATATATAATAATAACACTATATAAACAAATAAATTGGAAAGATATAGGTAATGATCACTACAATATCAATACAATACAAATACAAACAAATCCCCGGGGGCTAATAACGAGATATCCTCTCCATTACAAAGAAGTGATAGATTTCTGGTGCAGAATGAGAAGTACATATTTTTGCATATAGCCACTGAGGGGATTTGTTTTACTTAACTACACATAACTGTTAAAAGACATTTGCTTTTCTCTTTTCTTTTGTTTTTTCCCAATGAGGTAGGGCTCTCCACTGTCCCATTTCATCCTTACAGCACATCAAGTGGGTAACATTTTACAGAGAAGTACACTGAGCCTCAGTGAGGTGACTTGCCAATGGTCACAGAACTCATAAGTACCAGCTCTCTGCTGTGACTTAACGGCCAGTGCTTTTCCCGCCACCCCATCTCATTTCAGAGATGAATCTAGAATGGATCACCAGAATAATTTCCAGCCCCAAGCAAGCCAGTATGAAAGCTCCTTTGGCAGAAATCCTTCCTACCAGTCCTATCTCGGCCAGCTACCTGTTGCCCTGAAGACACTGAGTGCTGGGCAGATGATGGTGATTTTTCTTCCCGTTGTTTCTCCTGATTCCAGAGCAGAGTGACCCAGTCCCTACTTTCTTACGTCAGCTTGGGGCAAATTATTCTATAGAGTCTTCTGACCTTCTGATGTTATTTTCTCAGAGTGAGATGAAATCTAAAAAACAAATGAACAAACAAAACCTACAACTACTCACTGTTCCTTGGTTGGACACCCTCTCTCCTCACCTTTAAACATCCCTTGGGGGAAATTGACATTTTTTTTTTCTGTGATGATTCAAACATAAAAGGGAAAGGAAGGAAGCAAAACTGTCAGAAACTGATTTAAAAGACTAGTGAAGTGAGAATGTATATGTCAGATCAGATAAACATTCTGGTTTTGTGTTTTGTTTTTCAGGTGGAGGGATAGAAAAAGAGAGTGAGAGTTGCTTCTCTGGAATGACCAGGGTAAAGGAAGGATCTGATGCAAAATGTGAAGTCTTTGTTGCAAAAAGAGCGAGTTGGATTCTGGGTTGGCTGCTTCTATCATTGCTTCCCTCTAATTAGGGAAAGCCAACATAGCTTTGAAAGGGTTCCAGCAAATTGTGCTTTTTCCTTCCAACACTCATTCTGTTTCCTTGGAAAACAACCAAGAGCCACTTATAGGAGTTTCCTGATTGATTCAGGATGAATGCAAATAGCAATTGTTTCTGTTTTGACCAGAAACCTTAAGGGTCTTCCCCTCCAGATCAGTTTTTTTTTTTTTTGTACTAGGTAAAGAGGCCATTCTCTGCCTCCGTTTCTTTCTTATTAAGCCTTAATCACTGAATGGGTGTTGCCTCAGTAAAACTGAGAACTATCAAAAAACCTTAGCTTAAAAAGGCCAAGGTCCCCCACTGCATCCTGGGTCTTGATCTGTATCTCGCTCCTGGACCCAGACAGCTCCAGAGGAGAAAGTGAGGCTGGTGACTTTGCACAGCCCCTCCCTCCCTCAATTCACTTGCATGTCACCTTCACAGCATCACCTCCCTGACATCACGGTCCTCTTCTAGAACTAAAGACAAACAACACAACAACAACAACAAAATAGGAGTTTCATTCATCCCCCTCCTCAGGACTGAAACTGTGCTATTATGTTTCTGCCCAGTAATATCCCATTAACTTTTAATCACAGGACCTGCATATGGTTCCTTGGAACTTTGCTCTCTAAGTTAACTTCTGCCTGAATTCCTATCTTGGATTCATGTATCAAGGCATATTAAAAACTCCCTCAGACATGCCTTCCCACCAGAGAAGTTTCTAGATTGCTGCTGTGGCAAGTATTAGTCAAATTGGCAAAGGACACAGACGCTTTCATGTGTCAGTAACTTTATTTCTGCAAAAAAGATTTGGGACTGACACCCTCTATAGCTGGGTGGGACCTGGAGTCAGGAAGACCTGAGTTCAAATCCATCCTCAAAC
>CM053598.1:59423608-59488401 GCA_028646575.1 Pseudocheirus occidentalis | reverse complement strand
AAAATATTCTTTCCCAAAAAAACCAATTCAAATTCTGTATCTCACACTTATTGATTCTGTGAACATGGGGAAGTCACCTAAGCTCTTTGGACCTCAGTTGTCTCATCTTTAAAATGAGGATGATGTTAATAATACCTATAAAATCCTCCTCACAGGGTTGTTATGAGGTTTGTGTGAAACGGGGGATATGAAGTACTTTGCCCACCTTAAAGTGTGGTGAGGACATCAATTCTTATTGTTATCCTAAATTATCCTGATCAGATCTAGGTACTATGAGGTAAAGCAGAAATCAGAGGAGCAGGGCTTAGTGCATCCTTCCAACAGTCAACCTAGTTGGCAGATGGGCAGGACTGTGTCATGGTGTGGTACCACTCAGCACACCACCTCTGCTGATGTGATATCAGGTTACTTCTTCTCTAGAGAAATCAGAGGAGCTTTCCACGGGGTGGAGGAAAAGGAAAACCCAGTATCCAGGGTTTCCATTTCTACCCTAACCAGTTATTTATGTAAATATCCATCCCTGGATCAGGAATCATTATCACACCAAGAGATCACAATGTGAGGTCACAGACCAGAACTCAGTTGAAACCTACAATTTCTAGGTAACTAGCAAGGAAATGTGTGTAAAACTGTTTCCAACACCAGACTACTTCATGCTCTTACTAGACTAGAGTTTGATGCCAGGATCTGGCTTCTCAAGGGTCATTAGTCCTAAGTCTCCATATACCCACCTATGCTTTGTACCTGGCACCCACCTCTCCTTCTCCCTTTGCATATGGCTTAGTCCAAATGACTTTGGCATAGTTTATTTGCAAAGGTAACAATCTACTAATAATACAAAGAGTACAAGAATTTTGAGTGCTAATGAAAAAAATCACAAAGTTTCAGTTAAAAGAAACTTTGGTGACCCACACCTAAAGAAGGGCCTACTGCACTATTCACAAGTGGTTCCCCACCTCTGCTTGAAGACCTCCACTGAGAGAAATTTACCCCCTCCCAAGGCAACTTTAGGGCAGCTCTAATTTTTAGCATGAGGCAAAGGAAGGAATGATGGATTTGGAGTCAAAGACCCTGAGTTCAAATCCTGTTCTATTTGTTACCTGTGTGACTCTGGGCAAGCCAAACTTTTGAGAGCCCAGTTTTACTTATCTGGAGTATGAGGGGATTGGTCTAGATGATTTCTAAGATTCCTTCCAGCTCTAAATCTGTGATTCTTTGATGTCAAGTTGTTCCTTATTTCTCAAGCCCACATTTGCCACTTTTCAAATTCCACACCCCATTTTCATTTTTCAACTTCTTTGGCTTTAACTAACTGGTCCATTAACAATCTGCTACACACCCTGGGCCAAAAGGGAGTGTCCACCACCACCACCACCACCACCACCACCACCTAGTTAGGCCTTGGCCCTCTACTTATAGGCCACCCTGTGACTAACCACACAGGTATCTTCATTATTGTTCTCTTCTTCCCCCAAGGGGCCAGATGCTGTAATCAAGGGTACAGTCAGGTCCCCAAGCCCTCCAGGGATGAAACCAAAGCAGCTGATGATTAAAGCCAGTTAACAGGGCCTGAGAGAGAGGACCCAGGTGGTCCAAGCTCAGAGCAAAATACATAAACAGAACACTACCTAGAAATGAAAGCCCAGCAAGAGACTCCAGGCAGCTAGACCCAGATGATTAATTTGGTAATTCAATTTAACAAACATTTATTAAGCACCTACTATGTGCTGAGTGCCGGGAATACAGAAACACAAAAGAAATAATTCCTGCCCCCAAGGAACTTACATTCTGTTGGGAGTGGGAAGTGGGGGCACATACATAGAAAATCAAATGCAAAATATGGTCAGAGTAATTTGGAGGCAGGAACTAGGAAATCAGGCAACTGGGAAAATCAGGACAGGTTCACTATGAGAAAAGGGAATAAGCATTTATATGGCAACTACTCTGTGTTACCTATACTAATTACTTTTATAAATATTTTCTCATTTGATCCTTAAAAACAACCCTGGAAGGTAGGCACTGTTATCATCCCTATTTTACAATTGAGAAAATTGAGGTAAACTGAGCTTAAGTGACTTGCCCAGGGTCACACAGCTAGTAAGTGTTTGTGGTCAGATTTGAATTCAGGTCTTCCTAATTCCCGTCCCAGTGCTCTACCCATTGGTTCACCTAGCTATTAAGAGATGGTACTTGATGGAGCAACTAGGTGGTGCAGTGAATAGAGCACTAGCCCTGGAGTCAGGAGGACCTGAGTTCAAATTCCACCTCAGACACTTGACTAGCTGTGTGACCTTGGGCAAGTCACTTAACCCCAATTGCCTTGCCTTCCTCTCTCCAAAAAAACCCAAAACAAACAAACAAAAAACCAACAACAACAAAAAGAGATGATACTAGAGCCGGGCTTTGAAAAAAATTCGGGATTGTGTTGACACAAAGGTAGACAAAGCAAGGTTTCCAGGCATAGTTAAGAGTTTAGGCAAAGGTGTGGCCCTGGGAGGCCTGTTTGGGTTGGAATGTAGAGTGCCTGAGAGTCATGTGTAGTAACCTCTAAAGCACCCTAAGTGCCTCTAAGGCTTAGCTCACACACCATCTTCTCTAAGAAGTCTCATGATTTACTTAGTATCAGCTTCGAAACCTAGAGAATGTGGACGATGCTACTGTATCTTTAAGAAGGAATAGAATGCTGGGGAGAGTTACAGTATAAACTATAATAGTATATCTAACTACATGGCTGGAGTAAACTGACTAAAGAGAGCTTTGCCCAATCATACACAGGTCAGACGGTCGGAGGTGACCCGACCAACTCCACACCACTACCTCCTCCTCCCCCAACTACAGTTATCTGTATATGTGCTACTTTCCACTGTTTGAAGGTAAGCTCCTGGAGGACAGGGAATGCTTCATTTTTGCCTTTGTGCCCCCAAGGTGTCCAACATAGTGCCTGGCCCACAGTGAACATTAATAAATTCAGATTGCCAAAGAGGGAGGATGGAGCCTAGAGTGCAAGAAACAATAATTAGGACAGTTTGGCCAAGATTTAGAGTGGGGGGAATGATGTGGAATAAATCTGGAAAGTTAGGCTGAAACCTGATTGTTAAGGACTTTAAACGCCAAAGTTAGGGACTTACATTTTATCCTAGAAGAAATGGGGAGCCATGGGAGCTTCTTGAGTAACAGAGTAATTTGGTCAGACCTGTTAATTAGGAAAATCAAATAGGCAGCTATGTGGAGGATGTATTGGATGTTTGGAGAGAGGAAGGACTAGATAGACGTAGGGAGATTATTCGGGAGCCTATTGCTATAGCCCAGGTGAGAGATGGTAAGGGACTGGATTGTCTGGGGGGTAAGTATGTTTCTGGTACTACTTTGGCTCCATTTCCCAAAACACTTGTGTTTTCCTAGTTACTTGATGTATTCCTGTCCTCCCCTTCTAATAACACACACACACACACACACACACACACACACACACACACACACACACAGTAGTACTGATTTTAATCTCATGCTCAGGACATTGCCAAGAAATCGGGGGATGGGAGGAGACAAGGATGCGTTTGTACTATTTTGCATATATTTATGCATTTATATACAGAATTTGCCTTCTGTTTAGTTCTCAACAACAGAAATGGAAAATGGACAAAGGTCAAAAACAAAGACTGTGATACTCTGACTACCATTTTCTAGCTATATAACTTTAGGCAAATTGTTTTAACTCTCCAGGCCTCAGTTTCCTCATCTGTCAAATGAGGGGGTTAGACTAGATGACTCCTTAGGGGGTCTCTTCCAGTTCTAAGGCTGTGATCCTATGACCACTGAGACTCCTTTCAGTTCTATGATAATTATCTAAGACCTGGGCCAAGAGTTCTCACCTCTGGTGCTAGCCTGAGCCCTGAAGTCAGACCTTGCACACTAGGTCTCTGACCCTGAGCCTTTCTCCTGCCAGGACTACCCAAGGTGGTCACTTGGTGGAGATTCATAAACAGGATATTGCCCTTATAAAGAGGGCAAATGATTTTCTTTTAGCCAAAAAGGGCTCACTGAGAATTACTTCCCTCAGTCTCCTTCTGAAGGTTAATTCAATGTTTTAGATCTGACCCTGGGATAACTGGCCATCTGGCCAAGGCAGGGAAATATATTTGGCTAAAAGATATAGATATAATGAGCGTGAGAGTTAACATATGGACAGCTCAAACAGTTCCTTGGCAATGCCTGATGATAATAATAAAAAAAAACCCCAGAGAAATGCTTCCAACTCATAAGGTAGAATGTTTATGAAGGATAAATGGATAGTAAATAATAGGATCAGAGATTATTTTAGCTGGAAGGGATCTTAAAGGGAATCAGGTGCACCCCCTCCTTTTGCAAATAAGGAAACTGAGTCACTGATGAGATTTGCCCAGAGTCAATAACCATATGCACATGTGGAGGGCACTGCTTACACTGATGAAATTATGGTTCCACCAAAATGGGATTCCAAATTAGACAGGACTGCTTAGTTACTGCCCCCTAGGAGCTGGGGTGAGAAGGTACTGATAACAACTAACACTCAACTATATATTCATAATTTCATTTGATTCTCACAAAAATCATCTAATGTAGTTGCTGTTGTTATGCCCATTCTGCAGATGAGGAAACTGAGTCTCAACTTCAGTTTGGGGCAGCTAGGTAATGCAGTGGATGGAGCAAAATCTGGAGTCAGGAAGACATGAGTTCAAATTTGACCTTAGACGTTACTAGCTCCATTACCTTGGGCAAGTCATTTAACCTGTCTGTATCAGTTTCCTCAACTGTAAAATGGGGATATTAATAGCACTTATCTCCCAAGTCTGTTCTGAGAATTAGGTGGGGTGTTCATAAATTGCTCAGCACAGTGCCTGGCACATAGAAGGCTCTGAATAAATACCTGTTTCCTTTCCTTTTCTTCTTTCCATAAGTAATTTGCCCAGGGTCCCATAGCTAGTATATCTTTGCAGCAGAATCTGAAACCAGGTTTTCCTGACTCCAAGCCTGGAAGACTATCTATTGGATCATCTTGCCTACTAGGTAATAGGTTTGGCTCATGGGACTTGTAGACCCTCTTCTAGGCTGGAGTTGGAAAATTATTACTCTGAATGACAGTTGGTCAATATTCCCCACTGGCTTCAGCCAAGTTTGGAGAATAAAAATAGCCTCCTGCTTACAAGGAAGCAGTCAGGAATTTGAGTGCAGCCACTTTGGGAAGGTACTTGGAGATTCTGCTATGGCCAGCAGCATCCCAAAAGTAGCTTGGTGCTGTGAAAAGAGCTCTGGATTTGGGTTCAGAAGCCTTGGGATCAGATCTTGCTCTTGTCACTTTAGCATGTGAAGGCATATTAAAAAGTCTTTTCTTTGTTTCTCTAGAAACATTAAAAAATAATGCTTTTCTTCCCAAAATCCTTGGAAAACACTCTTAGAAAGATTGGTGGTTTTAAAGACAAAAAAAAGCTTTTCTTAGATTAATAAATTCAGGATGGTATACACCCTTCCAACTTTTGTCTTGTTCTTATCATTGCTTTCCCCAACCCAAAAGTGATCCAGATCTTTACCCATCTAAAGGTAGGCTCCAATTCTCTGTTCCCTGAAGTGGTTAGGCTAGGGGCCACCACAGAGGAACTGCCCTCTGTTGCACTGAGAAGAGGGCACTCTTACCTTCTGTTCAGTTTAGATTCTTCATATAGATCTTTGCGAGTTACCCCACTGGGTATCCCTCAAGGGGAATGGTGCAGTGGGATAGTGATTAGTTATTCAGACATTCTGAATGTTAACCCAGAAACATAACGTTGATTCCTGTATCAAACACGATTGAAAATGACTAAACAAGAACAAAAAGAAATGCAACCAAATGTCTTTGGGAAAAGGATCTTATTGGAAAGCATGAGGTTTTCTCTCTCTCTCTCTCTCTCTCCCTCCCTCCCTCCTTCCCTCCCTCTCTCTCTCTCCCTCCCTCCCTTTCCCTCTCTCTCCCCCCTTGGATATTAGATTAATGATAAATAAAATTCTATCTGGCAGTCTTAATCTTAAAACCAAAGAATACAATATTAGTATAAATACATTTTCTCGGTAACTTTGGGTAATTTATTCCTTCTCTGACCTTCAGTTTTATAGAGACATGGGATTATAGATGTCAAGCCAGAAGGGAACTTTATAGTCCAATTCCCATATTTTACAGTTGAGGAACCTGAGGCCCAAGGGTGTTAACTGGAATTAACTAGAGTCAGTCTCCACATTTCTGCCAAAGTGATTTCCCTAAAACACAGGTCTGATCCAATCACCCCCCTCCTCAACAAAGTCCACATCACAGAAGCATTACAAAAAGGATTTGAAACCCAAAATTCAAATCCCACAACTAACATTAACTACTGTGTGACCGTGGTCAAGTTATTCAATTTCCCTGGGCCTCAGTTTCCTCATTTGTAAAATGATGGGGTTGAAGCAGATGGTCTCTGAGGTCCTTTCAAACTTTCCATCTACAGTCCTAATACTTGAACCCCCAGTACTGGGTACAATGACTAGCACATCACAGCCATTTACTAAACACTCGTCGGCCTGTTTTGCACTGCTCACCTCACACAGCTGTGAGGAAAACATTCTGCAAATTGTAAAATTCTGTGCAGATGTGGGCTGTGTTACTCCTCTGTCAGTTCCTTGAAAGATGTTTGTTAATTCTCACTGACTTAGACTCAAAGGTGAAAGTAATGAGGAAGAAGCTTTTCATTTGTTTGGTTTCGGTAGAACCTGTCTGGCCAATCCTGAGATTATAGATGAGACAGAAGGTCACATGGTAAGTTAGTCATGAAGAAAATCAATTGTTAATTCCTTTTCTTTCTCACCTCCTTCTTGAATCTAACCCCTTGTATCCACCCCTTCTGCCACCACATATTCAGTCCTCATTTCTGTTCACTTAAACCAGTGCTCTCCAAAGGGGGGCCATGGCATGAGACTGAAAGGTATGAGATCAACCAGGAGGGTGGGAAGATGGGAAACAGCTCACCCTACCCAAGGTCATCTGTTGGGAGCCTGCTTAATGTACAGCATTAAGCATGACTGGATTTGTGAATAAATGAAGTGACCAGGCCATGTGGGTAGTTCAAGGAAGAACTATGAACTCCGTTTATTGATGCTTAGAACAAAGTTTTTAAAGATCTAAATGACAAAGATTCAAGTATGTTTATTTCAATCATATCCTGGAATATTATTACCAATAGAATAGTCTGCTATAACCAGGAAGTAGATTGGATAAGGCTTGTTATCAAGGATCCAAGAAGTCATGGGGAAGGTCAGTTGTCTTTTATCAAAATGTATCTTACAGGACAAAGGATGCTCCTTGAGAGCAGGACACAATCTCAAAGACATCTGCATAGAAGCCGGATCCCAGAAAATCAAACATTTTGACTTGCAATAGTCTTTAGCATAATATGATAAGGAACATGTCGTTTTTGGTGTCTGAAGTTTGGGGTTAAAGGTTTTGATGTCAGGATATCAGACAGAAGTCCTTTTAAATGTGCCCCTGAGGTTCTTTTTGGGGGAACCAACCTTTGTAAGCCCCTTCACCTTGAAAGAAATTAGGGTACATAATTAAGGTGTCTTATCTGAGTCCTGGATCAGGCCTATTTGGCTCCCCACAGTCATCAATTGTGAAGCTTGTCTTTAATACTACCCATCACCCATTACAGCCCAGTTATCCAACTCTGCCCCTTCCTGAACTCTGACTCTCTCAAATTCTCCCTTTTTGCACTGGATGTTGGCCTCTCAAGGCAGTTATAAACAACCAGATTCCATTGGAAAATTCCAGAGTGCTAAGCATCTAGCCCCCAGATCACTTTGTGTCTGAAAGGCATCCGTTAGAGCACAGGCTCTGCACTCCAGGACAGTGACCAGGGAGTGAGACTGTGCACTCCATTTCATTTCCATCTGCCATGCAGATCTCATTATATAATATTTTCCCAAAAAAGATTAACCCCCTTCTGAACTCCTCTATTTCTGTTGAAGGTACCGCCATCCTTCTAGTCAACTCAGTTCATTCCATTACCTGGAATCATTCTCGATTCCTCACTCTCAGACTTCATATCCAACCAGAGGCCAAGTCTAACAAGACTCGACTCAACCTCAACTTCTCTTACCTTACTCCTCTTCTCTTAGGCTGCCGTCATTCAGGACCTCATTGCCTCTCATGTGGATCATTCCAATTGGTCTATTTGTTTCCCTGCCTCAAGGCCTTCCTTTCTCCAGTTTAGTATTCATGTGATGAGTTCAGGGTGCACCCCAAGAATGTTGGGGTTCCACTTGAAATGATGAGGAATAGAAGAGTGGGTCCCAAACATACCTGAAGAAACTCACTTGGACAGTCTCCAACTTAAAGAAAGGCATTTACTGGAGTGATATACCCAAGAGGGTTCTATTTCCATTTGGGAGAGACAGAGCATAGGCAGCAGGTCCTGCTCCCCTAAAGGAGGCAGAGCAGCAAACAAACCAACAAACAAATATCCAAACACAAGTGAGAAACAAAGGTATTGATAATATCTATTAAGCAGAAACATGGAGGGAGGAGGAAGAAAAATGTATTTATACTTAAAACTTTCTGCCAAGTTAAAGAGAGTTCACTTTTGTTAAGTTTTCACATTATGTATAGGAAATATCTATAGACAGAGGGTCACAACTCTTGCTGAAAAGCTCTTTTGGTTCATTGACTTATATAACCTAATATTTGATTGTTGTAGTGAGTATCTTTCAGTAAATAATAAGTAAAAAAAGAAATTTATCTGGTTAGCCAAATACCTCAATCAAATTAACTAAATAATTAAAATTTTTTGGAGGGGGGAAAGCAGGGCAATTGGGGTTAAGTGACTCACCCAAGGCCATACAGCTAGTATGTGTTAAGTTCTGAAGCTGGATTTGAACTCAGGCTTTCCCAACTCTAGGCCCAGTGCTCTATTCACTTTGCCACCTAACTGCCCCCAAATAACTAATTATTAGCAAATTATTTACAAGTCTGCTCTATCTTTCAGGACAAGCACAGGGATTTTTCTAAAATATTGAAACATGAAATCTCATTGCTTCCTAGAACAGAAAGGTTTAATGTACTATTATTAAATAAAATAAATTTCTTAAAAATATTTATTTCATCTTTTAAAATTAATATTTTTGTGGTTTATTATGTACTCTATTCATGCAATAATATATTGTATAATTTGCAAATAAATATATCTGTGTTGGAAATTTGTTAAATCATTTCAGTTGTGTCTGACTCTTCATGACCCCATTTGGGGTTTTCTTGGCAAAGATGCCTGGAGTAGTTTGCCATTTGAGTCAAACAGGGTTAAATGACTTGCCCACGGCCACACAGCTTTTAAGTACTTGAGGCTGGATTTGAATTCTGGAAGATGGGTCCTCCTGACTCCAGGTTCAGCACTCTATCTCCTGTGCTCCCTAGCTCCACCATATTGGAAGTACTTGCTAAAAAAATTTTTTTACTGATTGGGGGGCGTGATTAAGAAAGCTTATTTTTATTTTTTTATCAAGAAAGTTTAGAGATCACTAACCAAGACTATTCTAAGACAAGGCATTCCAAATAGCTTAAAATCACACCAGGGCTTTTGGAATATCTGAAGTGAATATTTCTTTATTCAATAGCTAATTATTTTTATTAGAACCAAGGTTTTTTCCCCCTTTTCCACTTCCTCATCCAGAAACCTACAAGTGTGGGAAATCTCAGAGATTTACCCATATCAAGATCCAATCAGACAGTAAAAGAAATTCTAAGCTTAGGCTAATAGGTAGATTTCTATTCATTGTTTGCTCAGACAGGTCCTGGGAAAATGTTGATTCTCCCAATTATCAATACAGGTGATATGGAAATTGATATATCTTTGACCAAGATTTGAGTGACCTACATCAAGTATCTCAAGATAGCTTACCTCCCATTTGAGTCACCAATCAGAGGTGATTAGGCATCCCTCAGGAACGCCTCTTTGAAGGGCATATAAACTGTGACCCCATGACCATTAGGGGTCTTTGGTCTAAGAGAGATGGCTAAATGGCCATCCTTTTATTAATAACCTGCTGGGCTTATTAATAGATGATTGAATGACCCAGACACCATATCTCTCAAACTTTTTAATCATCAGAGGTCACCCTATAGACTAGTATAGTTTTACAGGCTCTTATAATTGGTCTATTGGGGCCCTGACTACTTACTCTCTTTCCACTTCATTTCAGTCTGTAAACAAGAAGTATTTGTTAAGCACCAACCACGTTCAAGTCATGGAGCAAGGTCCTAGGACAAGAAAGACAAACACGAAATAGGTCTTGTCCTCAAGGAGTTTGTGTTCTACTGGGGAGGGAGAGGAAATGGTTAGAGCCCATGTAAGTAAGTTAGTAAATACAAATCCAATGCAATTCTGATGTACTGGAGATACAAAGACAAAAGACAAATCAGTCCTCAGGGAGTTTACTCTCTATGGGGAAGACATGGAACGTACACAAGTAAGTAAATATGGAGTCTACACACAATAATGCAAAGTACTTTCAAAAGGAAATGGAGATGACTGACATGGACATATGTTTGCATGACTGTACATGATGTATCACCTTTATCAAACTGCTTGTCTTCTCAATAAGAGGGGAGGGAAGGGAATGAGCAAGAGAATATGGAACTCAAAAAATGTTTAAAGGATGCTTAAAATTGTTTTACAGGTAATTGGGGGAAAATATTTTTCAAAAATTTTTAAAGGAAATGGAGAGATCAGGAAAGACCCCACATAGGAAATAATTAATAATAATAATATCTATTTGGTCTTTATATAGTGTTTTAAAGTTTGTAAAAATACTTTACAAATATCTCACTTGGTCCTCATAATAACCTTTGGAAGCAGGTATTATTATTATTATTATTATTATCCTTATTTTACAAATGAGGAAATCAAGGCAGAGAGAAGTTAAATGACTTAGCCAGGATCACACAGCCAATATGTATCTGAGGCCAGATCTAAACTCAGTTTTTCCTAATCCCCAATCCAATACTTTATATGCTGTGCTATGTAGCTGCACCCAAACTGTGCTTGAAGGAAGCTGGGAATGAGGAAGCATGGAGAATCACTTTTGCAAAGGCAAGCAGAAGGAATATTTAATGTCATGTACAGGAGATGGCTAATTGTTCAGTTTAAGTGGAATGGAAAGTGTGTGAAGGAAATAGAATGAAATAACACTGGAAATATAGTTGGGAGTCAGATGTTATTAACTTTAAATGCCAGGCTAGGAAGTTTATATTCTATTCTAGAGGTGAGAGAGTCACTGAAGATTTTTTATTGGGATCTGACAAGGTCAGATTTTAGGATCATAGCTTTGGCAGGCATATAGAGGATGTCCTTGAGTTATGGGAGTAGAGAAGGAGGGATTATAAAGGTAGAATTGACAGGATTTGGCCATTGATTGGATATGGAGGGTGAAAATGGATGTGAGAGAAGGAAGCATTAAAGATATCTCCAAGTTGTGATCACAGGTGACTAGGAGGATGGTGGTACCCCTAACAAATTAAGAAGTTGGAAGGAGGTTTGAGTTTGGGAGGAAATAAAAGTTCCATTTTTAGACATTGATATACCTATGGGACATTCAGGTGAAGAGGGCCAGATATCAGTCAGTAATCTAAGAATGGAATTAAGAGAGAGAGATTAAGGGGTGGCTAGGTGGCACACTGAATAGAGCACCAGCCCTGGAGTCAGGGGAACCCAAGTTCAAATCCAGCCTCAGACACTTAACACTAGCCGTGTGACCTTGGACAAGTCACTTAACCCCAATTGCCCTACTTTCCCCCCTCCAAAAAGCAGAGAGAGAGAGACAGAGAGATGTAGAGAGAGACAGAGACAGAGAGACAAAGAGAGATTAAAACCTGGATCTATAGATTTGGGAATCATCTGTGTAGAGATGCTAACTGAACCTTTGGCAGCACGTGAGATAACAAAGACAGAGAATGTAGAGAAAGAAAAAGAGAAAACAAGACAGATGCCCATGCTTCCAAGAAGGGAGGAGGGTGATCTAGTAAAGGAACTGTACAGTCACACAGGTAGAAGAGGCAAGAAGAATGTGTCACTAAAGCCAAGGCAAGAGGAGCTCCCTGGGGGAAAGGAGACGTTTACCAGTATAGGAAGCTACAGACAGGTCAAGTACTATGAGAACTGAGAAAAGGCCATCAGATTCAGCTATTAAGAGATGAGTTGGGAGCCTGGAAAAATACAATTTTATTGAAGTGGTAGGGCCTGATACATATTGAAAGCACACCTATTTTGCCGCTTAATTTCCACGCTGAATTCTTCTCGTTTAATGGAATTTACACCTTTGATATTACTTTATTTTATTTTTTTTTTGCTTTTTGGAGGGGGAAACGTAGGACAATTGGGGTTAAGTGACCTGCCCAAGGTCACATGGCTAATTTTTGTGTTAAATGTCTGAGTTCACATTTGAACTCAGGTCCTCCTGACTCCAAGGTCGGTGCTCTATTCACTGCACCACCTAGCAGCCCGAGCTTTGATATTATTACATGCATAAATTGTTATCAAAGGTTCCACTGTGAATTTGCAATTTTTTTCTTGGTACAATAGAATCTTTCATATGATGGTCAACCATTAAAACATTGTATTTTGGCAGAAAACAAATCTCATTTACCAGCCCGTGATTTTTTCTAATTACAGTGTCATCACTTGATGACATGCTGTTACTTACTTCCCCATAGCCCATTCATTAAATGCAAATAAAGCATCACTTTCAAGATGAGTTGCACATTGTTTCCAAAGAATTTAAGTCCGTTCTGGAAATAGTAACTGCTTCAGAACAACGTTTTATTTGTTGAGGAATGGTATGGGAGAAAAAAGGAGGACAGAAGGTGATAAGGTCTTTTCAATCAGGTTTGTTGACCCTGAACCTTGGCAACTGGCTAGCCAATTCCTAGAATTCTTATTGGAGATAGTAACTACATTAGAGATGTTAAATGACTTTGGCATTTAAAGTTCTTTATAATCTTTTCCCTTCCTCTATTCCAAGTCTCTTTCTCTCTCTCTCTCTCTCTCTCTCTCTCTCTCTCTCTCTCTCTCTCTCTCTCACTCTCTCTCTCGCTCTCTTTCTCTGTCTCTTTCTCCCTCCTCCCTTTCTCTCCATATATATGTACATATGCACGTTTATATTATATGATTTTTGATATTATAAATATCATTATAAATAATGATATTATTTTATGTATTACATATTTATATGTCTATACCTACATACTCTACAATTCAGTCATACTGGCTTCCTTACCTAGTTCATCTGGAGTTTGTGGCATTTACACTGAATTTCAACTGAAGACAAAACCATTAGGTAAATACCATCTATGACTCAGGGAGAAGAGACTTGGTGTTCAGTCTTCTTTAGCTACACCCAGATTTAATACCTTTAGTTCCTTGCTCTGAAAGAATTTGACACCACCTCATGGGATGGGAGGGGTTTCTCCTATGTCTTAGGGAAGCACATAGGTAGTAAAGGTCTGTATCTCTTAGTTTGTCTTCTCATCCCATTTTACCCTTTCTTCCTATCAAGCCAAATTCAAAGGATCATAAAAGAACTAAAAGGAACCTTCCTGTTCAGTCTTGTCCAGCTCATCATGACCCCATGAACCATACTATCCATGGAATTTTCTTAACCAAGATACTGGAATGTTTGCCAATTCCTTCTCCTATAGATTAAGACCAATAGATGTTAAGTGACTTGCCTGTGGTCACATAGCAAGTAAGTTTCTGAGGTCACATTTGAACTCAGGTCTTCCTGACTCCATGCCCAGTGTTTAAGTCATTGAGTTATCAAACCGCCTCTAGGAAAGAAACCTTAGAGGTCATCATATTTGACGCTTCAGTTTTACAAGTAACTTGAGTTTAGTTGTAGGAATCCAAAGCAAAAATTGCGAGTTACAGTGTTGTAAATGCCTCCTTGAGACTTGTCAAAGTGTCAGGAAAGTTTAAATGACTGTTGATTGCTGCTTGAGTAATGAAGGAATTAAGTAACTCCAATTAAATATTAAGCAGAGACAGAATAATTCACATTGTAGGAGACTGAAGTTTGCAAGTTGTTAGAGAAGAAAAATCTTGACTGGAAGATATGTTTTTCTGTGCTGACTGAGTGGCACTATGGGCAGATTAACAAAAGAGCTGAAATATTTTAATTTATCCTGAGAATGGGTAGCCTTCTTTTGAGAACAAAGGTCTAACAGCCAAAGACATCTTCATCAGAAAGCAACAGCTTAGTTGGAAAAAAACAACAACCCAGCAGCATCTCAGCAACAAATATAAAAATAACTTTGTGGGGAAGTAGCAAATATCAGATTTGGAGGCAAAAAAATAAAAATGGCAGCTACAGAAGTGGGAATGGAGCAACAGTGTGACACAATATGGTGAAAGGTATCCCAGCTGGGATCCAACCCTAATTAGTCAGTTGTCTGGGAGTATCCCCTCTCCCATTAGTGCTGTAGGAATCTATGTAAGATTATATTCCTTGATTACATATATATATATATATTTTTTAAACAGAATCATAGTATCTCAGAGTTGGAAAATATCTCAGAGCCCAATGGAATTCAATCCATGATTACACTAGATTCCCCTTTAAAGTTATTCCCAACAAATGATCAACCAGCCTTACCCCCTGAAGACGTGGTTAGAAGAAACTACTACCTCCTGAAGCCGCATATCCCACTTTGGGAATGACTAATGATCGCATAGTTCTTCCCCATATCAAATGAAAGTCTACTCTCCTTCAGTCTCCACCCACTGCTCCTATTCTGCCTTCTGGGGCTAAGCAGAATAAATCCAGTCTTTTCTCTACATAGACAACCTTGCAAACACCTAAAAAAATCATAATGTTCTCTTAGTTCTTTTTTTTAATCACATTATGTCAACATACTGCTGGATTAGAGAAAAAGCAAAGTTAGGAAAGGCTAAAGATTAAGAAATAACTATGTAATGCATTACTCCATAATATCCATGATTTCAACACTAGGTATTTCCTTCACTAGTCCAGATTATAAGGGCAGCTAGGTGGTATAGTGCATGGAGCACTGTGCCTGGAATCAGAAAGACCTGAACTCAAATCTGGTCTCTATTAGCTGTGTGACCCTAGGCAAGTCACTTGACCCTGTCTGCCTCCATTTCCTCATCTGCAAAATGAACTGGAGGAGGAAATGGCAAAGCATTCTATTACCTTTGCTAAAAAAACCTTAAATGGGGTCACAAAGAGTTGGATATGATTGAACAACAACAGTAACGATCCAGATTATAACCTTTTCCTTGTTATTTTCTTTGCAATTCTGACCTAATTAAAAACATTGATGTTTGAGATCTATTGAATCTAAGTGTATTCAATAGAATAACAAGCATTTATTAAGGATGTGTTAAATGCCAGACACTGTTTTGTTGGTAGAAAATCCTTTGGATTCTCTACCATAGTTGCACAATCTGACTATCTTTGACTCTTTGAAAGAGGCCATTGAACCTGAAGGGGTTGCTCCATCCAGATGAAAAGACTGAGGTCCAGAGAGGTTAAATCATTTGTCCAAGCTCACATAGTGACAGAGCTGGAATCTGACTATGAATTCAGAACTTTTTCCATTGCAATATGCTCCATCCCCTGGGGCACACTTGGCTTGGTGCTCTGGCACCAAACTCTAGGCTGGATCACCCAGGAAGGAAAAGGTCTACAGAGTTCACAGTTTGCCCCCAAATCTCTCCTTCTGGATCTTCCTTCTCCCTTTATCCCACCCCTATCAGCCCTCCCAAGGTTTGGCAAACACACCTGCCATTTAGGGATGTCTTATCCCCATTCTATGAGCAGTGATTGAATCAGTGGAAAAACTGAAAAGAGACTTGAAGGCTTGAAAGGACAAGTTCACTGAGAACTAAGGAAAACAAAACAAAGCCAAAAAAAAAAATCATCACATGACCGAGTCAAATTCAAACAAGGAAGAGTCCCAGAGGAGTGGGCCAGAATGCTCTCCTAGACCTTGGTTGATTTGGCCAGGTGCCTCTGCCAGAACTGTTGGTATCAGTCCCTCCCAGAAGCAGCTTCCCAGTCTCTCTAGTCTGGCCATTTCCTCTGGTTCCAAGTCATTTACTATTAACTTTACCTTTTATGTCTTCATTCCTCGCCTTAACCTCTCTATGGTTTTGGTTTCCCTGGAAATTCTACCCTCTCCTGTGACATTTCCCTCTTTCTTTCTTTCTTTCTCTTGCTTTTTTGGGGAAAGGCTGGGCAGATGGTGTTAAGTGACTTGCCCCAGGTGACACAACTAGTAAGTGTTAAGTGTCTGAGGCTGTATTTGAACTCAGGTCCTCCTGACTCCAGGGCCAGTGCTCTATTCACTGCACCACCAGGCCACCCCATCCCTCTGTCTTAAAAATAGAAGTATTTAAAAAAGAGGAAGTGTTTTAGAGTTGGAAGAAAGAACACTGAGTCTAGTCTAGAGTCAGAGATTCTAGGTTCAAATCCTACTCTGATACTTCTTGCTTATGGGATCTTGGACAAGTCACTTAACCTTCTTGGGCTGACTCAGTTTTCTCATCCATAAAATAGTAGGGTTAGGCTAGATGACCTATAAGGTCTCTCCCTTCCAGCTCAAAATCTGTAACCAATGAGCCAGAATGTTGTTAACTCTGGTTCTACCCTTCAGTGAAGCTCATCTTCAACTATTACCAATACAATTATTATTAATATAATTATTATATTAGTCATTATTATAACAATAAGACCATGTTACAATTTACAAAACACTTTCCTCATTACATTGCTGGGAAGCAGCAGTACAAGTATTATCCCTATTTTTTAGGTGATGAAACCGAGCCATTAGTCAGTGCCCAAGTCAGTGCAAGTTTTGTAGCCAAAATTCAAATTCAGGTTTTCTGATTCCAAATGAACTCTTTTCACTGCACCATGCTGCCTCCCCCATTATTCTGGGTTCATATTTGTTTCCCTAGTGGCTGTGTGGCCTCTAGGGGTAAAGGCAGAGAGGGCTATTGCAGCCTTGAGCCTGTCTGCATCCTGTCAATTCTTTGTCAGTCAGATCCCCTGTATCCTTCTGCTCCAAATTACACATTCCCTTTTGGCTTACTCACCAAGTTCCTGTTTCCTGTCTCAGGAATGATCCCAGCTCTCCTCTCATTTGCAGAGCCAAGAAAGCTGATATCCCGAGTATAAGGAATGATTGAACTTAGGTTACTGATTTTACGTATGTCTGCAACTTCTCTTTAGAACCATAAAACCTAGATAAGATCTTAGTTCAATACTCCCACTTTGCAGACGAACAAATTAAGATCTTTAGTAATGAAGAGATTTGTCTACGATCTAGTTAGTCAGGACCTAGAACCCAGATAGCCTGATCCCAGTCCAGGGATGCCACTCATGTGATGCCTCGTTTTCCCAGGAAAAGAGATAGAACTCTTATCAAAATCATTTCATTGCAATTTTACAGAAAATTATATTGTAAACATGTATAACAAGGCATCCAGAGATCCCTCCTGTTATTTGCAACAAACAGATACAATGCCTTCTAGCACTGAAAAGTCAATGTGCCGATAGGCATTACACCTTTTACCATTTCCTCAGATACGGTATCAAACTGAGAAGCTAGCCCAGGGAACAGAGATGACTGATTAAACTAAAGCCTTCAGGCCTAGAAGTTTAGAAAGCAGTAGTTTGAGATGGAATCTTTGCTATTGATTTAATACCTAATTATTTCCCTTACATTCTGCCTTAAAGAAATGGCCTTCCCCTAATTTGATCTAAATGTCACATGTTGAGTTTGACCTTGGCCGGGGATGATTCAGTGGACAAACAGGCTTATGAACTATAAATTGAAGCAAATAACAGACCCCAAATAGTTCCAGAAACCTGAAAGTGATGTTGAGGCTGGGAGGGGAGGGCACATATATACATTACAAATGCGTACAATCCATAGGTATAAAAAGATCTTTTTTGTTCTTTGTATAGTGGAATGTTTGTGCTTGTTGGTCATTGGTAGGTGCATATCTAAAGAAAGAAAAGATGTTAACAAAAATGAAATGAGGGGTTTGGACTGGATGGCATAAGAGGTTCCTTCCAGGTCTCGATCAATAGTTCAATCTGTTTCAACAGAATAGATTGCCTCCCTGACCCTGCTCTTCTGGGCTTCATCCTTGACTTGGCCTCTCTTCTCTTTCCCTTTATGATGATCTCATCTATTCCCATCAACAAAGTGGAAATCCAATCAATAAGTTCTTCCATTAAAAGCTTTTCTGCATGACCTTTTTCTCTGTCCTGTATTGGGGTGAGGAAATGAAGAGGGGGAGGGGCAGTCATCTCTGCAAAAGTCCATCTGCTTCAGGGTCTGACTCTAGGATTTAGAACAATGGCTCCAATGGCCTTCGGCTGACTGGCTAACCTAGTGCCGGCTCTGGTCACCTAAGCTCCCTTGTTGTCCAGGGGCTTCATTGCCCTTTATATGTGACCCTGAGAAAGGTCACTTGAGCAAGTTACCTAAGCCACAATGTCCTTATCTGTGAAATGATAGAATTGGACTCAATGACCCCCAAGGCCTCTTTCAGCTCTGTAATCTGTGCTTCTGGGAGACTATTTGTTCAATCCTTTAGGTCAGTACGCTGAGTGATTGCCCCAACTCTGTAGAGGGCAGCAATTTCTGGCTTGGATTCAAAGAGAGAAAATCAAGTCTAATTGTGAGGAGGGGGAGATTCAGAAAACTTGGATTGCATCCTGATTCCACATCTTTTACCCTTTACCCTTTACCCTCTCTGGACCTTCCTTTCCTCATCTAGTAAACAAGATCCTCAACTTCAGTTCTTCACTATTATTCAAAGACTCGAAACCACCTGTATCATCAGAAGGATATTGTCATGAAAAAGATGGACTTTTATTTCAGGAGAAAGCTTTAAGTTCATTAAAAGAGCTAGGAAATGACCCACTGCTCTCCCATTCACTCCTGAACTCCCCAACTCTTTCATTTTTGTATCTATAGAAGATCATTGTACAGATATAAATATAGGTACAAAACTAACATAAATACGGGCATAGCTATGGATAAAGATACCAAAAAGACTAAGATATAGACATATAATGATGCACAAGCTTTATATGTTGCCCATTCAACTGTATGCTATAGTCTGGACAATAGACATTTTTAATCTGCTTGTTTTTTCCAGTGTAAATAGTTTAGATGAAACTCTTTAGCATGATTATGGATCTCAGTTAAGAGATTCTGAAATACCCTGGGGCTTATGGTAGTCATCAGAATATTATTATAAGTAGGAACCCCAGGAGAATCTCACAAGCTATAGTGAAGCTCTTTTTTATTTAGACTCTCCCTGAGATCTCTTCTGTGACAATGGCAAACCCCTACAGTATGCATGTATCTTGATGCTTCAAACTTAATTTAAGATTAATTATCAGAGAGTCATTGAATAAGGTTATCTCTATTGTTATATTTCATGAGATCTTCACATAATTTTGATGTATACACTGGGAGACACATTGTTGGAAGAGAACCCATAGGGCATCATTTTGTTCTATTGAATTAAATCCTTTTTAAGGTTAATAATCAAGCATGTATTAAGTACTTACCTATGCCCCAAAAGGGTATTCATTGTGCTAGACACTTGGGTTTTGAAGACCAAAATGAAACAGGCTCTGATCTCAAAGAATTTATATTCTATTAAGGGAGGTAATGTACATATATAAGTAAATATAGAATATAAAATAAACACAAGAACAGTAGGGCAAGATGACCACTAACAGTTGAGGGGACTAGGAAAGGCTTTCTGTAGAATGAGATATTCACATTGCATTTTGAAGGAATGCAGGAAAAATAAGAAGAAAGTAGGTGATTCTATAAGGAGGTAATGAAGGAGAAAATTAAAGTCACGGGGGAAACCCATGCTAAGGTGCAGAGATAAGGTACGATGCAAGAGAAATGGAAAGCTAGTTTGGTTAGACGTTAGAGTACAGAAAGGGGAGTAATGACTAGAAATGTGGGTTACAGTCAGAATGGGAAGGACTTTAAAAGTCAAACAGAGGAGATTTTTTTCTTAGAAGCAATATAGGATCACTAGAGTTTGTTCATTGAGGGACTGAACTGGTAAGTCTTATACCATTGTTTAGTGTGATACCTAGGACATAGTAGGCACTTGATAAATGTTTATTGAATGAATGAATTTAATTAAAATCATTTAGGTGGCTATACTGAAAGAGAGGGAGATGGGAGTCCATAACAAAAGTCTAGGAGACAGGTGAAGTTCTGAACTTAGGTAGTGATTGTGTGAGTGACCAGAAAAATAGGGAGATAAGAAATGTTGTACAGGTTGTAATGGCAAGATTTGGTAACTCATTGGGTATATGGGATGATGGAAGATGAAGAGAAGAGTTTAATGCTGAGGTTATAAGCTGACGGAACTAGAAGAATGGTGGCGTGCCTGACAGAAAGAGGGGAATCTGGGAGAGCAGTAGGTTTGATAGTTGAAAGGTAATGATTTTTGTTTTAGACACATTGAGTTTGAGATGTCCAATAGGCAGTTGTTAATGTAAGACTGGTGTTTGTCCTTCATTCTCAAATAGGAGCATGACATCAGGAAAGTGATGCCATGACATGCAAGTAAATTGGATTTAAGTGAGGGAGGGTTGTGCAAAGACACCATCTTTACTTTCTCCTTCATCTGGGTCCATCTGGATCCAGTGGCAAGATATAGGTCAGGACAACTGGAGATGGCCTAGGATGGAGTGAGAGACCTTAGCCTAAGACAGGTCTCAGTTTGACTGAGGCAATGCCCATTCGGTGATTAAGAGTAGGTAAGAAATGAGGCAAAGAATGGCTTCTTTACCTAGTAAAAAGAAAAACCCAACTCAGTCTGGGAGGGGAAGATCCTCAGGATTTCTGGCCAAAACAGAAACAATTGCTAGACTAGAGTTCAAAAGAAAGACTGGAGGGAGACATAGAGATCTAGGAGCCATTCACATAGAGATGATAATTAAACTGGTGAGGTCTACAACCACCAAGTTGTAGAGTTTAGAAGGAGAAGGAAAGAGGGTCCAAGACTGAGCCTTGAAAGTATACTCATAGTAGGGGCTCATAATATGGATTATGAGCTAGCAAGGGAAACTGAGAAGAAATGGTCAGTGAGAGGATAACAGTGGGATATTGTCTTCTCTATATCTTCTAGTTAATTGCATGATGGTAAAGATATGGTCCATTGTGGAATATTGCCTGCGAAAGTCTGCTTCTTTGCTCTAAATATCCTCAAGAATGTCCTCAATGGCAGTGTAGATTATTTTCATGAAAATTTTATATGAAAGAGAAAGTAGGCATATGGATCAGTAGTTAGTGATGTTCTCTTGGTTACCAATTTTTTTTTTGTTCATAATAAGGTCTGATATTTTTCATTCTTAAGGGCAATGGAGAGGCCCATGATTGGCATGTACAGGTTGAAACACATTACAAACAAAGAATTAAATAGGAGAAGTATTTTGAAAGATGTCATCTGAGATGTCAGAGAATCAGAATGCTAGGGTGGATAGAATACTAAACTTGGAATCACTTGATCCGCATCACTTACAATAAGAGAAATGTAAATTATAAGAAGTTAAATTTCACCTCATATCCATCAAAATGGCAAAAATGATAAAAAAAAAAGACAAATGTTGGAGGTGTTTAGAAAGATATGCACACTAACACACCATTGGAGGAGCTGTGAATTTGCCAGACCATTCTGAAAAATAATTTGAAATTATGCAAAAAAAAATCACTAACCTATTCATCCTCTTTGACACAGTGATTCAGTATTTGATGGCTACCCAAGGGAATAAATGACAGCAAGGAAGGTCTCACATATAACAAAATATTGATAACATCATTTTTTGAAGTAGCACAAATAACTGGGGACAAAGGCAAGTCCATCAGTTGGGGGGATGATTGAAGGAATCATGGTATATACATTTGATGGATTACAACTGTGGTGTAAAAAAAAGGATTGGAAAGAATTCAGAGAAATATAGAAAGACTTGTATGAAGTGATGGAGAAGGAAGAAAGCAGAAGCAAGAGAACCATATTCATAAAGATCACAATAATGTAAAGGATAATAGCCCTAGGGGGCGGCTAGGTGGTGCAGTGAATAGAGCACCGGCCCTGGAGTCAGGAGTACCTGAGTTCAAATCCGGCCTCCGACACTTAACCAAAAACCTAGCCGTGTGACCTTGGGCAAGTCACTTAATCCCAACTGCCTTCCAAAAAAGCAAAAAAAAAAAAAAAAGGATAATAGCCCTAAAAAAGCTGTCAAACTGGTCAATTTCAATAAACAATATTAAACTCTGAAGAAATGATAATAAGACATATCTTTATTTTCTTGGTAGAGAAGTGGGACAGATGGTGAATATGGTCTACACTTCTCAGTTGAGGCTATTGTGTCAGTTGGCTTTACTTCAGTGTTTTCTGTTATTAACTGTGTGACCCTGGACAAGTCTTTTAACCCTGTTCGCCTCAGTTTCCTCATCTGTAAAATGAGTTGAAGAAGAAAATGATAAGCCACTCCAGCATCCTCGCCAAGAAACCCTAAATGGGGTCACAAAGAGTCAAATACTCCCCAAACAACTGAACAATAACAATTTTCCTTTGTTGAAAGAGAGGGTTCAACGGAGGTAGTAGGGAGAGGTAGGAAGAAATAACAGTGGTGTCAAAACAAAAGCAACAATAAAACTAAAAATGAAAAAGAAATTATCTGACCAAAAAAAAGACGAGATGGACTACTTAAGGGAACTAGGTGGCACAATGGATAGAGCAATGGACCTGGAATCAGGAAGAGCCAAATTAAAATCTAACCTCAGACATTTACTAGCTGTGTGACCCTGGGTAAGTCACTTAACTTCTGTTTGCCTCCATTTTATCTTCTGTAAAATGGGAATAATTGTTGTCAACATCAAATGAGATTATATTTGTCAAAGCACTTTGCAAATGTTAAAGTTCTGTGGAAATACTAGCTATGCAGTTGTTCCTTCTACAAGGTGGGGGATCTTAGGGGCAAAGTGCCCCCAAGATCTGGAAAATACATGTAAAATTTTTGGGGCCCTCCTTCTGTGCCAGTGAAGAAGTCTGTACTTTTTCTTTTTCTTTTATGGAATGCTTATGGTACCTTATTGTAAAATCTGGGTTGATATTATGCAATGCTCTACATACGTTTTATGCATTTCTGATTTTCTAAACTTTTTTCTGTGTCATCTTCTGGTATTTGTGTGTCATGTGTGGCTTCCCCAAAACTCTCCTTAAATTCCTGTTTAATTTATTATACTGACCTGTGATATAGTAAAACCATGATGCTAAAAGTCACCATATAGAAGGGATAACTGTAATTAGTAGAAGCAAGAGATGACCAGTAGATAGACTGTGAGACTTGTGGGTATCATTATGAATTCAAGAGGACATGCAAGGACACAGCAGTTGGGTCGACCCTACGTGGCAAATGTTTGGAAAGACATGGGCGAGAGTCGCCCAGGTATGAATGAGTCTGTACCACTGAAGGCAATACCTATGCATCAGTGAGATCACAGTTCCATTGGTAAATTGGAGAATATTTCAGCTAAAAACCATTTTTACTCCCTATAGCACAGGGGTGGTTGTGAAGAAATCACAGTGGAAACTGTGAAGTGAGCTGTCACAGTCTGCAAAATATTTCCTATTCATTATTTCATGTGATCCTCATGAAAACCCTGGATGTAAGTGCTATTTACAGATGAGGAAACTGAGTCTTGGAAATATTAAATGGTTTGTCCATGGTCACCCCTACACATGTATGCATATACAACCATATGCACACACACCAGCACAAAAACATTGATGCACATGCACGGATCTCTCTCTGCAGGTCACAGCTTCCTTCCTCCCCTCCCTCTTCATCGTTCCCCCCTACTCCCAATACAGCAACAAACATGCAATCTAACTTGAATCTCCAGCCTGGGAAACAAGCCCACATCAATATTTTCATCTGCTATCCTTAGAGCTTTTGTTCTTCCCACTGTGATTACTCATATGTTTAAAATGCCCCTCTCTCAGACCAAGATGTTTAAAGGTCATCAATTCCCTGATGCTGCTTCCTGCTCTACCGGGGAAGCAGCCACAGAGCCTTTAACCCATTACTGTGGTCACTGCAGCTCGTGGAGGATGGAGCTGCCAGGGCTTCTGGCTAATCGGGCTGGCATGGGGGCAGAGTTGTGAGACCTGGTTAAGCAGGATTCAAAACCACAGTTAAAATAAACCCTCTCTCCCTTCCCACCCCATACTCTCTCTGCCCTATTGGACCCCTGAATTGTCTTTCCTTTTTTGAAGGACTAAGTGCCAAGCAGGTACCCTAAGTACCAAGGGCCAACTTCTACCCAGTAGATTCTAGTCCCCAGATTTGATTCTGCAACTGAAGCATATTCAAGATTCTTTCACGTTCTTCTCATTTTTACATGTGTTGTTTCTATTTCCCACATCAGATGGCTCCCCAGAATACAGACTTGGTACCTCTTTCTCTTCCCAGTGCTTATTAACTTTCAGTTGTTAAATGAGCAAGAAAGAATTGGGGGTGGCTAGGTGGTGCAGTGAATAGAGCACCGGCCCTGGAGTCAGGAGGACCTGAGTTCAAATGCGGCCTCAGACACTTAACACAAAAACTAGCCGTGTGACCTTGGGCAAGTCACTTAACCCCAACTGCCCTCCAAAAAGCAAAAAGAAAAAAAAGAAAATTAAGAAAGAATTGGATTTGGGGTGAGAGCATCTGGCCAAATCCCTGGTCTGCTACTTCCTACCTGTGTGACCTTGATCAAGTCCCTTAACTTCTCCTGGACTCAATTTCCTCATTTGTAAAGTGAAGATAATCTCTGAGGAAACTTTCAGCTCTAACTCTATATTTTTAGGAGACTTGCCATTTGTGTGATCCATTCAGATGCTGAGAATAATGTGAGAGATGGGGATGGAGCCACAGACTGGAAAACTTCTCCATTAACCTTATGTTTAAAATAATTAAGGGGTTGAAATTGCAGATCTGGAACACTCTGTTCAAAGACAGCAGATAGACTGAGCTTCTCTTTATAAGCCCCTCTGTCATGATATCAGGCCAGCCCCGAGACACAGGACTCACTTGAAGAAGTTTATGATTTCATTGGATTGTAGGATTTAGAACCAGAAGTGAGATTACTGATCATCTAATGTCATGCTTTTTTTTAACAGGGGAGGAAATTGAGAATCAGAGAAGTTAAGTGTCTAACACAAAGTAACACAGCTCTTAAGTTGCCTGCACAAACCACTGGCTCCCTAAAGCCCCATGTAATTCTCATTTGGTCAGGCACCAGTGTGTTCTGTCCTGACACCAGGAATTCCATTTGTCTTTGCTTGCCAGCTCTCCCCTTCATTCCTCTCTGGGGAGAATCTCAGGTTTACCATCTGTAGCAGGCTATTATCCAAACAACAGATAAGGAGGAGATAGAAAATTGGGGTGGATGCTGTGAACAGCAATGAGATAACTGATTGACTTCAGACTGACTTGGAATAGAATGTCAGACCTGGAAGGGACTTTAGAGAATGAGTCCCAACTTTTCATTTTACAAATGGGGAAACTGAGGTAAAGAGGGAGAATGACTTATTTAAGTTCATATTACAAATCAATGGCAGAATCTAACTCTTCTGAGACCTTGTCAAATAATCTGATACCATATTCCCTCCTCCTCATCCAGAGAGCTGAACCCTGACTCTGACTTCAATTTAGCTTTAATCTTGACCCCTGGTTATACTCCCCTTACTCAAACTCAATTTCATCCCAAGCAGTCCTGGATCAGTAGTAGGCCCTGGATCAGCAGGGATGACCACACACACACACACACACACACACACACACACACACACACACACACACACACACACACACACCTCTTATGGGAAGGCCAACACAGATTAACATTGAAAAGAACTGCCAGTCTGGAAAAATACCCATAGACAATCCCTTCCTCCAGGGCTAGAGCTGGGAACCTTGGCAAGCTGTGCCACCTGCCCCGCCCTCTCTCCACTCCCTGTAGGCGTGGGCTGGTCCTCTGGCTGCATAAGGCTTGACCCGCTGCAGCAGCTGCATTAAGAGAGAGCTGGGAAGCATCTCAAGAGGCACGTTCCAAACAAGAATCCAGGTCCTGACCCCACCCAATTTTGCCATTGCAGTCCAATCAGCCAAACCAACCAAACCCTTCAAGATGGCCAGCAAGAGCTTCCAGGACCTGAAGAAACAGGCAGAGGTTGCTGCCCAGGAGGCAGGTGAGAGATGATGTCTGGACTGGGAGAAGGGTAGCGGGAAAGAACACATCTCCTGTTTCCTATTCAGGGGCAGGTTAAGGGAGCCTAACTTGGCTGATATGTCCAGATACTGCTTCTAGGGCTAGTGAGGGGCAAAGGCAGCCTGAAACTTTGAGATCTGGAGAGTTCACTTATTTCTGCTCTGTTCTTCCCAGCCCTGTCCTACATTCTTGGAGAGAGAGCTGTCCTCCTTGATCCCCTTCCAAGAGAAACTGCTCTCTTAAAGTGACCATGCCAGTGAGAACAGGCTCCTTGTACTGAGCCAAATGGGCCTTGAAAAGAGGAGATACTTTGATACTGTGCTTGCCCTATCCTGAGGCCCAAGGGGGCACTTGGGTGGGTGCCAGGGACCATGCCAAGTGATGATTTGGTTCCAATCTCCAGAGATGTTTATGGGTCTAGAAGCCAGCCCTTGAGATGCTGGGAATGTGGGAATCCTTGAGGCTGTCTTTCTTAGTGTTAGGAATTACCTCTGTGGTTTGGTTATAATCAAAGTTCCCCAAATGAGTATGGTTCTGGAGGAAATCTTGGGAAAGGGCCCTCAGTAGAATTCCTAGATCACTGGGCACCTGATAAGATGTTAGCAGCAAAGCCAAGAACAGAAAGACTAGAAACAAGCACCGAGAGGGGCATGGGATGTCAAGGATAAGTATAGATGGAAAAGGACAGAAAACTGTTGTTTTTAGTCATTTTTCAGTTGTATCCAACTCTCTGTGACCCCTTTTGGGATTTTCTCAGCAAAGATACTGGAGTGATTTTCTGTTTCCTTCTCCACCTCATTTTTACGGATGAGGAAACTGAGGCAAACAGGGTTAAGTGATTTGCCCCAGGTCACACAGCTGACAAACATCTGAGGTCGGATTTGAATTCAGGTCCTCCTGACTCCAGGTCCAGCACTATATCCACTGTGACACCTAGTTAGCCCTACTTTCCTAGAGGTGTCCCATGGTGTGTGTATTGTGGGGAGGAGGGAGGCAGCAGTAGCGCTGGGATAGATCCTTTGTTGCCAATGAAATGGAGGGAAGGGAGATCCAGAGGTAAGGCAGGAAGGAAAGAAGTCCTTTACTTTGGCAGCACCTGTAACAGACCTCCCAAATGACAGCCATCATACTGTGTCTGCAGGACATGTCTAGATTTGGGGAAACTTGTTTTTTAGCTTTTTGACTCACTCAGAATCCTATATTTGCTAAAATCTCAGTCCCTACAGATTAATTTGATTGGAGTTTAGCTGCTCATCCCCAGCCTTGGTCAAGGGTGGCATTCCTCCCCTCCATCAACAAATAGCAATGGAGATGCTCATATCTTTGTGACTTTAGGGTACTATATAGATGCCAGCTAAGTCTAGTAATTATTTCCCCTTTGGGTAGAAGTCTGCCAGCCTTGGGAAGTTTTCCCAAAATTATATTCTTGGTGTTTTGTTTCTTATTGGTCCCTTTCCAGAAGGTCCTTAGGACTTTCTACTCCCAACCCCCCAAGGAGAATGGGGAAACTTGGCTCCCCTGAAAAGCAGGGTCTCCTAGGGACAGCCAGACACTGCTGGCTTAAAGCTGAAATGCCATTCCTCCTCTCCAAGTGCTATTTGGCACAGGTTCATTTATTTTTTAAAATGAAGTAAAACTCATTAATTTCCTAGTAGGAGCTGCCCTCTTGAGATGACTATAGGACACCAGGATATGGCCGGACTGGAATCCCTGAGGACAGACAAGGGTTCAGGAAAGGGTTATCATTTAACTCTTTTAGGGAAAGGCATATTATTAAGCACCTACTATGTACCAAGCACTGTCTATGATAAGCATTTTTACAAATATTTCCTTATTTGGTAGTCATAACAACCCTATAAGGCAGGTGCTATTAGCATCAGCATTTTAGAGCTACGAAAACTGAGACAGGTAGAAATTAAGTGACTTACCCAGCTAGTCAATGTTTTTTTGTTTTGGTTTGGTTTTGCTTTCTGGAGGAGTGAATGCATGGCATTTGGGGGTAAGTGACTTACCCAAGGTCACACAGCTAGTAAGTGTTAAGCGTCTGAGGCCGGGTTTGAACTCAGGTCCTCCTGACTCCAGGGCTGGTGCTCTATTCATTGAACCATCTAGTCGCCCCCCCAAGCTAGTCAATGTTTGAGGTTGGATTTGAATTCAGGTCTTTTTGACTCCAGGGTTAGCTCTTTATCCACCGTATCACCTAGTTACTCTTTAGGGATTAGTTTCCTCATTAGTAAAATGGGTAGAATTTGTCCCTAATACTGCCATCTCACTGGGAAGAGAAAATTGAGCCTGATTGTCCACTTCAGTGAACTGATTTGCTTTGGGCCACTAGGCCTAAAGATAAAGTCAGATTAATACACACTGACTATATGTCTTCTCCCTGCTTGCAGATACCTTCTACAAGAAGCCTCTTGTTGCTTCCTAGAATCAGAGAATATCACATTTTAAAAGGCTTTAGAGATTTCTTTGTCCAGCCTTTTGATTTCAGACAAGGAAACAGATCCAAAAATGTCAAGCGAATTGGCCCGAACCGCTTAATTAGTTAGTGAAAGAGCTAGACCTAGAATCTCGGCCTTCTAACCCCCAGGTCATTCTCAGCACTTTCTGTTATGTAACCCAAAGAGGGAATTACTGACAGCATCAGGAAGGAAATCCAGGAACTAATTTAGGGAGACCTTATCATGGGAAGTGTCAGGCTCCTTAGTTTCCAGGGGAGTCATAGCCTTAACCCTGGTTTGAAGGGCAGGATTGTACTTTCCAGGGCAAAGGATTATTGGATCTAAGGCCAACAGGGGACCAGTCATGCCCCGTCAGATGCCCATAGATCAGTGTTGGGAGTGTTTCTTTCTGACTCATCCCACTTTCCAACTCCCACCACACACACTATTACTTTGCATCTATGTTATATGTGTCTTTGTCTAACAAAGAGTTGGACAGAATTATATGGACACATATATGGTACAAATATACCAATTTGTATATACCTCGTCTCACCCATTAGACTTAGAATTAAATGCTCCTTGAGAGCAGAAACTACTCAAAATTTCTTCCCTTCAGGGAGCTGACATTCTACTGAAGGATAAAACACCTGCACAAGTCAGTAAATACAAAGGATGCACAAAATAATACAAAGTGATTTTAGAAAGGGCTAGAGTATTAACAAAGGCCTTCTATAGGAGAGACCTCCAAGGTTCCCCATACTGAAGAAAAAAACCAGATTTTCCACATAAAGATAGCGCTTAAGAAAGCAAAGTTCTTACCTGTATGACTTTTTCCCACCATGTCCTCAGTTTGTTCATCTCTAAAATGGGTCTACTCTGAACTTCCCCATCCTCTGCTTTATTAAGGACAAAGGAGCTCACCCTTGTACCTCTTTGGAGAGAAAGTGCTTTCTCTGGGGGAAATGTTTTCTTCTTTGACAGACCACTGGGGCGACCATCTCAGTGCGGCACTTTGGAGTCAGGTCTGTTCTCTAAGTAGAGGGAGTCTATGTTGGTAGAGGCCCCTTAGAGACCCTAATTCAGGGGAGAGATAATGGAGTGGAGTTTTACAGGGCTGGCTGCAGTCAGACTTGTTTATGTCCTGGTCTGAATGGTTTATCTCCAAAGTGGATTCTCTGCCTAGCCCACAAGGCTATGGGCCAAGAGACTGGGTCACATCCCATCATTTCTGGCCATTGGTCCAGAACAAAAGGGCCCAGCCAGAATCCTGACATTTTCTCCAGTGCCCCCAGCCATACCCTCTGTGCTTATCCTCTCTCCTTTCATCCATTGCCCAAGCACCTAGGCCCTGATGGTACCCCCTTCACCTCTGTCAGGGAAGAAGCGTCCAGAAAACTCGTTCCTACAAAGTGGTTCAGCCAATAGAGCGCCAGGACTAGAGTTGGGAAGACCTCATTTCAAATCCAGTCTCAGATACTTACTAGCTGTGTGACCCTGGGCAAGTCACTTAACTTCTGGTTGCCTTAATCTATTGTAGAAACAAAAGGCAAACCACTCTAGAATCTTTGCCAAGAAAACCCCACGGACAGTATAGGCATGCTACAGTCCCCTGGGTCACAAAGAGCGGGAAATGATTAAACAGCAACAACTAAGGTGAAAAAAAAGGCTGAACATATGAACCTTGCCAGGAGAACACATTTTTAAAAGGAAGGGGGAAAAGCCTACTATTTACCAAACACTTACAAACATTATCTCATTTGATAATTATAATAACTCTAGGAAGTAGGTGCTATGATGATGCCCATTTTACAGCTGAGGACACCGAGGCAGATAGTTAAGTGACTTGCCCAGAGTTCCATAGCTAGTAACTGTTTGAGGGAGAATTTAAACTTGGGTCTTTCTGATTCCAGACCCAGAGCTCTCTCTACTGTACCATCTACCTGACTCAGCATGTAAAAGGCAATGCATAGCCCAAAGGAACGGATGTCCACTAGTGGTCAGAACAGTAGGGCCGGGGCAAGAAGAAGAGACATCCTCCAAACAGAATGAAAAACCCCTTTATTAAGCACCTCCTATATGCCAGGGGTGTGTTAGATGCAGGAAATGCAAATAGAGAATCTGGACAATCTCTGCTCCCAACAAGCTTACATTCTTATTGGAGGAGACAGCTCATACAGGAGAGATGAGCTTCAAGACAAAGGGAAAAGCCCAGTGGGCTTGTGAGGACCAGAGGACTCAGTGTGGCGGGCAGGTGGGAAGATCTCACCGGCCTCCATCTTATTGGAAGGATTGTAGCTGGTGGCTTCCCCCTCATGGGGGTGATATGGGTGACCATGTCAATCCTGCATCATCTTTCTCCATTTCCCTGTCTCTACTAGTAGCTCTTTTCACATCTGGTCAACAATGTTTGTTCCTGAGCCTTTTAGAGAATAGAATGCATGAAAAAAAAATTAAATTAATCTGTGTGTGCCTGCCTCTCACCCCTTTCCCCCTCCTTCACTCACTATTTCTCAAATCTCTCTCTCTGCCTCTCTCTCTCTCTCTCTCTCTCTCTCCCCCTTTCTCTCTCTCTTCCTTCTCCTCCTCTTCCTTCTTCTCCTCCCATCTCTTTTTCTCTTCTTTCTTCCCATTTATCTATTTCAGCAAATGCAGCAGCAGAAGCTGCCCAGCAGACTGTGGACCAGGCCGCAGAGGCAGGACAGAAAGGTTAGACAATGGAAGGGGATCAAATGGGAGGGGAAGTAATATTGGGGGTGGGGGTAGAAAGATAATGATGGGTCAGATAAGGCACTGGTTGCAATTAGCAGGGTCCTTCTTTATTCAGCTAAAACTTCTGGGACCTGGGTCTTGATTTTCCTGAAATTTTCCTGACCAATTGGATTTGACTAAGAACACTTGGCAGGTACTTTATGGGTTCAGCTACCCTATAATAGTCAGTTTGGCTGTAACAAGCCATATGTGTTCCTAAAAATGATAGTTATGAAGGATCGCTTAATAAAATCCACCACAAAGCTTATGGGGAAAGTGGGATTAAGAATATAATACTCAAAAAGTTTGTCAAGAACATATTAAAAAAAGAAGTTTTATAAACATGGTAGAAATACGTTAATACTACAATGAATAGCGGTTGCTACTCAGCCTGTGACCTAGTCCTTACAGGGGTGGGGGATGGAGTGAGCCTGGGTTGGCAAAGTTGATGGCTACAGGGGAGGGAGGACAACTGAAGGGGGCCCAAGACCATTGCTAAAGGTGGGGGGAGAGAGTGTGTGGGTACAGACCAGCCTATCTCTCTCCACAATTCCTACTGCACCAGAAGCCGTATAATAAATATGGTGCTTTTACATTGAAAAAGACCTAAGTTAGTTTGCGAAAGTGGGTGTGAATTATTATGAAATGTTCAGCCTTCTTCATCCTCCATGTTTCTCATAGATATGAGCATTAGTAAACTCCAAATTCACATTATTCTCTATTTTCCAATATATGAATTGTAACAAATTTGAGTTTTCAAAACAGGCATTATAGAAGAACTAACTGTAGTATCATGGAACATTTGAGCCCATTAGGGATCTGCTGGCATCTCTGTCTTTATCCCAGTTCCTTACCCTTGAAGCAGGAGACTAAGCAGCAATGACAAATGACGAACTTGTTCTGGTTTTTGTGCCTTGGCCACCTTCATCCATAGGAAAGGGTTCTTCTGGAATGGGCTGGAGGGGATGGCTGGATTGGAGCAGGGGGGTAAGTATTCACCTGCGACCTCTGTCATCCTCAGCTGCAGAGCACTTGGTCAAGTCAACCCAGGAGGGCATCGACAAGACAACAGGTCAGGCTGCAGAAGCAATTTCAAGCTTTGGGAAGAAATATGGATTCCAAAAGTGATGACCAATGCAAAGAAGAAAAGGAGTAACCCCTCTCTCTCCTCAATCCCCAATCTCCACCTCTTCATCATGGCCTCAATTTGAAAATACCCCCCTGGGGTCTGGTCTCTTATTAAAATGAATTCCTTTCATGTGGATGGAGAGGAAACCCAAATATTCTGTCTCCTCTTTGGACTCTTGTCTGGCTACTTCTGACCTTGGCAGCTATGAACAGAAGAAGTTGACCCTTTGAGTGAGCATAGGTACCACAGAGTCTGTTATTGACTGGAGAAAACATTAGAAGAAGTATATATAAGTGCTCTCTCTGCTCTGGGCAAACCCATGACGGACTGTCTCCTTCTCTGAAGGCTAGTCTGGAGACAGAAAGAGGGCAGATCCCTCAATGTGGTCTATAAGATAGACTGAGGTTTATAAATGCACCTTGTGCAGAGCTGAAGCTCCAGTAGGACCAAAGAGGAGATTCTAGTGGAAAGAACATTAAACTTGGGTTTAGGAGACTTGGATGGGAGTCCTGACTATGCCACTATGTGACCCTGGGTAGGTCATCTTAACCTTTCTGTGAAGGATTGGGTTAGGCTGGAAGCCTCCCAGCTCTGGCACTCTGAGATACTATAAATTGAGTTTCCCAGATTCCCCCCAGGTCAATGAGACTTGAACCAACCCAGATGCTCCCCATCACCTCTACACTTCTGCCCTGATTTGGGGGTTCAGCCTCTGAGTCCAGTGCTCTGTTGGAGCGTCTCTTACTCATTGTTTGGTCTCTGATTGGCTCAGAATGAATAAATAGCAATTGTTTCTGCTTTGGCCAGAAACCCTGACGGTCTTCCTCTCCTACATCATTTTTTTTTTCTTTAAAGGCTATTCTTTGCCTCATTTCACTAAATGGGCATTGCCTCAGTCAAACTGAGACATGTTAAAGATCTCAGATTGAAAAGGTCAAGGTCTCTCTCTGCACCTTGGGCCTTCTCCAGTCGTCCTGATCTATATCTCACCACTGGACCCAGACAGTTTTGGAGCTGGTGACTTTGCACAGCCCTGCCTCACTTAAAGCCTATTCACTTGCATGTCACGGCATCACCTCCGTTGATGTCACGGTCCTCCTCCAGAACAGAGGACAAACAGGAGGAAACTTGCCTCTTGTGGAAGGCTTTGGTAATACACTTAGTTATGTAACCAAGGCACTGAGTCACAGCTTCCCCTCTTCTTCCCCATCTCCTAGTTCTCGCTCTCTCTCTCTCTGTCTCTCTCTCTGTCTCTCTCTCTCTCTCTGTCTCTCTCTCTGTCTCTCTCTCTTCCCCTCTCCCTTCCTCTCTCACCTCCTCTACCTCTCCCTTTCTACCCCCCTCCCTCCCTATCTCTCTCCCCTCCCCCCTTACTCTCCTCTGAACTATTGTTTTGGCTCTTCTGTAATCTTTTTTCCCCCTAGATATACTTTACATTTTTTCTTTTCATTTTTACTGATAACTTCTTTTTTTACACCATTTGCATTTCTGGACATTTTCTTCTCCCTTCACCCCTCTCCCCCTCCAAAACAGTCTATCACTTATAACACAGAATTTTAAAAAGAAAAAAAAGCAGTTTGATGAAACTAATCAAAACATCAATGGAGACTGACAGTATATGTAACTTCTTTCTGGAATCCTTTTTGGAATCACCACCTGCTCCTCCTACCTTCCAGCCAGACCAGGCTCAGTTTCCTGGGGTTGGTGGTGTGGACCCAGAGAGCCAAACAAGGATAGTAGAAAAATGGTTCAAACCCAGGCTAATCCTTTCCCTCCTAACACAGCCACTACCACTGAGGTCCGACTTCAAACCCACTGGCTAGAGGGAGCGTAAATCAAGCCTATGGCTAGGGGCAGAGGGGCTAGAATGGGGTCAAAAAGGGATTAGAGGCAAAAGATTGAGACACAAAGGGAAGAGAGGGGACTGGAGGGAACTGGGGGATGCCAGGGATCAGGGGAGGGCAGACCTAAGGACCAAAGATTCTTTAGGTTACAAGCTAGTGTTTTCTGATCTCTCCAAATCTAGCCAAGAATTTCCCCTGTATTCCCCCTTCCTCAACACCCTCCTCCAACACACATGGACAGAATTGTCCCACTTCTCTTTGTCCCCATTCTGGGCCAGCAAATTTGACTTCTTTGTAGGCTGATTGTCAAGGCAACCTGGGGTGGGGCAGCCACAGGGGATGAATGACTCACTAGGCTGGCACGGAAGGGTGGGGCAGGACATGGACAAGCCCTTTGAAAGCCAGATGAGAGCTAAAACTGGGGCCAGGTTTAGGATATTGTGCAGTCCTCTGCAGCCTAGTAAACTCTGGCAGGAGAAACCAGGTCTGGTGTGGAGGCTGAACTTCAGAGACTATTCCAAACCCCTCACCCCCTCCCTGAACCCAGAACCCTACACCCCATCCTTTTGAGTTTCCTGGAAGATTTCATTCTATTTCTACTTTCTTGACCTACCTTTCCTGGAGTGAGGTGACTGTATACATTGTATAAATTAAACAGACAGATCCAGGGGCTGCCCCCCCTTACTGAAGACCACACAGAGAATTAGAACCAGGGATAGAACCCCAGACATCCTGCTTTCCGTAGTGATTTTGGCCACTAGCCATACACCGCCACTCCCTGGTATGAGCTTTTAATAAATAAATCAAAATCACTGGCTCGCTGGAATTTCTCCTTCATACCTTCATCCCTCCTCTGGCATTCCTAATTTTAGTCCTCCCTCCCCCCTCCTGGCCCCCCCACCTGTTATTCTGAACATTCTCCCTTGGCCAGAAACTCAGTAGGCTGGTGACTAAACTATGCCCTGGAGTTGAGGTTCAATTTGAACTGGATGAGAGATTCTGAAGAGGCCATAGAGGCTTAGGCAGGTCTTACTCATCAAGTAAGCATCCCGTCTTTAAAACATTTCTGAGAATTTCCAGTAAGAGTAGTTTCAACCCAATATTGTATCCCAGGGTCCTCCCTTTACCGGTAGTACACTCATTCAGCCACCGGGTGGAGACAGTTTCCTTTCCTTTTGAGCCAAGGGATTTTTACATGTACAATTCTCATCTTTGGGGAAAAAGCTTACACTTTGGCTAATAATAAGGCTAGCCAAGAATCTCAGAGCTCAGGTTCACTTAGAACAAAAAGAATGGGTTCCTTTTCCTTAATCACACGTTGTCATGTACCCATAGAATTTCTGGCAACAATGGAACTTTCTATTTGTTGGAGACTGCTATGCTCTAGGTGTGACTGTGTCTATGGGTAAATACATGTACAACGTGTCATTGGACTCTAGACTAAATTCAGGGCTTACAAAATAGGAGTGTCTTACATCCTGTTGAGCTGATTTTCTAACTAGTCTCATAGCCTATGAGTTCCCCTAAACTCTAAGTTTGAAGACAGGTTACCAGCAACAAAGTCAAATGTAGTGTGATACCTTCACCTTCACTGATTCCTGGTCTCACAGTCAGTCAAACAGTTAGTCAATAAAGATTTATTAACTGTTCAATATGGACCAGGCACTGTGCTGAGGCCTAGGGATGTGAAGAAAGGCAAAAGACAGTCCCTGCTCTCAAGAGAGAATTATAATGCTGTACAAAGAAGTGATACAGGATAACTTGGCTATAACTGACAGAGGGAAGGTGCTGGCATTAATGGGGATCTTGAGATGCTTCCTCTGGAAGGTGGAATTTTAGGGGGGACTTAAAGGAAGCCAGGGCAACCAGGAGGCAGAGACAAGGAGGGAAGGAATGCACAGAAAATGGAGTGTCATTCGAGGGTCAGTAAGGAGGTGCAGAGTATAGGAGAAGGGGCTTAAGGCATAAGAAATTGGAAGGGTCAGGGTGGGGGACACGTTATGAAGGGATATGAAAGCTAAACTGAGGATTTTACATAGGATCCTGGAAGAGATAAAGAGCCAATGGAGTTCATTAAGTGGGGATTGGGGGAGGAAGGAAGGGCAGTGACATGGTCAGACCTGCACTTTAGGAGAATCACTTTTTCGGTTGAGTAAAGGATGGCTTGGGGAGGGGAGAGATTTGTGGCAGAGGAAACAGCTAGCTGACTATTACAGCAGTCCAGGTGTGAGGAGATAAGAGCACAAACAGGGTGGCAGCAGTGTCAGAGGAGAGATTTATGGAAGAGATTTTATGAAGGTAAAATCAACAGGCTTTGTCAACAAATCAGATAGGGGGTGGGGCTGAGAGAGAGTGAGGAGTCAAAGAAAACACCTGGGTTGTGATCCTGCATGCCTGGGAAGATGGTACTAGTATACCCTAGTACTAGCATATAGTGGTAATAAAGTGAGGAAGAGGAGAGGGCCTAGGGGAAAGATAAGGAGTTCACTTTTGGACATGTTGGGTTTAGGATGTCTGCAGGGCATATGAGGCAGCTTAAGAAGGTGAAATAAAGCACCAGGCCTGGAGTCAGGAAGACTCACCTTCCTGAGTTCAAATCTGGCCTCAGACACTTAGTAGCTGTATGACCCTGGGTAAGTCACTTGACCCTGTTTGCCTCAGCTTCCTTATCTGTCAAATGAGCTGGAGAAGGAAATGGCAAACCACTCTAGAATCTGCCAAGAAAACCCCAAATGGGATCACAAAGAATCAGATACAACTGAAACAACTCAACAACAACAGCAAAAGGACATTTATGTAATATGCAGTTGGAGATGGGAGTCTCGAGATGAGAGGTTGGAGATTAGGGCTGGATAAGTAGATCTGAGAAGCAACAATGAAAACCCCCAATGTTCAAGGGGCTTCGAAATATTAGATCTCTAACTTTATTCAGCTCTACAAACAAAACAGTTTTAAAAAACATCCATGACAATAATCATAAGTAAGTTAGGAAAATAGAAGCAGTTTGGAGGGAAAGATAATGACTTTGGTTTTGGATATGCCAATGAGACATCCATTTTTGAGATGTCCAGTAGGCAGTAGAAGATTCAAAACTGGAGATCAGCAGAAAGGTTGGGGCAAGATACATAGATCAGAGAATCGTCTACATCAAAATGGTTCTGAAATCCATGGGAGTAGATGGGATCACCAAGCAAATAGCACAGATGGAGAAGAGAAGGGGACCAAGGATTGAACCCTGGGGGACAACCATGGTTAGTGGGAATGACTTCATTGAAGATCCAGTAAAGGACACGGAGAATGAGTTGTCAGATGGAAAAAGAACCAGAACAGAAGAGCGTCACAAAAACCTAGACAGAAGGAGAAAGACAATGCCAAAGGCAACAGAAAGGTCAAGAAGGATGAGGATTGAGAAAAGCCATTGGATTTGGCAGTTAAGAGATCGCTGGTAACTTTGGAAAGAGGGGTTTCAGTTGAATGATGGTCAGAAACCACACTGTAGAGACTTCAGAAAAGAGTGAGAGGAAGGGGAGAGGCATCCATTGTAGATGGTCTTCCCAAGAATATCAGCCATAAAAGAGATGAGGTATGGATTAACAGCTAGCAAGCATGGACGGGTCAGTAAGGATTTTTTGAGGATGAAAGAGATATGGGGATGTTTTTAGGCAGCAGAGAAGCAGCTAATAGGCTTAGAGAGAATGAAGATAAGTGCTAGAGTAGGGATGATAGAGGGGTGGGTAATCTACTGAAAAAGACAAAATGGAATGGTCTCACTTGGGCATTTAGAGGGGTTTGCTTTGGTGAAAAGAGCCAAGTAAAAGCAGATAGTAACAGAAGGCATCTAGGTGATGTGAGTTGAGGAGGAATGGAGAAGAGGGAGCTCTGGGCAAATGACCTCAATTTTTCCAGTGAAATATGAGGCACCTCTCAGGTGAGAAGGAGGGAAGCTATGGAAATTTGAAGGCTGAAAAGGTTTGGAAAAACTGCTCTGGTGAATGGGCTAGTGGGTCTGTGAGGGGCCTGGCAGGACCTGCTGCAATGATGGTCAGTTGGGATTATGTAATAGAAATCTGCAGTGGATCCAGTTAGCACAAATTTGTGACTTCTTCCACATTCATTTGGTACCACTTGAGTAGGACTGAAGGTAGCATAAGATGGGAATAATTTAGGGCTAAGGTTTGACCAGAGAAAGATTATCAATAGGATAGGGGAACAAGGGACTTGGGAGAAGAAGATAATGTACAGTTGAAATGGTTTACTAAGGGCTCAAGACAGGAAAAGGAGGAGAATGTAGCCAATGCCTGGGAAAGAACTAAGGGGCTCAGGGATTGGAAGTCACTTTTTGGAAGTCAAGTTTGGGGTTTCAACGGAGGAGAAATGAGAAGACAACAGATTATGATTCAGATAAGAAGAGACAGATCCTTTTCTCCTTGCCCATGCTCTCAAACAATCTCAGTCCTTCCCCTCTCCCCACCCCTACATCTTGCTTTGTGGACAAAACCATCTTTTCTCCCATCATTCCTGGTCATTCGCTGTTCTATCTAAGAAATGTCAGCTTGTTCCCATCTTTGGCTTCCAGAGACGGTGAATTCTTGATTGAATTGCTTACACCTGCCTTGGCCCCTCTCAGCTTGTCAGCTGGTGCAGCTTTGGAGGTCAGGGCTTGAAAACATTCTTGGCTCAGGTCCTCTTGTCACTTGTTACTCTGAGATTTTAATTCCAGACACATGTACAAGGACATGCCTATCGGGCAAGCTAATTCCCTAAATTACCAGGGTATTTACTGCCATCATCTGGGTGGACAGTGATGAACTAATTAGTTTCACAGAACCTTTCTCCTCTAAATTATGAGGGATTAACTTGGATTTCACAAGGGTCATCTTTTGCTCCAAGCGCCATACCCTAGACTTCTCCTTTGGAGGCTTTAAAATTTAGACAGGATCATAGTGAAGAAGGGAGAGGTAGGGCAGGAGATGACCAAATGTCTACTTCAAGTATGATAGAGTTAGAGTCATGGGACCTGAGGTGTAATCCTGATTCTGCAGACCAATCCCCTGCTTTTCCAATTGTGACAACACCCAGCTGAATTCTAGTTTCCAGCTCATGATGCCCATTGGATTTTAAGTGGCCTCTTTCTTTCTATACTCCCCACTCCCATCTTCAAGGACAGGGCCCCATACACTCAATCATCATTGACTAATGGGCCAGGAGGCTGACAAATGTGCACTATGTTCAGAGGTGACACAGAGGACCCTTTCTCCAAAACTTCAACTAGTCAAACCTGGTTTGCCTACAAACCAGGTCATGAGACGGATTCTCCCTCAAAGAAGCAGCAGAACCTGAGGCTGAAACTCTTGAAGTCTGGATTACAACTGCTGCTTACTTCCCTGAGTACAATCTCATCTCAGCTCCTTCTTCCATAAAGTAGGCAGCTAAGACAGAGCATTGGGCTTGGAGTCAGGAAGACCTGAGTTCAAATCCAACCTCAGGCACTTACTAGCTATGAGATCCTTCAGAAGTCACTTAATTTCTGTCTGTCTCAGTTTCCTCCTCTGTAAAATGGAGTAACAATAGTACCTCATTCCCAGGGTTGTTGGGAGAGTTAAATTAGATATTTTTAAAATACTTAACACAATGCTTGACACATAATAAGCACTTAATAAATGATTGCTTCCTTCCTTATTTATCCAGTCATAGGGTCTAGGTCTCCAGTTCCCTCTTTCTTGGGAATTGTACCTTCTGAAATACCCAACAAAGAATCTACGAGTGGAACAGGACCTTAGAGGTCATTTAGTACAACGTGTCCCTTTTATAAAACTCCACTGTTTCAGCCTCTGGCATTACCATTCATCTTGTCTCCCATGTTCTTCGCTTCTGTAGCATCTCTGACTGTTTCTTCTCCCTCACTTTTTATATCCAATTGACGACCAAGTCTTGTCCATGTTAGCCCTCTGTCTCTTCTATCCATTCTCTCCTCTCCAGCTCCACTGCCATTAGTACAGGCTCCCACAACCACCTGCCCACATGATTGCAATAGACTCCAGTATTGTCCCACCTCTTCTCTTTCCCCACCCAATGCCTCCTTCATACCCTAACCAGACTAGGTGTCTTTATTGTGTGCGTTGGGATGTATCTCCTCGATTCGATTAACTTCAGTGACTACTGTCCACAAAGTCAGTTCCAACCTCCATTTCTTGGCTTGGACGGCCCTTTGGAATCTGTCTCCACCTCACCTTTCTGGCCTTCACTTCACTTATGACTACCCTCTACCTACCAGCCAAACTGGACCACTCCACACCAATGTGGGGATTTGTTTTACTTGACTGTGTATATTTGTTACAAGGTGTTTCTTCTTTTTCACGTTGAGGAGAATTTAGCTAGGGGGAGGTAGGGGAATCAAGGGAGAAAGAAAGGAAGGAAGAAAGGAAGGAAGGAAGGAAGAAAGAAAGAAAGAAAGAAAGAAAGAAAGAAAGAAAGAAAGAAAGAAAGAAAGAAAGAAAGAAAGAAAGAAAGAAAGAAAGAAAGAAAGAAAGAAAGAAAGAAAGAAAGAAAGAAGGAAGGAAGAAAGAAAGAAAGAAGGAAGGAAGAAAGAAAGAAAGAAAGAAGGAAGGAAGAAGGAAGGAAGAAAGGAAGAAAGAAAGAGAATGAAAGAGAGAGAAAGAAAGGAAGAAAGAAGGAAGGAAGGAGAGAAAGAGAAAAAGAAGGAGAAGAAAGGAAGAAAGAGAAAGAAAGAAAAAAGAAAGAAGGAAAAGGTAGAGAAGAAAGTCATTGAATAATTTTTAGTGAACAGAAGAGAACAGAAGGATAGTTAGAAAGCAGATAAACCTAACAGCTTTGAAAGCTATGGTATCAGATATATTTTAAAAGAATATATATCTGTATTACAGAATTGGATGGGGGAGTAGGGCAAAGTGGTCACCTTTGAACTGCAGTGCATTTGTGTGTTTGGAACCCTCAGAGAACTACGCATTCAAGGGTTCTTGAAGTTGACTTGCAAATTAACTACATTTTTAAAATAACTTTTTTTTCCATTGTAAATATTTCTGTAAACACTATCAACTGTTAATTAGAATAGCAGAGTACTTTTCTGAATCCAATCCTATTTTTATTTTATATAGTATTTCTCAGCTGTGATCTTTGGAGCAAAAGCCAATGGCAGGAAAAAAATAGTTTGTACCAGTTTTGTGAAGTATGTCTTTGGGTTTTTGTAAATAATTTTAACTCAAATAAAATTGCTACTTTCAATTTTAAAAAAGGAAAATATGTCTATTGAAAAAACAAAAGTAAGCTATACATAATAGATATTTGCAATTTCAAATACAATTCTCTTTTTCTATTCTATTATGTACATGGAAATGTTCACTTTATTTGTTGTTTGTTAAGTTCAGAATTTTAAAAAATATAATTTTAACATACCCCCAAGTTGCATCACTACCTGATTCCTCAATGTCCCTGTAACCTACTGCCTACCTGCACTTCTTTACTATTTCCTATGCCTAGATTGTCCATCTTCATTCTTCACTCCTACTAAATTTCACAGTGGAAAAAAACACTGATGTTGACGACAGAGGACTTAGTTTCAAATCCTGCCACTGATGTTCATGGCCAGTCATTTAATCTGTATTTTCCTCATCTGTAGATTGAAGCATTTGGAGTAGATGCCTCTGAGATCCTGCTGTTTGGGATCTATGATCCTATGAGTCATCCTTTAAGGCCCAACTCAAATAGCAGCTTCCAATTAGTCTTCTCTGAAAGAAAGTGGGAGAGATGCAAAAAAAAAAAAAAATAGAGAGGAGAGGAGAGGAGAAAAAGAGAAAGAAAAAAGGGGGGAGGTAAGGGAGGGTGAATTGAGAGAAAAGGGAAACAGAAGAGAGAAAAGAGGAATGGGAGATTGATGGCACAGTGGGGCGTGGGGGTGGGAGGGAGAGGGACATGCACACTTTCCTGGGTATAGGTTTCCAGGGCTGTGGAAACATGGGCTGTCAGAGGTCCCTGAGGATTCATGCAATAGCTGGATCCTTTGACTACCCCATTCCCAAGAGTCATTATCACTCCAGGGATAGATGACTGAGGTCTGAAAGGCCCACATAGAGGAAGACTCTGCCTGTTGAGGAGATGCCGGTAACTTGCAGAAGATTTCACCTGAGCCACTATACGAGATCAGTCCGCCATCCTCAGGTTCCCAGGAATGCTTGAGCAGATGCTGGAGTCCAGGGAGAGGGTATTAGAGGCATTCTTGTTCTCTGTGTATGAATGAATAAAAATGTGTGCATGTGTGTGTGTGAGCACGTGTGTACTTACATGTTGAAGCAGGGCATGGTTGGGAAGGATTTAGTTAACTCTGTGTCAGAATGTCCACGGGAATGAAAAACACTTCCCCAGAATCCACCAACGCTATCAGTCCACCAACTGGGGGATCATGAGACACCAGGAAGCAGAGAGTAAGGAAGAAGAATTTGACTTCTTCCGGCATCCTCCATCTTGACTCTATGACGGCACAAAGGCTGTGGCCTCTCAGTCCTTCCCTTCAGGAAGACTACAGTAAGCCGCTGAGGTCCATGAAGACGTTTGCTGTACCAGTAAGGACAATCAGTGAAGGATGAAACAACCCAAGAGCCCCCCAGAGACATTTTCTCTTCTCTCCTGCCTCCTGGTTGGGAAAAGACACTACCCTTCTAGCTGAATAATCCTTCCAAGTTCATCTCTCCCTAAATAGAAACACCATTTTCAGCTCTCACAGTCAAGAAATGCCTGATGCTGGTCACTGTATAGCCAACAAACTGTACCCCCACCACCCTGGAACTCTCTCCCCTGTAACAACATTGTCTTCTCTCGTTTGTATAAAAGAAATTAGTAACCACTAATGCTTGTTGTGTTATCAATCCTAGCATCATGGATAGAGGTGGGGGAAACTGGTTGGTCTGGGAAATGGAGACATATATCCGGCCTCTAGTGAGAGGCGTGGGAAAAGAAAGCAAAATTCCCACGAGGTGGGGGATCTTTTTTTGGTCACTCTGTCACTGTTGATTAACCAACTTGAAGCTGATTTACAGGAGTGACTATAAAAAGAAAGAGGGATTAATAACCTGAAACAAATAAAAAAATCACTTAGACTAAACAAGCTAAGGCCTTTGGGGTAGATTGGAGCCAATGGGGACAAAAGAAGAAGAGAGGATCACTTTTGAGTGCCTTCCCTTTTGGATTTCTTTGTTGGGTACCTGCGTTGTTCCCCTATGCCCATTTCCACTTTCATCAGGTTAGTGGTGAAGACATTTGCAGAGTAAGGGCCTCCCCCAGTCCTCTTCATTTATCACTGTCCTGCTTACACTGCTACAATGGTATCTGCTTCTGTGTCCCCTTGTGCTAAATATAAAGGCTGCCTCCTAAGGAGCTTTATTATTCTCTCAAGTGGACAGAAACCCTACTTTCTTTAAATTGGAGGAGTAAGCAACTGGAGGGAGACCTTAGGGAGACCTTAAACTTTTATATGTATATATAAATGTGTATCTATATATATATATATATATATATATATATATATATATATACACTAAGACCTTGTCCCTGACATAACTTGTTTGTTAGGGCTCTGAATTCAGTATAACCCAGATCTGTTTCAGCATCTATCCCGAGGAGTTTAGTAACCACTAATGAAAGAACCTCATTGTAGTTTGGTCTCAACAGTGATGTGTGGAATAAAATGACCCTTCCCCTACTCAGTGAATATTGTCTGATATTTTTAGAAGTACTGTGGTACTATGAAATTAACAGTGACATGTGTGTATATATGTATGTATATATTTATACACACATATGTAATAATAATGTTAAAATGACCCTTCCCCTACTCAGTGAATATTGTCTCTGTTGTTTTCAGAACTACTGGGATACTAAATACTGTGATACTATAAAAATTAATAGTTATATATATATATGTGTGTGTATACGTATATATATGTACACACACATATAATAATAATAATAATAATAATAATAATAATAATAAAATGATCCTTCCCCAGCTCTCTGTGGTTTCTAGAAGCCCTGTGATACTATGAAATGTATAAGATAAGGCTTTGCAGGGGCACTTCATGGGCCGCTGAATTGCTCACCAACTTGCAAGCATAAAAAAGCAGTTAGAGCCAATAGCCAGGAACAGGGAAGGGTATGAAATGTTCATTAGCCTCAGGGCGCTTTTGTTATTTCAGCTCTGTTCATGAGATGGGAGCCTGGAGATTTCTTGGAAACAGTAACTTGGTGTAAGAATGCAACATCCTAGGTTCAGCATCATCAGCTTTGAAGTTGGAAGGGAATACCAATTAGTTTCTGGGCACTGGATGGAAAGATCAGGGACTTTTATATGGTGCTGTTGTTGAGAATAATGTGGACCAGTCCTAGAAGAGAGATTATGTAGAGGCGAAATTGTTGAATTTCACTTCAGTGAAAACCCCAGTCCCATATTTATCTTCCCAAAACATAGGTCTGACTATGTCACTCTCCTGCTCTATGATCTTGCGTAGCTGCCTGTGCCATTATAGAGAATAACACACATTCCATAGCCTGGCATGGACAGCCTTCCCAGTCTGGCTCCAGGTTATCTATCCCGTCTCATTTAACACTGCTTTTCTTCACCTTCTAGGTTATAGCTGAATTGGCATGCTTGCTGCTCCTCAAACATGGCATGCTGTCTCACGCCCATGCCTTGCCACAGGCTGGCTCTGGTGCCTGAGATACATTCCCTCGGAATCCTTCACTTCCTTCAGAGGTCACCTCAGGAGCTGCCTCCTCCCTCTTCCCCTCGTGAGGTAGAGATGGTGTCTCTGATCAGTGGAATTCAAGGAGGGGCTGTTTTTGTTTTCATCTTTGTGGTCTGAACTTCTAGCTCTGTGCATTACACAGAACAGGAACTAAATAAAGCTTGGAATGTAGGAAATACTGGGTCAGGACCATAGAGGAGAACATTTCCTCCTGGGACAGGCAGGGTTCGGTGCCTTTGGAAAACGCAATCTTAACATTCTCTACGTTATTATTATTATTTTTTTTTTTGCTTCACAGGGTGGTCCCCCACACAGATCTCGAGGTGAACTGCCATGTTGTTCAAATAAAAACTGTTTAAGGTCATTCAAAAACCGTCAGAGCAACTGGCAGATTCAGAACGAAGGTTAAATCTTGGAGTCAGAAAGAACGTCAAACACAATCCAATCTAATCCCCACCAGAAAAGGAATTTCCTCTATTACCACCACAGAAAGGGCTCATCCAGGCTTTACTCGGAGGCTTCCAGTGTCTGGTTGTCTCTGAGCAGAATAGACAAAATGATGGATTTCGTAGAAGGTGCTTGGGAGATATTCACCTTTAGAGCACATGCCAATGATGACATTGAAATCTAGAGAGTGGCAGTAGTACCCTGGGCATCTAAAGATTAAGCCTTCCTAGAAATATGTAGGCTTCTGCAGTGAGGTCCTTTCATGTGTCTAAAAACAGAAATTAATATCTAACATTCTACTAATGGGTTTAATTAATTAATCAATTAATCCATTAATCAAACTCTTCTAAGTGTTCAACCCTGTGCTAAGTACTGGGTGGAGAAAGGGCCACAAATATGGGGATAATTTTTATCTTTAGTTTTAAGGAATTTATAATTTATTTAGGGAAATAGTATAAAAATACAGAAAAAAGCGAAACAATAGAAAGATCTAGTGACCAGTGTCAGATTAATTTTTAGATGGGGTGCTATAAGCATTCAAAAGAGGGAAGGCATTATTGCCTGGGGAGGGCAGTTGCTTAGACAGAAGAACAGAGCTGAATGTTAAAGTGTAAGAGTAGGATTTGGGTGGAGATTTCTTAGCTTGTCGCAAGGCAGCAATCCAGAAGCGGGGTTTCCAGGGACTGGAAGAAGATAATGGTGATGATGACGAAGAGAGCTAACATTTGTTTAGTGCTCATTTTGTGTCAGATGTTTTATAATCATTTTCTCATTTGGTCCTTACAACAATCCTGGGAAGTAGGTGCTGTTACTATTTTACAGATGAGGAAACTGAGGCAAACGGATTAAGTGATCTGCCCAGGGTCACACAGCGAGGAATCTGTAATTGTATTTGACTTGAGGCCTTCCTGACTCCAGGCCCGGCACTCTATTCATTCTAGGGAACCTAACTGTCCCTGAAAGAAAGTGGGAAACTGGAGATTTGACTGCATGAGGGAGGGAGTACAAGGCAGAAATGGGAATGACATGTTGGTGGGTGGAGGGCAGGGACAGTGAGGAGGGGGTCTCACTAGTCTGGCTGGAGTGAGGATGAACATTGAGAGGAGAGGTCCTGTGGGAGCCAGATTTTAGCCTGCCTGGCTGAAGAGTTTGGAGTTTTTAGCTAAAATACTCTGCCCCCTAAAAATTATAATAATAACCCCAAACAAATCCCAGCATTCATGGGTTTGACTCACCAACTGTCTATGTTTCATTTTGTATCTTTGGTGATTTACATCACCATTTGGACTGATTCTAGTGAAGGGGAAGATTCTATTTCCTGATTCTATTTACACACAATATCGACTGTCTCCTTGAGCTTTATGTATCACAGGAAAATGGGCTTTACCTGCTGTACCGCTCAGTGGTTTCTGACTGATTAAGGCATGCGTCAGCGTCCCTTCCCGACCCAGCTGGTTGATGCCTCCTAAGGACTATTGCCCAGAATTTTACAGCTGGCTCAACAGAATGTTTTTAAACATTCCGGTCCCCCAAACAAAATTTACTCAGTGAGTGTGGCTACTACTGAGCATTACTTCTGCCCTCTCCATTAGCTCCCCAGGACGTAAGCGTTTTCTGCAGAAGGCCAGGGTGCATCTGACACCTCCTGGGGTGTGGTTCCCCTGGGGTGACCTCCCCACAGGCTACCTCCATCTTTCTTGCCATTTTTAACCCCTCTCTGTGCTCAAACCCCAGCTCTTTGGCCTGTAAACATGTAGGGATTTTTTTTTCTTCATAGCATTGGCATTAATGATACAATGCATCTTAATAGCACCTTTCTTCCTTGTCTAATATATGTCTTCTGAGTCTAATATAAATACTAATTACTCTGCTCCACACCCTGCTGAGACAGGATGGCATCATGGGGAATGGGTCACATGCCAGAGGCTGCCCCATCTTTTAGTGGCAGAGTCAGCATGGGACTTGGTTGTGTCTCTTAGCTACCATCTCCTAGTTTTATCAGATGATGGTTGTAAGAGTGAAAAGGGGTTAACTGGGTGAGGGAACAGTTCCCTTCCCTGCCTCCTCCAAATCTCCATTCCCACCTCTCACCATATATTCACATATACTAACTCAGAGCCCTAAGGAGATGCTCCAGTGGAGAGGGCTTGGGCAAATGGCAGGAGAATTTTATCCTTCTTCCCTAAACTGGAAAGAACCTAATTAAAGCATATTCTTTTCCAACTTGGTGATTAGAAGCCCCGGACATTGTGATGCTGGCTGTCAGGGGCCATCATGAGCCATCTCTCTCATGTTTTCTCTTGTCCAAACCCAGAAACCTCAAAATGATAGCAGCTTGACTTCCAGGACCACAATTTTCTAAAATAGTGTCTCATCCCATGGTTTAGCTGTGGGCCATATTCTTCTAGAGGCTAAGGGGCTGTGTTGCTAATATTTTTTGAAGCATACTGGCTTCATACTGGCCAAGGCTCTACATCCTTGTTTCAGTTTTTCTTGTCCCAGAGAATCCTCCCTTAGTGGAGTGATACCTCTCGCCTTAGGCAGAAGTTCCTCTTTGGCCAAGAATTCAATGCCTTTTGGGATGCCTCACTGTCCAGAAACCCTATGAACCGCCAGCAGCAGCCTCCTATCATAAAGTATGTGATCTGTGTGCCACATCTGATCTGTCCTTGCTCCTTACATTGTGGCTTTCTAAGTCACTGTATGACGTTATTGGGGGATCCCTTAATAGGATGCTTGGGAACCATCTCCAACCACTGAGACTGACATCAAGGAAGACAACCAAGGTATCTTATATTAGAGGTGCCAAATATCCAGTGGCAAAATCCCTAAGTGAAGACAGACCTAGATCAAAATGTAATTGGAAAATATTTAACAAAATACATAAAAATACAACAGAACATAGAAAATGGTAATGTGTGTTTTTCTAAGTAATATATGGCCAGCTGGTGTCCTAATGTATAGTTCAGTGACTTTTATTTGTGTTTAAGTTTGATGCTACAGTTTTATAACATATTCTTTGGTGGTCCCATCAGGATAGAGGCTTAGTGAATAAAGAGGCTTTCTTTTGTAGGAAGAATAATACTATACTTGAAATCAGGAAGATCTGGATTAGAATCCTGCCTCGGACACTTACTAGCTGGGCGAGTATACCTCTCTGGGCTTCACTTCCCTCAGCTGTAAAGCAAGGAGTTGGTCTCAGTGACCTCTAAGGCCCCTTCCAGTTGTAAATCTATGACCCCACAGATAACGAGGGTGGCTTCTGTGGTCTTATGTTGTTATAGTGAAAGAAGCCCTGCACGTGGCATCCCAACTCTGATGTGTACTAGCCATAAGATCATATGTTGTGCCATCTAGATTGTAGACAAGTCTCATAATCTCTCTGAAACTCAGTTTCCTCATATGCAAAAAAAGAATTAACAACTCCCACTACCTACCTCAAAGGTATACAGTGAACAAAACCCTTTGGAAACTATAAAATGCTATATAAATGTGAACTATTAAGTGTGTATTAAGATGTCTCAGCTGCTTTGCCCCCTTGGTAGTAGAGCACTGGATTTGTAGTGAGGGGACCTGGGTTCAGATTCTGGCAATGCTGCTTACTCTGAAACTGTGGGCAAGTGACCTCACCTCTCTGGGCCTCCTCTATTACCTCATCTGTAAATGAAAGGGTTGGATTAGATGTTCTCTGCGGTCCTGTCTAGCTCTAAGCCTATGATCTATTATGAGCTTGATGAGGATGTCCCGGTTATAGGATACCATGATCTCTGGCTTTAAACTGGGGATGACTAAGAGAATGGCTTATCATAAGCTCCTATCCGCCCAGTATTGGAATCACAGGTACCCCCACACAAACACACACACACACACACACAATCAGGAGACCTGGGATAGAGTGCTGACCCTGTTACATTTAATCTGAGTGACCTTGAGCAAGTCACTAGACCTCTCAATGTTGTAGGTAGCACTTAAGTTATTAAAAAAAAAAAAGGTGCTCCTATACATTAATAAAGGCAATTTCCTCATCCAGGAGGCTCCTATAGCAATGAAATCACAGGTTCAGGCTTTCTCCCTGTCCCTACATGTGTCAGTATTTCAAAATCTAAAAAACACTTTACAAACTTCATTTCATTTGCGTATTCCAACTCCTCAGTGAGTTTGGTGCTCTTACCCCCGTTTTTCAGTAGAGAAGACTGGGATTCTTAGAGGTTAAGTGATTGGACCAGAATCACATAGCAGGTAAATGTCTGATGTAGGATTTGAACTCAGGTCTTCTTGACTCTAGATCTGGAAGTCTTCAGGCAAAAGCTGGGTAACAAAGGGGATTTTTGTTCAGGTATCAAGCCTCTGGGATCCCTTTCTACTCAGATTCTAGGTAACCTCTTTGGGTTGGTTTCTTTATCATTAAAATAAGGAGCTTGGTATATGCAACATGGCGTGATGGAGAAAGAAACAGATTTAGAGTCCCAGGAACTGAGTGATCCTATGATTTTTGGCTTTGCTCATTATTCCCTGGGTGACCTTGTGAAAGTGACCATATCTCTAGATCTCAGCTTCTTCATGTGGGAAATAAAGGAGTTTGACCAGATAATTACTAAGGACTTAGTAAGGAGGTATCAATAATATTTCATTTGGACAGAAGGCATCCCTTTCTTGAGGCCTGTGGTACACATGTGCTTTGGCAGTTCTGGTGAGTTTCCAGAGGAGGACAGAGCAATCATTATTGGAGAGGGAAGCTCACCAGACAAGGAGTGTTGGTTGAGACTCCCATCAGGTAAGGGATTTAGGGGTGGGGAGGTAGCAAGCAAGGGTAATGGTCATGAGAAAGGCAGCCAGCAGTCTTTTCAGAGGTCCCAGGCAGGTAAATCTAGGGGTCCTTAGAGCTCTTTAACTTTCTGTGACTTAGAGGAGACCTGTAGAAGTCCTTGTATGTGGGAACAAAGTTAATGTGCCACCAATTCTGAAAAAAGAGAACAAAGAGAGAGACCGGTAAGTGATACATCAGTTGGCTTTATCCCAGCACCTCCACATTATCAATAGGTAATGAGTTGTACCAAGATAAGCTTTGTGTGTAGGCAGAGAGAGTAAATTAAGTAGAAGGATCTCAAAGGCATAAAATTCTTGTGTCCAAAACTGTTCCTTTATTCACTTTTCTTTTGCTGGTAAATTTCTGAAACATCTTTAGGGCAGTGATTTCCAACATTTTTCATATTAAAAAAATTCACACATTATCCACATGATAGCAATTACACTGTCAGTACATGTTTGAGAAAACACATGATGAAATAAATGATTAGCATATGGCTTTGATGCATACATATATATGCATTTGGGTACCATTTGCAACAACCCAGGGGTTAAGAAATTCAGCAGTAAGTAGTGACTGAACATTTAGCATGCTTCAGGTACCATGTGGGATTCTAGGGATAACAAGGTAAAAAATGAACAGTTCCTGTACTCAAGGGCTTTATATTCAACAAAGATGAAAAAAGGTATAAAATCAGTACAAACAAATGCATACAGTGGTAGTGGTATGATTGGGGGGAGTCAGAAAGGCCGCCTAGAAGATGGCATTTTGAGTGAGGGAACTCAGAATTCCAAGGTGAGGAAGAACATTCCAGGCACAGGAGACAGCCTGAGCAAAGGGGAGATCTATAAGTCAGGTTTGGGGCAGGGGACATAAAAAGGGGAGTAATGTAATCTAGCTAGGCTAGAGTCAGAATGAAGGGCTTCAAATGCCAACATCCATACTGTTGTCTATGACATGGCAGTATTAATAAGAGAAGGGAGAAGCTGAATTCATTTTTTTGTTGTTACTGTTGTTTGGTTGTTTTTTTTTTAAGGGTAATCGGGTTAAATGACTTGCTCAGGGTCACACAGCTAGTGTCTGAGGCCGGATTTGAACCCCAGTCCTCCTAACTCCAGGGCTAGCCCTCTATCTACTGTCCCTGGATTCAATCCTGAACTCTGCTCCCACAGAGGTGTTTAGAGGACATATTCATGCCTGTACTGATTGTGAAGGTCCTGGTACCTAATACAGTGCCTAGCATATAATAGTTCCTTTAGATTGAGAATATACACTTACCATGAGTAAAAGGGCTTTGCTCAAGACCCTGAGGAATCAACCTCCATATTTTCCTCCACCCCCTTTGATGCTTAAAGAATTAATCACCACCAATCCTCCTGACTCCTTGAAGGTGACACCCATTGCCCCATGGACATTTGGAGGAGCCCACTTCTGCCTATAAAAAGCCAGAGCTAAGAGGCAGGTGTACAATATTCATCTCACTCCTTAGGAACAGAACGGGTAGAACCATGTTTGGAGGCTTAGGGAAGCTTGCTGCTGAGGGTCTGGCCCACCGGGCTGAGAATGCTACTGAAGAAGTGGGTAAGTAACATTACCCCCCCTCCCCACCAAAGTGCCTCCATCTGAAAGGGTCAGGAAGAGTACAGGTAAGTGGGTGGGTTAGGGAGTCTAAGAGGCTCTAGGGTTGCTTCCAGAGAGGCAAAGATGTTTTCCTCTCTCTTCAGTCTAGAAGAGGCCACAAACAGTTCTGGTTGTCTAGGATGAGGGTTTTGTAGGTTCGGATTCGATTTTTTGGTTATTTTTCCTTTATTCCATGGCTTGGAGGAAAAAGAGCTAGCAAACAAATTCACTATTACATCTCCCGCTTTACTTAATTATGATAAGAGAACAAAAAAAGTCGTAGACCATTCTCTCATCTGCTTCCCATAGTGCGGCTATGTTGGGAAGGGTAGGGGGAGAGTTAAGTCAGGTAGGATTAAAAGTGCCCATTACTCTTTGGAGGCCTTTGGCTTTAGTAAAGACTAGGCCAGTGATGCTGGCCTCAGCGAAAGAAATCCCCCAACCAATTCCCTCCATTCCTCCAGCTCTTCTCTCTTCTGGTAAATGTTGAGAGATTGAAGATAATCATTGAAAGACTCCAAAAGGAGGAAGCTTTTGAGAGACTAATTGTAGAACCTGCTCAGACTGGCCTCCATTCATCACACAAACCTGTTCAACAGCAATGTCTGCTGGGGATGCCCTGGCTAATTGGGAATTTGGGATCTGGTTGAAGAAGGAACCACACTGTTCCACCTGGGTATGACTGGTCTAAAGAGTGCCTTCATGCTGTACTCAAGGTGGCTAGTAATGGGCCAGGAATAGACCAAGAGCACCTCTGTCTTCTCTGTGTCGTTGGTTCCTGGAACCATGATCCAGGGAAAGAGCCTTGGGAGCTAAGAGACATGGTTTTTAGAGAAACCTAATTGAATGATCTTGGGCAAATCACTGAGCTTGTTTCTTCAGCTGTAAAATCAAGGGGTTGGTGGAGATGATTGCTAGCAACCTGTGAATAGCTTAAGAATCTGTGAGACAACTTTACCAGTAGCTTACATTTTATGTACCCTGTTTATACAGTGCTTTCCTTGTACTCATCTTCAGAGAAGCTGACACTTAGATCCTTTAATGACTTTAAAAGATGACAGCCAATTTGAAACATGAGCTTCCCCCCAAAACTTTGATAGACATTTTGCTCAAAAACAATCTTTTCTGATAATTTTGTAAACAAATATCCAAAGGAATTTTATTTTTACCTTGGAGGATGTTTTAAGGATTTGTACTTGAAGAAATGACTGATATTCTCCCCCTCCCTTCACTTGGCCTCTGTAACTAATTAACTATGGATATTTGAGCAAATTAAAAAGTGGATTGACAAGGTAAGTAAAAAGCCACCCTGTGTAGTAGAGCTGGGAAAGGCTGTAGGGTAAAGGAAGGTGCTTATGATGAAACAGAAAGCCTATTATAACAGATGGTCTTTGAATTTAAATAGTGTCTTTAATCTAGAAAGCTCCAGGGATACTTTCTATCATTTTTTTTTCAGCCAAAGCAAAACAAAGTTTATTAAAGATCCACCATATTGGGTAGAGTCTTAAAGAATCTGAACATTTGTAATGCTAACACAAGCAGGTCAGATTGAATCTGAGCACCTTAATGGAGGCTGAGATGGATCTTAGATACAGAAAAACTGTGGGAGGGACATAGGGTTGGCCAAACAGATGGGATCCAAATTCTTTTGGGGTAAGAGGTGGCGGTCTCAGGCTTCTGAAACTGCTTCTTGCTGGCAAGGGACGTAGAGGTGTCCCTGCCTCTCTGGATCTCATTTAAAGGGGCCAGACTTCAGAAGCTGGCCGATGCCAGGGTCAGTAGGCTAGAGACCTTGGAATCTGTCAGAAGTTGGTGCATAGCCTGAGCAGTCATCTGGAAGTTGATGGCTTGGACCCTCGAGGAAACAAACCTGGAAAGGATATTGAGCAAGCAAAGACCAAACAGGCACAAAAGGAGTATAGAGAAAAATCAATTTCCCTGCAGGGTATTAAAGATGATTATGAAAAGGGCATGTTTGATAGGAGAAGTCAGATATCCCCTTTCTGAATTGCTACATGGGCATGTAGAACAGGGAAAGCACATTTTGAGTCAGTAAAAACTTTTACTCTTTTATTTCCCTGTAGCTCTAGGGCTCGGGTGGGTGCTAATAATTCTTCATTCTGGGCAGAGGTCCCAGGGGGCAGGGATTTGGCCTCTGGTTTGGTGGAGGCTGACCACTTTGTACCTAGCTCTCTTAACCCCTTGTTCTGTGTACCACACTGCTTCCAGGTTTGGGAGTGTGTGGCACACCCAAGTACTTAGGGTAGGGGTAATATTATTCTTTAAACAAATGGGCCTCAGATAGAACTGCTTTGAAATGAGCAGACAATCCTATTTCTCTTCAATGCTTTCATTGCTCTTTATAATGTTTTATTTGGTGTGGGGAGCAGGGGGGATCTGGGAATCGGCTTTCAAAGATACGGATTTCCTTCTCGTAATAGTCAGGCAGTCAATAAAGCTATTATGTACCAAGCACTGTGCTAAGGACTAAAGACACAAAGAAAGGGGGTGAAAGACAGTTCTTGTCCTCAAGGAGCTCGGAGTCTAATGGGAGAGACATGTAGAGAATGGACAAACAAATATGTACAGACAAGATACACAGGATAAAGCAGAGATAATCAGCCGAGGGAAGGCACCAGCATTAAACTGAGGTGGTGAGTGATGGGGGAAGGCTTCTTGTAGAAGGTGGGATTTAACTGGGCCTTAAAGGAAACCAGGAGTCAGAGATGAGGAGAACACTCAAGGCCAGTGAAAATGCCTCAAGTCACGAGATGGAACCTCTTGTCCTATCCATTCTTTCAAGAGTCTCAGTAATGTAGAGAGATGTGGATGCGAAATGGAGCAGAGCCATTTTCTGAAGATTCTTTCCAGCTCTGTTGGGATGACAGCGATTCAGATACTCATCTTTGTGGAACATCTTGTCAGAGATTCTTAGAATTGGAAGAAACCTCTGATATCAACTAGTCCAGGCTCTACCTGAACCACAGCCTTCAAATAAGTGCTCATTCAGCCTTTCGATTGGAGACCTCCAGGGAATAGAAGTCACTAGATCCCAAGGCTGCCCAGCATGCTTTTGGATATGGCTCCTATAGTTAGAAAGGTTTTTCCTTAGGACCAGCCTAAATTTGCCTCTGGGTAACTTCTCCTAACTCCCTCTTCTATGGGGGAATGGGGTACAGCAAGAATAAGTCTCTACTTACGTATAATCCTTGAGCTGAGGATGGAATGGTCTAATGATTCAGGTTTTTTTTAAAACCAACTTAATTCTCAATTCTGGAATACTGCCTCACAATAAATGAAGAAATTGAGGCATCTGGAAACTTGAAATTGGGATATGCACCATTCTCTGACTACTCATGCTTTTCACAGTCCTGCCCCCTGGACTTCTAAAAAGAAACTATACAAGTTCCCCTACCCCAGATATCAGAGTTATACTTACTTACAGTATAGGGTGCTTTAGTGTTTACAAAGCTTTCCTCTGAAAATTTAACATTTCAACAAATTTTAAAATGTTTACTTTCATCACAGTAAAGTACCAAGTGGGTATTTCCAGGAATATTCTTAGGGAATGGAAAACTAATACTCAGATGCTGAATGTCTTGCCCAATCAGGGGACAACTTTGGGATTATTAAAGTTCTGGCATCATGAAATACTATAATATCAGCTTTATAAAAAGAAGCAATTTGAAAGGCTTGAGAATTCTGAGTAACACAATGACTAACCATGATTCCAAAGGACTTCTTGACAGAGGGGTGATAGACATCAGTCGGGCAGTCAACTTGAATTTATTAAGTGACAATGACTATGTGTCAGGCATTATGCTAAGTGATAGGGTTACCAAAAAAGGCAAAAAAAAACCAGTCTGTGTTCTCAAGGAGCTCACAGTCTAATGGGGAAGACCGTGCAAACAATTATGAGCAAACAATTATGTACAAACAAGATGTAGACGGGATAAACTGGGGACAGTTTCAGAAGGAAGGCTCTGAGATTAAGGAAAACTAAGAAAGTTTTTATAGAAGGTAGAATTCTAGCTGAGACTTGAGACACACATTTTTGATCATGGCCAATATAAGAATTTGCTTTGCTTGACAATACTTAGTTGTTAGAAGTGTTAAAAAAAAAAAAGGGGGGGCATCTCTGGCGGTGAACTATTTTCATAGTTATTGGGCCATGCTAAAACAAAGTAGTCAAAAGAAATGTAAATTCTATATCTTATTTGAGATTGATAGTCTGATCAGTTTGACAAGGAGCCTGAAAGGGAGTTTTTACCAAACAACCTACAGATGGAGATGCCTTACTTGTTACTAGGAGGGAGGATGAAGTTCTGAATATTGCTGAGGATCCAGAGGAAATGTCTAAGACAAAGCAAACTGAGATGAAAATCAACTTTCTAAAATTTAAACTTAAAAAAGTTTGTAGGGAACTACTATTTTAGGTCATAGGTTGTTTAGTTAAAATTGTTTTGTTCATAGAGTTAGAGAGATCTTTAATATTTTGAAGCCCCTTTGACACTGGAGTTTTTAATTTATTGTTTTCTTAGATCTGTTTATCTGTCTCTAACCTGTAATCTCCTAATCTGCAGATTTCGATCTCCAATTGCCCATTGGACATGTTGAAAGAGATATCCCATATACATCCTAAGTTCAACATGTCCAAAATGGAATTCTTTGTCTTTCTCCTACTCGCCCCTCTTCCTAACTTCACTGTTATTAATGTATTAGTAACATGAAAGGCAACACCATCTTCCTAGTCTCCCAGGCTTACTTGATGCCTCACTTTCTCTCACCCACATATCCAACATGTTGCCAAAGTCTTCATAATATCTCTCCTGGAATCCCCCTTCTCTCTTTCACTACCACTACCCTGTGCAGACCCTCATCTCCCACACCTGGACTATTGCAGTGGCTCACCGGTTGACCTATTTGCCACATCTCCCCTCTCTAGTCCATCTTCTATTCATCTACCAAAGAGATCTTCCTAAAGTGCATGTCTGACCATGTTACTGCCCCACTCCCCAACCCCAATTCAGTAAACTCCCATGGTTCCCTATTACCTCCAGGATCAAAGATAAAATCCTCATAACCTCACCCCTCCTAACTTTCTAGTTTTCTTTTTCTTTATTCCCCCTTCAAACCACACCCCCTCTTCAATACAGTGACACCGGCCTCCTTGCTCTATCTCCTGACTCTGGTAGCATTTTCACCATCTGTCCCCATGCCTGGAATCTTTCCCTCATCATCTCTATTGCCTAGTCTTCCTGGCTTCCTTCAAGTCTCAATTAAAATCCTGCCTTCTACAAGAAGCTTTTTTATATCCTCCTCAATACTCAAGCCTTCCTTCCATTGATTACCTCCAATTTAGCCTGTATGTATTTTATCAATATATCCTGTGTAAATGTGTATACACATAGCAACATATACATATATGCATGCATATTTGTGCATACATATGCCCATACATATATACATATACACATATACTTATGCATACATGCATGCATGCACACATCATTAATAATTCTATATACCTTATTTGCACATAGCTATTTGCATGTCATCTCCCCCATTAGATTAAGAACTCCTTGAGACTATCTTTTGCCTTTTTTAAATCTCCATAACTTAGCATAGTGCCCAGGACCCAGTAGGTATTTAATAAAGACTTGTTGACTTACTTATTTTTGCAATAAATGGATTAATTCGTGAATTAATCATATTGAATTAGTCTGTAAAGAGAGATGGAAACAAAAGGTTCCCTGGGAGGTTCTTTATATTATGTATTATTTAACATATTATAATTTGTTGGCTTAGGGTTATGCAAAGTTGGAATTTAGGACCACTTATTTCTGTTTTGTTTTCTCTCTTCTTTCTAGTCCACAAGGCTGAAGAAGTAGTCAAGGAAGTAGTCAAGGAAGTAGTAGAACACGCCAAGGAAGCTGGTGAGAAAGGTATGAGAAATTCTAAACTAGAGAACTGAAGGATAAGCAAAGCCAAGTATAAGGTGATATGGTTGAAGTGGGCTCATAAAGTTAAATTCTCTATTTTCCTCAATGTCACCAGACTTTAATTTGGCATAATTTTTCTTCTCTTGTTACTCATATCAATGAGATTGTCTTAAGGTTTTTTTTTAATGTCCATAGAACATGTTATTTTGAAAAATCAATCAGAAAAAAAATACACTGGACAGATAGGCAACCTTTACAAACTTAATTACTTATAGGATGCTTAAGACTAAGTGGAAGGACTTTGATAGGAAAAGGAAACAATGTTGGCTTCTTGTTGCTGTTCCTTAGGTTCCATTTGGTAAAGAAAAAAATCATTAAGTTAACAGCATTATTTCAGAGTAGCAGACAATGTGTGTGGCATAATTAATTCATAGGGACCTGCTAGGTCTTATGCCATCCTACAAATAAGAGGCTGAACACTATTTCTTTACTCATACCTTCTTCCTCTCTTTACCCTCAAAAGCCATTGGAAATGTTGTCAAAGCTGCAAAGGAAACTGAAGAAAAAGCTATGAAGGAGGTGACCAACAGAGTGACCAGCACAATAATGCATGCCACTGAGGGTCTCAACAACCTGGGACAATGATCAGCGCTCCCATCACAACCTGGGCACAATAAAAAAAAAAAGCCATGTGACCTTCCATTTTGTGTACTGGTTTCCTTGCTTTCCATTGGCAAAGAAATTAAGAGAAAGTCCTTCCCCCATTTAATGATTCAAATCTCTCAAATTACCAAGTAACAACTCATGGTACAGTGGGAAGGGCCCTGGATTTGTGTCCAAAGGACCTGGTTCAGCTATTTATGCTGCCACTAAATTTGTGACCTTGGGAGAGTTGGGTGGGATGGCCTCTAGGGTCCCTTTTAGCTATAAACCTGTGATCCTATGAATTCCTATGCATTTGGCATTCTATGTATTGAAAGAAGGGCAACAGTTTGAGGGTACAAACAAGTAATTATGTTTCTTTCCTAGACAGATTTTCCCCATACAACTCCTTAAGAATTTCTAGTATAGAGGGGCAGCTAGGTGGAACAGTGAATAGAGCACTGGCCTCGGAGTCAGAAGGACCTGAGTTCAAATTTGACCTCAGACACTTAACACACACAAAAACTAGCCATGTGACCTTGGGCAAGTCAGTTAACCCCAATTGCCCTACCTTCCCTCCTCCAAAAAAAAAGCAAAAAGAAAATTTCTAGTATAGATGTTAAATATTTCTTAACAAATTTTCAACTCCAACGTACAAAGTAGGCAAGTAGCCACCAACACTCCAATATTTGAAGGTGACCTCAGATGTTGATTATATTTTGGCCCTTATTGTCCAAGGTCTTCTTTAAATCCATTCCTGTTGTCAGATTCTGGCGTTATTTCAATATAATCTGCTAGGTGGCAGATCATATAAGCTAACCCTAATTCCAAGGTGGTCTAGCAGATAGAGTGCTGGAATTGGAGTCAGGAAGACTGTGACCTCAGACACTTGGCATTGTTGGGACACCATCTGTAAAATGGGGATAATAATAATAGATTCCACTTCCCAGGGTTGTTGTGAGCATCAGATGTTATCATATTTGTAAAGAGCTTTGCAAACCTTAAAGTGCTATATAAATGCTTGATTATTATTACAAAATCTGAATTTTGCTATTGCCCATTAATTACACAAGAAGAATTAGAAGGTAAGCAATATGGAACATTTCCCTACCCTCCTACACTTCTAGAGGGAAGTGTAAACGCTTGTAAACACTAATTTAGTTGATGATTTTTATTAGCAGCTTTTCATTGCTAAGGACTATGAGGCCTAAATGAAGATGGGGGTGCCATAGTGCACAGCATGGTGGCCCTAGAGTCAAGAAGACTCATCTTCCTGGGTTCAAATCTGACCTCAGACTCTAACTAGATGTGTGATCCTGGCCAAGTCACTGAATCCTGTTTGCCTCAGTTTTCTCACCTGCAAATGAGCTGGAGAAGGAAATGGCAAACCATTCCAGTATCTTTGCCAAGAAAACCCCAAATGGGGTCATGAAGAGTCAGACATGACTCAACAACAATGCAGCCCAAGCTACTTGGAGGTGTGGAAAAATTAAGACGCTACCAAGGAAATGGATCTAGGCCATCTGTGGGGAAGCAATGTGGATAGGAAGAACATTGGATTTGTAATCAGCCAAACTAGGTTTGAGCCCTGGCATTCCTGCTTAGTAGCTACGTGACCCTGGGCAGGTTTATGTATCTGTCTGACCATCTGGGGTATTTGTGTTCCCCACCTTGAAGGATAGTTGTGAAAAAGAAATGGCAAAGTATAAGCAAATATTTCAAGGTTCTCCCATTTCTTCATTGTGTGTTCTCCTCTACAACTTAATTTTTATGTAAACCTCCCTAAATTCCAAAGTCCTAAACAAACACTCACTCCGTTCCTTGACTTGCCAACCTTTGAGGATTTCTACAAGTTTTAAATTAGCTAGGGAAGGAATACCTGTTTTTCTTCCCCCTTTGAGATGCTGTGCAGGTTAATGACCGTCTTTGTTAAACGCCTTAGGAAAAACAGGTTTAATTTGTAGAGACATTCTTCACCTTCCAAAGAATAGTATAACCAGCCTTGTCTATCAGTAGCTACTTGCTTAAGGGCTCAACAAAAAGAACTTTGGAGTATTTTAAGGCATATGTAACAGTTTTTGCCTCAGCCCTGTCTAAATTCCTATGTTGACACACTTTTATAAAATCCCTTATCTGATTAGTTAGCTTCTGTTCAAAGTACAAGGTAGTCTGATAAAACGCAACTTATTTGCCATCCAAAGGAGTATTATTTTCCAAAACAGATATCTCAGGAGGTTTTGCGTGTATACTAATGTAAAGACAGAGTATTTTTTTAAGGAGCCAAGGAACTGGAATTCTCCTCCCCCATCCTCACCAAAAAAGTAAACAAAACCCCATTAGCACCCAGTTTGATCGCCCACCTCCTATCTTATATGTGACTTTGGGTAGACTCCAAAAACCAAATTGCCGCTCACGCCCCTGAAAGCAAGAAGATATTTCCAGCAGTGCTGGAGTTAAGTGGGCATCCTCCTAAAAGTCACTTTTTAATTGCAGCCCAATGAGGTTCTATGATTTGGGGAAAGTCACCCAGACCTGGCCTGGCAGAGCTGAAATTTGAGGTCCCATGACTCCAAAGCCACTGTCTCTCCTCTCACCCTTTGCATTTTCATAGGTAATTCTCTAACTGGGTGGTGCAGTGGATAGTCATGAAGATCTGAGTTGAAATTCTGCTTTAAACATTCCCTAGCTGTGTAATTTTGGGTAAGTCATGTGAGGGACTGCGTGCCTCAGTTTCATCATCTGTTAAATGGGAAATCTTAGCCTCTACCTCCTAGGGTTGTTATGAGGATTAAATAACATTTAAAGTGCTTTGCAAACCTTCAAGCATTATATAAATACTATTATTATTTTTATTCTTTTGCTCATGTGGTCTTTTTTTGTTGTTGTTATAATAAGCAGCCTCTCTACTTAGCTCATGGCTGATCAGCTATAGCACTTTCTTGCTCGATACACTTTAGGATCAGATCCTAATTTACCCCATACCCTGAGGCAGCATGCAGCCAGATAAACATTTCTAACCTTGAACTTTCTCATTAGAACTCTATTGGAACCTAATGTGTCCCCAACGTGCTCCTGTAGGGCACTTTTTCTTAGGCATCTTTCGAAACACAAAGCCATGGAATCCTTTCAAATGCTTTGGTGGTCAATCCTGTGATCTGGTGCGTACTGTCTGTAGTCTGGTTTATTGGCTAAAGGTACTCTGCTGATCAGAGTACATTTAATGCTTATTCCCTAACCTACTCCTATTTCTAGATCTAATAAGTTTGGATAGTTCATATCTTTTTAAAAATTGGCTGCAGTTTCTAAGGTAAAGGTTAAGATTGTTAAACTCTGCTCAGGTTGGTTTAAAGCCAATGTAGATAGTAAAGACTATAGTCAAGTTGCCTGTGTACTTTTTTTTTTTTAATGAAAAAAATCAGTTTAACAAATAACCTTACCTGCTTAATTTTCTTTTGAAACTTGGACCTAACTACTACAAAACCAACTAAATGTTACAACTCTTTTTTGCAAACTAGGTAGTGTATTTATTGTGAATCAAACATATCAATGTACCCAGATAACTAATTCAAAGCCATATCGGAGCCAATGATAAAAAAATCAACAGTTCATATCACAGTAACTCAAGAGACTTCAGAATCAGTCTAGTCCATTTCCTGCTTTTTTAAAAGCATGAATTTCTTGATGATTATTTAGCCTCTTCTTTAAAAAAATATCTTCCAGAGACAGAGAACTGAATAGTACCCTCAAAATGATCCATTCCATTTTTTTTTGCTTTTTTTTTTTTTTGGAGGGCGGTTGTGGTTAAATGACTTGCCCAAGGTCACACGGATAGTTTTTGGGTTAAGTGTCTGAGGTCAAATTTGAACTCAGGTCCTTCTGACTCCAAGGCCGGTGCTCTATTGACTATGCCACCTAGCCACCCCAATCCATTCCATTTTCAAGAGCTTTTGTTATTTTATTTAGCCTTAGCTTTTTGGGAGTGAGGGGAGAGGTCAAGTCAAACCGGTCTAAGGTAACGTCCATATAATTTTTTTTTGAGAAATTTTGTTTTTTCCCAATTGCATGTACACATAATTCTTAAAACTACTGAAACAAATAGTTATACCCCTCACCTATGTCTTCTAAACAGAATATTCTAGGGCAGTTTCAAATCCTCTTACTATCCTGTTTACTTTCCTTAGTGTACATTAATCTTTTCAACATTCCTCCTAAGAGGCAGAACTCAGAACTAAGCTAGGTAAGATTGAAGAAAAAAATGTATAGTGAGACTGTCACCTCACTGAAATATACACACACGTCCAAACCCACACCCACATGCTTGGAGACATGACAGTGGGTTATATCAAAATTGTAATGTCAAAGATCAAGTCAGCCAGGATTTCTGAATGTATCCTCTATCACTGGAACCCCAAGTTCCCATTGGTACCCATTGCCTTTCATCTAATTACTAGGACCTACTCAATTCTTCTATTTCCCCACATCGTCCCCCACTTCCTATCCTATGCCAGTAATTTGTTTCATCCAACACGAAACCTTTCTGTCCACTTGTGTCATTGGTATGCATCATAAACACATACCACTGTACAGTATATACCATTGACTCAAAAGCCATTATGGTGCTTCAGAGCTTCAAACATTTCAAGAGAAGCTAGGGCAGTTTTTAAAGTATTTGTAAGTATAATTTTGTGATTATATTTGCTTTTATGTGGTTGCCTTATGATATGGTCAAGGGATAAAGACTGAAATTCTATTTGGAAAAGCGACCAATACTCCATGATATTATCTTTCTCCAAAAAGAGACATTAGTGCTGGATAATAAAATTAAACAGGACAGCACAGAGATACTTGACCAAAAGAAAAGGGAGGGGGGCCAGAGCCAAGATGGCGGTGTAGAAGCAGCAACAATCCACAGCTCCCACGCAACAACCCAAAATACCCATAAAATATTACTCCAGACAAAGTCTAGGACTTTCAGACTCACAAAAATACAGAAAACACATCTCTCGCTGAAGGCAGCTTGGCAGCAGGGGCTCATCGCAGCAACCAGGAGCAGAGGCTGGCCCAGCTTGAAGCCAAGACCGCGGCCAGGCCTGGGGTGGTGAGAAGGAGCCGAGCAGAACCTCGCTGCAGCCAGTCTACAAGAGAGAAGATCTACAGCCTCAAGCAAACTCCATAAGGCATGAAAAACAAAGATTAGAGAAAGGCAGCTCGGCAGGAGGGGCTCATCCAGCAGGCCAGGAGCCAAGACCAGCCTACCCTGAAACTGCCATGCAGCCAGGCTCCAGGGCGGTGGGGAGAAGCGGAGCCTCCCAAGCCACAGCGTGAGTCTACTTCAGAGAAGATCTACTGCACCTGAAGGGATCTTGACATCTAGCAAGCCAGAATTACAGAAGGTCACTGAAACTGAAACTTTGAAATTTAATTTGGGGGAGGAAAAGCAGTTTGGCCAATCTGCCCCCAGGGCAAGGAAGCAGTGGGGGAAGGGCAGGAACTGCTGTAACCAGCAGCTGCCCCCACTGGGCTGCCTCAGAGCCCCTGGCCTGCGGACCCCACAGGGGGGCTGAATCAATTGATCAGGGCCAAGTGCTCTTGTGTTGAGCAACCTGGATCTGTATCGTGGTCTTGGGTAGTGGTCCTAGGGTGTGCTCTCAGCAAGCCAAAACTGGGGGGCCTGCAACATCCCCGTAATAGCTCCAGCAGCTGGGAAAACTCCAGCGATTTAGAACAGAGCTTTCCCCTCTGGAAGCAGAGTTCCACAAAGCTGAAAAAAAAACTCAACCAAATTAATTGACTGGCCAACATGAGGAAAAAGAAGCAAAATAAGAACAGCAATAAAACTCTAGAATCCTTTTTTGTGGACAAAAAGGATCAGAGCATGGAACAGGAAGAAGACAACACAGTCAGAACTCCCACACCAAATGCTTCCAAGACACTTGAAGAATGCCTAGAAGCTATACATCAACTGAAAAAGGACTTTGAAAACCAAATAAGAGAAGTGGAGGAAAAATTGGGAAGAGAAATGAGAATGATGCGAGAAAATCTTGAAAAGAG
>CM053598.1:59369528-59423108 GCA_028646575.1 Pseudocheirus occidentalis | reverse complement strand
ACCCTCCCTGCCCTACCAGACAGTAAGAGAGCAGAGCAGGGGAGGGGCTTTACAATGGGATTGCTGTTTTAGGGTTGGGGCAGGGGAAAGACGGGGAGAAAATTTGTAATTCAAAATGTCATGAAAATGAATGATGTAAACAAGAAAACAAATTTAAAAATAGCTAATAAAAATAACTAAACGAAAAAGAAAAGGGAGACAATACAATAGAACCAAGAATTTCTGACAATACTTTAAATGGGGTAACCCTTTCAGTAAATAAAAAACACAGCAGAGTGAAGCAATTCATATGGGGGCTAAATAAAGGTTCCTAGGCCTAATTACAAATCAACTGACATTTATTAAGGGCTGGGGATATAAAGAAAGGAAGAAATAGTCCCTAGCCTCAGGGAGCTTACAATCTAATCAGGGAGAAAACAGCAAACAACTATGTACAAAGACGAGGCTAAATTAAAAGTAATCTCAAGAAGGAAGGCACTAACTTAAAAGAGATATAAAACTTTCTTATAGAATGTGGGATTCAAAGGAAACCAGGAGGCAGACACAAGGATGGAGTAAGGTCCAGCAATGAAAGAAAACAAGAATACCCAATCAGGAGATGCGGTGTCTTATGCAAAAACAAGAAGGAGTTATATGTGCATTACAAAGTGGTGGGAGGGGTGACATAGAAGACTGGAAAGTAAAAGGAGGCCCAGGCCATGAAGGGCTTTGAATGCCAGAGGGCTTTATCTTTGATCTTGGAAGTGATGGGAACCGCTGGGATTTACTGAATGTGGGAGAGTGGGAGTGGGACATGGTCAGACCTGTGCTTTAGGGGGAATCACTTTGGTTGATGAGTTTAAGGACAGCTTGGAATGGGGAGAGATTTAATGTAGAAAGCTATTGCAGTAGTCCTGGCATGAGGTGACAAAGGCCAGGCAGCAGTATCAGGAGGGAAGAGAGTTTGTAGGGAAGTTGTGGATGAGAACAATGTGTTCCAACGGCCATGAAAGCAGCAGAAGCAGGTGTTGTGGAGTGCTTAGAGCTTGGTCAGACATCAAAGAGGCCAAGGTCATCTAGTGCATCCTGGACTTTCACCAGTCGTCTTGACTTTTGTCCTGCTTCTAGACTTTTGTGACTCTGGAAGAGAGTGAGACTGACAATTTTGTGCAATTCTGCTTTACTTAAATCCAATTCACATGCAAGGCAAGACACCACATCATGGGGTGGTATCATTGGTCCCCTTTGAAAACAAAGGATGAACAACAAAAGCAAAATCTACAAGCTTTGCTTGGATGTGGGGAATGAGAATATGGAGTCAAGGAAGACATCCAGGCTGTGAGCCTGGGTGACTGGAAGGAGGAGGGTATATCATACCACAATAATATGGACGGTAGAAAGAAAGGCCAATTTGAAGAAAAGATGAGCTGCTTTGGACATGTTGAGTTTAAGATTTCAATGAGACATCCACTTACAAATGTCCAAATGACAGCTGGAGATGCTAGACTGGAGGTCAGGGCAGAAATTAGGGCTGGACAAATAGGTATGAGAATCATCTAATAGAAATGATAGTTGAATCTACAGGAGCTGATGAGATCACCAAGCAAAAGTCTAGAGGAAGGAGGGCCCAGGACAGAGCCTCGGGGGACACATCCTTTTAATGGGCATGACTTGGATGACTATACAGCAACTGAGAAGGAGTGGTAGTCATACAGAGAGGAGAACCAGGAAAGAGCAATGCTGTGAAAATCTGGAAAGATTAGAGAATAAAGGAGGTGATTAACAGTGTCAAAGGCTACAGAGAAGTCAAAAAGGAAGAGGATTTAGAAAAGGCATTTATACTTGGTATTTAGATCTTAACTTTGAAGGGAGGAATTTGGGCTGAATGAGTTGAATGATGTGACCTAAAGCTAGACTGCAGAGTTGAGAGGTTGAGAGAGGGAGAAACAGAGAGAGAGGGAGGGAGAGAGACAGATAGACAGACACAGAGACAGAGACAAAGAGGGAGGGAGACAGAGAACAGAGACAGAGAGAGGAGGGGGAGAGGTGTAAGAGTAATGAAATTTGAAGATCCTTTATTGACAAGCTAACAGGTACTTAGCACTTAGTGTCAAGCTAATTATATCAAGCCTCTATTAAAGAAACAGAAAGTATGAATGCCTGTTGCTGATGTAACAGGAAGGGGCTGAACAGAGAGGAGCTAATACATATATAAGGAGAAAGGTATTTAAGGAAAAGCTCTACCTGGGAGAGTCAGAACTTCTTGGGGCCATTGTGGAGGCAGAGCAGCTACTGCTGGCAAGAGAGAGAGAATTTCTCTTAGTGAGCATCTGGAGGCTGGGCTGCTACTGCTGTTCTGAAGACTGAACTGAGAATTGAGAAGAACTGAGAAGAAAAATGAGAATTGAGAACTAAAACCGAATTTCTTGGAGCAAACAATGTGGAAGCTGGAGAAAGTGATTTTGATTTTGAGAACAGAGCTGGAGAAAGTGATTTTGATTTTGAGAACAGAGCTGGAGAAAGTAATTTTGATTTAAACTCTTGCTGGAAGCTTCTGAGAACCAGCCAGAGCTAGCTGCTGAAGACTTCTGATGGTCAGCCGGATCTGCCAGAGAAAGCATGACTGTGGTGTCGGGGCTTTGTCTGTTTTGGGTCTATGTTGATTTCACATGCAGAAAGTGAATTGAAACGATAGTGCCAACCATGTGTATGAATATTGTTGTAATTCTGCTAAGTTTGATGTGCATAGATGTTGTGGCTTTGTTAAGTTTTTTCTTCCCAGAAACAGAAACTGTGAAGGACTTGAGGTGGACTAGACACTGTGAGCATCAATATGGAACAGGAACTCCATGGAGAGCTGGACAAGGAACTGGGAGCTGCCTGCCTTTAAACCCAGGTGATAGTTTGATGGATATGGGTAGGAGCTGGGACCATGGAAGAAGAACAATGGAAACTGAAAGCCTGACTCAAGTCAAGATGAAAAGACCTCTCTGTGGGTACTGAGTAGTGATTGATGAAATTTTAACTTACTTGTGACCTAGGGGAGGATGGCCTTTGTACTTTTCACTTCCCCTAAGAGGGTACCGAGTAGTGACTGATGAAATTGTAACCTAATTGCACCCCATGGGCAGAGGACTTTGACTTTTTCACTTTGTGATTGAATTAAGGACTTTGTGATTGACTAAATGAATGTACTTTGCTTAAAACTACGTGACCACTTTGGTGAAAACTACATGGCCATTTTAGTGTTAAGCTGTTATGACATGGTGAATGCTGAACCTTGATTTTCTGTAAATGTTTTGCTCTGATTTGTTACTGAATAAACAGTTTGCTATACTATGTAATCAGAACCTTAAAGCTGTTCACAGCAGCAGTCCTCTTGTTATGGTCATTAATTTAGTAATTTAGTAACTAAGGGCTAAGTGCCTCTGGAAAAGAAACCAAAGGTGTGAACTCTGTCTCCTAATGCTGACATAACAGGAAGGGGTTGGCTGAGACAGGAAGCCAATGTGTGTGTGTATATAAGAAGAGCTCCAGAGACAGAGAGATAGAAGTAAGAATTTTCACTCTTCGTGGAAGAAGCAGAATTGTTCGAACATCTGGGAACTGGGCTGCTACTGGACTGAGAACTGAGTTGTTGAAGTTTTCTGTGAGACCAGAATCTGGTGAAGGTCAAAGTGGCTGCTGCTGCCTGGAAGGCATAGATTTCTTCTGGATCCTAGGGCCAGTTGAACTGCTGGAGGACTTAAGAACATGACCAGGATAAGGCTTTGTTGATCTTTGAGTTCCCAGCAACAGAAGTTGTGTGGAGGACTGGATGAGAACCTGGGAGCTGTCTGTAACTGAATCCAGGTGACTGGTGGATTCAGGTAGGAGCTGGGACTGTAGAAGGGGAACCAGGGAGACAACTCTGAGTCAAGATGAAGAAAAGGCCTCTCCTTGGATATTGAACATGCGATGAAACTGAAGTTTACTAGACACCGAGGGTGGAGAATTTGTGTAATTTTCCAGTGATTGCATTTAGTGATTAATGATACTTAAGTAATTGTGAATCTGGATAAGTGACTGATTAAGTTAACTTATGATTGCCCCATGAGTGAAAGACTGACTTGTATTGTGAAATGGTTGAACAATTAAGTAAGGAGGATTTCCCCCTTAGGGGAAATTATTCTCTTGTTCTTTGTTCTAAATACTGTGGCCACTTTGGTGAAAACTATGTGGCCATTCTAATGTTAAGCTGTTGTGAACACTATATTGTGATCTTCTGTGATAAGATGCAATGTTGTGAATATTATATTGTGATTTGTTGTGAACATTTGCCTTGATTTGTAATGGAATAAATGGAGTTTTTGCTATACCGTGTAATCAGAATCTTAAAAGCTGTTCACAGTAGCATTCTTTTGGGAAGCTGCCTGTGCATGGTATTACATCTCTGGAAAGTTGCTTGTATGTGGCTTTACAGGAGGGAGAGAGGGAACTGCAGGGACATGACTGTTGGGAGTCCTCTCAAGGAATTTGGCCTGAAAAGCAGCATATGGGATGAGAGCAAGCATTTGGATCAAATGATGGGGGAAGTTATTGGTAGCAGGGAAGCAGCCTGGGAGGCTCCATCAGGGAAAAATGGAAGATTGTTGTGGAAGGGAATGACAGAAGGAGCAATGTGAGAAGACGGGATGGAACGGGATTATTTGTGTAGAAGGGTTTGCCTCAGCAAGGAGAAGGGCCACCTCATTATGTGAGACAGAGGTAGATATAATGAAGGCATCTGAGAAATGGGATATGATGGTTGGAAAGGATGGAGGCAGGGGGGAGCCAAGAATTGCTTTGCTGCAGTGAGGGCTTAGTTGGAATTATGTTAATATAAATTTGTTGTACACTCAATCATGGTTTTGCAATTTTCTCTTGCTTTCTTCTCAAGTATACAAGTAACATATGGTGGGAGTAATCCAAGGCTGGAGTTTGCCAGGGTAAGATCTTTGATAGGAAAAGGAGGTAGGTGAATTCAAAGAAAACAATAGAACAGTGTAGATTCAACTGCTTGGCCAATGGGTGAAGATTGTAGCCAGCCCAGGAGGTGACAGCTGAGTGGTTGAGGAACTGGAGGTCACAATGTGGACAAATAATAGAAGGAAAGACAGAATGAAGGGTTATTTTATCTGTAATTTCTGTTTACAAATATGCAAGTGGAGCATGAGTGATGGCAAGATCTAAGGTGCAACTATCTTAGTGTATAGCTGAGGTGGAGTGGAAGAATAGGTCTCCTGTTATAAGGGCAGGGGATAATGACTATGAACCAAGCACTGACAAAGTCTAGAGTGTCAGTAGGTAAGATACCAGAATCTTGATTGGGTGATATATATGGGTTGAATGAATTTAAAAGGAGGAAAGGTAGTAGAGGAATACTAGAAGTAGCAAAAACAAGGTAAGAAGTAAGATGCCCTCACCACTCTCAGTGACTGGAAGAGTATGAGGGAAAAGCGTAAACACTGCTGGCCAAGGGTGCGATGCCATCATCGAGGAGTCTAGGCTCAGTGATTGTGTGTCAAGTAAACAAGCACTAGACCTCTTGCTATGTGTGTCAGGCCCAGCAAAAAGGAAGACACTCCCTGCCCTCAATGAATCTACACTCTAATGAAGGAAGACAATATGTAAAAGGGAGCCGATATGGAAGGGAAGGGGAGGCAGGGTTTTGTGAGGGTGAAGGTCCTAAAGCCAAGGTGTGGTGGCCAAGTCTGGAGAACAAAGGCTGGCTGGTCTAGGTCCTTCTTCAATGTGGTGGTTCCAGGAGGAAACTGTTAATGAGAGAATAAAGACACAAAAGTGGAAGAAGGTGGCAGCTGACGTACAGTGGCAAGATGAGAATTCCAGAGAATACAGTAGAACTGGCCAGATCACAAAATGGGATGTTGTGGGGGACCTGTCTGGGGAACAGTGTATGTACAATGACAGCTAGGGTTTCAGAATTGCTGGAATGGGAGGGTATGATGGAGTGAATTATGCTAATCCATGAGGAATGAAGTCAGGGAGATAGATGATTGGGGGGTGGGAGGGGTTGTGTAGAAGGAGAGGAAATGAAGCAGAGAAGCCCAGGAGGATGAATCAGTATTGAAGAGAGAATGGTGAGGATGGGCCTTCTCACAATTGTGGGGTTCCAGGCAGGGCCTCACAAAACACTGACTTGGTCTTAGTTGAATATATGTCACCTGAATATACTGAAATATTCAATTAGATATGAAATTTAAAAAAAACACAGAACAGCAGGGTTTTGAAAAAAGATGAACTTTTAATAACCGCTTTTTATCAACCTGTTAAGTCATACAGTTACAAAGTAGGTAGAAAAAAAAACCATGAAACTTCTGTGATTTTTTTTTCCATTAAAAAAAATGGGGGAGACGGAAAATTCCTTCACTATATAAATAATATCTGGCACTTCACTGGGAGTCTAGACAAAAGGTCTTCCCCAAATAACCCCAAAGAAGTGAACTTGTCCAAAACCAAACCAAACCACCAGATCTAATCCAATTTTTTGTCAAGGGCTACTTTGTTAGGCTTGATTATATTCAGAATGTGAGGTCTCTAAATAAAGAGAAAATACAAAGACTTTCAGAGACTAAGTCATTGGGCGATATTTATTGCCTCCATCTAGGGCCCAAATGACAAGGCCAAAATTGTTTCTGGTTAGACTTCATATTTAGATTCATTTTTCAATGAGGCACCATAATACCTAGCAATCTGAGATCTGATCAGATCTCAAAGCAAAACAAACCAAAAAACCCCACTGAACTTTTACTATGATTAAGGTTACTAAATTCACTGGAGTATGTCACGATTATATTTAGTGAAGTTCAGAATATTTTTAAACGTTAAAGGAAAAACAAGCCCCATTCATCAGTCAAGGAATAAAGAGGAAGACTTGACTAATATGAACTGGATGTTAGCTTTTGCTAGATAACTGTACACAGTTGATAAACTATAAACGATACTGTTCTTTTCAGGTTATAAAAATACTAGCTTCTTTCATCCACATTTATAGGCATCTCACTGCTTGAGTCAAGGTTAGGTTTGATAAATGATTAAAGGCAATTCTATTACAGCAGCATGGTTTTTTTTTTTTCTTAAAAAGGGAGGAAAACATTGACTAAAAGAGAAACAGTCTATAATTCCACAAGTCAAATGGAGGTATTCTGCTGATGTAAAGTAACAATCTAACTCCCTGCAGGAAAGCCATTCTATCTTCTGACAGTGACATAACACCCATCATAGTAAGGCCCTCTGGAAGGTATCAAGCAAGTTAGAGCCTTCACCAAAACTACAATAAGCAAGTAGAGTTAGCGAGGTGACTGCTGGCCTGCTGCAGTAGAGGCCTCCTGAAGTGGGGAGGCAGCTTCAAGAGCAAAGCGATATGCCCATAGGAAGAAGGCATTTTATTGAGCAGCAAAATACACCAAATGGCCCTCCACTGAGCAAACTAGTTATCGTTAGACTCATGAGTCTGAGTTTAAAGAAAAAAAATTAAAGTCTAATTTGGACTGAAACTGGTTGGGAAGTGTCCACTACAGTAAATCATGAGGGAAAAGGTATTTCTGTGGTTACACGTAAACTTGTGATAGGCTGGAAGAGGATGAAGAAGAGGAGGTGAAGAGAATGCCAGGGGAGCCGGCACTGCTGACTTGCTTAGGTGATGGTCAAACCAGCTTCATTATACACTTTGAAGATTTTCTCGATTGCGTTAACATAAGCAGCAGTTCTCAAGTCCAGTCCCAGGTTGTACTTCATGGCAGTGCGCATGATTTGCTGAAATGTAGAGTGGAAAATGTGTCAAAATAAGCAACTTGGCCATTTACCCTTAAAAAATTCACATAGGTATTAACAAATAAGACATACAGCAGCCCGTTGTTATTCAATCTTGATTAGTAACACAACAGCTTCATAGAATCACAGTTGAAGAAAGTTGTGATTAAAATGATTATGACACACATATCAATCTATGGATACTGTTGTTCCGTCATGTCTCTTCATGATCCATTTAGGATTTTCTTGGCAAAGATACTGGATTGGTTTGCCATTTCCTTCTCCAGCTCATGTTACAGATGAGGAAACTGAGGTAGACATGATTAAGTGACTTGAGGAGGGTCACACAGCTAGTCTGAGGCCAGATTTGAATTCCAGAGAGATGAGTCTTCCTGTCTCCAGGCCCAGCACTCTAGCCCCTTGTACCACTGAACTGCCTCATAATGCAAACAACTAAATTCTATGCAAACTACATTTTGAGATGTTCCTGTAAACATGTTTTTACCATGTTTAAGGGTCCACAGGAGGCATTATAAATACTTTCATTTAGGCCAAAAAAAAAAAAAACAAAAAACAAAAAACAAAAAAACCCAAACCCCACAAACAAAAGCCTATGACTCAAGGTAGACAAATGCTCCCATGTAACTCTCCACCCACAGAACTAATGTGACATTCAAACATTTAAGACAAGTTTTCTCATCTTTCAATCATTTTTGCCTGTAACTATCAGGGCTTGAAACAGGACTGGGGATCTAGAATCCTCACTGTCTGGAGGTTATGACCAGTTTCTTCTGTATCTGGTACATGTGCCCTGGTTCTAGAACAAAATCATTTCAATGCCCAAGATAAGTTTTTCCCTAATGAATGGCACTGACATTTCAGGGCTAAGTAGTATAGGACCTAAAGGCACAATTTAAAAAGTCACCTTTGATATGATTGGTAGAAAACAAAACAGTATTGCTTTCTGCATACGTACCCGGGCAGAACGTTCCATCGTATATGCTAATCCGGAGTGTACAATGTCCTTCTCAGATGCTCCCTACAAAAAAGAGACAGAAAATGAATTTTACAAATTTTTTCTCTTGCTGCCCCTTTGTTTCCCTGCTGCCAGCTAAAAATCGCAATTTACCTGTAAGTACACTGGGGACAATTGAATGGCTCAATACTTGGTTATAAAAATACTTAATTCAAAAACTGCCATAGAAGTTACGTTTTTTAATCAAATGAATGTTTATGGGGGGAAGTCAGGTCTGAAATTTGGTCATTCACAAGTATTTCTGTAAAAGTCAGGGGGATTTTTGTAATGTGGTTTTTAGAAGAAAGCTCCTCATGCTTGAAGGCCAACTCCATAACTCTCTAAACTATCAACAGAACGAGCTGTGACATTTATGTTCTGTCCTATCTGAAGACAAACGTCCCTTTAAATAGGGCCACCATTCAAGAGAAACCCATGTAGAATGAATGCATTTCTCACTAGTTGACATGGAAATTCTGTGATGACATACATAGTACAGCTTTACAAAGTATGAGGCAGAGTGACCAGGGCACCAGCCTTGGGAGTGATCCTGATGACTGCCCTGGAGAAGCCACTTTGTGCTCTCAGTCGCAGGCCTGTCTATCAAGGGACAGAAAGAGGAGTGGAAGGAGTTCCCTCAGCTATAAATATTATTGGTTTACAAGGTACTTTCACATGCATCCTCAGATCTTCAGTGACCCTGTAACTAAATTATGCATAGGTGAGAGAAGTGAGGTTCAGAAGCACAGATATTCCGAATATACGGTCTAGGGCAGTGGAAGGAGAACTTGTCCCAAGGCCTCATGACACCAGGTTCAGTGACTCAGCTCTGCCACTTAGCTTCTCTGACTAGAGGACAGGCTGTTATTAGGCTCAAGGTCCATTTTATACCATCTTAAAGTCAAACCACCACTTTAGGAGACTGAAATATCAGGCTTGGGGGTGGAGGGGGAGGAGGAAGGGATGAAGATAAAGTGATTTGCTATGATCATATAAATAATTAAAGATAATTTTCTTTCAAAATATAAGAATTTTTTCAGTTTCTTTAAAAAAGTCTTTGACAGTTTAATCATAATATATGGAAGATAAAAACTTTCTCCTTTTTCATTTGAGAAAAAGCAGACTACTACACGGCACTTTTAATTCCTCGGTTTTAATAGTACACACCAGTGCTATTTGCTATAGAGACTTTCAACTAGACTGAGGTGGTAAGATGCAAATGTCTTTTTTATTTCAGTAATTAACATGTGCCACAGGAGGCAGCGTTGAAAAGTCAATGGAGCTGGCCTCAGAAACCAGGAAGAGCAGTAGCTGTGTGACCCTGGGCAAGTCACTTAAACCTCACAGCTTTAGGCAACTCTCATCAAAGAAGGGGCCAAAAAGGTGCCAGCCTGCACAGGTGGAGGGAGTTCCTTCACCCAAAAGTGTGCTAGGCCGATGACATGACAGGTCCAGTCCCTAACCTATGTGCAAACACTACAAGTATTGCGCTAACAGAACAAAAGTAGGTATTAGATAAATCTTCATTTTGAAAAGTTAAAAATGGAATCTATTGTTTGTACAAACATCATAATTCCATTAAGATACACAATAAACACCACTAATTTCTTTTAAAAACTATTATCAGCCATCAGATATGGGACTAGAGGGCTCACTCCATTTAGAATATACTCAGGTAGCAAATATAAACTATCTGAGCATATCAAAACTACTATCACCTGAATTAATCTAGAACATAAATCAATTACAGTTCACTAGGCCTAAGTACCAAGATTAATCAATGCAAAAAGGATGATCCTGCTAGAGTTACTCACTGATATCCTGTCCTGGAATTCCGCTGTGGGTACAACTGGAATAGCACCACCATGCTTGCCAAACTTTCTTTCTAAACTTTCTTGAACAGACACTGGAGGAAAAAAGGAAGACAAGAATAAATAGGAATAGAGAGTAATGGGAGAGAAATGACCAAAGACATAACTAAAAACCAACATCGAAACTCAAAAGTCCTTAAACATATGATGTTATGTTGGAAAGGAGACTTTTTAACATTTTGTCCAAGTTTCTATTCAAATGTGAACTCATATTATTATTTTGCTTCTATGATATCTATTACACCAAGAGTATCTTAGAGCAACTGTATTTGGTTAAAAAGAAAGTGCCAAGTGGGAAGAGTCAATGAAAACAAGTGAAAATAAACATTTTTATCTAAACTTCAGATGTGACAAAGTAACAGCAAATCCCTATTCTTAGAAACACCTTCAGGGCCAATGTTGTTCTTCACTGAAGGTGTACTCAGAAGTTCAAGTGGGGATACAGCTTTACTTCAGCCTAATGAGAAATCTCCACAATTAACTCTAAAAGTTAGTCTTTCAGGGAACTTCAAAGGCCCTTGGCAGAAGGCGATGGCTAAAAATGAGGAAAGGCCCAAGTCATTAGCCTGGTTCTGTTCCAAGAAGATGGTGCCATTTTATTCTCAAACTCCTTAGGTCATAAACCTCAAACCCAGTTGGGAGCCAGCTATCCCTCAGGTAGCACTCTTTCACAGACTAAAAGACCATGTTTTTAATAGCATCTATCCAGTCTTCTTCCTCAAAGGTTCAGGTCAGAGTAAACTTAACTAAAACTAGATTTTTGCAGCTTTATGAAGAATAAGTGTGAAAAGCCTAATGATGATCTCAATTGGTGTTCTAACAACTCTCTAACTGGCCCCTAAGACTTCTCAGTACTTACTGAGCAGGTGGTAGTTAGAATCCCTTTCATATTTGAATGTCAAACGGCCATAGCTGACATGGTTGAGATTTTTCAGCCATTCAAAGTAAGACACTGTCACACCTCCAGCATTCAAGAAGAGGTCCTACGCACAAAAATACATCACAAATGAAACATCAGCAATTCATCTATGCATGCAGAACACAGTCATAATGAAGATGAACAGATGGCACAAGAATTCCAATGCTGAAAGGGACAGATCCCTCATCTTTTGTAAACAGGTTTTAAATTTGTTAGCAGAATTTCTCTATAAGTCTTAATATTCCACCTCACATCCATAGAATCTGACAATGTACACTCTGATGAGCCTTTCTGCTCTAGTTGGCAGGTGTAGATGTTTTCTGGTCTTAAGACAGGGCTTCTTCTTATCACTGGTCTACTGAAACATTTGGTACAGAATACAGCTTCTGTTCCCATCATCAGAGAATCACATTAAAAAGCCTTCTCGGGTCCGGGCTCTAAGCATGGAAGCAATGGGACTGTATCAGATGGTGCCAGGCCTCAGAGGACATCTAGTCAACACCTTCATTTCAGCTGAAGAAACTTAAGGAAGATGTAACCTAGCCTGACAATCCACAGCAATTTCTAATAATCTTAAACCAGAGTTTTAAAAGTTAAAAGTTTATGCTAATCATCCTACCAACCTCTGGTGCAAATCCTCCTTCTGCTCTTTGTAGACATGACAATCCCCACTACTTGTAAAAGTACTAGAATCTATTAAAAACAATGACAACAACTTACAGGTATAACCAAAATATTCCTCTCCAGGAAAATCTTGTCAGCCTCTGGGGTTGTGGGTCCATTGGCACCTTCAGCAATGATCTAAAAAGGAGAGTCAGTGAGCAACTGTCATGCATTCTACCAGAGAGGGAACTTTATTCAGCTCCTACTATCTTTTAAATGAGTAAAAAGTAATAACACAATACTCTTTCAAGGTTGCCTCTTGCCCTTCAATATTCTTATCTTTCAAAGAAGAGGCCCTTAACAATAAAGTGGCAAGATGACCATTCATACAATGCTTTATTGAGAAAATGCAAAGGTAATCTTTCATGAAGCCATTAATAATTTTAGTCTGTGTTGATAATATCTAAACAAAGATTTCTCTTTTTTTTGATGAGGAAGGGAAGAAGGGAAGTAGGAGACCAATATGAATTTTTTTTTCTTTAAAAAAATTAATTCATATCTTTTGTTTTTTGTTTTTTGTTTTTTTTTGCTTTTTGGAGGGCAGGTTGGGGTTAAGCGACTTGCCCAAGGTCACACGGCTAATTTTTCGTGTTAAGTGTCTGAGGCCGGATTTGAACTCAGGTACTCCTGACTCCAGGGCTGGTGCTCTATTCACTGCGCCACCTAGCCGCCTCCATATCTTTTGTTTTTAATGTCATCAACTTACAAATATACCCTTTCCTGTGCCAATCCAGAGTTATCTTTTATAGAAGAGAATAAAAAAGGAGGGAGAAAAAAGCAGTTTAACCAAATGAATCAGACATTAAGTGACCCTGGCAGTAGAATGTGATATTCCACCTATAAATCCTTACTGCTGAGAAGATTGGGAAGGGAGAGGAGGGGGATATAACCGAACTTTTCTATGGACAGTCTCACCTTTGCTTTGATTCTGGGTGCATTGGACTTAGTCAGCTGCTTCTCACTGGCAGCAGGAATAAGTATGTCACAATCTGCTTCCAAAACGTTTCCCTCGAAAGGTTTTGCCTTGGGGAAGCCAATAATTGTTCCATGTTGCTGTTGTTGAAAAACAGAGTAAATAACTGCATTAGAATTCTACCATGCTGTTATTATCTTAAAGGAGCACCACTCACTCCCAATAACATAGGAATGATTCTATATGCAATGATAAATGTCTGAGCCTTATTTTCTAAGTAGGAAGCATCTGTAAAGGACATTCTAAACAAAAACAACTCCTGTAAAAGGAATCACACCAAACGTACACGGAGACAGAAAACTCTTTCGGAGATTTTGCAGATCATTCCTAAGGGTGACATACCAATTTATAATCCTCTAGCTCCTTGGGGTCGAGGCCATCTGGATTCCATATGCCACCCTCATATTCACCAACAGCAACACATTTAGCACCAAAGCGATGTAAGTATCTCATCGAATGAAGGCCTACGTTACCAAATCCCTGTGACGAAAGAATAGCTCATGACACACATACATACATGCAGAGACATTTATGCAGCATTTGCCATCAGCCCAGTCAGTCTGTTTGCATCACTGCTGAGATTCAATGACGACTCTTTCAACTCACTGCCCTGTTGTACCATAATGTACCACCTGATACCATAATGCAAACTCAATTCTAGTTGGAGGGGCTTATTTTTGCCAAGATACACCTTCATTTTGGAAGCATGTCTCAATGCCACTGCCAATAACTATGACAACACAGGATTTGCCTCCTTAACTAAAAGGTATAAAGCTTGACCATTTGGGGTCTTTGGAATATAAGGAAAGATTTAGGCACTCCCTTTGGGCCTGCAATGAAACCAAGCCATCTGAGAATATAGTCTCACCCTCTCATTATTCAGAGGAGAATAAAAGACTAGCCTAAGGTTATATACAAAGTGCATGTCAGAACCAAAATTTCAGCCCAGGTCTTCTCACTTCAAATCCAGTCAGTGCTCTTCCCCTCAAATAAGAAGGATTTTAGCTCATTTGATCCTCTCACAGCCACCTCACAATTATCACAGATAGTATCTCCATTGTCGAGATAAAACAGAAGCAGACACATGGAACAATTTGCCCATCACACAGTTAGTAAGTGTCCCATCTAGGTGATAAAATGTGGGGAAAAAAAAGGGAATGCATCCTTCTTATGAGTTGTACAAACTCATAACCTAAAATATAAATATATATGTATATATATATATATATATACACACACATACATACACAAACTCATATATATAAAGGAATACATCTTTCTTATGAGTTGTAAAAACTCATAACCTAAAATTAAGTGAAATCTACATACACACATAGACACCCATAAAGTTGGAAGGGGAGAGAAGAGAAGGGAAAAACCTTTCTTGTTCCAAAGTTCAAAAGAAGTGATTAAAATGCACTATTTTATGGAATGTGTAGCCCCTGCTAGGCGGAGCACCTCTGAGAAAAGGCCAGAACACCTCTGAGGGTGAGGTCTGAGTGAGACTATTGGGGCTCCAAAGCAGGCCCTGTAGAGTTTACTTTGCCATACTGACCCCATGTATTCCAGATAATCGAGTTAATAACGTACTTCCTCTAACTGAGAACGAATGGGATGTTATACCTGTTTTTGTACTTATTACATAACCAAGAGGACAACATGCAATTATTAGGCTGTATTATCCTCATTATCCCAGATATAACATTATTCCCTGGTGAATAAAAGGGTTACAACAGTTATGATTATGTACCCTTTGCTCCAATAAACTTTTAGAGATTTATCACCATTTTATAATGAATTATTTCTCATTTTCTCAATCTCATTATTTAGTCAATTTTTCAGACTCTTGGTTAAAAGGTGCTTGTTATTTCTGGATACAAAGTTTGGGTTGAATTACAGGGAACAGAAGATTGGGAACATTCCACGAATAACAAAGACATCTAAACCAGTTCCTTACCACTGAAGGAACTAGATTCTTCAGTTCATACTGAAAAAGTGTACACCTAGCATTAGAATCACTGACTTTATAAAAAAGTATATTTATACAAAAAAGTACATCAAAAATACTTCTCTCTCTAGTCCCAGTTGAATTTTGTTTTATAAGGCAAAATTTTAAAGTACTATCTACTTTGGATGAAAAGCAGTATTTCTGAAAACATTCTGAATCAAATATTTCTAATGTTTATTTAACCAACTTTAAGAAAAAGAAAAATAATTACCTGAACAGCAAATGTTTTATCTCCAAATCCTGGAGTCATTCCCAAAAGGCCCATGTAAGAAGCCTCATTGATGAAGTTTTCAATTCCATGGAAGACACCACGACCAGTGGCAGAGATACGTCCATGGATACCACCTTGGCTGATGGGCTTACCAGTGACGCAGGCATGTGCATTGATATCCTATAAGAAAATTAAGGCTTAATTGAACACCTATCAATCAACAAGCATTTATTAATGTACCAAGTGCTGGGGATACAAAGACAAATAAAACAATTCCTACCCTCAAGGGAATTTATATTCTATAGAGACCTGAGAGTCAACTGTCCAGAAATAAGTGAACCCATGGAAATTATGAGGTCATTGAAAGAGAAGGTAGAAGACAGTATCCAAAGGACAGAGTGATCAAGAATGTCAAATGTCACAGAAAAGTAAAGAATGAATTTTGAGAAAAAGTCATATTGGATATAGCAACAAAATGACGGAAAAAAATAATCAATTTCAGTTCAGCAGAAGATGTTGGAAGCCAGAATGAAAAGAGCTGGAAAGTGAGCAAGGAGAGGAAATTAAGGTAATGACTAGAGACAGGATTACTGTTATGGCTTTTTTTTTTGAAGGAGTAGTACTGAGAGAGAACTATGAAGATGGCCAAAGTTTTTTCAAGGTGGGCATGTCGGAAGGCAGCAAGAGACAAGGACACACAATTAGAGGGGCTGATTGTAAGCAGAAATCTGCTGTGGGAGATGGCATCAACGGTACACGTAGAAAAGTCGGCCTTGGTAAAGAACAGTTGGCTGGAGAAAGAAGAAAAAGAAAGAAGGAACAGGAGACAAAATCAAGGAGGTTTCAGGAGAACAGGCGAGAAGTGGAACTCAGTGAACAGCCCCAATTTTCTCAGTAAGGTGGAAATCAACATCTTCTGCTAAGAGGGCAGAAGAAAGGGTGGCGTGAGAGGCTTCAAGAGAAAAGAAGGCAATCCCTGTGGGCAGCACAGCAGAAGAAGGAAACACACTTGTTATAGTGAGTATATATAGTTGAGATTAAGTAGCACAGATTTGTATTTGAACAGTCAGCACGGTTTGGCGACGTGGATAACTTCCTATAGTTCTGTTCAGCTGCCTGTGAGCAGAGATGGAGGAAGCAGATGGTGGAAACAATCCAGGACGTGGGTGGGGAGACTGAGGAACTGGAAAGTCAGAGTATTTGAGGAAACATCAACATCTCTAGTCTAAGGGCAGAGACTAATATGAGCTGAGTCTGCATCCTTGAGAAAGGAGGGACAGTGAGTCAGGAACTACTGCCTCATACACAGTGTGTTAGGATCAAAGCTCTCTCAGGCAAGCATAAGGTCCCCAAATGGAACAGCTCTACTTATGGTAAATCTGAAGCTTGTGTTCTAACTAAAGTAAAGCCTGATGTTTAATGTTTTGTTCATTCAGAATGGGTTTTTCTTGGGATCACTTCCACAATTATTGGGAGGTACACAGGGTAGGAAGAGAAAGTTGTTCAAGGAAATTTCAGCTTTCAGAGTCATTCCTTCAACTCTGGAGTTAAGTTCATCTTCTTTTCATTTAAAGTGACAAGTAGAGGGCTGAGCAGCTCAGTGCATGGCACGCTAAGCACACAACCTGCTGTCCTCCTGCAGTACTATGGGGCCTAGATACTCTGACAGCCTTTGGAATATGTCACATTTCATTAGAAAGTCATTAAAACAGTTAATGGGTCCTTAAGAATACACTTCTTAGAAGCTATTTTAAAACAGATCCTAGAATTGATAATACGGGCATATGACAACCCATAGCCATGGAAAGAGAGACAAAAAGCAGAGAACAGAGGCAGGCTCTTTGGGTGCTCCTCCAGGAGCAGAAACGGTCCACTGACCAGACTCAGCTTCTAAAAACAAAACAGAGGAAGAGGCCACACTATGTGAAGACACAGCTAAATAAGTACCAAGGGTGAAAAATTAATTTCATTAGCTCACCTCATCACAGTTCTGGCTGCTTTTGCTCTTTAAAGGAAGAAGCCCAGGGATACCTGATGCTGAGGTAACAACTCTTTCAACCAAAAATCCAAAAATAGTCACTGCCTGGCTCATCGAACAAACTGTGGACTCGGCACCTTCCATTCATGTACTCAGCAAGGATTCACTAACCTGCCTCCTCACTAAGCTGGGGAAGACGCCCAAACCACAAAAACCCATCTTCATGGTGCTTTCATTTAATAGGCATTATTAATTTCACTGCCATTCTTCCTTTGTCCCCAACCCTTTACATTCCCTGCTTACCCCTATTCCATTCTGATCTTACCTTTATTTTTCATTCCCATGACACTTTGTACAGTCATAGCATATGCTTTTTATTCTACACACAGAGCCATAACAGACACAGATTTGCACAAAAATGGTCTTATCTACTTCTTATCTCTAAGGGCAGGCCCTGGTAGTATGGTTCTTCAGAATCCCTATTAGGAAAGTGCTCAGACTGCAGCAGCTCAATAAATGCTCTAACTGGATACTTCAACCCCAACTAAAAAAAGAAAATAATGTTGTTATGTATCTGAAATATCTAATTCAACATCGGATTAAGGCTACTAACATTTCACACTAAATGTCAGATAAAGGAAAAACCTTTCCTTTTCTGTAGCAGATGATTCAAGCTTAATCTGCACGGCTTGTTACCACACCCAGCAGCCATCCACTGCCAATCTGAAAGCAAAGCTCGATTTCCTTTCCCCCCACATAAGGACATGACTTTTTCTTCCACAGCTACTGGTAGACTGCTTTATTGTTTGCAGAGGGTTATAAGATCTCACCCCAAGATTTCCAGAAATGAAACTTTGGGGGGATTTTAAAGATAAGCTTTTCCATTACAGCAAACTGTAACAAATCAAAGTGATGTGCCCTTGTATGGCACTTCTGAGTTTTCAGAATGCTTTCACATGTTCCTTGAGCATGAAGGAGACACTGTCATGATACTTGGCAGAACTTCAGGATTCATGGGGATGGGAAAGGGTCACATGAGGCGAAGGGCATGAAGAATGCATGAGATAACATACAACATTAAGTGTTCTAGAAAAACCTCAAAATCACTAACTGCTCAATGACTTCAGAGACTCCTTGAATAAAAAGCGGAAATGCCTTTCATTTCACAATGAGAAATGAAAAAACAAGAATTAAGCCATAAAATAGAAGAAGGGGAGGAATGCATGATAGTGCTGAAAAGTTAGGTTGAGGCCCAAGTTATAGAGGGCCCTCACATCAAATAGGAAAGTCTACATTTGATTCTAGAGCCAGTGAGGCACCACGAAGCAGAGGAGTGACCTGGCCAGACCCATACTTTGGTAAATGAAGATGGATGGAGAGCTAAAGGGGAAAAGGGGATGAAGAAAGGGACATGCAATGGAGAGGGAAGAGCTGAGGATGATCTTGAGGCTGCCAGTCTCTGAGCCTGAAGAATGGCTGTAGTCTCCATAGAAATAAGGGGGGTCCGGGTACCAGAGGGCCAGGTTTTGGAGTAAAGATTGCTTGTTCTGGTTTGGCATACTGAGGTGCCTGCAGAACAGCCCTGAGGGAAGCCTGCTGCCTGTCTCCTTGTTCTGCCCGGAGTCAAAGGACTTAAGTAAGAACAATAAGCAAAAGTGGGAGAGGCTGATTCCAGCTCTATATAGGGGGGAAAAAACATTAAAGAGTAGTCTCAAAGCAGAAGAGGACACCTTAGGAGGGACTGAGTCTCCCTTGCTGGAGGTCTCTAAATAGTGAGAGGTGCCATTGGGGGGGGGGGGGGGGGAGGAGGGGTATGTGTGATTCCCAAGAGATTCTAGGTTACAGAATTAGTGCTAAGACTAGGTATGACATGCCCTAGCTCCTAGACACAGGTTTGACAAAATTCCCATTTCTTACTTTACTCAAGGAGTGAGAAGTCTACTCACAGATCAACAGTGACCACAAAAACTCAAAAGTCTGACATCAGAAGGTGAGTACAGTAGCTGTCCAAGTAGACATGTATAAGAAATAAGATTTCTATCCAGTAAGAAGGAGCTAAGCTGTCTTTTTGTTTTTTCAAAGTCCTTTAGGCCAGAGGAATGCAGTACCTTTTGGTAACTAAATAGTATGCTTTCATTCACTAAAGGCAGGCAAAGTTCCAAATGCAATGTGGGTGGTAAAGCACAGGAAGTGATTTAGAAAGCTGTTTCTAAAGCAAATCCAAGCAGGCAAATGACTGCATAAAAGCAGATTTATGGAATTAGTTTTCCCACAGATTTCTTTCATGAATAATTAAAGCCTCTCTTAAGAGTGCTGAGCAGCACACCACTTGTGATGCCAACCTGCAAATGCAGTAGCCAAGCTAGCTCGGACACCAACATCAGAGACTCAAGTACGCCATGAAGACCTATTACCCACACAACCTGCCTCAGTGCTGTGCTGCAAGAGCACCTGCTAGGTTTAGCTTCATGAGTTGCAATTAGTAATTACAATAATAGCATTCTTGCCTGAGGCCCTAATTTCTTTTTCATATTATTTCAACAAAAGAACCTCAGTTTACAAGTACCAAAATGTTTGGCTGACTGCAAAGTTCTCCTTTGTTGTCAGTATGTGCTAAGCATACCAACATCTTGTCTAATTTGGCAGCAGCAAACTATTTGAGAAGAGGGAGCATGAGAACACTTGTTAGACCAATTGGGAAAGAGAGGCAACCTACTAAAGACAGGGAAGAAAGCTTTTGTGGGGCGGAGGACAGAAGATGCAGCTGCTTTCACATGTTTTCTGCATCTATCCCTCCTGCTGCCAACGCTGGTCCAGGTCCTATACAATAGGCTTCTAAATGGTATTTCTGACTTCAAACCCTCCCTTTTCAAATGCATAAGATGTGAATCCCTTAGCCTGGCACTGGAGGTTTACCACAGTGTCTCAAACCTGCTCCTTCTGGCCTTACTTGTACAATTTCTAACATGATGACACCATGTGCACCCCAGGCAGGCTGTACCTCTCACTTCTCCCTATTTATGTCCCGGGCTTTCCTGCCTCCATTGCAGTGTATTCTCAAGTCCATATAACAAAATGCAGATAGGTATTATTGTGGGGGAGGAAAGGAGAAAGGAAAAAAATTTGGAAAATTGATCAAATATAAAGAAATGAGACTAAAAGCTTGCAAACCACTGAGAAGATTCAAACTTGACCAACATGAACACTTTCTTAAAGAATCATTAAGGACTTGGCAAGAAAACAACACCAAAAAAAGATATTTATTATATTTACGTTAGGAAATGACAAGTTAATGATGTGGGAGTCATTTCAGGATGCATGCAATCAAAATCAACAACCCAATTAGAAAGATAAACATGAGGAGATGACATTGCATAATTATAACAGTTCCAACTTGACTTATTTTTAAAAAAACTACCCATGTTCAAAAATAGTAAATAAGTAAAGATAAAGACATTGACTTTATCACCATTTTGTAAAGCAGTCACTACTACAAGGCAGACAAAAGCACCCAGAAACTCCCATAACCACCTTCTTTGCTAAACAGGAAGACATGTTAGGCAAAACAAAAATGATTAAGATGTGTAGACATGTCATGGAAGAGAATGGCTCTGCCATGTGAAACCCAACTGAGCCAGATCCAAGCACATCTGTAACTGAAACTGGAAGGAGGTCAACCAAGAAACGCAAAATGGAACAGCTCTGGCAGCATTTCAAGAGTGACCTATTATCAACAACGAATGGTAGAACTGCCACATTTAAACTAAGATCTTTAGTGCCAGGTGGAATGACTCGAACCAGACAGAGTGTTGGAGACAGTAATTCTGAAGGCATTAAGGTACTATTGTCTAAGATTGTGAAGAAGAGAAGTTACTGATGCAAAGAAAAAAAAAGCATAGTATTTTTTTAAAGACGTGATGAGAGAACTTGCAATAGTTATTGATTATCCTTACTTTCTCATTTCTTTAACATCTTGGGAGGGGAATACATGATTTATTTCTTCCACCCCTTCCTTTCCCTTCCTTTCCCAAAAATTTTACTTAGTAAAACAAAGCTTTGCCTTAATATCTTGCCTTTTCATTTATATATTAAATACACAAAGGCTTTGCTGATAGAAGCAACAAGAGAAAACTGTTCAACATTCAATTCTGATTGTCAGTATTGAAAGGTGTGAGACAAAATTTGCCTAAAGGTATTTAACAGTCATGGAAAAGTCCAGGTGAAGAAGGATATGTTATCATCCTGCAGCAGAGTAGGTAGGCAGGCACCAAGCATTTATTAAGCACTTAATATACTAGGGACAATGCCCAGTAAGCCCCAGTATTGTTTAGGGCTTCCTCAAAGGTAATCATGGAACCCAAGAGATCAGTGTCAATATCTACAAAGGAAAACCAAATGGATGACACGAGCTGTCCAGACTGTAACACTGAGCTGGGTAGGCAGCCAGTCTGTCCGCATGTGTATCTTGGACAGGGAGTGAGGATGAACAATAATAACTAGAACTAGACAAGAGAATGACGGCAAGCATGCTGTGTCTTGCTGCCCCTGGTGCAGTGCAATGTCCAACTATCTCTAGCTACTTCTTGAAACTAGTAGATGCAGGAGAGGCAGATGGGATAAAGAACTGGGCTCAGAGATCTGGGGTCAAGCCCTGCCTGTGACCCACCCTGGCTGGGTAACCTGGGGCAAGCCATGTAACTTTTCAGTGCCCTACTTGACTCTTAAGACCAGAAGGTGTCAATCTGCGTTCAGAAAGGAAACTTCTTCAGTGGAACCTCCCCTAAACCAAAGAAATCAGAGAACATTACATGCTGTGAAATACTGAGATTGTGGATGACCCAGAGAGCAAGAGACGCAAAACAGACACCAGTAATCCACATGTGCAACCCATCACCAATACTGATTTCAGCCTCCTGAAGCCCCAAAGGGATTTATGAAGATCAAGGTCAGAAAAGGAAAGGCATAATGGTGAGAGCAAGAGACGAAGGAAAGGCAGCTATGCACTGGTCTCTAGGGAATGGACTGAGACCTAGAGGAGGGCCTCTGGAAGAGAAATGATGAGAATGCATGCTTGCACTGTAATCTAGACAAGTACCAAGAAAATATCTTTTCCCCTATGTTGAGAATATTAAAATTAATTCACTACATGTTCAGGGACCATTCTCCTCTTAAAAAGAAAAAAAGCAGAACAGGAAGAAGGGAATATTTCCTGATTTATGCATATCTAGAATACCAGAGAATATATTGCTTCCTTAGAGAGACAACTGCAAAATGAAACCATTTTAAACTGATCCCTTGTCTGGTACTACTTACATAATGTCCTATGGTATTGGCATAGGTGTCTGCAATCCAAGACATCTCTCTTTCACCTGTGCTCATGTCAGGAGCAGGAACATCAACACCAGGTCCTGTTTGCAGAAGACAAAGGCCAATGCAATCAATTTTTAACCTAAATCAGTATAAGCTAGTGACAGGAAGACCAAGAACCCTTTAAAACAAAAGTCAATCTAGCCTAAAATTTGTTTGAACAGTCTACATAATGACTTAACTTACTGTTTCACTGTAAACAGAAAGCAAAATATTTAAAAAGCATTAAGCAATGCATTTCGATTTCTTTAGGAAAAATATGTTGTGTGTTGATCAACTGATAAGGTAAACAAAACAAACCCGCGATTGATTTTTAAAGTAGATATAGTGGAAAGAGCATGGGACAAGTCAAGGTGTTCTTGCCCCAGCCATCCTGCTAGAAAGTGGTATAAACACAGGCAATGCCCATAACTCTTTGGTACCACAGCAGCCTCCTCCCTCTACCCACCCACACTACCCCCCACTTCACAAGGTTCCTGTCAGAATAAAAATGAGACTGTGTTAAGCAATTTTTTGCTATTTAAATAAACCCTTACCACAGGGATAAAAAAAATGTCTGTAAGGTAAGAATAAATACAAAGAAAACCTAATTTCCTTCAATTTCACACTGTGAAAATTATTATTGCATATCTGGACTATTGTATAGACCAGCTGAAAACTTAATGCAATCTGAGTGCTAAAAAACAACAAAGTTTTTGAAAAATGGCTCGAAACTGCCAACTGACCCACAACCCAGACTTCTGTCTTGATTTCCTACTTGTATCACTAGTGCTTAAGCACATTGCTTGGCACATAATAGGCGTTTAATAAGTGCTTTTATCATTCATTCTTAACACTGTACATCAGGAAAGCTAAGCTGGAAAAAGGCCAAAAAAGACAATTGAAATGACCGGTTGATCTTTGTAAGGAAGAAACTAACAAATTAAAAGAAAAAAAAAAAGATTTAGAAGTGTATGTTATCTTCAAAGTATTAGTTTTGAGGCAAATAATAAAGAGAAATAAGGTAAAACCTAAACCAAAAACTATTTTTTCCTTTTTGGTCAATTCTCATGATTTATTTCCTTCTTATAAATATATAATCAAATATAACATATTAAATGATAATTATGGGAGTGACTCCAAAGTACTGCATGAAAAATATACAATGTTTAAGAGAGTTTTAGGCACATTTTTATTTTGCTCTTATTCTTTGAAAACCGGTAATCTACAGATGGTTTATTCGTAACTATTTGCAAAATTCTGTATTCTGTGACCAAGACAGATCTAACTATTATCACCTTTTGTAGCCAATTTTAAGAATACAGGGGTCATTATTTACCATGTAGTATAGTCTCAAAGTATAAGTGGGTCTAAGAAGCTAGAAAAATTAATTTACAAGGCTAATTAAAAGAAGCAATATGGTGGTCCATCTACTTTGATTTACCCTTTGAAGCTTGTTGTCTAGGAGGACAATTATAGACTCCCACAAAATGTTCCCTGATATCACTATCACAAATGGATCCACCATTGGTCTAATATAACATGGCAGTTGTGGACTGTTTTCACTGTGGACACCACTAAATAGTTTAGCTAACATACCCTCAGATCTGTTGAGGAAGATTAATAACATGACCTTATGTCTGTAATCAGGGACCAGCTGGTAGTGGTGGAAAAGCCGTGTAGAAGGAAATAAGGCTGAAAATGTAAGTTTGAACCAGACTGCAGAAGCCCTTCAACTCAGGTTAGGGTGTTTCTATTTTATTCCTCAGGGAGTTCTGAGGCCACCAAGTAATGTGGTCTGATCAGTGTGTCAAGAAGATCACACTGTAAACTAAGTGAAAATTGGACTGAAAGGAGGAAAAACCACAGGCAGGATGATTAGCAGGAAGCTACTAGACCAGCTGAGAACTGCTTGGAGGAGAGTGGAAGAGGGAGGGGCACTTTTAAGGGAAAAGGGGACAAATATCAAATATGGTAAAAACAGACCAAACTGGCAACTCTATTCCCTCACACTCCAGATCTAATCAAAGATGAGATTTCAAATTTGGGAGATCAGAAGGACGAAACTAGCCTTAATAAAAATAGGGAATTTTAGGGTTGGGGTGAGAAAATTCTATCTTAAAGTGCTTCATGATTTTATCACTATGGATACTTACATCACTGATACAGATTAAAATCACTCCATGATTTATTAACAATATCCACAAATAACTTTAACATAGGGCTTTAAAATTTGCAAAGTATTTTATATAAATAAATTGCTGCGGCCAAAAAAATTTAGTTGGTGGCCATTCAAGCCTTTAGTGATAAACTTCTCTCTCTCTCTCTGACTTGGCAAGGCTGATCCTCAGATGCCAAACGTCTGTTCCTGAGCCCATACTCAGAGCGCCCCTCCCCCCCATTGGCTTGATGGATCCAGAGTCACCTCCACATAATGAGGAAGAAACAAAATGAAGATCTTTAGAGGACGTAGACTCCAGAGAGGTGCTTTGTGAATTCTACAGTACTATGCCAATTAAACCTAAGATTAACAAGCAAGCAGGACCCACTATCTCCTAAACTGCCCTGTGCCCACCTCCCATCCTCTTTTGAAATCCTCTTTTGAACTTGACCTATGACTTGACTGGTATGGCAAGCTGCCAGTGAAGAAGCTCCCTCTGCCAATGGAGGCAGGCATTCAGGTTGCAGAATAACAATCTGAAAGACTTTGGGCACTGAGGTTAAGTGATGTCCACGCCAGAGCCTGACACCCCACCAAGTATGATGTCTGACTTTTCAATCAGTCTGGGTCTGTCAATGATGGCTTAAGAGCTAGTTTCAAGTAACTATCTCAAGCCACCAGGTTTTTTTTTCCCCCTTTGCTTCTAGAAATAGTAAGGTTATAATTTTTTAAAAATAAAAAAATCCTAATTAGGGATCATTTCTAAAAGGAATGAGACTACTTATAAATGCCTTAAAGAAGGTAGTCACACCTCCTTTTGACAATGTGTATAATCAGATGATAATTCACCACAATCTTCTTTTCTCTCTTTATACCCATCTCCTCTCTTGGTGACTTCACCAGCTCCCGAGTTCAATTATCGTCTTTATGAAGATTCTCAGTTCTCGGTGTCTAATCCTAGCTTCTCCCCTAAGCTCCACGCCTGTCACACTGCCAGTGGCGGCCCATGTATAGTTTGAACAGGACGTCCTAGAAGCACCTCAAAGTCAACATGTCCAAAACAGAGCGAGTAGCTTCAGGGTCACTCTTGACCCTTCCTATAGCTCTGTGATGTTAGGATTTCTCAAGTTGTCTTCTATGTTCCTCTCCTCCAGGTTCTCTGGGATTAAGTCACTGACTGGAAGCAAACTAGAACTACTTTGTTTAAGGGATGTTATGGAGAGCAGCACCAGTTGGAAGTATATGCATCATATTTATATAAAAAAAAGTGCAACTCTCAGTAACAATTTAAATGAATGCTAGACTAAATGCTTACAGCATTAGAGCGTTTACAACAGCAAAGATGAACACCTAGAAAATGAAGTCTGCTTTAGAAAGAAACGAAATAGTGCAGCACAGCATCACTCAAAGCAGCCTGGCCTGGAAGCAAGAAATGGGGACTCAGAGCAGACCTGGAAGAAGCCTTGGCATCACTGGGTTAGAAGTCAGCTGTGAGACCACACACATCAAGGTCCCTAACCTCTCCCTTCACCTGTTTCCTCATCTGCAAAATGGGAATAATGATATCTATCCTATCCACCTCAAAAGACTGCTTCAAGGAAAGCAGTTTGGGGTAAAGCCTAGGCCACCATGTGAAAAAGTAAATAATTATAATACATACCAATAAAGCCCTTTTTTGCTAGTTCCATAGTAAACCTTCTTGTGATCTTTTCCAACTCATTATCCTATAAAGAAACAAGATATATTTTTGGCCCAGTTATATATTTAACCCTTAAAAGTGGTAGGATCTTCACATATGCAAAGTCAACTGAAAGCAGCCAGGACCTCAAAAAGGCCGTCTCATAGCTTTGTGGGCCTTTTTTACTGGGCAGCCATTTTGCAATCGCTAGGCAGCTTATCAGAGGCTGAGAGACCTCTTCACAATGGGGTCACATTCAGGACTATTTGAGTTATGTCTATCATTATATTTTCCATGTTGGTTTGGAGCTAGCTTAGAATTCATAGGGAGCCCAAAAACGATGAGCTATGGTTGTAGCTGGTTATTGTATCAGAGTTCTTAAAATGATAGAATCTAACAATACAAAAGGACTTAAAGCTATTTATTATAGTATAGCACCTGAGACAGACCAAAAAAAAAAATCAAGTGAAAAAACAACAATCTTTTAAAAAATTCAATGCAAGTCACTTAACCCCAACTGCCTTGCCTTCCCCACTCCAAAAACAAACAAATTCAATGCAAGCAGCATTTATTTAAGAGCGGTTTCCAGTGTACAGGGATCTACCTTTTTACCGAGTGAGGAAAAGGTCAACAGCTCCATCAAGTAGGTGACCTTTTATATGGCAATTATGAAATGAGTAACTTATTTACTTGTTTTTCCATCTGTCTTTTAAGCAATAGGGTTCATTACTCTCACCTCTGGGGAAAGGGGAAATCAGTTTGGAAAACAGCAACATAGAAGAAGGGCAGAGGGAACATTATTCTAATCTCACATATGTATAAAGGTAGAACTTACTGAATACTGCTTGGGATTGATTTTAACACCAGCTTTGGCTCCTCCAAATGGCACATCTGAAGCAAAACAGGGAAGAAAAAAAGACAAATCGAATACTTAGAGTAAAAGCATTCTCAAATTTTGAATGCAGAATTCAATCTCTCCTAAATCTCAATTAACAATTATGTCCTGTCAAAGCGATACAATAAGGCCTGTAAGAATTTTTTGCGGCTTAATGAGAATTTCTATCACATTCAAATATGTTAATAGTTAATTCAGTCCTGCTAAAAGGCAATGCATTCTTTCAACAAGTTTTGATTTTATGTAAAAAGAGATTATATATGAAAATAAAAGTTACAAGAGTAAATTAAAGTTTACTCATGTAAAAAAACCTTTTTTTTGCAAATATTAATAGAAGGAACCAAATATGCCTCAAAAGCCAGTTAAAAATTACAAAAATTAATAATGCTTCTAATGACAATTTAGTTTCAATTCTTTACTACTGTATCTTGTTAAAAATAACATTCCAGACATCACTTTTCTCTCTAAGAGCTAAGAGTACTTTTCGAACATCCTACCAGAAACAAGAAAGCTCTCTTACCAACCACAGCACATTTATATGTCATCAGAGATGCCAAGGCTTTTACTTCATCCACACTAACATCTGTACTGTAACGGATACCTGTAAGAATGGGAAGGATAAAAACAGGTTTTAAAGAAGCATTATTTAAGACAAACCTACAGGTAAGTCTAAAAAAAAAAAAAACCACCACATTTCTTCCAACTAATAAACACTTACCTCTCCCTTCACCATAAACCCCCTCCAATAACAAACACAAATAGTCATGCAAAACAAATTCTCACATTGGCCAAGGCCAAAAATGCACATTTTTGCATTTTATGGTGGTCCCCTATCTGAAAGGAGGTGGGCAGTATGCATCACAGATTTCCTGGCATTGTAGCTGGTTATTGTATCAGAGTTCTTAAAATCTTCTATTGTTTGGTCTTTACAACATTGTTATTACTATATAAACTGTTCTGGTTCTGTCTACTTCACTGATTCACTGATTCAATTTATACAGGTCTTCTCAGGTTTCTCTGAAATCAATTCCTGCATCATTTCTTATGACACATTAGAATTCCATGATGCTAATACTGCAACTCCCCCTTCACCTCCAACATCCAAGAGAAAATCCTGTCATTTTGATTAGCCAGTTCTCTGGCCCTTCACAACTGGGCCCTCTTCCTCTTCCACCCTTCTCCCCTCCATTGTGCTCTGTGACCCAGTGACACCAGCCTCCTTATTGCTCCTCCCACAAGACACTCAATTTCCAGACTCTGGGTATTTCCCAGACCCAGAATACTCTCCCCTCTTTATCTCTGCCTCCTGCCTTCCCTGTCTTCCTCAAGAAGCCTTTCCTGATTCTGTCTTGATGCTTGTGTCTTCCCTCTACTGAATATATCCAATTTATCCTATATATTTTGTCAGTGATTCTTGACAGCAGACTATCTCTATCTTTTGGCCTTTGGTACCCCTTGCACTTAGCTCCGTGCTTAGCATAGAGTGAACACTGCTTCCTGACTGATGTCAGCCTCTTTTTTAACATTTAAAAAAATGTTTTCACTAGTAATTATTGTATTTAACCAACACATTGCAAATACAATGTCTTTCACAATAATGAGACCACTAGAAATATCCTAGTTGTATTCTCAGCATATACTCCTGTCTTAAATGTATGTAATCAAAGTTTAAATTACACTGTGGATTTAAATCACATCTGGCAATTCTACTATTTCCCCACTGCCAATTCTCTGCTTCCTGCCGTAGCTCTAGGTATTGGCAAGAACAGCTCAACACCCCTCTCCAGCTGTGAGTAAAAGGGTTTGGGTTTGCTCAGAGGCAGGTGGGCAGTGCAATGGATAGAGCATTGGCCCTGTAATCAGGAGGACCGCGCTGACTTCTCTCCCCCTCACACAGCCCTGCACCTCTGTGCTTCTCTCCAGAGGCCATGCCTCATGCCTGCAAGGACCTGTGCCTCATCTCTACCTCATTCAAAGTTCAAATACCACCTTCCCCCAAACCCTAGAGCCCTCCCTATCTTGTGCTTATGCTGGTTGACTGAATAATGAAGCAACTTGCCCAACTTTGTCCAGCTAGTAACTATCTGAGGCAGCCCTAAACCACAGGCCTCACCTCAAGGGCAATACTCAATTATACTTGCATGCACAGTCAACACAGCTAATTCTGCATCTTATTATAGAGATACATAGCACCTCCAGAAGAACACTGCCACTGAAAAGGATCATTTTCTACACCAGGAATCAGCTTCATTTTGCTGATGTGACTTCCACACCCATTCACTCTTCCTCACAGGCCAAGCCCATCAGTATAACAGGACATGCACTTCCCACCCAATGTAATAAAGTAGAACAGGGGCTCTTCATTCATTTGACTTTTCCTGAAGGGCTCCATGCAATTCACATATTATTCAAAATGAGGAAGGCCCACTCTATTTGGATTCTATGTAAGACGTTATTTATTGACACTTTCATAACTGATCACCAAGTCAACTCTGCTTATATGTTGAAAAAATTCCATGTCTTTAATATATGTACAAGAGAGAACTGCATATCAGGAACTTAATAAATGTTTATTTAATTTACATTAAAACAATTCTTCACCTAAGCTTTTAATAAAACTTTTAAGAACCTAAAAAGATCCTAAATTGAGTTTAGGTCTGGAAGTCTAAAACGGTTCTAAAAGAATTACTTTGCTAACTAGAAGAGTCTTGCCCTTAAAAAAACAAAAATAAAAATCCAGTAACATTCCTTTTGTTCTTCTCACTAGGTGAGCAGGCAAATACTTGTGTACCTAACCGCATTTAAAATTATGCAGATGCATCTTTTAAACACATATACTAGACTTTAGGTACTTGGTACTCAAGATGATCTAATTACTGAGATACTGACTGTGCCCAGGGATCTTCTGGCAGATAAGGTTTCATTTTTATGGAAAAGAATGCATACAAATCCATCTTGCAAAGTCACTTTTCTTCCTGAAACAAAACAGATAAGATCTATCTAGATAAAGATTTTGTATAAAATGAAATGGGGTAAAATAGAGGGCATCATCTTCTACTACCAATGATAGCCTAGTAGAGGCAAGGACACAAATTATAACCTACTGCGTGTATTTCTGTGATTAACCATATACTATGATTATTTCTCTCACCTGAGTTTTTGTCAGTTGATGGGTCAGTTCATAAATCCCATTCTCCAACAAGCAGCTATATAGTGCAGATAATCAATATCAGGACGTGAGAGGTATGAAGGCAGCCTCAATCCTAAAGTTTAACTGCTCAGAATTTAACTCTTCTTCAGACAAGAATCAAGCTACTTCAGAAGTGAGTAGCCTATAAGCAAGGGCCAATGTTTCTCAGAAGACTTTTGGATTATCTTATGTAAACTCTGTAGTTCTCCCAGCTCTGCACAGTATACAGTATACAGAATGGGACTTCAAATATTTACTGACTTAGTAATGTTCATAATCAAGTTACCAAAAGCAGTTATTCCAAATGATGATATCGGTATTCTCCACACAAATGAAGAGACATAAAGACTACAAAACAAGAAAAACAAAATGCCCAAGGCCTGCAAATCATAACATGAGTCAGAAACCAACTATGACTCTTTTATGGATTACCACGGAAAACACTTAAGTTTCCACTGGATGAGACCCAGGAATATTCTTATTTACAAAGTTAAAAAAAAAATTACCAACCACACCCAGTCAGAACTCAACTGCAAAGCAACAGAGGAGAGACAAGGCTATGAAATGAACTACTTCAAAAAGCATTTTCTTTCCCCCCCTAAATGTTGTAAAATGTCTTTTGTCTTCACAACAGTCATTCCAGGGGGGTAGGGAGGAGAATGTGCTTTAACTCTAAGCTGAATCTTTCTCAAGAGCTTCTAAAAGACGGAATGTTTTAAAATGCTTTTAGTCTATTTTTTTTTTTTTTGGAGAGGGGAAGGTAGAGCAATTGGGGTTAAGTGACTTGCCCAAGCTCACACAACTAGTGTTAAGTGTCTGAGGCCGGATTTGAACTCAGGTCCTCCTGATTCCAAGGCCAGTGCTCTATTCACTGCACCACCTAGTTGCCCTTTAGTGTATTCTTTAAACATTTATTAATCACCTACCATATATCTGGCACTGAGGTACTATGTTAAATGCCTGATACACAAAAAAGCAAAAAACAGTCCCTGCCCTCAAGCTCACAATATAATCAATTGAAAAGGAAGAACTTTAGGACATCAGCACAAAAGAATGGGGAGTTTGTGATTATTCTTTGTAACCAAATGAAAACTGAAATTATTCATTTCTGCTCAGAGTTAAACCAATGCATCTTTTTTTTCAATTGAGGAAAATCATCATACTGTTAAGTAAACAAGATTAAAAACTGTTTAAGGGAAATATTTAGTTTACTTAAGGGAAATATTTGGTTTATTAGTACTTCTTTATTTCAAGATAAGGCTAACATAAAATCTTAATTCTTGGGAAAAGTAAGCTATTTGTACACTGCGCTAATGTCCCATCTTACTTTCATTTTAATCACTAGATTAGAAAAACAAAATGATGTGTATATCCTAGCTAATTTATAGGAAAAATAATAACATTCGGTGTTTACCTATATAATGGAATAGGAGAAGCTCTCCATCTAGTCTGGGACCTGCAATGGACACGCCATGGAATGTGTCAGTGCCCAGCCCCTTCCATCATCATTAGCTCATCAGCAGGGAAGGACTGGTGCTTTGGGGATGATGGGCACCATCCCAAGAAGCAGAAACAGTATAGGTCCATGTTCAGGCCCATTGTTAAAGGATCTATGGGACTAGAAGCTCCTGGTTGGATTTCTTGGTCCTAGGGGTAGGATAGGGAGGGCAATGGCAAAGAAGCCAGAAAGAGTTGCTTACTCAGGCACCCATAAAGAAGAGATCAAAGCCTTTGACCCCCACTTCCCATTATGTGGTTGGATGCTGACAGCTCCCCCTTGGACTTTGGGGATGGGAGAGAATTACTTTCTGCTCTCCCCCCACTCCCTATTTTCTTCAATATAGGCTTGACTAGGTGAGACTAAGACTACAGTTCAAATCTCTCTTATGAATAGGGAGCCAAAGAGCAAACCTTAGCGCTGACCATAATGGTGGTCATCCTAAGAGTTTGAGAGGACAGGTTAGTTATCAAATTCTGACTGGAGGTGAAAGCTGCTTTCTATAACTATAACCTAATAAAAAGAGATGACCACCACCGGGGAAATGACCCATTCATGCTTGGCTGGTCAGGAGAGAACAGCTCTTGAGTTGCTACTCAGTTACTACAGATCTGAGGTAAACATAAAATATCTATTCAGCAGGAAGTTTTTCCTACCTCCCAGGAAAATGTACTGGAAGTAATGGGTTACTGGGTCATGTTTTTAAGTGTTTGTCAATATGCAATTATGAGTCTTTTAAACACTTTTTGTGGTAAAAGAAAATAACAAACCTTTTTATTATTTACTACTTTATATACTGAATGTCATTTCTAGAAGAGACTATTAATTACTTTTGGGGAGAACTTCCCCATTAACCAAACAGAAGATTTAAGAAATTTATTTCCCCCCTGGGGTCTTTGGGGTGAGGCATAATGAGCCAGAGAGGATGGTGGGGAACAGAAAGACCAAACCCTTTTCCTCCACACCAGACTACTGGTGCCCATATTCAGGATCTACTGTCAAAAAAGGTCTACTCTCCAACCCTAGAACACAGGTAACAGAGGACGTTTAGTGACAGCAGAATTTTAAAATAAAGGGTTAAACACCCCGCCCCCAACCCCTAGTGTCTTAGGAAGTTATAATTAAAATCTGCAGGTTTAAAAATGACTCCCAAGTACGTTTATATTAAAAAGCAATGTATAAGAAATATTAATAGGCCTGGGTGACTCAGAGGAAGAGAGTTTGAAGTCATTTGCTACGTTCTCCCTTTGGCCCTTTGCAAAAGACATTCGACTTCAACAATTTACTCTGTGGTTTCAGTTTCCCAAAATACAAAAGTAATACTTGTAATAACATTTAGCATTCAAAGGGAGTCAAAGTCAACATACAGCATTATGCAAAAACACCTTAGAAATAGTAAAAATGTGGCTTCTAATATCTTAGATTTTAAAATAGTGAAATCTGGAACAAAATACTTATTGCATTTTGTGATCACCTAAAAATAAAAAACACAAACCTTTGGTGACATAGCTGACAAAATGATACTTCCAAATAACAATAATAATGACAGTATATATACAGGTTTCAGGGAAAATCAAAGTTTATTTGTTACTATGGTGACATGGGGGAAAATGTCAACTCATTGCCCATTAAAAAACAAAAGAACAAAACAGTGACTAAAAAAACCATAGCCAGTTTGAATTTTTCTTGCTTTCCCTGGTTATGAGTCACAAATACCACAATAAACCGTTATTTGTTTTTATGATGAATCATATAGTAACTGGGTGAATGCAATATGCAAAGCCATAGGTTTGGTTTTTAATGACCACTAGCTAGATCTCCCCTTGTGCCCTAAACCTTAATTTTCTATAAAGGGAGAGGGGAAAAGCAGTTCAGCAAAACCAACCAGTACGCTAAGGCTAACCTAACAGTGTATGTCAGGCTCCACACACCAGTCTCCTAATCTGAAAGAGAGGAAGACAACTCAGACTTATTCCTCTTCTTCAGGACCGAACTTGCTCACTCTGACTTCAAAGCATTTAGTTAATGCTGTGCTGTCCTTTTCAGTTACACTGTTCATTTTCTTCACATCAGTTCACACAAGTCTCCCATGCTTTTTGGAATTCTCCATACACATTACTTCTCATAGCACGGCACGGTTTGTTCAGCCCTAGTCTAGCCTGTGGGCCTCTGCACCTACTCTGCTTTCTGTTCTTTTCTGCTACAAAAATGTATTGCTCAAAATACATGGTTAAGTATGCAGGATCTTTTTAACCCTGACCTCTCTGCGACTTGAATAAGCATATTTTCAAGTCATTATGTGCCAGGGGTCCTGGGATGCAAAGACAGACTGATGTAAAATGCTCAAGGGGCTTATGTTCTAGTGGTAGAGCTTCACAGAGAATTTCAACAAGTGTGCCGATCTGGATTCCTGGGGCCAGGGCAAATTAGAAAGGGTTGGAGAAACAGCAGCAGGAAGGCACAGTGGCAGTCAGGAAAAAGGAATACCAGGAAATGTATGCAGGAGTTTCATATTAATAGCAGAGTAGCACTGCTTCATTTGCTCCTGGGCCAAAGACCCTTTGCTTTTTGTGCAGTCCTGGGCAAGTCCAAGAAACTCTCTGGGTCTCACTTTCCTCATCTATGAAATGAGGGGACTGGACTGATCTAGGGATCCCTTTGTACACTTAAAAATGGAGGACACTCCCTCAACTAGCTTTTGTATATGTGGCATTACATCTACTGATGTTTACTGTATCAGAAATTAAGATGTCTTATCATGAAAATAGTGTTGACCCCAAGAACCCCTGAAAGGGTCTCTCTGGATCAGATGATCCAAGGTTCCTTCCAAATATAAGTCTTATGACCTTATCATAGAGGCACATGGCAGTCAGGTCCTGGATTTAGGGTGCTCAGGTAAGAATGTAGTGAAAGGGATGAGGATTTAATAGAAAGGCACTGGTAAATGGATAGTCACATCATCAAAATGGCGGTTTGGGTTTGTTTCCCCACATTAGAAAACAAAGATGTTGGGGCAGAGAGGTGCTCCTGGAGTCAGGAGGACCAGAGTTCAAATCCAGGTCGCAAGACACAGAACACTTATTAGCCACGTGACCTCGGGCAAATCATTTAACCAATTGCCCTGCCCTCCCCCTCAAAAAAAAAAAAAAAAAGCCAGATAGATAGATGGATAGATAGATAGATAAAGACCAAAGATGTTCTCTGAAGTCCCTTCTACCTCTAAGAGTCTAGGAATCTTATTCTTCTCAAGATACCTCCCAGGACTTAACACAAGGTCTTAAACCGGTGGTTCTCAACCTTCCTAATGCTGCGACCTGTGACCTGTTTAATACTCGTATGTGGGCATATCTGCATATGGGTGGACCTGCCTAGAGATGGTTCCTAAGACCATCGGAAATGTGTTTTCCAATGGTCTTAAGGTGACCCTTGTGGAAGGGTTGTTCGACCCCAAAGGGGTTGTGGCCTACAGATTGAGAACCACCGTCTTAAACAGAATAACAGGTACCAGCACATTGCTGAATGGTCTTCTTTATATCAAATTTCTGTGGAATTTCATGGACTTATTTTTCTTCTCTAATTGCACCTGTGACATAGTGTTCATATATAAAGTACTAGAATTATGTCAAAGGAAAAAGGGTATGACCCCATAAAAAACTCTAGCTAAACCTATTTTGACAAATGGAACCATTTATATTACTAAGCTAGAAAATAAGTTAAAAATATTCAGGCTTGGTTAAGATGGGGGAAAGAAGTTACTGATAATCTATCACGTGATACTATCTTTTGACCCTTAAAATCCCAGTCTTCTCATAAGTTCTGGTGAGCTAATCCATTCTTACAGCTTCAAGAACTACTTTTATATGGATGATTCCCAAATCTACTCTCCAGCCAAGGATGCTCAACCTACATACACAGCCCTTATTTCCACTGATGACGTGGGATGTGCTCTGCCATGGCCTCCAACGCTGTATGCCCCTTTCCTCCAAATGAGCTCTTCTTCCCAGGACCCCTTCTGTCTCTAGGTACCACCAGTCTTCTAGTATCTCAAACTATCAACTTCTACACTTGGACTTTTCATTAATCGTTCCCTGTCATTCTTACCCTCATCCGGGACTTCAGGCTCAGACCTACAAGGGGTAGACAGTTCTATGCTACACTGTAGTGGACAGAGCTCTAGGTCCTATCCACTCCACTAACTCAGTTATCTTGAAGAATTTAACTCTAGGGCTCAGTTTCCTCATATGTAAAACAAGGAATTACAGTGTGATTTTTTAAAATTCTTTTTATTTCTAAAATTTTATTATTATTACCAGAGCTGGTTTCCCTGCCTCCACAATCTTAGAGAACTTGGGTATTGTTAGAAGAATCTTCCTAAAAACATTACTTCCTAAAAACAATACAGGCCCTAGAACTAGGAATAGTGGAAGCTGCAGAAAGGTAGTACTTTTTTTTCCTAAAGAAAAACTTCCTCACAATGAGAGACTATCCAAAAGGACTACCCAGGGAGGTGCTATGTTCTTTCATGGCTAGAGTTCTCCAGCCATGAGCTCGGATCACTTATAAGAGAGTGTGTTGGAGGATCTCTTGTTCAGGTATAGGTAGGACCAGGTGGCTTCCCAAGTCCCTTCTATCTACCTTAGATTCTGCAATTCTTCTCCGCTTGTCAAGGAGCTAGAAAAAATTTCCCTTGCCTATTTTATTAAGTACAAACCCCTCTGCCCAGCGTTCTAGGACATTACTAACGTGCTGCTGCTCTGCTCAACCATCTATAACCCCAATTCAATGAGCATTTTTCAGGGCCTATTTATTATGCATGAGGCCTTCACTGAAGTTCTGGTCTAATGCCTCATTATGGCAAACTGTGCGCTAACCAGTAAGAATGTGGTGATACTTTTGATTCATGTCAGGCCCAGCCTGGCTGTGTTTGGTGTATTGGAGACCATGTCCAAGAGATCAAGTGAAGGTGATGAATTTGGAGGCCTCGACAATCCTCAAGGAACATCTAAGATTTAGTGATGTTGCCATTTGTTCCTGTAGAATGCATACTTACCATCAATTAAGTTACAGACCTTGGAGTATGTTAATGTAATTATTAACTCATATAGAATTCTAAAATGTTCCTTTATTACCTACATGAATTTAGAAATCAGAATTATAAGAAATGCCTTCACTTGGAATGAACCCTTAAGCAGATTCTATAGTTTCTTTTGCTTTAATAAGGTAAATTATTAATTTATTAAAAATTATTTGTAAGGCAAAATATTATTTATTACAAAGTCACATACAACTCTTCACTTGATTCTCCCCCTTCATCAAAACTTGGCCAGGACTCAAGAATACAATACACTTTAAGCAAGCTGTATTCCTCTGTATTTTTTGCTCATGATGAAACAGAAAAAAAAAGAGCCGTGCTCCTAATGAACTTGGACAGGCATTACTAAATTGTTATTTGGGTCACAGCTACTCAAGTTCTAGCAAAGGAAGTAATTCTCAAAAATTGGAAACTCTTAAAGACTTCCATAAAGAATAGTGTGATTCTCAGGGAAAGAACAAAAAGTTCACAGCTAACTAAAACACATTCCTTTGCTTTTTAAGGTGGGTGAGGGTAGACAGTGAGAAAGGAAGCTATTTAAAAATTACTCCTTTGAAAAAACTCTTAGCTGGGGAACACCACCTAACATAATGTCTTGCTCCTAGCAGGTACTTAATGAATGTTTACTGAAATAAGTTATCTTAGATAATTAGAGTCTTATTCTTTAGAAATTAAAAACTTGTTTTAGCTCTTTTCATGTATCTCCAAAAATGTACTGTATCTTGTTACAGAAATTTTTTTTGTCCTAAACTTATGCTTTCAGAGACAGAGCAGGTGTTCTGAATCCAAGGTCTATGAACTTACTTTTAAGAATATATTTTGGTAACTATATTTCAACAAAATCTTTGCCATTAAAAATATCATTCCGAAACATCCATGGGTTTCACCAGATTGCCAAAGGGGCAAACAATATCCTACACTTTTTTCCTCAGAAAATGTTGCACGAATTACTAATTTGTTTTCGTGATAATTGCTTTAACAAAAGACATGGCAGCAAGGAAGGCTTAGTAATAAAACAATTCCGCTTGTTTTCAACAGTGTCCTCTGACTTATAACACTGTCATCTCAGCTTTAGTATTAGAAATTAAGTATGAAAAAATATTACTTATGACAACCATTCCTGTTCTTTTTAAAAAGAAACCACCATTCCTCCAGTGACAAAGATACCGCCAAAGTAAACCATTAAATCTACATTTCATTTTCTCAGCACTAGGGACAATGTGATCTTGGCAACTTTTGCTCTTTTTCTGGATAATAAGATCTTTGAGACTTCTTTGTTCACTTCTGGATGTGGGGCGGGGGAAATGTTGGGAACTGGCTCAAAGATTTTGATAATCACTGAATGAGAAACATTATTCTGCCTATTTATTCCATGGAAATGTGGTAGGGAATCTCAATTAAAGGCTATATCGATTCAGGATAATTTTCATTCAGACAATCTGTATTAGAAACTGATCAGATATTCTTCAAAAACCATATACAAACAGCTCTTCACTGAAGTTCATCATTTTCTCTAAGACAAAAGAATGGGATTATGAATGAGCTCAACTATTCTGGAAAACAATTTGGAATCATACTCCCAAAGTGTAGACCACTCTAACCTAGAGATTATTGTATTAAGTATTTACTCCCAAAGGAAGTTAAAAGAACAGAGGAAAGGACTTATTAGACAAGAATCTTTATAATAGCATCCTTAGTTATAGCAAAGAATTGAAATAAGATAGGTGTCCATCAGTTGAGGGATAGTAAGTATGGTATATGAATAGAACTCAATGTTGTTCTACAGCATGAAACAGCATCACTGATTCATAGAAACATAGGGATAACTTTATGAACTAATACAGAATGAAATGGGCAGAACCAGGAAAACAGTTTACCCAATACCCACAATAATAACATGAAGGAAAATTAAAACAATGGTAAGAACACTGGTGTAAAGAGTCAGAGGTCCTGAGTTCAATGCCACTTCTGTGACAATCTAGGTAATCCAGCCACTTAAATGTCCTTTTCTCATCTTTAAAATAAAGGCTGGGCTGTTGTTTATCCTTTGTTTTCAAGGAGAACTATGACATCAGGAAGGTGATGCCAAGACTTTCAAGTGAATTGGACTTAAGTGAGGGAGAGCCATGCAGTCATCAGCCTCGACTTCTCCTCCAGAGTCATCTGGGTCCAGGGGGAAGATAAACATCACGACTGGAGATGGCCCAGATGCAGTGGGATACCGTGACCTTTTTAAGTTTAGGGCTTTTCCAGGTAGGTTTCAGTTTGACTGAGGCAATGACCACTCAGTGAAATAAGGCCAGGTAAGAAATGAAGCAAAGAATGGCCTCTTTTACCTAGCTAAAAAAAAAAAATTATACAAATACACATACACGTATGGCACTATATATATATATGTACACACGCACACATGCACACACCAATACATTGGTAGGGGAAGACCCAAGGAATATAAATTTCAATCACTGAAACCTCAAAAACATCTTGGCTAGATTACCAGCTAGATTTTTCTTAAGGACTGTGCCTTAAACCCAAATCATTGGCTTTTACTGATGGGCCAACCCTTGGTTTGGGCCCCGATACATACATATTATACATTCACAATCACAGGTATGCATGCACATACATGTGTGCACACCCACATACCATTTCAACAATATAACAGGAATCCAAAGTTTCCTATAGAATTTTTTGTTGTTGTTTTTTTAAACAAAAAAGATGATTTCTTTAAAACTGCCATGGCACTAAGGTTTAAAGTACAATGCTCCTCACTCTGCTATTAACAAAGCTCAGGTACTTGTTAGTTGACTTTTCACAGACAAATAGGCATTAAATGTCTGTCTTTCTGAAAAGGGGACATCACTGTCCCATATTTTTTTTTGAAGAACAAGTTACTGGAAAATTAAGTGATACAAAATGATCCATGGGTCATATCATAGCTGCCTACCCCCTCTGAAATCTTAAGAAAAAGGTGCTGACTTTCATTTTCTGTAAAAGCAACAAGGCCACCACATTATTTCAAAAATAGCATCAAAAGACACAGGAGAAGCCAGGTTTTTTGTTTGTTTCCATTTTTTCACAAGGACAACAACCTATAATCTAGTTTGGCCAATGTTGTAACATGTAACCTGGTAGAGGATTCTTAAAAGATATTTTCTGGGAGTATCAGCTTGATGAATCTTCTTTTAGCAATCAGAGAACCTAGTCAAATATAATCTTTAGCAAGGGTAAGCTAGACTCATTAGGAAAATGAATTTCTCTCATTCTTTCCAATATAAGTTTTCCAAGTTATGTGCTAACATTCTGAGCCGAATAATTTGTCAAGATTTATAACAAAAAGGGAGAAACAACGAGCAGAGAATACGATTTTCCAATTCATATGTGGATCACAGAACCCTCCCTTTTGTAAAGTTATTAATGTGCTTTCCTCAAGTCTTTAAAAAGATGCCACTTTAGCTTGTTTGCTTGTCATACTGCTGTCTTTCCTTGCATTCTGGCTATAGTTACTTAGTGAGAACAAAGAAATTAGGTATATTCATATCTATCTTGAAACTTGTCTTATAACTTAAGTGCATATTAAGGAAAGGTCCCTGAAAGAATGATTACTATTAGGATTTTTTTGGTTAAAAAAAAAAAAGGGTAGGGGTGGCTAGGTGGCGTAGGGAATAGAGTACTGGCCCTGGAGTCAGGAAGACTTGAGTTCAAATCCAGCCTCCGACACTTAACACAACTAGCCATGTGACCTTGGACAAGTCACTTAAAGATTGTCCTTCAAAAGGCCAAAAAAAAAGGGTGGTGGTGGTAAATGAAATGAAGTTGTTATGATGACTTTTAAAAAGAATTATGAGTGTAAGAATTTTACTAGGGATAATAGCATGATGTAGTAGAAAAAGTATCAAGTTTGGGAGTCAGCACCTTGGTTCAAATCCCTGCCTCTAAAATTGTGTGACTTCAGGAAGTCACAATCCCACTGCAGAATAGAGTCGTTGAAACTAGAGTTGTGAAATGGATGCGACCCACAATACTCCAGGGGCCAGGATCAGAGTAAAGTGTAGTTCCTATTTGATTTTATTGTGTTGGTAGGAGTATTAAGTACCAAAAAAAAAAAAAAAAAAAAAAAAAAAAAAAAAAGAAACCTATAAAAGTGGTTTTCCAAGTAATTATGTGGCCCATAAGGAGCCTCACTACTCATGTCTAGTTTTGTTTTGACACCATCAGACTAGATAACTTTGGTGGTCTTTTCTGGATCTATATCTAGGATCCTAATTATTAGTTAGAAACCCTAAAATTATTAATAACAAAAGGATAAAAACAATATGTACCTACAGAGTATTTATCAGAGGTATTATAAAGAATCTGTACCGTTTTCTGAAAATATCTAAAAACAGAGCTTAGCAAATATCTAACAATGTTTTTATGTCTTAGTACATAAATTAGTTCTCTAAAGGCTGATTTTTTTCATAAAAGTCATTAGAGTATCAATATTTAATAACTGTAGCTTATATACTAAGCCCAAACCCTAAAGATTCAACATTTAGGTAAGTTATTATACATTTAAATGTTTAAGAAAACTTAACACATTACGCATAACATCCCCCAGCCCAAAGCCTGAGAAGAATCAAGATGGGACAAGAAATCTTCAAGTTAAATTGTACCCTGTTTGAATGTCTACATGTATGTGCATCTACTGCAAATACATTCTAGAAATAATCTTTCATCAAATTGAACGTAAATTATAAAACAGAACAGTCTTTTAAAATAAACTCAACAATGAAACAGATAGGAAATTTGTTCTGTGGGCAAAATTTGTCAACTTAAAGATATATATATATATATATTATTGTAACATAAGAAAGCAAAAAGGCATACTTTAATTGATTCTAAGCAAATATTCCAAAGCTGATACATGCCAATGAGTTTTATCCCTGTTAAAGTAGTCACCCCGGGAAGAAATGTTTGAGGCTTAAAATATCTTATATCAAAATATTACTCTGCAGCATATTCTTCTAGGATTTCAGGCGGCTCACAAAAAATGTAGGATATTTTCCTCTACACTTTCTGTGGGCTGCCTGAAATCCCTTGGTGAGTGGCAGGTTATGAGATCCTGCTCTAAATATTTCCAATAGACAGTGTGATGGGACAGAGCATGGAACCCGAGAATCGGGAGACTTGGGTTTAAATTCTGGACCGAACACTGGCTAGTTGTGTAACCTCTGGCAAATCATTTGACCTTTGTGAGAAAAGGACTCTGCAAAGTTGATACATAAATGAATGATTGCTTTCATCCTTTTGATATGAATTTAAACAGGCAAGCTATTTGGAAAAGCATAAAGTGAGTAATAGTTTTATATTCTAACACGTATGATTTGTAACATGGGGTATCTCAACAAGTTCTGAAAGAATTCTAACAGGGACAGCTAGGTGGCTCAGTGAGTAGAGCACCCGCCCTGGAGGCAGGAGGACCCGAGTTCTAATCAGGCCTCAGACACTTGACACTTACTAGCTGTGTAACCTTGGGTGAGTCACTTAACCCCAATTGCCCTGCCTTCCTCCCTCAAAAAAAAAAAAAAAAAAAGAAAGTCCAAAAATCGGTAGTTTTCAAAAAAGACATCATCACTGGAATATATGTGTACATATGGCCTCTGAAGAACCACTTGCAAAAATTAAGAATTAAGAATTCATCTGAAAGATACAGTTTCTTTGTTCTTTGGGGGAGGAGTGGTGGAAGTTCACATAATACACAGAAGAGGTTACTCCTCAAATCTTAATGGTTTGAATGTAAAATATTAATTCAGAGTATGGAGACTAATCTTTCTCAGAACTGTTTCAAGGTTTTTAAGTGTTCAGTGACTTCAGATACTCTAGTTTCCTTAAGTATTTGTATAATAAAGAGTCACCCATTTTTTGTTGCCAAATTCAATACTTTGCTGTTAAAGGATTTTGCTGCAGCAACAAGAGGAAGATATGACTTTGCACTAAGCTCCAGTTGTTTCATATTGTACATGGTTCCCCTTTATTCAAAAAGATGATCAGAAAGAAATTCAGCCTAAGAGGTTTTAAAACTAAAACTGGCAATGGAGTAAACAGACCACTGTTGTGTTGAAGATCTCTGATGCCTACTCTTCTAGCTCATTGCTTGTAGATGTCTTAAATATCCCTTTGTTTATGTTAAAACACTGACCCGGCACCTCAAAAGGGTACTGGCTCTGAAGTCAGAGAACTTGGGTTCATATCCTTCCTCTGACACTATCTGTGTGACCTTGGAAAAATGATAATCTCTCGGCTTCAGTTTTCACAACTATAAAATGAGGAGGTTGGATAAGGAGCTTCTGGTGTCTCTCAGTTCTAGCAGTCTGATCCAAATGGCCATTCTACTACTTCACAAAATCAGGGAACTATGACCCAAGGTGGTGGTTACCAAGGTCACACATATGGGTGGTGTCAATACAGATTTATAAAGAAAAATTCTGTAAATCATTAAGCTGGTGATTGTTCATTTAAATGCAGTTCCAAGCAGCTGCTGTTCCTGAGCTGGGACCACTGGAAATTGCCAAATTCTTTGTAGGAGAAAGAGCTTTTTCTCAAGTCTCCGTTTGGGAACCGCATTTTAAGTGTGGCTGACCGAAAAGAATGGCCCATAAATGAGCCCAATGTGGCATAAATAACACTGGGGTCCTGACACCCCTTCCCACTTGCTGGCGCATAAACTTCCCTTGAGGCCTTACAGGGAACAGGTAGGCGACTCTCAAGCCTCTTCCAACTCCATATTTACTGTCCCGGTAACGAAATGAACCCACGCAATGATCTTTTCAACACCAGGAAGGTTTCCTATTTACTAGGAAGCCTCTCTCTGCTCAGGATCCTTTGCATAAAGGAAGGAAACCACAGGAAAAGTAGAGGATTTAAGCAAGGTGGGAAATTAAGACGCGCTCCTGGGCACATACGCGTCCGTCGCTGCCGGGTAACGGGGTTTCATTGATCCAAGCACGGCTGGAACGCCTTTCCCGGAGCCCCAGAACAGCATTTGGCCACGCCCTTACCACACCCCCAGAGCTCTTTCATTCTACTGGCTGGCAGGTTGGCAGAAGGCGCCTCTGGGCTGGCGGTCCAAGCACTTGTTTATTGGAGGACCAGTTAAACATTCTGGGGCATCTCGGGGATGCCCGGGGCTCCCCAAATTAAAAGCCAGTCGCACGAAGCGGCAGGAAGACCCCTCAGTGAACATAATGGGGCCCGTCCGAAGGTCCGCCCTCCGACCCGGGTTCTCGGAATCGAGTGGCACTGATTTTTAAAGAGAGCGGGAGGGCGACCCGGTAAAAAACAACCGATTTAATACGTTCTGGGCACCTGAGCCCAGAGGAGGCAGGAAAGCGACCCGGGAAACCTTCAAGTGCGTCTGGAATGACACTCGCTGGCTAGCCCCCCCTTAATAAGAGGGGGGGAGTAATGGTTACTTTTTAAGGTAACACCAGGCACTCTACACCGACAGGGTAAGAAGCAGGAGTCGCAGCCATGTCAGGAATAGGAGGGGACTACCTTGTGACCACCCCTTCCACACATCCCAACCTACACTTTATTTTAGAATTGGAAACATTAGCACCGACAGCCCCAAATTGGTGCACCCCAGAGGGAGAACTGTGCACGGGTGCCTCGGTTCGCCCACTAACCCACCTCAGAACGTTGGCTAGGGTTGGAAGAGCAGGGCGGGCGCGCACCCCCAGGCACATTCCCTGGGGTTGGAGGAGCGAGCCGGTGCACTGGCTGGGGTCGGAAGGGCGGGGGGGGGGGGGCTTCCTGTCACTCACCTCCCTTGCAGGGGGTGCGGTGCTGGCTGTGCTGCGCCCGGTAGCCCTCGATCACCTCCCAGGAGCCGTCGTCCCTCTTGATGGGGAAGGTGACGCTCAGTACATGGTTGCAGGGCTTGATGATGCGCAGGATGCCGCGCACCCGGTTGCGCTTCTGATCCTCGCTCTCCCGCGTCTTCAGGTCCTCCACCAGCTTGTCCTCCACGATGCTGGCGCCGCGGTCGAAGAAGCCCTCCACCATCTTGAAGAAGTTGGGATCGTCGTCCCCGACCCCGGCCGCCTCGCTGTAGTGGCGTCGAGGGGCCGGCGGCGCGCCGGCGGGCTGGCCCCGGGCCCGCAGGAGCAGGGCGGAGGCGGCGGGCTCCGTGGAAGCGGCGGCAGTGGCGGCCGAGGCCCCGGCCCGGGACAGCTGCAGAGCTTCCCCGAGGTACCGGAACATGACGGCGGCGGCTCCGAGAGGGTGGCGACTTGGAGACGGCGACTGCGGGATCCGGCGGGAGGAAGCGGCCGCTCGAGCCCAGGCGGCCTTCCTGGCTCGCTGCTTTCTCCTCCCTCTCGGCGCTCGCAGCCTAAAGGGGAGCGAAGGAAGGGCTTTCCGGGACCGCGGCCAGAGCTACGCCTTTTAATGGCAGGAGCGCAGGGGGCGCGGGGGCGGGGACGAGGAAGGGCGGGGGCGCGTGCGCGCCCAGCGCCACTGCCAGCTAAGGAGGTGGCTGTGCTGGGGGGAGGGAACCCCGGCCCCCAATGCCACCCCGGCGGCAGCCGCCGCCTCTATGAAGACCGACGCGCGGGCCCGCGCCTCGCTCTCGAGGTCGCCGGCCCTCCCGACCATGCCCCCGCTCGTGCCCGCGCGCGAGGTAGGCGGGGGGAGCAGGGGGCGTGTCTTCGGTTGGCGCGCGGCCTTGGCCGCGCCCGGGGGCCGGCAATGGGGACCGCGTCACTGCCCCCGGGCCCGGAGCGTGTCTCTTCCCCCCAGCTCAGCCGGGTCCGGGTCGGGCTCCGCCTCCTCTTTCTGGTTCTTCCCTCTTCTCCGGACTGCGCCTTCCCGGGACCTTCCGGGTCTCCGTGGCCTGGGTGTTCCTGAGGTCAGTGAGCCGGCCCCAGGCGGCCGGAGAGGCTCAGGCAAGACCGAAGTCGGCCTCTTGGGGCTGGGGGAAGCTTGAATCGGAGGCCTAGAGTGCAGATCCCGCCCCTTACCCCCCGGAGGAAGGGCCGCGGCCTACCGAGAGGCCGCGTTACGCTTTGGCTTTGACTTTGGATACCGGAAAACCAGGGTTCCAAAGCAGCCGCATTGTGTGACCCTGGGCGAGTCACCTTAACTCACGAGATTAGGCGGCCCTAGATAGGGGAGACTGGAGACCCTTTTTTGCATCCCGAGTGCTGGGCCTAGGGCTTGGCACACGGTAGGCACTTAACCTCCATATTTGTGAAATAAGGAGCTCGAGGATGATCTTTCCAGGGCCCTTCCTGCCCCCAGCCCGTGGTCCCGTGGGTCAGACCCTTCTGAGCACGTTCCTGCCCCGAAAGAAAAGCTTAAATTAGTCACGTAGTGCAAAGCTCAGCCCACGCGCTGGGGACGTTTTGAGAGCTCCCAGTCCATGAGGGCCAGAGCGGGGGGGACACGCTTCCACGACCGGTCTTTGGAAACGCCCGGTGGGCTTCGGGGTGCAAATGCCTTTTGTTTTCGCTTTTCATTTTAAGTAATGCGTTTTACTGCCATAAACTTGGGCAAAACGCCTTCGTGTTGTTTTTTCCAGGCAGATGTTAACGCCTCGATACAGTGACTTCGGTTCCTGACGTTGAACCATTTGACAAGACTTTAGGGACAAGCACTTTCTTTTCTGGGTCTTCAGGAGCTGTAACCGACCTCCTGTAGGGGCAGCTTCCCAGGGTGATGACTGAGGGCACAAGATTCATTGGGGTCTGAAGGGAGGTGGTGGTCCTCAGCTATATCTCCAACCAGATTCTCTTGTTCCTGACTCCTAGTTTAAAACAAACAAAAAAAAATTACGTGACTCTTGAAAGGCTTTCCCTGCAGATTTGTTTGCTGTCTTCCCATAGTTACAGATCCTATGCTCGGGGACTCCAAGTTTGCAGCCTGGTGGCCTCATGTTGAGAGGCCTGCACAGACAGTCTAGTATCCACAATAATACAGGAAGACTGAGTTTGGATGAGCCCAAAGTCTCAGTTAAGTGGGAGTCTGCTAGTTGGGTCAGCGGATGGAGTGCTAGACATGGAGTCAGGAAGACCTGAGTGCATTCAAGACTTGAAATAATAAAATAATGGTCATTTCTGGGCCTTTAATGAGGTTATGCTCCTAGGAAATTCATAGGAGTCAGCAGGTAAAGGTTTAGAATCCTCATTAGAGGGGAGCACTCCAGGAGATTGGCCAAGTAGTTCATGAGAGATAGGGTCTAGACACTGGAATATAAGTTCCTTCTTTGACCTTACAGTCTAGTTAGGGAATGTGGACAAGCTGTTTGTAAGCAAAGCATAATACTCTTGATTTACAATATTAGGCTTCAGAAAGGGTGGAATGATAAGTCATTTGTTGTAATGGAAACGGAGGAGATAAATTTTCTGCAAAATTGATAATTGCCAGAATTGATACCACCAGAAGACTAAGGAGATCAACTGGGATTTTTTTGTGAGTGAGGTAGACAACATATTTAATTGAGATTAATCTGATGTTTAAGATGATACAACAGAGGACCAACCTTAAAATAAGGTGTTTCAGTAGACTATTCTTTTGTTTTTCCACTCAAGTTTTTCATTAATATCAATGAATAAACTACAGGAAATTCAGTTAGCAAAATTAATTTTCAGCTTTCCTTTCTGTACTATGAAATATATTCTCAAATATAGGAAATTACTTTGTGACTTTGATACTTCAGTTTCTTCATCTATGAAAAAGTAAGGGTTTCTACTAGATGACCTCTGAGATCCTTTCTAGCTATTATTTATTATTATTATTATTAATCCTAAATACAATTCCATTAAATTCTTATTTAGGAATATTGTGTTGGTTAAATGATAATTTGTAAAGTTTCATCTGTATGATTATAATGTACCATATTTGACTAAAAAAAAAATCAAGTGATTCTTGAAAGGCTTTCCCTTCAGGTTTGGTTTGCTCTCTTCTTATATTTACAACCTGTATGATACCACAACATAACATTAACTTTATATTTTTGCTTCTCATGAGGAAGGTTTTTATATAGAACTATATAATAAATTCTTCTTAGTTCTAAATGAGGCAGTTAGAAGTAGAATGATTCATGTTAATCATTAATAATTAATTGTTAATCTAACAAATATTAAATCATCATCTTATATGTATTATAAGTTTTTAATGGCATAAATTTAGGTGGCTTAGAAATTACTATAAATTCTAAGATATTTAATTTATCCCATGTACTAGAAACTCTTTAATTTTCACAGTCTTCTCAAATGTTGCTAAACAGTATTTTGCCTAATTGATCCAGGTTAGTCAGTGATCTTAAAATCTATAAGTATAAATTAGGTAACTCTTGCCTTCTAAGCACTGTGCTAGACTCTGGGGATAATCCGTACCCACAGGACTCTTGCATTCTAAGGGAAACAAGTCCATACAGAAATATATACAGAATAAATATAAGGAGAATAGATAGAAGATAGTTAAATGGAAAGTGGAAGTTGGGGAGATCTGGAAAGGCCTTATTTAGAAATGTACTACTGTTACGGACAACTTCCTCTTTTATAAGTGCAATTAAATATATTGGTTGAGTTACCATCATTTGTTAAAGAAATACTTTTATTGAAAGAAATACATCTTTTCGTTTTTAGCGAAATGTATGTTGTATCAGCTGATGCATCTTAGATGGATGTGCTTATGGTCAGAAAGTTAAGGTAAGTGTTTCCTCTACTTGATTATGTTATGTATATATGTGAACTTTTGACTTACAGCATATGTTTTTGAAGTTTATTTCAAAAGGTAAAGTAGTAGAAATGAGTGATATAAATTAAAAGCTAGAAATTTGTAGTAGCTTTTCACTTAAAATTTAATGTTTTGCTATAGGACAATCACATTTTGGAAGATAGTTCATTAAAAGCTGAGTTTTACTGTTCAAGTTAATATTTTTTGATAGGTATAGCCTACACAAAAGAAATGGTTAATTAACTATGAATGTTTCAAACTATGTATTAATCCAAATTGAAGAAATATTCTGCGGATTTGTTTTATTGAATCTCATTCAACCATCATTTGTTAAATTCATTAAACTGTTAACTATACCTAGGAATACAACAATGTAAAAAAACACAAGTCTCAGTCTTCAGGGGTAGCCATTGATGTCAGATTGAAGAAAACTGTGACTTTTTTTTTATCAGTTCAAGCATTTGTTAAGCTCCTAATAAGGCCTTATTAGCTGAGATAAAGAGAAGTGGGTAAGTTCTTAGGAACTCTTCAGTCTTTTTTTTGGTAACAGTAAAGTCACTGAGGAAAGGGATGTGCTGAAGGAGACATTCAGTACATTTATATAGTAATAGTAAATATTGCACAAAATGGAGTCAGTTCTATTCTCCCCAGTCCACTTTCAACAAGGATATGTATATTGAACTTAAGATGTCTGAAGGACATCCAGTTTGAGATGTTCAGTAGGCAACTGGAAAGATAAGACCTCTTCTGGGGAAGAGGGGTTAGGACTGAATAAATAGATCTGAGAATCATCTGCATAGAGATTATTGTACAACCTAAGGGAGTTGATGAGATTACCAAACAAAATAGTTAAATAATAATGAAGAGGGCCTAGAACAAAGCCTCAGAGGACATAAACTGTGGGTATGACCTGGATAAAGATTCAGCAGAGAAAACTGAGAAGGGGAGGCTGAATTAAGATCATAGAATGAGAAGAAGCAATTGAGTTTTAGCTTACCACTACCCCTTCTCCACAACAATCTAGAAAATTCACCAATCCACATTCTCATTGGGAAAGCACATAAATAGTGTATACAAGGAAGGGTTCATATAGTGGAGAAGACAGTAGGGGAAGAGTAGGTGACACTTGAACCCTACTCTTATCTGAACTGACTATAAGAGGGAAGCATATACATGAATATACAGAAATGTATCCCACCTCACAGACTCTTATAGAGGGGTCAAGGAAAAAAAGAGAAGAAAAAGTGTAAGAGAAGAGGATGGAGGGAAATAGAGAGCAGCCATAACTGAAAGTAAATGGAATGAACTTACATATAAAATAGGATAGCAGAATTTATTAGAAACCAGACTCCAGCAGTGTATATGAATGTATATGAAACATGTTTGAAACAGAATGACACACACAGAGTTAAAATGAGGGACTAGAGCAGAATCTGATATGCTTCAGCTGAAATAAAAAAGGCAAGAGTAGCAATCATAATCATAGATAAAAGGAAAAACAAAAATAGATGTAATTAAGAGATAAACATGAAGAACTACATTTTGCTAAAAGGTACCATAGGCAATGAATTTAATATCACTATGAAACATATGTATCAAATGGCCTAGCATCTAAATTCATTTTTTTTTTGGAGGGGAGAAGGCAGGGCAGTTGGGGTTAAGTGACTTGCCCAAGGTCACATGACAAGTGAGAGTTAAGTGTCTGAGGCCGGATTTGAACTCAGATACTTCTGACTCCAGGGCCAGTGCTCTATTTGCTGAGCCAACCTAGCCTTCCCCATCTAAATTCTTAAAGAAAAAATTAAATGAGTTACAGGAGGAAATAAATAGTTTACCCTCTCTGACCTAGATAAATATAACCAGAAAATTAAAGAAAAACATTAAAGGGACAAATAGAATTTTAGAAAAGTTAGATATGATAGAGCTTTGGACATTATTGAATGAGAATAGATAAGAATAAGCTATTAGCTGTGTATAGTATGCACAAAACTTTACCATGTAGTAGAGCATTAAAAACCTCACAAAGGTAGAAAAGCAGATATTAAATACATCTTTTACTGACTATGATGCCGTAAAATTACATTCAGTAAAGGGTCTCTGAAGCAAAGATTAAAAATTAATTGGAAACAATACAACTTAATCCTAAAGAATAACTGTGTCAAAGAACAAGTCAAAAACAGTCAGTAGTTTAAATGAAGAAAATAGAAGTAGTCCCAACTAGGTGAACCAGGAGATAACATCATCAGGAAAACTAGGAAGAAGATAATCAAGAAAAAGAAAGTGATGGACAGTCAGAGGCTGCAGAGAAATCAAGAAAAATGAGGATTGTGAAAGAAGCCATTAGATGAGTCAGTTAAGAAATCATCAGTAACTCTGGAGAGAGCAGTTTTAGTTGAATAATGGAGTTGAAAACCATCTTCATTTTCAACTGCCCAGAATTAAGAAGAGAGTGAGAAGGATCGAGTGTAGATAGCATTTTCAAGGAGTTTAGCCACAAAAATGAGACGTGAGATGGATCTGGTTGAGACTTTTTGAGGATGGGAGACACTTTTTGTTTGTGATTTTGATGTTTGTAGTCACTAAGGAAGTAGACAGTAGACAGGGAGAGGTTGAAGGCTAAAGAGTGGGAATGGTAGATAATCTTCTGGACAAGATAGCATGGAAATGAGATCCCTTGTGTATGTAGAGAGGTTTGCCCCTTAACAAACAGGAGGGCTACCTCTTCAAGTGAGATGAGTGAAGAAGCTGATGACACTAGAAGGCATCTAGGTGACCAGAGTCAAAGGCAGAATGCCCTCAATTTTTCCAGTGGAATATGAGTCGGGGTTCTCAGCTGAGGGTGTATGGATTGAGAAGCCATGGGAGATTTGAGGAGGAATGAAAAGGTTTGGTAGAGCTGCTGTGGTGAGTGGGATAGTGAGTCAGTTAAGGAGTTATAAAAGGATTGACTTGTCTTAATGAGTTTACACAAATTTGTAATGGACCCGGTCTGCACAGTTTTGTGATTTTCTCTACCTTTGTTCAGCACTCACGATTTAGGAGTGAAGGCAGCAGATGGAGTGATTTGAAGCGGAAGCTTGACAGAGCAAGATCTTCAGTAGGCTGAGGGGGCAGGTGAGTGGTGTCTCAAGAAGAGGACAGTATAGAATTGAACTGGTTCATCAAGGTAGGGAACTGGTCAAGGTAGGGAAGGGAGTGGAGTACAGCTAGTGATGACCTGACAGAAATGAGGGATGGAAGAGATCATGGTTAGGATGGGCAGTAGGATTTGGGTTTGCAAGGTGGAGGAAGAGAATGAATAAAAAATAAGGGAATCTCAGAATTCATCAACATAAAAAGTAGAACACTTCTGGGTGATGCCAAGGTTAAGGGTATGACCAGCTCTGTGTGTCACTAAGTTGAGGTGGAACAGTAATTTATGCAAAGTGAGTAAATTGAGGAATTTGGAGGTCAGGGTGTTTGAAGGAGTATCAGTATGAAGTTGGAGTTCTCTAGTATGAGGACAAGAATTGGAGAGAGGACAAAATCTGAGCCAAGCACTGAACTTGTTGAGGAAGGAAGACGAGTGTGCTGGAGGTCAGCAGACAAGAGCTACCCCAGTGTTGATTGGATGATGGAGATGCAGTGAACTTCAGAGGAGAAATTTGTGAGTGATGGTGATAGAGGGAGAATCTGAAAGTGGCAATGGGTAGCAAGAAGTATTTTAATTCCTCACCTGCCAGTGAGGAAAGTGGGGGGGTGGGGGGAGGAAGGGGGAGGCAGGGCAAGTGGATATATGAGTGAAAGTACATCAGGACTGGCAAGAGGGATCAAGGAGGAGGGAGCTAGGTCTCATTTAATGCAAGAAAATAGAAAGAGTGAGAAAGGTAACTAAGGTGGAAGCTTGTTTGCTGTAGAGCAGACTTTAAAGAGAAAACAGGGAAAGGGGTAAACAGGGTTGGGTTGAGTGGATGACATTAAAGGAGTGGTCAGTGGGGGCAGTCCTGGCTTGAAAATCTTTTCAGTAAAGAGAGAATGAGGATTAGGAATGAAATAATCTGAAGAATGAGTTCAGTGGTTACTGCTGTGGGAACATGGGTGTCCTGGAGTGTGATGGAATGGGTAAACTACCCAGCAGTGTTGACTGGGACTAGCTTGTGAGAAGCTTTAGATGCCAGCCAGAAGCTTTGTACTGGAAGAAGCTCCTAGAGCTTCTTGAACAGAGGAGTGACTAGAGTCAACCCTCAGATAGAGGAATGGCAGTCTGAGAGATTAGAAACTGAGAAAAACACCATCTCCAGGCTTTGTTGCTTCCCAATAGTGGCTACTCCTTCCTCCATGCTCCCCTATCCTTACTGGAGACAAGGGCCAGATTCTTTTTTTTTTTTTAAATTTCTTTTTTTTTTTCCTTTTTGATTTTTTTTCTTTTTTTTTTTATTAACTTGTTTGTTCACTTTTAGGTTACAAGATTCTGTTCCATAGTCACTTCAGTTATAGATTTTTCTCCCCTTCCTCCCCATCCCCCACCCAACCCCCCCATGGTGGCATACAATCATGTATAGGATCTGCAAACTCCTTCACATTGTACAATCGTCTGGTTGTATAGCTGTTA
>CM053598.1:59303822-59369028 GCA_028646575.1 Pseudocheirus occidentalis | reverse complement strand
AATCTTCTTTGGTCATAAATTCTTCCCTGCACCATAAATCTGACAGGTAAACTATTCCTTGCTTCTCCAGATTATTTACAGTATCAGCCTTTATATCTAGATCATGTATCCATTTAGACTTGACTTTGGTGTATGGCGTTAGATAATAGGGCCAGACTCTTGATGTCCTGGTTCCCTACACCCCATTCTCTCTCCCTCACATTCTGACACCGTGATAATAAGGAATGATACTGTCCAATTGATCAGCATTTTCTGAGCTTTAGATAATAAAAAGATGTTACTTTTAAAGTTTGCGAAGTGCTTCACATCAATTATTTCCCTTGATCCTCACCACAATCCTACAACAGAAGTGCTCTAGGTATAGTGGTGTTACTTTATTACAAATAAGGAAACTGAGTCTGAGGTGTACCTGGTTGGTTGTTGTCCTTTGTTCTTGAAGAGGACCAAAATGACATCACTATGCTAGAGCCAAGTTTCACTGTGTCAGCCATGGCTGATCAGAGCTCTACAAGCTCAGAATGCTCTACCGCAGGTCGGGCACAAGTAGTGAATGTGAACATTTGGGGTGGATTCTCTAAATTTGCGTCATCTCCCATTTCTTTTGAGCTGTCTCAGTTGTGCTTTGCTCATAGAGCACAGCACCCTCTCTGATGTGGGCATGTGATGCTGAGCGTCCTGTGCCAGTGTCTCCCATGTCACAATCAATTTCAAAGCTCTCAAGAGAGACCTTGAGAGTGTCTTTGTATCCCTTCTTGTGACCACTTGCCCTGTGTGAGTTCTCTGTAAAATAGTCTTTTTTGGCAAGCGTAGGTATTGCATGCAAGCAACGTTGCCAGTCCACTCTGAAGTAGAGTTTGAATGACACCTGTAGAGTTCTCTTGCAGTGTGAGTTAGTTGTTCATCTTTCAGGTCTATTGGATTTTGTGTTGTCTGTGAGTGTGTGCACATTCCATGTGTCAGTGGTGAGTGGAATCGACTTTGCAGACGTTTTTCTACATTTTTTTTGTGTTTCAACCACTGAATGGGATTCCCCACCTGCCTGCCGTAATCAAGCCAGGGTTGGGTAGGTAGACAATTTTTAGGGTACCTCTTCTAGCCACTTTCTCATACCAGGGGGTTAGTAGTATCATCCTAAAAAGGCTACTCAGACATGCAGGGTCTGCTGGATCCTACTGCTGCTTCCAGTGAGAAGAGGACCCTATGGCCTGGGCTGCCTCTGTGCAGCATGTGACTACAGCTCCCAGTGTATCTGTACCGGCTGCTTTGTCACTTGGGACTTTGAGACAGCTAAAGTGGTAAGATTGTATTTGATTCGTGTGTAAATTGGATTTAAGTGAGGCAGAGTCTGAAATACAGCTAAGTAATTAATAATCAATTTATTAATTAGGCTAGTTAATAATCAGTAAATTGATGGTTTCTCTCAGGAATCAATGATGCCAAGTGAGACTCTGAAATGCCTTAAATCAAAAGGTATACCTTCTGACCTGGAACTCCCCTGATGAGTGAAATGGTGGATATTATTAAATATCTAAAGGGACAAAAGATTTCAGCTTTTCCTGCAGAGGACCGGTGGCTTGATCTTGAGACTTAGCACTTTCCAGCAATCAGGGCAAGGGAAGCCAATTCATCTGGACCCCTCTGGCTAGTTTTCTCCTTTGTGAGCTGGGTTGCCCTAAACTCTTATAGAGGTGATGGGGGGGGGGGGGGGGATCTTTACTCAGGGCAGGGACACGCCCAGACTGATTTGTATTTATATTCTAAACAGACAAGTGGTTTCCCTTTTGGGTGAGGCCCTGCCCAACCTAGTTAAAGTAGCCATTGGGGAAGGGGTGGGGAAGGGGGGGGGGGGGGGTAGGAGTAATCTTATCACTCAGTCATGTCCTTCAGAGACCCACCTTGTCAGGAGTTGGGTGAAATAGGAGGAAAAGAATGGATCACTAATTAATGATTAGTTATTAATAAAATCTTACAGTATTAATTTCCCTCAGAGAGAAGTTCTGAAGAATGATTTGAACCTAAGTTTATCATCTCTGCTCTACTTCCTTTAAAGTGTATTTGGTTTAATTTGTCTTGTGCCTTGTCAGACCCACTTTGGGTTTTAATCCCCCTTAGAAAGCTTTCTTTTTCAGGGCCTCACTGAAATGAACTTCCTGAGATTTCTTGTAAAGTTAGTGTCACTAATAGTAGATGGGTCAAAAAAAACCCCAGTTTTTTTCGTGGCTTTTTCCAAGATCAAATTATAAAACCTTTCATTCCTTTCCTAGAAGGGGGGATGGAGAGCTAGCCTCAAAGTCAGGGAGACCTGGATTGAAAGCTTGTCCTGGCCCATTGTTCCCAGGCAAATCCCTGAACCTCCCTGTGTCCCAGGACATTTTATAGGGCTCTGAATTGCAGAGCACTAGCGATCTTTCCTGGTGGAGTGCGTTTTCTTACTTGGCAGAAATTCCCTTCCAGTTCATCAGCAGACATTTTTCCAGGGCCTATGAGGCGCCAAGCAACTGCATTGGACACTAGAAGTGAAACAACCCCTACCCTCAAGGAGCTTATGGTCTAGTGAGGATATAAAATTGAACATATAGAGATAATGAAGAAAATGTCCTTTGGAGCAGTAGGCAGCAGTAGCTAGGAGGCAGGTGGGCAAGAAAAACTTCACTTAGAAGGTGACAGTTTTGGGGAGGAAAATAATTATATTTTATTTTTCTTCCTTTTCTCCTAACAATTGAGAATGAGAGAAAAGCAAAACCCTTACCATGAACTAGTATAGTTGATGAGGTACAGGCTGTGTGAACCCCCTTGAGCTCTCCTTGAATCTTCCCACAAGAGGCATTTGCCTGAGGCTATAAGCCTTTCATTATAGCTTGGCCCAAATTACTAGCCTAGCACCTCTTTGTCCAGCTACTTCCCACCCTTGAACTCCCAAAATATCTGTGCCCAAATCTATTACCCTTAAACTAGCCTAGCCCTCCCTCCATTGTCAGTCATCTCCAGGTAGCCTCCAGCTACTTCCCACCCTTCTTCTCTCATTACTGGAGTCTCACCTCATTTGACTCCTCCTGAAGACCCACCTCAACTCCTCCTCTAGACCACCCCTAAATCCTCCCACAACATTTCTATATATCAGCTCCATTTTACCTCCATGAGATGATTCTGGCCCCTTTGTCTAATTCAAGTGTCACAGATACAGAGGCTCCTTAAGAGTCTACTCATTATGGTGAATCTTTAATACACTTTGCTTTTCTTTGTCTGAGAGTAGACTTGAGTGGAATTCATTCAGCAGGGCCCGGCATGTTGATATTTTGGGTCTCACACACCCCTAAACCTTATACCTCAGCATAGTTAAGCAAAACAAATTTTTGCACCAAGCATATCTAAAATTGTTTTTGTCTCAGTCTGCATTCAGTCTTTTGCCTCTGTCAGAAAATGAGTGGCACTTCATCATTAGTCCAGTGGAATCCTAGTCAGTCATCATGCTAATCAGGGTCTCTCTTCCAGTTGTTTGTCTTTACTATATTATCCTTATATAATGTGTTCTCTTGGTTCTATTCACTTTGCAAGAGTTCATATCAGTCTAACTAGGTTATGAACAGTTAGGCTAAAAAAATGGACCTTCTCAAATTTAGTCTTAGAAGGGAAAAGAGATAGATGGATTAATCAAGGGAGAGATTTTTGAGGTTGGGGGATGTTTGGGTAGCAGGCAAGCAGCCAGGAGACAAGGAAAAATTAAAGATCAGTGAGTAGGGATGAGAGAAAGGTTGGAGAAGATGGGGTGGTTTAGGTCTGGTGAAGAGGTTAAAAGGATTGCTTTGCTATAGTAGAGGCCCAGTTTAGATTACTTAACATGAATTTATAGTGGACCCAGAAAAACAGGATTATTTATAAATTCCCATTATAAAACCTTAGTGTTAAAGAGTGTCTCAGCAGAAAACTCAGTTTAATCAAAGTTCAACCAACACTGTCGATAAGTTGTTATTGAAATAATATTGAAATAGGAGGCAGTTAAGAAAAAAAGAAAAATTGTAAAGTACTTTATCCTTCATTCCACCAACACTGTGTTGGTATTATATTTTTACCCTCTGCCCCCCCTTTACAAACAAGGAAATTAAAGCTCAGACATTTTATCAGTCTTGTGCAGTCACACATTTAAGTTAATTTGCAACAAAGATCATTATTTTTCACTATTTTCCATGTAATGTTAATGTTTTAGCCTAAAAGTATACATATGTGAACTGTTTGTTAAATAAAATCATTACTAATTTATCCTATAATTCAGTCACTATTATTTTTGTCTTTCTCATATAGCTATTCTCTTTAGTGTTACTTTAAACATTGCCCGAGGCACATTTTAAATTAAACCTGTCTACATATTCAAATATGCTGATAGAACAAAGTAATTCCATTTTAATTCAAACATAAGATTTACTAATATTTGCTAAATATTAGTCTCAGTTAATAATTTTATCCAGAGATATGGTGAATTTCCAGTCTCCACCTCTGACAGTCAGCTAATCAGAGGTTAATAAAATTTACCTCTTCAATCATATGTTAATATTATTTTATATTTAAAATCTTTATTGGTATCTTTTGTTTTTATATAAGCTATATTTCCCAATATATTCACCTGTCTACGTTGAGAGCCATCCCTTATTACAAAATGTATGAAGGAAGGGGAAAATCTCACTTCAGCAAAACTAAACCGTGTTTCTGTTATCTGAAATTACAGAATGAGTTCCATCGACTCTCTAACTTGACAGTTTTCTTGTGTTGACCTTTGATTTGTGGTTGCTCTTCTTTCCATTACATTGTTCTAGGTTCTGAATCTGTTGCTTTCCTGATTTTGTTTACTTCATTTTGCATCGATTATATGTTTTCCTGGGCTTCTTTATATTTGGTATAGTCATCATTTCTTTTTTTTTTAAATACCTTTTTATTGATATCTTCAGGGCTGTTTTTTAATATCACCAAATTTTCCTTCAGTAATCTTTCCCCTCCCCCTCCCAGAGAGCCATCCCATCTAACAGCTAATATTTTTGAAAAGAAGGAAAATTGATAGTACAGCACAAAAAAAGTCTGAAAATGTAATGCGATGCGCTGCACCTGTGGATCTTTCCAACAGAAGTGTGAGCGAGGGCTGGGGATTTTTTCTCACATCTCTTCTTTGGAGCCAGGCTAGATTGTTGGCATCTTGCTACATCCACTTTTGATTGCCTTTTGGTTAGTCTTCCCACTGACATTGTTGTTGTCTTTGTGCGTTGTTATCTTGACTCTGATTACTGCGTCAGTTCATTTAAATCCATGTTTCTTGGTATTTTTCAGATTCATCATTTCTTATGGCACAGTAATCTTCCATTGTGTTCATATACCGCATTTCATTAAGTCATTCCCTAATGGATGCACATCCACTTTGTTTTAAATTCTTTACCACTGTAAAAAAAATAACACTCTTGTTGTTTGTATACTTCATTTTTGAAGAGGATCAGTGATATTACAGGGTGATGTCTTGACTCTGCCTCACTTAAATCCAATTTACATGCAAAAAGTAATACTACCAGTATTTTAGTGTATATGGCCACTTCTTATTGATGGCCTCCTTGAGGCATTAGTCTTGCAAAGGAATCTCTGGGTCAGAGGGTATGGACATTTTAGTCACTATTTCTTTAATTGCAAATTGCTTTACAGTATGGTTGTGCTTATTCATAGTACCAATCATTGTACACCTGGTGTGTCCATCTTCCTACAACCTCTTCATCATTAACTATTTGCATTGTTTATCAACTCTGCCTGTTTGCAAGGCAAGAGAGAAAATCTCAAGGTTGTTTGGATTTGTGTTTCTCTTATTCTTAGTGGTTTGGAGCCCTCTTTCATATGGTTGTTAATAGTTAGCTATTCTTTTGGGAACTGTTTGTTCATATCATTTGACCACATTCAAACAGAGCAATTCTAATTCATCTTCACTTGACATATTTGATTTACTCCTATATTTATTGGGGAAGCTTCTAGTGTATTCTCATTACATATAATGCTTGCTTTTGACTTTATGTAGATGCTTTTTATGATATTAAAAAAAGGTGTCGCTATACCTGCACTTTGTGGAATAGTTAGCATAAAAGAATGTTATATTTGTCAAAGGCTCTTTGAGATAATCATATGGTTTTTGATATTTTTGCTTTTAATAGGATTAATTATGTTGATTGTTTTCCTAATGTTGAACCATCCTTTCCTCCGAAGTTTAAATCAAGCTTGTTTAGGATGAATGATTTATGGCAGGGAGACTGTTCGGCAGGATTTTGCTTAAAATTTTTTGATCCGTATTCATTAATCATGTTAGTCCATAGTTCTTTATCCTTTCCTGGTTTAGGATTAGGACTGTGTTTGTCTCACAAAGAGTTTAGTAGGGTACTTTCTCAATTTTTGAGAATAATTTGTATAGTATGGTACTAGTTGTTCTTTAAAAGTATAATAGAATTCTCCTATGAATCCAAGAGGCATGAGAGTTTTTTTTCTTTGAAGATAATTCTGTTTCTCTTTCTAAGATTCAATGATTTAAAATCTCTTTGGTCTTTTGTTAGATTGGACATTTCATGGTTTTGCAATCATTCCTCTGTTTCTTTTGCCTTCTCAGTTTCACCAGCACATGGTAGGTTCTGATAGTTCTTTTAATTTCTTCTGGCAATGTGAATTTACTTTGTTCATTTGATATTTTGTTCTATTATCCCTCTTGACAAAAGGTTTATCAAATTTATCGTTTCTATAGGGTTTTTTTGTTTCCTGCTTTAAAATTTGTGCTCTAGTTGTTAATATTTCCTCTTTTGTGGTTATTCTATTGAGGAAGCTAAGATGGCAACTTGGTAAAATAAAGTGTTGGACTCAGAGTCAGGAAGATCAGCTGTGTGATCCTAGATGAGTCACTTAAACTGATTTCTTGTGTGGATCAAATAAAATAATATTTGTAATGTACTTTGCACACCTTGCTGTGGTATAAAAATGCTTGTTATTGTTTTAGATTGATTTTGTTGGCCTTCTAATTTCTTAAAATCCATATTTAGTTTATTGAGCCTCTTCTATTTTGTTAATACATGTTTTGAGGAAGAAAAAAATAGAAATTGATGTGATAATTTTTTTACATATTCAAAAGGAATAGCATGTTGTACATGATAGATTTGTAGTTTTGTTGCCAAAAAAAAAAAACCCAAACCAAAACAGAACCTAAACCATTCCTACAGGAGATGGAGGATAGACATATTTCCTCTTACTAAGAATTCTTACCTGTCCTCACTAAAGCAATTAATTACTACCCTTTGCCCTGTCCATGATCATTTTCCCCTTTTTTTCATGAATTCTCCTCTAGGGACCCATGCCTTTCCACCCCAGAAATCTGATTCCGCTTTTCCTGAGGAAGTATGTTATCCCTGAAGTCATGACACTCTCAGAGGGAGTAGTCTTTGTAAACACCATACCCCTGTAGATTATAGCCACTGTCAGATCCCTATCTCCTGTTATAAAATATCTCTCCAGTGAAGAGTTTTAGACATCCCTTCCTCCACTGAATTGTGATTTTCTCCTTTCTTTCTAGCCATTTAAATTCCGAAATGGCACTTCACCACTTCTCCCCTAGGCCTTTTTTCTAAGAGAAGTTATTTTTCTTTCATTGTTATCTATGGCTTGATTCACCTATTCCCTTATAGCTTCCTCCTCCTCAATTCCCGCCCCCCTTTTAAAAAAAAATTTGGTGCCTTCCTATTCTGTAGTTTAGTCTCATGCTGATTTACCTGTAGGCTGGAATTTGTGAGGTTTTTTTGTCCATGCTGTATCTGGCCTTTTCTTTCTCAATCACTTTTATTTGATTTTTGTTTTCACTCTTATTTCTTTGTTTTTTTTTTTTTTAGAAAGAAATTTCTTAATGGTCTTTAATGGTCCTTAAATGGTCCTATTGTTGTTGTTTTTCTCCCTCTTTCTAGCTACTAGGCCCCCTATCCCTTTTTTTCCCCAGCATAATTTACTTTGCCTTCTCTGTGTGCTGCATTTGTTTTCCTGGTGTTTTTTTCTAAGCAAATAATTTGCTCAGGTATGGTTTTCTTTGTTGCAGTGCTGGGAATAATAAACCAAATGCAAATGACAGCTACTTTCTCTGTAAAGAAGAACCTAATTCTTAGTCTTTCTAAAGGTTATCCATGTTTTCCTCCTTGACCCTGGGAATATGGAAATAATAGGTGTACTTTTCAAAATCAAGAAGTAAATAAAAAAGCAAAAGCAAGCATGGGAAAATATAGTTATGATGGGCAAAGTTAAAAGAGTAGGGAATAAGAAGTCTAAGGAACTTAAACTTTTTTCTGTTAGAACATTTTTGAGGGAGAGAGTTGACTAAAAGTTTGTTTTGGGAAAATTATTCTGGTACCTAAGAAGAAATAGAGGAGTTTGATGAAGTTTTTAGTTAACTACATTAGCTACAAGAAGAGTACAGTGCTTAAATAGCTACTCTCCTCAGTACAGTGAAGTACAGTCCAGTCAGTGTCACCATCTTTCTGAAATATGTTATACTCAGATAATCAAATGAATTTGTGATCTTATCCATTTTTGTATTCTTTCCAGTGATTCAGAGTCTAACCCATCCATGCCTATGCATTCTGTGTCATTCTTGTTTATGAACTCCCATAAATTTGTGATAGGAAGTCTACCCATCATTCTAGGGCTTTCCTATATTGTGACTTTTTGAGGACAGCTGTAGTACACATAGACTCTCCACTGACTTTTCTTTCCTACTTTTCACGTTACCAGAGCCCATTTTCTTTTTCACTCATACATTTCTTTGATGTTATATTTTATTCTGATTCTTTGTACTTTCTCATTTCCATTGTGATACAGCCTGTGATACAGCCATGTGATACATGCTTATCATGCATCTCTCCATTGCACTTTAGATAGTTTTAAATTTTATTTCTTTGGAGATTGTAGTTTTCTATGATTTTAAAAATACCACTATTGGTAGAGTATTGGTATTTTAAAAATGTTTTATTAAAATAATTTTGTGGTTTCCGAAAGGCAGTTTAGCTCACTTCCCTTCTATTCAGTTCTGAACTCAATTCATTGTCTATTTGCCCTGTCTTTCCAAGTTGTTATACACTGATGGACAGATTCTGTAGTTTGTACATTCATTTCCTGTTGCTCTTTTTTCCTCTTGGGTAAAATATCAACTCCTCTGGCTTTTTAAGCTCTTCAAAGTCTGAATCTGGCTTCCTAGGCTTATTGCAAAACATTATCACACACTTTTCTGTTTTAGCCAAGCTGATGTACTTTCTGTTTCCTTTATGTGATCTTCCATTTTCCACCTCCATGCTTCTGCACAGACTTTCCCTTGCTCTTGGGATGTACTTCCTCCTCATTTCTGCCTTATGGAATCTGTCTTCCTTCAAGATTCATATCCTACGGAAAGTCTCAGTTTCCCTATTTGCTTGTGCCACTTCTCTCTAAATGCTTCCATATGTACTTTTTATGTTGTGTACCTAATTTGCTGTATTCCTGTGGGTATTTCCCATGCAATAGTCTAAGCTCCTTGAGGGCAGGGACTGTTTTGTTTTTTTGCCTTTGTATCCCTAGCATTGTGGTAGCCTTGTGGCTGACATGTAGTAGATGCTTAATAAATGCTTAATCATCAAAGAAATGAAGTATCATCCATAGTCAGGAGCAATTGGAGGACCTAATCATCTATAAGGAATATTTCTTTAACTTCAGCTTTACCCCACATCTCTTCAATGACAGTAGCAAACACCTGTGGAGAGCATATATCTCACTGTTTTATATCTTGCTTGATATTAGTAATCAGAGGGGTATTGAGCAAGATCAACATGTGTATACACGTGATGAGGTACAGGCTCTGGGACACCACCCCCCTCCTTGAGCTCTCCTTGATTCTTCCCATTTGATGATACATTTGCCTGAGGCCATAAGCCTTTTCTTATATCTCTGCCCAAATTTCTTACTAGCCTAGCCTTCCTTTGCCCAGCTACTTCCTTCCCTTAATCCTCCCAGAATATCTATGCCCAAATCTGTTACCCTTAAACTAGCCTAGCTCTCCATTATCTGTCATCTCCAAGTAGCCTCCAGCTACTTCCCACCTTCATCTCTCATTAAAGGAGTCTTACCTCATTTGACTCCTCCTGAAGATCCTCCTCAAACTCCTCCTGTAGACTACCCCTAAATCTTCCCACAACCTTTCTTTACATAAGATCCATCTTGCCTCCATGAAAGGCCAAGAATTATCTAGTACAGACTCACTCTGTGTCAGATCATTCTGGCCTGCTTGTCCAATACAAGCATCACACATACGGAGACTCCTTAAGAGGTTACCCATTATGGCAAACCTTTATGGAAAGATTCAAGGAGAGCTCAAGGGGATTCTCAGAACCTGTACCTCATCACATGGTTATCTCTTGTTAAAAGATACTCTTAGGGCAGCTAGGTAGCACAGTAACTACAGCATGGGCCCTGGAATTAGGAGGACATTGAGTTCAAATGTATTCTCAAACACTTGAAACTAACTGTGTGACGTTGGGCGAACCACTTCACCCCAATTACCTTGCCTTTCCCCCTGAAACACACACACACACACACACACACACACACACACACACACACACACACACACACACCATCACAGACACACTCCTTAAGAATCACTTTCCTCTATGGAATCAAATGGTTTAGTGTTTGTTTTTTTTATAGTCAACAAACAAGCATAGTAGGATCCTGTATTCTTTCCATGTTTCTATCTGTTGTATATTATATTAGTAAAGATGTGACTTATTGTAAAATATGTCTTGCATAAATCTTCCTTTGTTCCCTTCTAATAACTTTATCAAGGACACCCTATTGTATATGTAATTATTCTCATAACAATTGTATATAAATAGGAAAGTAGGTAGTTGGTTAGAATTAGTGTTTTTCTTCTCATTCCTTTTTTTGGGGGGGGGGTAATGACAAGATCTGAGTTCCCCTGCCCCCACCCCCATGCTGTCTTTTCTGTCTTCTTCAGACACCTTAAACATTTCTCTTAAAAATGTCCTCAAAATTAGCCATCTCTGGCATGGACTTTCTCTTCATACCTTTTGTCTAATCTGTTTTTCCCCTTTGTCTTCTTCAGTACTATTCACATCCTCTCTATAAGTACATATAAGATTGTGATGTTAGAGGCCAAATGTGGTAGTTTATTGGTTGTGAGAAGAGTGTTATTGTAATAGTAATGAAATTTGAAGATCCTTTTGTATTGGCAAGCTAACAGGTACTTAGCACTTAGTATCAAATTTATTAAGCCTCTGTTAAGAAACAGAAGGTATGAATCCCTGTTGCTGATGTAACAAGAAGGGGCTGAACAGGGAGGAGCTAATACTGTATATAAGGAAAAGCCCCTGCTGGGAAAGTTAGAACTTTCTTGGGGCAAGCATCATGGAGGCAGAGCAGCTACCAGGAAGAGAGAGAGAATTTCTCTCAGTGAGCATCTGGAGGCTGGGCTGCTACTGCTGGAATGAAGACTGAACTGAGAATTGAGAAGAACTGAGAAGAGAAATAAGAATTGAGAACTGAGACAGAATTTCTTGGAGCAAGCAGTGTGGAGGCTGGAGAAAGTGATTTTGATTTTGAGTACAGAGCTGGAGAAAGTGATTTTGATTTTGAAAACAACTTATGGTGGTGGAGCTTCTTCTGAGAGCCAGCCAAACAAGAGCTTCCGAGAACCAGTTGGAGCTAACTGCTAAAGACTTCCGAGGGCTAGCCAGAGCTGCCAGAGGGGTATCAGTACTTTATCTGTCTGTTTTGGGTCTATGTTGATTTCACAGGCAGAAAATGAATTGAGATGATAGTGCCAACCATGTGTGTGAATATTGTTGTAATTCTCTAGGCTTGATGTGTGTAGATATTGTTGTGGCTCTATTAAGTTTTCTCTTCCCAGGAATAGAAACTGTGAAGGACTTGAGGTGGACCAGACATTGTGAGCTTCATTATGGAACAGGAGCTGCACTGGGAACTGTCTGCCTTTGAACTCAGGTGGCAGTTGGTTAGATTCAGGTAGGAGCTGGGACCATGGAATAGGAACCATGGAAGCTGAAATCCTGCCTCAAGTCAAGATGAAAAAACCTCTCCATGGGTACTGACTAGTGACTGATGAAATTGTAACTTACCTGTGACCAAGGGTGGATGGCCTTTGTACTTTCCACTACCTTTTAAGAGGGTACTGAGTAGTGACTGATGATACTGTAACTTAATTGTGCTCCATGGGTGGAGGACTTTGACTTTTGTACTTTGTGATTGAATTAAGGACTTTGTGTTTGACTAACTGCATGTACTTTGTTTAAAACTATGTGACCACTTTGGTGAAAACTGTGTGGCCATTTTAGTGATAGGTTGTGAAGTTACAACATTCTGAGTGCTGTACCTTGATTTTCTGTGAATGTTTTGCTCTGATTTGTTACTGAATAAATAGAGAGTTCACTGTACTATGTAATCATAACCTTGAAAGCTGTTCACAGCAGTAGAAAGCACATGGGTGGCTTTATAGTTATACAGATAATTGCTGGGATTTCCATCTTTGAGCTATTGCCCTCTTACTTTTATCCTCAGTTTTAAACCTCGGTTGGGTTTCTCTCTCCTTAACATTTCTGCTGGTTTTGTTTTGTTTTGTATATCTTTTGTTTCTTGCTGTCTTCTGAAGACCTATTGCCCATAATCCTCTGTAATATTTAACAAATATTGTATGTTCTAAAGCGGAGTTGTCATTGGCTGTTGTAACTATCTTTGTCAAGTAAGTCAAATGTTTGTTGACCAGAGCAGTTTTTAGATCATTTTAGTGTCTTCTTTATAGCAATTGATTTACATTGTTTACACTTTTGTATGAACTTATTATAACTAGTGTTGATGTCTTCCATTTGTTTCCCATTTTTCTGTATCAATAATTTGCTTAAATAAATCAGTTTGGAATTTTTATTGCATTCTATGTCTTTTCTCATTTTTATTTTTCTAGCTTTGTGTGAATTTTTATTTTTGATTTAACGGATTGGTGTTCTTAATTTTATACAGATAACCAATTCAGGAGCGATGGCTACATGAATTGCAAGCTATTTCATATCTATTAAAATATAATCAGTTTCATTTTTTTTTGTTATATCATTTGATGCTTGCTATATCAAATACCTTCTTATTCTTCTAGTTAACGCAATTCTGTCCCATGGAAATTTCTTGATGTTTTAGATTTATTTTTTGATGCTAAATTGTAAAATGCAGATGGAAATTTCTATATTACCATTATTAAGCAATGTATGTTTGGATATAAATTGTATAGTATCAGGCTATGTAAAGTATTGTTTAGGGGCAAGAAGGTGGGAAAAGTAGGAAGAAGTCATTGGATGTCTCTTTCTTACATGTTGGATGAAATTCTAGCTGATGTGCTTTGGTACTTGAATACATATGTTCATTCAGTATGAAACTTTGAATATGTAGTATAGATTGTTCTGTCAGTTGCTTACTGGGCATCATGTGGTTAGTATTATTATTGTTTCTAATTCTCTTTTCTCAATTTTGACTTAATAGATTTTGGTATGTTGTTACTTAAATTCTCAATATACTCCTGTTAATCATCTTGGATGCAAAAAGATCCCATATCTCAAAAATGAAACTTAGCTAGTTAATTAGCATATTAATTCCATTTTGGTTGTAAAATAGATGATCAAGATGAGGGTTAGGCCCCTTACTTGTACTGAGTCAGCTGTGTTAGACTGCTAACTGACTGATGTGTGGATTTTGTCATATGCCATTTATGATTCATGTGATTTGGACAAACCAGGAAATATTGAGTAGCTATTTTTGTTTAATATGTCAGGGATTACTTGCAAGTCTAAACATACCATACACCATCCAAATCTACCATCAAAAATAAAACATACCAGTTTTACACAGTATACTATACTAAAACCTCCAGAAACTTGGAATTTTGATGAAGAAGATGAACTTGATGGTTCAAGATGTCATAAAGAGGCTCAGATATCAAGTCTGATATCTGAGGAGTCCTGCACATGGGTTGAAAAGTGACCTTTTCATCCTCAGATCCTTATTTAACTCAAATGGATCTAAATGATTTTGTTTGAGTTAACTTCTCCAGAATTTAGGCTGAACTTTTGGACTAAAATGTTATTTTAGTCCAAGAGGGCACTAAAATATATTCAAAATATGAAATGTTTCTTGAGAAGTATTCAGCATGAAAAGAATTCTTTGTGATGCTCTGACTTTTAGGTTGAGTTAGGCAAGTATAGTTTTGTTTAGTAAAAATGTAGTATTATGATTTCTGTTAAAAATAGCAGGAGATAGACAAAATCTGAAGTCAGTTTTGTCTCCTTTCCCTCAATAACATGAGGTTCATCTATTTTTATATTTGTAGCATTTTAAAAAAGCCTTTTTGGGGGGCATCCAATTTTTTTCCCTTAAGGAAGTAATCTTGATGTATTGGCATGAGGCTTTTGCCTAGTTAACAGGTCTTTGGCCACTCTGATTTCCTCTGAACCTTATTTTCCAACTTTTTTGCCAACCTTTTTTAGTTGTTGAAAACCCAATGTCACCTCCATGTCACTATAAGGCATCAAGAGAAGGACTTTGTTAAATATGTCCTTTAGGTTGTCTAAATAGGGAGTGCCGTATGTGACCTTGGGTAAGTCACTGAATTTAATGAATTAAAAAGCATTTATTAAGCACCTGATCTGTGCCAAGTACTGTGCTAAGTACTGGGATACAGCACTTATACAAAAGCAAAAAATGAAATATACCATAAATTCAGTGCATTTACATTCAGTTGGAGGAATATGTGTGTATTTGTGTAGTAAACATATACAGACTCAATAGAAGGTATTGGCAGGAAGAGGGCACTAATACTTGGAGAAACTTCATGGAAAAGTGACACTTGAGCTGAGTCTTAAGTCAGAAATTCTAAAAGCCAAGGAATTGAGGGAGGAGTTAGTTTGTTTCAGGCATGGGAGCTAGCTGGTACAAAGCAGTAGAATGATAGGATATCATGTATGAAGAACAGCTAGAAGGCTGGACCTTGGAGTGGATGAAGTCATAATGTGATATCATTATAGTGTAATATATTCAGAAAGGTAGATTAGGGCCAGGTTAAATTTATATTTTAAATTTTAAAAAATATTTATATTTTTAATCCTAGAAGTAACAGAGAACCAAAACACTGAATTTTATTGTGTAAAAATCAGACCTGGGCTTTAGGATTCTCTTTAGCAACTGTGTGGAGAGTGGATTGAAGAGTGGGGAGGCTTGAGGCAAGAAGACCAACCAGAGGGATACTGGAATAGTGCAGGCAAGAGGTGAGTAGTAGGGTCTCTTAATTGGTTTTCCTGCCTCAAACTTTTTCTGTCTTCAGTCCTCCTCCGGACAGCTGCCAAAGCAATTAGAGGTGATGTCATCTATTGAAACGGTATAGAGAGGGAATTGAGCCAAAGATAGAACATTGGAAGACACCAAAGAGACAGGTTATGGAGGATGATGAGTCAGCAAAAGAGACTGAGGGAGAATATAGATATCTAGGAAGAAAACCAAGAGAGCTAAGTATCACAAGACCGGGAGAAGAGAGAATATCAAAAAATAAAAAGTGATCTAGATTGTCTTAGGCTACCTAGATGTCAATAAAGATAAGAACTGAGAAAAGAAAATGGAATTTAACAGCTGAAATCCTTGATAATTTTGGGAGGAGCTCTTGTAGTTGAGAAATAAGGTCAGAAGTCTGCTTACTGAGGGTTTAAGGAGTGATAAAAAGTGGATGATAAGACTCCAGTGGTATCTGGAAGTCCTTGACCAACATCATACAAAAGAAAATGAAGAAAGCTGAGGCACAGATTACTTACAGCTGATGGGACCCTTAAAAAAACTACTTGTTGAGACATTACATTGAATACTACTTTAAGTAGAAAGCATAAACTTGGATGAATTAAGATATTAAGATAGCATAATTAAGATAATTACAATATTAAGATAACATTTTTCCCTACATTATTAATTTGAACATTCTAGACTTTAAATTGTTTTTTCCACAATGTTTTTTATGTTTTTTTATTTTTAAAAATTCTTTTTAATTAAATGGGACTGAATTTTGATGTCAGCTGCACCCCTACATTGCTATTAAAAATTACTTTGCTAACATGAAATTACCAGAATAATCTTATACATTCATCCAACAAACATTAAGTTTCTATCATGTGCAGTTCACTGTTTTGTGAGTGGAACAGGGAGTAAATGCAAAGATAAATCAGAGACAATTGCAACCTCAAGGAATTTACACACTAATAATCTATATATCAGACACTTAGTACCAAGTACTGGAATAAGATTATAAGGTCCACAAGAGTTATTCTAATTATCTCCCAATGAATGCATTATCATGAGCTAAAAACATAATGGCAAAATAAATCTTCTTAACATCTGTTTATAATAGTTCATGACTGAAAAAGCAACTTTTTCATAGTTTGTAGCCTGGGTCCCCAAAACCCAGGAAGTCCTTACTACCTTATATTCAAAATAGGATAAATTTTGGGACATCATTGGGATTGAGAAGGTAGGAGGCGATATAAGTTTATTAATCTTTGAGGAATGAGTTTAGATAGGGGATTTGGCTTCAGGTAGAGGTAATCCTAGAGAATCATCTCAGGACACAACTGGGAAGCTGGAAGAGGATGGCATGTATGGAAAGATATTTGGAGATGTGAGTTGGAACCTCAGGTGAGGTGACTGGTAGAGGGATGCAGTGGGATGGGCTTTCCCATCTTCACACATAGTCTTCATCAACAGCCCCTACAATAATTATCATTTTCATTTTTTGCTGTATTTGCCAGTATAAGTCTAAGATAGAATCTCAGAATTGCTTTAATTTAGTTTTCTCTAATTATTAATGATTTGGAGCATTCTTTTCTTTAGATTATTTCACTTTTGACATTTAATTTTGAAAAATTTGAGTCCCATTTTCTTTCCCTACCTCTCGCCCCTCCTCCACACCTTGAGAAAGTGTAGCAGCTATACATGTGAAATCATGCAAAACATTTCCATATTAACCACCTTGCAAAAAATAATTACAAAAAGCAGGAAACAAAGAAAGTGGAAAAAGTATGCTTCAATCTGTACTCAGTTCATCAGTTCACTCTCTGAAGGTGGAAAGCATTTTTTCATCATGAGTTCTTTGGAATTATCTTGCATCATTATATTGATCGGAATAGCTAAGAGTTTCACAGTTGATCATTGTTACAATATTGCCATTACTGTGTTCTGTTCTGGTTCTACTCATTGCATCAGCTCGTATTAGTCTTGCTAGGTTTTTCTGAAACCACCCACCTTATCATTTCTTGTAGCACATTACTATTCTATCACAATCATATACTACAGGTTGTTCTGTCATTCCCCTATCGATGGGCATCCCCTCAATTTACAATTCTTTGCCACCACAGAAAGAGCTGCTGTAAACCTTTTTGTTCAAATAGGTCCTATTCCTTTTTCTTTTATCTCTTTGGGGTACAGACCTAGTAGTGATATTGCTGGGTCAAAAGGTATGCAAAGGGTGTGCCCTTTGGGCACAGTTCCAAATTGCTCTGCAGAATGGGTGAACCAGTTCATAACTCCATCAACAATGCATTAGTCTTCATTTTTCCACATCTTGTCTAGCATTTGCCATTTTTCTTTCTGTAATGTTAGCCAGTCTGATAGGTATGAGGTGTTACCTCTGAGTTGTTTTAATTTGCATTTCTCTAATAGTGATATAGAGCATTTTTTCATATGACTTTTGATAGTTTTAATTTCTTCTGAAAACTGCCTTTTCATATCCTTTGAATTGTCAATTGGGGAATGGCTCAGAGTATTTTTTTCTTATGACTATATATAGTCTGGATTTCTTCCCTCAACAACTGCTAGTTTATATCTGTAGATCATTTATGTTTTGAGGATTTTATTAATATAAACTTAAATTACTTTCTATATATTTAGATATGAGATCTGTATCAGAGAAACAAAATTAATGGTTTGCTTTTCATTTTAGCTATAATTAATTTTATGTAAAAAAAACTTTTTATTTTTATATAATCAGACTTGTTATAATTTTATCTTCAATGTGATCCTCTCTATTCTCTTGTTCTATCATGAATTCTTTCCTTAGCCAAATTGTGAATTAGTAGCTGTGTGACAGTCACTTAAACTTTTTTGCCTCAATTTCCTCAATTGTAAAATGAGCCAGTGTGGATATGACTGAAAAATGTTGAAACAAGTCCTTGCCACAGGAATTGAAATCTTTTCAGATTTATCAAACAGTGTACTACTATATTATATATGTAACTAATTTCTTTCACTAATTGACCTCTCTCTTTTTTTAATTAGTACCAAAAAGTTATTTTTAATGATTACTAATTCAGTATAGTTTGCAGTATGGTACTCTTAGGCCCCCTTTCTTCCCACTTTTCCCATTATGTCTCTTGAGATTCTTGACCTTTTTGCGCCTCTAGCTGAATCTTACTCTTTCTGATAACTCTGAAAAGCAATCTTTTGGATGGTATGGCACTAAATAAGTAAATTTGTTTGGGCAGTATTATAATTTTTGACAGAATTTTATTGGGTTGAAGTGGATGATGAGAGAAATTCCAGATAGAGTTAACAGTTTAAACAAAACTATGAAAGCAACAAAGTAAAGTAGCTTAAAATTTGGCACTAAATGATGTAGACTGACTGGTGTCTCTAAGAAAAGTGGGATCATGCCTTCTAATGGTGGCTCTTGAATGCTAGGTAAGAAGGTTTTGAGGAGGGAAGTGACATTTATCAGAACTGTTGTAGGAAATTAGCCTGATGATACTGTGTCAGGGGTATGCTCCAGGAGGCTGTTAAATTTTTGCTGTCAGCATTTACACTTCTGAAAGTGGCAAATGCTACAAATCAGAGTTTGAGTTACTGTTTTATTGACTGATTAGACTTAAGTGATGGAGAACATGTTAATAATGTAGATTTAACTTAAAAGTGGGTCATGGGTCCATTTCTTCCCCCAAAGAGCCAGTTGTTAAACATTTACCAAAATAGCCCTATGTCCTAGTATGAGAGCAGAGACCCAGAGAAAGGAGTTCAGTTAAGAAGCTGTCTCTGTTACTTAGGGACCTTGAATTCATGGGGAGTTGCCTCAAAGCCCTAAGACTAGCAGTACCTTTGCAGAATCAAGCCTGCTAGGCCTTGATTGGGCCCTTGGGCAGGGGGAAGGTGAGCTTCAGTCACTGGATCATTGACAAATGTATGCAGCTCCGTGTGTGGTTAATGGCAAGGCCTTGCATTGCATCCCACTTCAGGAAGACAACAGGGAAGACATCAACATCCCCATCTTGATAGTCCCTGCATGCATGGGCATCATCCTTGTTCCCCGGGGCATCTAGGGCTTCTTCTCTCCCCCTAGAAGAGGCAGAATGTCAGTTCAGTAGTTTGGGTGGAAAAGATGTCACAGACTGTCAGGGCTTTCTGTAGCTCCAGACCAGACACCAGGTTAAAAAGATAGCACTGCTTTGTGCTGGTTCAGGGAATCTCTGTATTTGATGATTACATGTGAGCACATTGGAAATCTTTTCCTAAATTATCCAGAATAAACAAAGCAAGGTCACTTGCCCTTTTCATCCATTTTGCAATATCAAGATTGTAAATATGTTTTCTGCACTGTACTTACTGGTTCACACCCAGTGTCCTTTCACCCCAGACATCTTTGATTATTTACAGAATTTGACACTCTATCTCTTTTACTTTCTCCATATTATGTTTTTCTCAAATTAAGAAAGATCTTTCCACAGAAACATATGAAAGGTTTTGACTTCAGAGTTACTGTCCTTTAAGTCAGGGGTTCTTACCCTGGGGTCCACAGACTCCCAAGTATATTGTGGGTTGATTTCAGGGAGAACATGAATTTGAAGGAAGAAAAACAGCCTCTTTATTTTTACTAACCCTTTTTTTTTAAAGAGTGCATCTTATTTTCTTTTTTTTTTAATTTGATTTGTTTATTTGCTTTTAGTTTACAAGATTCAGTTCCATAATCTCTTGAGTTTCACATTTTCTCCCCTCTTTCTCCTCCCCCCCCCCACCCATAATGGCATACAATCAAGTATAAGATCTGCAAATACTTTTACATTGGACATTAGTCTGGTTATATAGAAGGGTTGTAACCAATGGAGTGAACAATGGAAAAAAAGAATCAAACGTGAAAAAGAACGATAGCATGTAGATTGCTTCAGTCTCCATTTAAACTCTGTTCTTTCTAGATCTTCCTCTGAATGTAGACATCTACATGTATATCTATATCTCCTTCCATCCTGAGACTTGTAGAGTTGTCTTATAACTGTGTGTTGCTGAGAAGAGTCCAGTTTATCAAAGTTGGTCATACAATGTGTCTGTGATTGTGTACAAATTTCTCCTGGTTCTGCTCTTCTCACTTAGCATCAGTTTGTATAAGGCTCTCCAACTGGATATGAAGACCATCTCCTCCTCATTTCTTGTAGCACAGTAGTATTCCATTACATTCATATACCACAACTTGTTCAGCCATTCCCTAATTGATGGGCATCCCCTTAATTTCCAGTTTTTTGCTGCCACAAAGAGTGTGGGTTTTTTTGTACCTATGGGTCTTCCTCCTACTTCTATGATCTCTTTGGGATACAGCCCCAGAAGTAGTATTACTGGGTCAAAGAGTATGCAATTATTTATAGCCCTTTGGGCATAGTTCCAGATTGCTCTCCAGAATGGTTGTATCAATTCACAGCTCCACCAACAATAACAACAATAATAATTATAAAATAACAACACTCTGGTGGTGCTCACTACTTTTCCAAGACAGCCTATTCTAATTTTGGACACTTCTGATTATTAGGAAGTTTTTCTTTGCAGTGAGCTAAAACCTCTCTTCAGCTATGCCCTTTTTTTCTTTTCTTTTTTTTTTTTTTTTACTACTTCTGGCCCCTGGGGCTAAGCAGAACAAGTCTAACCCCCTCTGTCACGTGACAGCCTTTTAAATGGTGAAAACAATTACTATATTCCCTGCTAAGTCTTTTATCTCTAAATTAAACTTCCCTAGTTTCCTTAGCTGATACATTTTTTGTTGTCGTTCTCACTCTTCCTGCTCTGGTGGCTCCCTTCAGGGGTATTGCATAAAATTAGGTGACCTACAGTGAACCAAGTGTTCCATATGTGACCAAACCATTCTATAGGATAATCAACACTCGTTCTGGACTAAGAACCCAGTAATTTTTCTGGCTTCCTAGTGTCCTGTTGATAACTAAATTTGTTTGTGTTTTGTTTCTCCACAAGAATTGCCATCTAGTTACACTCCCCCTTTCAGTACTTGTTAAGCTGAATTTTAAGCCCAGTTATAGCTCTTGACTGTCTTAATTTTTTTCTTAGATTTTTGGAACTCATTTTTCTGTACTTTGGGTTCTGTTATCTTAATATATTAGCCGTCCCTCTGAGTTTTGTGGCATCTGAACATTTGAGAAGCATGTTGTTTATGCCTTCATTCAGTCATTGCAAGAAATCTTGAATAGTCAAGATTGTGTTCTTGTGTTTGTATTTTGTTAACGTTTCGTGGCCCAAGATTGAGTATTATAATAAAATAAAAATCAGTTATCTTTTAAGTGTTATTTTGTATACATTATTATAGTTGTATATATTTTCCTAGCTCTTTTTAGTTTTTCTACATCAATTCCTGTCTTTCCATGTTTCTCTGAATTTCTCTCATGTATAATTTCTCATGCCACAATAATATATTAAATTTATACTCCACAATTTTTTCAACCATATCCCGAGTGATTGGTGCCTACCATGTTTCCTTTTTGAGATCTCCTTGATGACATATGCCCTATCAAGAGATTCTTTAGTTGTTGTATATATCTTTAAAAGGACAACAAGCAGTATGTTTTAGAAAGAATACTTTTTTTTATTTCCATCCCAAATGACAAAAATAAAGTATAAGTATATAAAAGATTACTTATCTATATGGAAAATTCACTCAGTAAATATTATTGAGCACCTGCTATAGACAAACTCCTGTTTTACATGGCTTTGAGGATGCCGGGTAGTTGAGATGTGACACTGCTTAACATCTTGACCCCCAAATCAAGAACCATTAAAGCAGTGGTTCTCAACCTTCCTAATGCGGTGACCCTTTAATATTTGTGGGCATATCTGCATGTGGGTGGACCCACCTGGAAACCCATAGTTCCTAAGACTGTCAGAAATATGTGTTTTCCGATGGTCTTATGTGATCCCTATGACCCCTGCGAAAGGGTCGTTTAACCCCCAAAGGGGTTGGGACCCACAGGTTGAGAACTGCTGCATTAAAGTAATCTGTGGATTTAATTCATGCCATTCAGATAAATGGAAGATATTCATCTGCATGCTTTAACCTTGCTTCCTAAGTCTTCAAGGTTCCTATTTATTGCATAAACTTTCTAGAAAGGAACAAAGTTCTGATCATGGTGAAAAGAGAAATTTCAGTTATATGAAAGTTGTTTACTTGATCCATATCACAATAGAGGACTAATTGTGTTAGAGGACTCGTGCCATTTGCTTCATCCTAAACTTTCTCAGTTGCTGTAATCATTCACTTCGACCAAGTGTAAGGTTAGCAGTTACAAATGTAAACTTTGTACCAACCATACAGTAGCTTAGTAATGCAGTAGTAAGCATTTTTGCATTTTATAAGTTATTTGAAACTCTGAAGAGTGTTATAAATGACTAGATGCCTATCCAATTGACAAAAAGCCAAACAAAACTGTTTAGTACACATAAGATGTCCTTGTTTTAGAAATCTCTCCCCCGGTGTCTAACGTAGTATAAATTCCTCCTTGATTGAGAAGACTTGTATGAGCCAACACAAAATCAAGAGTGCAGAACAAGAACAGTTTATACAATAACAACACTATAAAATCAAGTAATTTTGAAATAGTACAAATTCTGATAAATGCAGTGATACCAAAGGACTGATGATGAAGCACACTACATACCTTCTGAGAATCAGTCAATAAGCATTTATTAGGCTCCTACTATTTATCAGGTATTATGCTAAGCACAGAGGATACAAAAACAGACCAAAGGCAGTTCCTATCCCCAAAGAGCTCACAGTCTAATGGAGGAGACACCAAATGGATATATTCAAAGCAAGATAGGTAGATAGATGTGCATATCTATCTATGTGATAAATTGGAAATAATTAACAGTAGAATTAAGATGGGTTTGGAAAGGCTTCCTGTTGAAAGTGGGATTTTATTTGGAAGGGCAGAGAGGAGATAGACTCAAAGTGCAGAACAGGACATACGTTCTTTGGACTAGGCCAATGAAGGACTTGGTTTTGTTTGGCTAAACATGTTTGTGAAAAGGATTTTTTTTTTCTTTTACAAGGGGGAATGGGCTGGGGAGACACAGCAGCATATATTAAATAATTACTATGTCAGGCACTGTGCTAAACACTGGAGTTAAAAATACAAGCAAAAAGAAAGACTCTTCTTGCCTTTCAAGTAGCTTGCACGCTAGTAGGGAAAGAACATACAAAAGGAAGCTGAAAAGTGGGAGGAGAGAAGGAGAAGGTACCCCTGTGGGTGCATGATTTTGAAGTCTCAGAAGTTAGAAGCAAAAGCAGGAGGGGCATGAAGCAGGGCCAGTGTGGTCCCCTGCTCACAGCAGAGTCCTGGAGGATCTCCCCAACTCCTCTGTGGAGGAGGGATATCCCAGGGTAAGAAGGCTGTGGGAGAGGATGGAGTCAGCTCCTTGAAAGCAAAATCAGGATTTTTTAAAATGACATTTAGCATCATAGGATTTTAGAGCAAATAGTACACAGCAAGAAGCCGAGAGGCGGCGGCGGCGTTCAGCGCAGTCCCACTTCAGAAGCTCGTTAGCTGTATGTTCATTTATGTGCCGTCTTAGAGCTTAAATTTCCTTATCTATAAATTGGGGATAATGATCTTTTTACTGCCTGTTTGACAGGGTCACAGGGCTAAAAGCACTCGGCAACACTTCGTGCTAGGAAAGACAGTGTAGGGGAGTGGATAGAGAGTTTACTTTGGAGTCAAGAAGGCCTGGGTTCAAGTCCTGTCTTAGACACATACTGGCTATGTGGCAAGTTGTTTAACCTCTCAGGGGCCCAGGCAACTTCAAGATTATTAGATTGTAGGGAAATTGCTGATCTGCATTGAAAGAGAATTGCTTCTCTTGGCAACTCCAAGCAACAGTTAAATCACAGATCCAGACATTCCCTGACCAAAAAGATTAGTGCAAGTTGTTATTATTATGTGACCAGTCAGGGACATGGCTAGGACTTGAACCCAGGTATCCTAGATTTGGTTCAATGATCTGTTATATCTTGCTGCTTCATTATATTGACAGAATTACTCTTAGTTTTATATTCTGTGTTAAACAGTGTGAACTCTGAACACTTTCTCATGGTTCAATGCAAAGGACTTCTCCCTAGTGTAAACTCTGATTGATGGGAAGGGGAGGGGGAGGACAATAGAAATGCTCTCAAAGTTTAGTTCCCAGAATTTCTTTTTAGAATGAATACTCTGATGTTCATTAATAAATAATAATAATAATAATTTAACAATGAACTCTTCCCACATTCATTGTATTTGTAAGGTTTCTCTCTACTTCTGAACTCTCTAGAATGGAAGCATCTGAGCTCCTACTAAAGGCTTTCCCACATTGATTGCAGTCAAGGTTTCTTTATAGTGTCAGTTCTCTTGTGCTAAACAAAAACCAGATCACTCTGAAGGTTTTCCTACACATTAGAATAATGGACCTTCTCTCTAGTACCCAACATCTCTTTTATTCCTCTTTGCATCTTCTGTAACACTTAACACAGACACATAATAGTTGTTCAGTATTTCCTTAATAAATGACTGAATACTATTATTGTTATTTCAGCTGTACCTAACCTCCTCAAGAAACCTTATTTTTATAGACTAGTGTAAAGCCAAGCACAAGCAGCTCTCCTGAGCACTGTGAAATCAACACAGACCAACAGACAGAGCCTCTGTCTGAGAAACCAAACACAAATAAGCAATAAAGTCCCAGGACCTCTGAAAACAGCAGTAAAACCCTCCTTCAAGACTTCTGTAAACAGATGGCAGTAAAGTCCTCTTTCAGGGTTTCTAAACCAGCAGTAAGGTCCCAGGGCTTCTGTAACAGCAGCAACATTCTCTGTAACAGAGTGCCAATACCACAGGTATCCTTACTCCCAGTTCTGCTCAGTCCCAGTTCATGCTTGAGCTTTTATTTACTCTCCTCCTTCCTGTTCCATACTTCCTCTTCTGTCCTTCCTGTTCTGGTCTTTGGCAAGTTCTTCCCACCGTGGGCTTCACAGGTTCTGTTTCTAACAAAGACTTGATATAGTCACAAGCAAAGCTCAAAGGCACTTGAAAAGCTGAAACAAGGAGCTAAGTAGTTGAATAACTGAAACAAATACCAAAGCACTCCTTTGCTTGTCATTACAGCAAGTAGATTCAGATCATTATATTGAAGAACCAACTAAAGTTAGAGATTCTGTCAGCTTCTGTTTCTAAAGAACTTAATTTACTTAATTAAGTAACTTAAGTTACTCCTGGTCACCAATAGTTTAGTATCATAATGGCTGAATAAGAGAAAATCCTCTCTGTATTGATCATTTTGAAATGCAGAACCAAAAATATTGGCTCCAGATACATATTTCACAGTGTATTTTATATGTATCAGTCATATCTAAGTCAGCAGAAATAATTTCTGCTTATGCAATGACTAAAACTGCTTATATGATGATATATTTTCCCTTTCTTCTCATTCACTATGAATGAAATAGAGGTGCTACTTTATTTTTAAAAATGCAAGTATATTGTGGAATCTAGAATAAAAGAAGTCACCAGATGAATAAGTATATTTATAGCCTCTGTGTTACTACACTTAGTCTCTAAATTTGTATGGCACAAATGAAATGCAAAGTATCTCAGTGAAAGTACTTGTTATTAAGCAGGAATATAAAGTTCAAATGTAACTTATTAGACATTGTTCCCAAAGAGAAAAATGTAAGTTGACTCAAAACCAGGGTTAAGATCAAATCAATAACAATCCTTAAATCAATATTTTTCTAACTGTTCTTTTACCTCCCATAATTCTGAAAATCAGCTGTATGGAATCTATAGAGAATATAATCTCACTTTTGTATTTGAATCTACAGCACCTAGCGCAGAATGGGAATTTACTAAAGATTGATTGATTCATTATTGAAAAGAAGGCTATGGCAACTACTTTTGAGTGATATACACTATGGCAGTCATCCATGTTTAATGCTGTTTTCAAAAAAAACTAAAACAGCATATTGTGATTTTAAATTATTTTTATTATTTGTATGGTCAATGATGTTTATAGTTTGTTGAGCCAGCTCTGCATTCCTGTTAAAATCCAACCTAATTGTCATGTATAATTTTAAAAAATACATTGTTGCCTGGAGTCAAGAGGACCTGAGTTCAAATGCACCTTGCAAATACTGTTAGCTATGTGATCCTGGGCTAGTTGTTTAACTGTAGCTGTCTGCCACAGTTTCTTCATCATCTGTGTGAATAGTAATAGCACCTACTCTCCAGGGTTGTTATTGAGGATAAAATGAGCTATTTGTAAAGTAGTTTCCAAACCTTAAAGCACTATATAAATGTAGTCTATTATTACTATTTTTGGGGGGGAGTAGTTCTTGTTTTTAATTTTTAAAGTCCCTTTGATTTTCAGAATTTCTCTCGGGAGATTTTTATTTGTTATTTTTCTAGTTTTTTCAGTTATATTCTGATCCATTGATCTTTCTTTTATTGATTATTATAATTAGAAATATAAAATTTCCTATAAGGACTGCTTTAGCTCTACTCCCAAAACATTGATGTGCTATTCCATTATTGTAATTTTCTTTTGTGAAACTTTCTTTTGTTTCTCTAATTTGTTCTTTGACTCGATAATTCTTTAGGATTAAATGACTTAGTCTGCAATTAATTTTTAAAATTAAATTTTATTTTATTTTCAGCACCATAATCCCACCCTTCCTTTCTCTTCCCCTCCCTGCATTAAGAAACAAGAAGAACAAAACTCATTACAAATATGAATAGTCAAGCAAAACAAATATCTGCATTGGCCATGTCCAAAAAAAATTCCAATTAATTTAAAATTATTTTCTCAAAAAAACTTTATTGAATATTTTTGTCTTGTATTAGAGTTAGTAAATTGTGTTCAATATTTCTCCCTTTCTCCATTTGTTTGTGAATGTTTTCTTTCTCCATTACGTGGTTGTTTTTTGTCAAGTGGCTATGCCTAGCTGAGAAGTATTTTAACTCATTTTCTGCTTTCATTTAGTAATCATCAGAGATCTTGCATATCCATTTTCCTTAAGGTTCTTTTCAAGCCCTTAAATTCTTTCTGGTTTTTCTTCTCTCCTACTCGTCCTCCTCCCGTGTGTCTAGGCCTGAAAGGATTACATTGAGGTCCATTGTTTTAATAAAAACAGCTAACATTTATATAACTCTTTAAGGTTTGCAAAGCACTTATGTTAAATCATTTGATCCTAATAATAAGCCTGAGAGGAAAGTGCTACTATTATTCTTATTTTACAGATGAGGAAGCTGAGGCATAGAGAAATTAAATGACTTGCCCAGGTTTGCAAAGCTAGTAAGTTTTATAGTTTTAATATTTCTTCATGAAATTCCATTAACTTTTAGGTATTTATATCTTGTGCTATTTGGTACAAGCATGGTAAGTATTTGTATTGGTTCATTATCTGTGCTGCCTTAAAGAATAATGTAATTTTCCTGCTTATCTCTTCTTGTGTCTTTTAACTGTCTACTGTCTAAAATCATGGTTGCTATGAGTTGCTTTGAGTTCACCAGAAGCATGATTGATTTTGTTCTGGTTCCTTACTTTAGCTCTTTGTGAATCTCTGTGTTTCAGGTCTTGTTGGAACCCCCTCTTTCTAGTCTAGGATGCCCTCCTCCTCTTCTTTTCTGGATGAGTGCATTCCATTCATGTTCTTTGTTAGGATATTCCCTCCATCCTGTTTTCTTATTTTTCTTCTCTTTGTCTCCTCCTTCTCACCTAACAAAGAAGGAAGTGGCGAAGGACAAGCTTGCTTAAAACTGCTGAGCTGTGATTGATCTGTTTCCACTACATTGCCTCTGTACTTGTCCCCTTGAGTGGACCTTGAACACAAGTTTTTACTCCTTCCTTCCTTCTTTTTCATCTCCTTCATGCTCCACCATCTACTGCTGGAATTTCTTATACCTTCACCTTTTTTACCTTTCCTCTTCAATACCCATATCTTCCTCTTTCTATTCCTGCTCCCTGCCTGTTTGTCTGCTGAATTTAATGTATTTCCATAATGTACTCTGTGTGAGTGCGCGCGTGCAACCTTTCTTTGTCTAGTTCAGATGATAGACTTTCATGAGATGCACATTCTCCCTCCTTTCTCCATGTCTGTATACTCTCCATCCCTGTTACATAAAAAAGCAAATTCCTTCTTCTTCCTCCTCTTTTCCTCCCTAGTAAATTACCCTCCTTCCATTGCATTTCAGTCTAAGAATATTGAAATGTAACAACATCATACTTTTTACCATCTTGGCCTCTCTGCCTTTCTCTATGACCTCTGTAGACATTAGGTTTCTGAGAAGATACTTGTTTCTTCTCCCAGTTAGAGTACAAACCATTCATCATCCAATGGTTCCTTCCAATTAATGAAAATATTTACCTTTTTGTCTTTCTCTTGATTCCTACCTTTGCATTAAAAAAATTTGTACTAAGAAATGCTTGATAGCCTTCTATTTCATTCAGGTTCTACTTTTTCCTTCTTAGAATTATGCTTTGTTTTTGCCAAGTTTGGTTTCTTGAATATATTCTAAAATCTTCTGTCCTTTATATTGGTAACTACCAATTATTGTGTGATACCCTGACTATGTCTCCTTAGTACTTCAATGGGGAAATGGGGGTGGGCAGGGAGGGTACTTAAAAATACCTTTTCTTGACCTGGAAGTCCTGGGTTTTGGCTCTGAGATTCCTAGGGGTTTTCATTTTCAGGTTTCTTTTAGGAGGTAACTAATGTGTTCTTTCTGTTTTCACTTTACCCTCTGGTTCTTATGGATCTGAGATGTTTTTGTTTTATTTTGTTAAATATGGTATCCAGACATTTTCAGTTATGATTTTCAGGTGTTCTTATGATTCTTAAATTATCCTTTCTTGACTTGTTTTCTAGGTTAGTTGTATGAAAGTTACAAGTCAAGTTAAGCCAACAAACATTCATTTCTTAGATTCCCCTTCCATGTCAGACACCTCTTTTTTTAATCATTAATTGTGTTTAATTAATTGTGATTCTTGTTGTCTTATGGAGGCACTACTTTCTGTTTGACCAATTCTCATTTTGAGGGAGGCCAGTTTTGGGGTAAATTTTACTCTAATTTGTCCTAAAGTTGTTCATTCTCTTTGCCGTTATTTTTTTTCCCTTGACCATTGCTTCCTTTAACATTGTATTTTGTATTTCTATTGTATCTCTTATACTCCTTGAGGCCAGGACATTTTTCAACTCTTTTGGAAGTGTGGAGTTACCCTGTTCTTTTTGGTTTGATCTTTTGGCTCTCGTATTTCCTGGTGTTGAGCATTTTTCTCTATTGGGAGTTTGTGCTTGAGTCAGTCTTGGCTGATGTGGGCAGGTCTTTATTTTGGACATTGTGGCTAAGACTAAACTTTGCTTTTTTCAGATATTCCTGGGTCTTGGCTCAGTCTTTTGGTAGTTCAACTTAGTTTTTGACCTTGGATTATTTTCTATTCCCTTCTTTTTGAATAACCACAAGCCCAGAGTTGGCTGTGCCCTTGCTTGTGACCCTGACAAGCCCCAAGTAGATATTATTGATTATGCTCCTAGTGGACCTTCTACAAAACCCCAGGTGCCTTGCTTTCCAGGTACTGCCCTGGGCCTATCTCTTGATGAGGTTGCCTTAATGCTAGGCTGCCCAGACATTGAGGTGGTTTTGTTTCCTGCTGTAGTTCAGGGACCAGCAACTCAGGCTCTGGATTGGGCACAAGTTACTTGGCACTTGCTCAGTTGTGTTTCATTGTTGGCTCACATGTAGACTGCGCCTGAACTGGGTTTTGACATGTCTCTGTCTCCTGCACTTCAGAAAGCAGGTATATGTTTAGTAACTATTAATATTTCAAAACAGCTCTGTGGCAAAGTAGATAGAGCACTGGAGACACTTGAGGCTGAAGACCAACTGGGAGATTATTGGAATAGTCCAGGCTAGGAGTGATTGAATATTGACTATGGAGATCTAGGCCTATACCCCCAAAAATATAAGAAAAAGGAAATAAACCCAGATGTGTAAAATAATTATAGCAACTCTTGAAGTAGCAAAGATTTGGAACCTGATGGGGTGCCCATCAATTGAGGAACAGCTGACTGAGTAAGTTATGGTGTATGTATGTGAAAGAGCGATATTGTATTTTAAGAAATGATGAAGAGAAGGGTTTAAGAGAAACATGGGAAGACTTATGTGAACTGATGCAGAGTAAAGAACGAAAGCAAAAGAAAAATTTTTTAAAATCATAACAGCAAATATCATAAAGACAAACAACTTTGAAAAACTTAGGAGCTCTGATCAACATAATGACCAACCACAGTTTCAAAGGACTTAAAATGAAACAAGCCACCTCCTGATTGAGAGGTGATGGATTTAAATTACAGATTAAAATATATTATTTTTTTGGACATGACCAATACAGCAATTTGTTTTGCTTGAATATACATGTTTGTAACAGGAGTTTTGTTTTCTTGCTTTCTCAGTTGGTGAGTGGGGAGAAAGTGGGAAGAGAAAAATGTATATATGAAAATAAAATAAAATTTAATATTATTAATTTGTTAAAGAAGTGATAGGAGAATGAACTAGAGTGGTAGCCCCTGTGAGTAGAGAGAGAGGAATGAATATACTCCCTTAGTAGACTGTTTCAAAACAGTAACTCAATAAACATTTATCAAACACCTATTGTATGCCGATTTCTGGCATAAAACTAAAAGTTGGGAATGGAAAGAAAGGCTAAAGATTCCCTGCTTTCAAGGAGCTCACAATCTAATGAGGGAAGACAATACACATTTAAAAAGTTGAGAATTGAGAAGGTAAAGAATGTATGAAGTGAGAGGAGTGCTGCAGGTGGTTGCCCTTCCCTTCTTTAACTGTCTGTCAAGGTCACCACCATTCTCCTGAATTACACACATAATCCAACCTCTTGCCAAGTCCTTGCCAAGTCATTTCTCCCATGACATCTCTTGTATAAACTCCCTTCTCAACTCCCTTCTCACTAGCTTGATGCTTATCTCATCCCCTCACAGCTGGACCAGCCTTCTGGCTTTGATCTCACTGCCTCATTTCTCCCCACTCCATCTTCCACTCAGCTGCCAAAGTCATCTTCCTAAAGCACAGGTTTAACAGTGTCACCTCCTTCCCCCAGTAAACTCCAGTGCCTCCTTATTCTCTCCGGGATCAAATAGAATGACACAACAATTAGCTTTTATACAGTGCCTACTATGTGCCAGGCACTGTCCTAAGCACTTTACAAATAGTCCTTTATCTATAAAAAACCCTCTCTTGGGCTTTTAAAAGCCCATCACAGCTTGGTCCTTTCCTATTTTTCTCATCTTCTGTTTTGCTCCCCTCTTTTTATTTTATACTCCAACACCACTGGACTTCTCATTATCCTTTACACATGACACTTTGGCTCCTAACTGCCTTTTCCTTGGCTGTTCACCATACTTGAATACTCTCCCTTCTCATCTTCAACTCTTTGCAGCCTTTAAGATTCAGCTCACATCCCACCTTTGCAAGAGGCACTTGCACCCACTTCTTCTACCCTCTACAGCCTAGTGCTTTGTATGAACACAGTTGTTTGTAACTTATCTCTTCCATTATAAATGGGAGCTTCTTGATGCAGACCTTTTCTTTTTTCTTTCATTTTTTTGCCTTTATCTGTATCCTCAGATAAAGTGCCTGACATATAATAATTGCTTAATAAATGCTTTTTAATATCAAGAATGTTCTTAGATAGGGTGCCCACTCTCTCTGAGGAAGATGTGATTGGACAAAGTTTGGGGAAAAAGATAATGAGTTCTAATCCTGCTTAATGTTAAGCTCACGCCTTCTCTCAATTGATTCTCTCCAATTTATCCTGTATATATATATATATCTTGTTTATACTTATCTGCCCCATTAGATTGTGGGCTCGGTGAAAGCAGGGACTGCCTTTTGCTTTTCTTTATGTCTTCAGTGCCTAACAACATACTAGGTGATTAATAAATGTTTGTTGACTGATATGTTGAGTCAAGTTGTCTATGGAACATCCAATTTGAAGTGTCCAGTAAGTAGTTGGTTATGTAGGGGTAGAACTCGAGAGAGAGATGAGGACCAAATCTATAGATCCTGGAATCATGTTGCTAGCTATGGCAGCTGATGAGGATAGGTTTTATGTTCTGTATATTTTTTCTTTATTTGCAGCAATTGTTAAATTTGAGCAATTTCAATGAAATTTAAAATTAGCAAAAGCTTAAGAAAACAGCTTTTCATATCAGATTGGTGTATTAGAGAAGTTAATAAGTAAGTATTAGGTTCAATATCTGAGCTTAGCTATATTTTAAAATTCACTGGGCAAACTTACGATGATGTCATCAGTTATAGCAGATATATATTGTCCCTATACTGCTAGGTGTTTTGTTTAGCGGGCTTCATCTATGTTCATATATATTTTTATTCACATAATTCACTAGAAAGTAGGGATCAAGTAAAGTTGAGTTTTTATGGTTGGTTGGTGGGATAGGAAAGCCTGAACAAATTTGGTAACAGCATTTTTAGTTTTAGTAATCTGAAAGGGTAAAACCTGCTGATGCAGTTCATCTTGTTTTAATGGATCTTTGACCCTTCAATCAGACTCTGACCATTCTGAAGATAAAGGGTTGTAGTTGTATTGGTCTTCCTGAGTGAAGCAACCTTTTGCAGATTATGAAATGGTATAATTATTAACAAGGATAATGGCTGTGTGCTTTCAAGTTTCATTTCGTATCTCAGTGAGCATTAACCTTTTGAGCATACCCAAAACATATAGAGATTCTGCAGATAGAGCTGACTTGTGAGCACTGTCAGCCACAATATATTAATCATATTATTTTTGTCATGACAAATAACATTAATAAGTATAAACTTTTTCTTTCACAAAGTTCACAGTTTCCTTAAGTAGAATAAAATGAAAGGGGAAATCATAACATCAAAAAAATTTAAGAGTTCATTGATGATATAAATGAATTTAATGAATTTTACTTTTAGATACAGTATTATCTCAAACATCTAAATTAGTTAGCCCTGCAGCCGTTCTAGATGCAATCTAGTTATATTTTGGAACTTTGCTTCCTCTTACCACCCTTATCCTCTTGAGTTCGAAGGTTTGTCTATACTGCCTATTTTATTTAAGTCTGATAACTTTCCCACTAATTGAAACTGAGAAAGGAAGAAGCTATAAAAGCTTTCTCCTTTGGGCAGATTGCTTGGCTTAGTAGAAGCAGGTGGTAAGGTAGAAAAGGTCTCAGACTAGGAATCGGACAGAGGATAAGGGCTCTAGTGTCAACTAACTTTACACTAGTGTTGTCACCTTGAGCAGATCCTATAACCCATGGATTCTCTTCCTCACCTCTGAAATAGCAAGAGCTCTTGTCCAACCCACATCACAGAATGATTGAGAGAATCAGATATTTATAGAGTGCCTAGGTGCTGAGCAAAATACAAATTCGAGATAAGATGTGACCACTCCCTCAGTACAGGAAAGGGATTTGACACATGCAAAGATCACTTTAGTTCAGAATACCCAAGTATACCACAGAGCTTCTGTGCCTTGTGAGCATCAAGGGAACAGAGGTAATTACCAGACTGGGGAGGACCGGGGAAGACTTCCAAGAGAAAATAAGAGGGGACTTAAAAGGTGGTTGGGAATTCAGCAATGGAGGGGGAGGACAGGCACAGTGTGGAGAATGAGCATTGATGTGTGGGGTGTGAATGAGGTCTGGCCAGTAGTCCATGTCATCTGCAGAGTAGACTGTGGGGAGGGAATGCTAGGAAAGGTTTTTGTAGAGTGCCTGTTGTGTAAGCTGAGGAACTAGGGAGGTCTTATAAGGCTTTGGTAAAGGAGTGACAAGCTCAGGTCTTCACTAATGGAAAAAGATAAAGGTGTGAAAGCACTTTGTAAAGCACTCACTCTACAAATGTCAGGTATTCCGACACTCAGAAAGATCTGTGGTTTCTTTGATGAGGATGTTTCTTCTACCACTGCAGGTCCCAAACCAGGGGTGGGGAATCTATGGCCTTAGGACCAGACCTGGCTCTCTAGCTTTTAAGTGTAGCCCTTTGATTGAATCCAAACTCCACAAAACAAACCCCTTTAAGAAAAAGATTTGTTTTGTAAAACTTGGACTCAATCAAAATACTACACCCAAGAACCTACAAGGCCACAGGTTCACTACCCCTGCCCCAGACCATCCATTCCTGCCCATTCTGTGCCATGCTTGTCTGTATTTTCACATACAGGGGCCACTGTGGGTCCCCCTATGGTGGCCTCCCTAGCTTTCACGTGACATTGTAAGGACACTGTTGAAAAACACAGCTGTCCACTGATAATCTCTTGCTCTTGCCACATGACCGGCCCATCTTCTTTGATCAGGCATTTCTCTGATAACATCCATCCCTTGGTTCTTCTTTGAAGTTCCTTGTTTGTTATGTGCTGCAGTCTGCTCACACCCACCATGAGCCTCCCTTTCCAATGGCCACTGTGTGATACTTATTTATATTTTATAGAGTCATAGTTCCAGAGCTAGAAAGGATTTTAGAGGTCATTTATTTCAACCTAAATTTTATTTTAGAGATGAGGTAGCAAGGTGGCACAGGGGTCAGAGCACAGAGCCTGTAGATAGGAAGACCCGAGTTCAAACCCTGCCTCAGACCCTTAGTAGCTATGTGACCTTTGGCAAGTCACTTAACCTCTCAGCCTCAATTTCTCATCAGTGAAATGAGCCTTGAGTGGTTGTGAGGCTCAAATGAAATGACATCTGTAAAGTCCTTAGCACAGTGCCTGGCACATAAGAGGCTGGTGTTATGATAAGGAGACTGGTGCTCATAGAAGTCAAAGGATTTGCCCCATATTACACAGGTAGTAGATGATAGCGTAGCATTAAAGTTCAATTCCTTTAACTACAAGATTAGCATTTTTGCATCTGAACTCCCCTGCCTTGGAGTCTGTGGCATTGCAACCATTCAATACCAGTAGTATCAAAAAGATAGACTTTAGTTTTGGGAGGAAGTGTGGTGTCATTAAAGGAGCTTTTTATTTTCTCCATTGCAGACCAGCTTGGTCCCCTCCTATTTAATTCTGAACCCAATGTGATCATTTGTACTATCCAATATATATTCTACTCCCATGCTCCTTTCCAGCTAATCTTTCCTACGTGATGTTCTCTGTGCCTGACGTTGTGTCTTTGCCTTTGCCCTTGATCCAGAGTGTATTCTTTCCTCACTTCTGCCTCTTTAAATCCCTAGCTTCCTTCGGAGAACAGTTCAGGTCCTACCTCCTACATGAAGAAAGGAGTGCATCTATCATGTGCTAGGCACCATGCTTAAAGGCTGAGAATACAAGTGTAAGAAAGCAAGACAGTTCTTGCCCTCAAGGAGATGGCAAGACAACAAATAGCTGTGAGTGGTGAGGAGGGTCTGGGACACTTTAATGCTCTCTCTCTCATTTTGTTTTATCTTCTGGCCAGCAACATCCCCCATCCCTGCCTCACATGTCTGTCTGTCTGTCTGTTTCCCTCTTCCTCCTCTTCCCAGGCTGAAATGCAGAGGCTACTCATGACCCACTATTGGTCAGCACAGACTCTTTGACCAGCTGTTTCTGACCTGTGCTGGTTCTGCACTCCTGGGGGCTCAATATTGTTGTCAGACTCAGTGTGGACACCTATTTGGCTTTGCCTACTATAGCTCAAATCTGAGCTGAATGGTTCCACCAACCCTCAGCCTTCCTGGTGGCTCTGATTCCAGGCATGCACCGCCACCCAAGGCTATAGTCCCTTTTGTATAGGATTCAAGATCCTGGCTCAAGAGTCGAATCTCTTCTTAACAGATAGTTACTCTGTTTTGCATTCTTGAGCTATAACACTGGAAATTCCACAGACCACGTCTCTTTTCTGTTACTCCTTCTATGGGGTGCTAAAGACATTGGGACTAGACGTGTCACAGTCCCTCCTGCTGGCAGCTTCAGTTCCATGATAGGATACTAAGTGTGTGTGAGATAGAATTAGAATGAGTTTTTAAAACCTAGTGTGGCAGGTGATTCTGGTTCATGCAGATGTACCCTGGTTTTACTAGCTTTGGCTCTAATCATTCATTTCCCAACACTGGGGGAAGAGCAAGTTGGAAAAGAAAGTTACCTCTTTTACTCTCTGAACTGCCCCTTTCTGGACATGAAGTTCAATGACCTGAAATCACACATAGAACAACAACCCAAAACATAAAAATGGCCTCCTAGAACTGGTTATTAGTAAATAGCTTGCCCTAGAGATGCCAAAAAGTGAAAAATCACTTTTCTTTCCTTAAAAAAATAATAACCAGGATTAGAGAGAAAATACTGAGTATGGGTAAAAATTTAAGGGTACAAAGGCCTGGAAAAGTTTACCCTATTGAACCTAGTGACTCCTAAGTAACTATAAACTCCTCTTTTACTTCCTCCCCACTTTAAAGGGGAGGGAGAAGAGGATGAAGATTCTCCACTCTTTCCTCTCGTGGTCAGGGGAGCTTGTTTTTGAGTTTAGTAAATGCCATGGAATTCTTGGATGCTGCTGACTTTGTGAATGGTTGTGCAGGCCCAAGAAGTATCATGGGGAATGTTTGACTGGCTTACACATTCTCTGTCTCTTTGTCTCTGTCTTACTCCTCCTTTTCTTCATCCTCCCCACCACCTTCTCCCAATACCTGACTATCTCTCCCATGTTGTCAAGCATATCAGCCATCCATGTTTCCTCTAATCTCTTTCTCACTTGGTGTACAAATTCTTCTGTCTTCTCACTGTCTTCATCACTTACCTGAAATGCTTCCCAGAGTTGTTGGGAGGTGTTAAAACCACAGGTCAAGTTAGCAAGCATTTATTAAGCATTTCCTGTATGCCAAGCCCTGTGCTGAGCATTGAGAATACAGATACAAGCAGAAAAACAGATAGTCCCTTGCATTCTAAAGGGATTGGGGGGAAGTACCCCTGAGAGGTGGTGAAGAAAGTCCAGAGTCAGGAGTGGAGCCTGGAGAGGAAAGATGTGGCTGTCCTTGCTTTCCAGCTGCTATATTCTTACAGCTGGTGTGGTGGTGGATGGTGTGCCAGGCCAGTGGTATAGAGAGGAGGGCTCACTGGGGCCAGGAGAGTCTAGCCCCTTGCAAGTCTCAGGAAGATCTCTTGTTTCCTAAGCTCCCTTTCTATGTGCAATATCATCAACATTCAATCTATTTACTTTCTTTTCCCTCCAAAAAAGCTGTCTATAGTCTTCTGTGGATGTTATTATGTGTATAATGTTATATAAAGTAAATAACTTTATTTCTGGGATGGTTAGTCATCTTGGTAATTGGCTGCTTGAAGATGAGTATTGTCCACCTCAAGGAATACTGTATTCAGCCCAGTTTTTCTTTGGCTCAGAACAATCAAGCTTGTTCTGGTTCACCTTATTCATGAGTGTTTTCCTGATTGAAAGCCAAAAGCTGCTCAGGTCAGTGGAGCTCCCTAGGTCCTGGGCTAGATGAGAATTGCTTCAGAACTCGTCCTCATTCGGACTCTGCACTGCCATCCATGGCTGCTTCCTGTTAAACAAATATGTGGCTGAGGGGGAAGTCACTCCTGGTGCAGTTGTGTGATCAGCAAGCATGGACCCTACTACTCACTGAAACGGCCTTTCCTGAAGTTGCAGTATCGATCTGTTTACTGTTCTAAAGCAGGAATTATAATGCCAGTGGGAAGGGTTTGTACTTGGTGGCATGGAAGGGAGGTGGCCAAGAAGAAACATGATGTGCCTGGTTCTGGCCAAGTTAAAGTGAATGCTTGCCATCAAAACTCAGGGTACCAGTGTCCAGAGAACCCAAACTCAAGTCAGAGGTGGGAGCTAGAGTGCAGGCAGCTCACCACGGAGATGGGCAGGAAGGAGTCTCTGGGAATCCCAACCCCCCCCCCCCCCCAGTTATTAGCACGCTCTAGAAAAAGTTTTCTGTTACTTTGCTTATATTCTGTATTTACTTATGTACATGTTATGTTTCCCCCATTTGGGGTTTTCTTGGCAAAGGTACTGGAATGGTTTGCCATTTCCTTCTCCAGCTCATTTTACAGATGAGGAACGGAGGCAAACAGGGTTAAGTGACTTGCCCAAGGTCACACAGCTAGTAAATATCTACGGCTAGATTTGAAATTAAGATGAGTTTTTCTGACTTCAGGCACAGTGCTATATTGTACCACCTAGCAGCAGATCTCTAATGCTCCATAAAACATTTCATTTACTTACCATATTTTCTGGGAAACAGATTATTCCTAAAAATGAAATAGCCATCTGTTTATTGAACCGAGACTACATAAATGATATTATACTAACATGATATTTAAATAACAAATCTGCCCTCATTGATGTGGGGACTGTACCAGAATAGCTCATAACCCATCCATGCCTTCTCCTGTCTGTTTCATTAAATCTTTCCAAGTAGATCTAGCCAGGGCATTCCCTTTGCCTATTTTAATATTTCATTTTGGTTTCTGTTTTTTGGTTTTTTTTGGAGGGGAGAAGGCAAGGCAGTTGAGGTTAAGTGACTTGCCCAGGGTCACACAGCTAGTAAGTATGTCAAGTGTCTTAGGCTGGATTTGAACTCGGGTCCTCCTGACTACAGAGCTTGTGCTCTATTCATTGCGTTACCTCGCTGCCCCCTAATATTTCTTTAATACAAGTATACTACTTAGGCCATTTCCTACATTTCCACCCATCTCCTTTTCAGCTGATATACGTCTTCGATCGCATATCTTGTGCTACTTCTTGCACAGAAGTCATTGGTCATGAACTGTGAGTTGTTTATCTCTCCATTATCCATTAGGCCACCCACAATTTTGATTCTTCAGAGGTATTGGTGTTCTGTGATTCAGACATATAGGCTCTATTTGTCTCTACTAAGTCACTTTTTTGTTGTTGTTATCAGTAAACAGCAAATAAAGGGAGATCTTTAATCTTTAGACTTTTCAGTCAGCTGTGTGGGTATGAAATGATCACTCGCTGTAGAAAATGGTCTGTGAAGACTTGGCTGTTCCTCTCCCATGTTTTCAGCATGGTTATTTACTTCAAGTGTGTAGGCTACTTCCATAAAGATTTTATGGACGTGATAAACTATACTACTTCTTTTATCATTCTCTTTTCAAAAATAATAAAAGTCCTCAGATTCTTTCTGATTTAAATATATTTTCTGTCGAGATCTTTGTTTTGTTTATTATCTTGAACACAGATTTACTAGTAATACTCTTTTGAAGCTTGTTGGCCTATCAGGCTTAATAACCTAAACTTTTGCAAACTGGGCAGGACCTGTCATGTTGAGACACGTCATAAAAGTCATATTAAAAACAACTCTCTCTGTTCCAGTGGAAAATTAGTAGATGGTTACAGTAAGGCTGCAGTAAAAATATCACTGTACTGTTTACCCATCTATATAAAAGTCCTTAGGACTTTTAACCTCTTACAAACATAAACTAAGCATGCCTGATGACAAAACACTTCCTATAAAAACTTTTTTCACTTGCCATATATTAATCAAATTTCATTACAAAAAAAATCAGAAACTCCTAAGGTATAGTTCTGTGGCTTATATTTGTTGTATATATTTGTACATGGCCCCACCCCAAATAAAATAGTCAACAAGTGACCACACTTCAGGCAGTGCAATACAATAGAAGATTTGCTAGATTTAAGCTCAGGAAGGCCTGGTCCAAATACTGTTCTACTTACTGTCTGTGTGACACCTGGCCGAGCCTCTGTTCCCCACCTGGGAAATGAACCACTAGATGCTGCTGTTGCGCACCCTCTAACTCCTGTGGGTTTTCATTTCCCGTCTGAACTTGGAAAACTTTTATTGGGTGCTTTGGTGACCTCTAATGGCCAAACAAGGAAATCACATTTTAGAAATAAAGCTGTATGATGAAGAATAGCTTTGAACTTCTTGTTGTGGATGTGAAGTTGTGCAGTAATCAAAGACAGTATTTACTTTAATAGCCATTTGTTCTTCCTTGACTTGTAACAGGCCCTTCAGTCCCTTAATGTAGAAGGTGCTAGATCTTGTGTTATCCTGATTGTGTTTCCATAATACTCTGACTGCTTGTAATATTTTCTCCTTGACCTGGGAACTCTGAAATTTGGCTATCATGTTCCTTGGAGTTTTCTTTTGGGGATCTTTTTCAAGAGGCGATCAGTTGAATTCTTTCAATATCTATTTTGCCCGCTAGTTCTAGAATATCAGGGCAGTTTTCCTTGATAGTCTCCTGAAAGATGCTGTCTAGGCCCCCCCCCTTTTTTTTTTGATCATAGCTTTCAGGTAGACCAATAATTTTTAAATTATCTCTTCTTTATCTATTTTCCAGGTCAGTGGTTTTCCCAGTGAGATATTTCACATTGCCTTCTAGTTCCCCATTTGTTTGGATCTGTTTAATAGTATCTTGATTTCTCTTAAAGTCATTAGCTTCCATTTACCCCAATATATAATTCTGAAGGAATTAATCTCTTCACTGAGTTTTTTGAAATTCCTTTTCCATCTGGCCAATTTGACTTTTTTTTTTTTGCCAACTAGACTTCTTAAGGCATTCTTCTCCTCATTGATTTTTTGAGCCTCTTTTGCCTTTTGCCTTAGGCTATTTTTTAAGGTGTTATTTTCTTCAGTATTTTGGGAGGGTCTTCTTTAGGAGGCTGTTGACTCACTTTTCATGATTTTCTTGCATCACTCTCATTTTTCTTACCAATTTATCCTATGCCCCTTTATCCTTTATCCTTATTCTCTTACTTGATTTTCAAAATCCTTCTTGAGCTCCTCCATAGCCTGTAATCAGTTCATATTTTTCTTGGAGGCTTTTGATGCAAGAGTTCCAATTTTGTTTTCTTTTGGTTCCATATTTTGATCCTCTTTGTCCCCCCAAAAAAGATTCTATGATCTGATTGTACTTCCTTTGTTTGCTCATCTTGCCAGCCAGTTACTTGACTCTTGAGCTCTTTGCCAGGGTAGAACTCTGCTTTCAGAGTGGAGAGTGCTGTGTCCCACACTGTGTCCCAAATTTCTGAGGTTTTGCACAGCTGTTGTTAGAGCTGTAAGGAGGGTGCCCTCTCTACAGCTGCCACAAGCTGTAGCACACTAGTGTTCCTCACTCCAGGACCACCGCCCAAGACTGCGACCCAGATCCAAGCAGGTCAAAGTAAGAGCAATTACCCTTTGAATGGTCACTTGGCCCCTCTATGATCTGTAGACCAGGAGCTCTGGAGGCAGCCACACCGCAGTCCGCCACCACCTCTGCTGCCCTGGGGGCAAGGGTTGGGATTGTGCTTTTCTTTTACCCAGTTCCAGCAGAGTTCCCTACTGACCTTTTACTTTCTCTTTGGCATTTATGAGTTGAGAAGTCTGGAAACTGCCACAGCTGCTGGTGATTCACTCTCCTGAAGTCTGCTCTAGCCAGTCTGGGCTTCAGGTCTCAGTCCTCACAGGACTGTGCTCAGCTCCCAGCTCAGTGCAATAGACTCTTCCTGTTGGCCTGCTAGGCTGCTTTCAGTGAGAGATTTATTTCTCTCCATCACTTTCTAGGTTCTGTAGCTCTAAAATCTGTTTAGAGTCTTTTTTTTTTTTATAGGTATTGGAAGTGATTGGAGCAGGAGCTCAAGCAAATTCCTGCTTTTACTCTGCCATCTTGGTTTCACTCCCAAAGTTAGAATTCTTAAAGTTTAATTTTTCTCAAAGTATATTCCCACCATTTGGTTGGAATTACTGTTCCTTCTTTCACAGTTTCCACTTTTTACAAAGACTTAGCAGTTTCTACCTATAATTCCTTAAAATTTTGAAAAGTTTATATTGTTGTCTTCAGATGCCATAGGTACTGTGATAAATACCAATCATGTTAACAAGTTGTAATAAAAAGTATGTGCCACTCTTGCTATTGTTCCTATTCTTAATCCTATTTGCATTCTTAATTTTTTACTTTACATTTATAGATCAAGAAATTTTCTAAACAAAATAGCCAACTCTTGATTATTCTAAGTAGGTTTTAAAATATGAATAATACAATTCTGTTCTGTAGCACAGATATTTATTGAGTGTCTCCTGTGTGAAAGGCACTGTGCTAGATCCTGGGGATAAAAAGATTGAAATGAAATTTTCTTTGACTGCAAGGAATTGATTACATTCTTCTGGGGGAAAGAGAGCACAGGGTAGGGAGATAATGGACATAAATATCATGCAAGTAAAACTGAGAAATATGCCTTCTAGGAATAGGAAATGGTTTGTTGAAAGTCAAGGAAATGAGATAGAGAGGAAAGTTTAGAAAATAGGTAGGACTTCAGTTTGGTTGGAACATGACATTTGTGAAGGGAAGCAGAGGCTAGAAAGGCAGGTAGAAGCCAAATAATCATATCTTTAACGCTTAAGAAATGGTGGGGGAACCACTAAAGGTTTCTAAGCAGGAAAGGGCACAGAAGATAATAGATAATCCAAAAATGAGGATATATGGATATGGAAATAGTCAATCGGTCAATTATTATATCTGTGGAAGGCTCTGACTTTTTGGTTTAGTTCATATTTTGAAAGCATGTGAGGTATTTGGCTTATCATAAATAATCCAGATAAATAATCTTTGTGTATAGTCAAGGCATTCATACTACCAATTAAATAAATGATGTAGTTAATAGTTTAAAAAAAAAACCTAAAACTAACCTGTTACTAAAATGAGATTGAGTTGTACATCATGAAATTGAACAAATAAGGATGAATATAACAAGTAATGTTTTATTTACCTGTTGAAAGATGCTCTGAATAAATGTTAGCAGTGATTATTTTCTTTTTAAGTATAAATATGTTGGTTTGATGGTTATGAATGTTGGAATAAGGTGAAGAGTCTCATAAAAAGTACTAACGGTTAATTTAAAATTCTTACTTCAGTTGAGATCAAGTGAAATGTTTGTAAAGCACTTTGTAAATCTTAAAGCTCTATATAGTAATCTTAATTATTGTTTTAAATTTATAGTTAATTGTCTTTGCTTTTGTGACTGAAGTTCATAAATTTTCATTTTTTTCTTAGAAATCATGAGTAAAATACCTCAAATCCACATTTTTTTTGGAGCACCAATTATTCCATCAAATACAGCAATATCACAAGAACAAACTTGTTCAGCCACCAATGCTGATCCATGGAAAATAACTCAGCTTTTATATGATCATCATTCCTTAAATGTCAGTGCTGAAGTATACAAGTATGGTCATCTTGAAGGCCATCGTGCAAGTCATCCAGTTCCTCTTAAAGAACACATAATGGTGAACTCCAATAAGAGTAAATCTTGTCATGGTGAAAACTATTTAACATGTGTTCCTGAAACACAGTGTAATAGTGATCCTTCAAGGATAATTGATATAGCCTACTATAATAAACAAATACTTGGGTTTGAGAGCAAAGTTCAACAATATTTAAATGAAAGAAAATGCCATTATCCTATGAATGAAAATAATAAAATCACAGACCAGCAAGAGAAATTTGAATCAAATTCCTGTTTCCACAATCTCTTAAGAAAGAATTCCCAAACAATAAATCAGGATTATTCTGATATCTGGGATTTGGTCTGCAGTACTAAGCAGATTAATTCTGTAGCAGAAGCTACAGAAAATGATCATATGCCATCAGAAAATCATGAGACAGTAAAACCAGATTGGGGATTGTCCGCTCCCCAAACAACCCGAGAGCCAGAGTCTGAAGGAGCAGTGAGAAAGAGCTCGAGCTTCAGCACATCAGCAGACACTGAATTTCTTAGTATTACAACATCGAGCAGGATAGCCTTTCTAGCCCAAAGCCTGGATAAAGAGCAGAATTTTCCAAATAAAGGAACTCCAAGCGTGAAACCAGAACCAAAGGAAAGTTGTAGGGAAACGAGGCCAGGAAATTCCAATAATTTTGTGGATGGACCAAATCAAGCAAGCTCCCTTGAACTTTTTAGTCCCGATTGTCCTGATACAACAAGCCGCTTTACTCCCTTAAACTGTAACAAAGGAATCAAAGAAAATACAGGATCTCAAGAACTTTTCAAAACTCCTAATGAACAGCCTACAGATGATTTTTGTATTGAATCATTTAGCACAAGAAAAATGTGTTCCCAACAAAATACTTTCCATAAAGTTTCTATTAAAAGAAATCGAACATCTGAAGATAAATCAGGTCCTTTGAGCACTTTATCAGAATCCCTCCAGGAACCCAAGAGGGTTAAGTCAGTTTGTTCTTCAGATGCCCATCAAATCACTTCCCAAGCTCCTGAAAGAAATGTATCTAGGTTTGGCAAGTTCTTAAAAAAACCATCTCTGCTTAAAAACTGTATTTGTAAAAGCCAGAGGTATAATTGTTTGGTTATGGCCTTACATCCATGTCATGTGAAGGAAGTACACATAAAGACAGGACCAAATTCTGGTTGTAAAGTTCCTTTGGCAACTATTACAGTCACTGACCAATCAGAAATTAAGAAGAAGATTTTGCTCTGGCGCAATGCTGCCTTTGGTGTGCTAACAGTATTTCCTGGAGACATACTTTTACTCACAGGTGAGAGCCTTGTGTTACTAGCAGTTGTTTTATTTCACTAAAACCTTTTCTCCAACCATATGGACTTCATGATTCATTTTCCATTACCTTTCTCTTCTGAGCTTGAACATAATTCCTCCCTATTTATCCATTTATGTTCCTACTTTGCAGAGGAATGCTTTGATATTGGGAGAAGGACAAATAGTAATACATAATACCACTTACGTTCTTTAGAGAATTTCATCATCAAGTGCTATATAAAGTCAGGAGACAAGGTTTTTTTCCAGTTGGGAAGATCAGGGAAGGATAAGTAAAGATAGAGAGTGGCATCTGACAAGAATTATAAAGGATGGTTTGAAATTCTGCATATGAAGGGATAAAAGGAAACGTTTGGGGCATCCTCGAAAAGCTTGAGAAGGGGCATAGAATGGGAAAGTTTGTATGTATAGTACCAGAGAAGCAAAACCAAAAGAAAATACACAATGACTACAGCAATGTAAATTTTTTTTAAATCACTAAAACAGTAAAACTCCAACTAATTGAAAAATCAGTGATGTGCGTAGTGAATAGATCATGAAATGTAGCTCCTTCCTCTTAGCATAGAACCTAGGGGCTCTCAGGACAGAATGTTATATATATTATCAAATAAAATCATTGTGTCTGATGTTTTGCTTAGTTGCTTTTCTTGGTTACAAAAGAAGATTCATTCCAGAGGGAGTTTTCCCCCAGAAACAAATGTGATATAAAGGCAGAAGACATGTTTTGTCTTTTTGTTTTTTAAAGAAAAGGAATGGTGATGGGATAAGTATAGGGTATGTTATGAGAAAAGAGCAAACTAGTCAGATAAGAATATAAAGGTTGCCTGGGGTGGTCTCAAATCTCAGGCAAAGGAGTCTGAATTTTAATCAGTAAGCATTAATTATTATAGCTACCATTTGTATAGCATCTTTAGGGTTTGCAAAGAATTATACATTATTTCACTTGATCCTGACAAAGACCACCATGGGATATAAGTGACATCTGTACTCAAGGAATCTTAGATATGTATAATAAATATTTGAAAGTCATTGACGTTGAGGTGTTCATTGAACCTATAGGAGTAGATAAGAACATCTAGAGAGGATCTGTAGGGGACCTCAGAATAGAGCCATTCCCCTCTTGGGAGATGGATAATGATCCAGCAAAGGAAACCTACAAGTCACAGTTGGGAAGGAGGAAAGTCAACATAGCATAAGTAAGTAGCATTTGTTAAGAGAAGGAAGGAGCTAACAGTATCAGAAGCCACATAAAAAGTCCAGTAAGATGAAGCTTGTGAAATGGCTGTCTGATTTAGCAGTGGAGGGATTTTTGTTTGTTGTTTGTTTTTAAGGATTGTGAAGATCTGGCTTGTTTTAGGCATTGGAAGGAGCCAAGGGATAAAGAAAAACTAAAGATTAAAGATGGATAATAATCAGAGAGGCAGCTCTCAAAACTCTTGGGAGGGAATAGGACCAAGGACCCAAGGAGGAGTTAGCCTTGGCAAGAAACTTCTTCGTCAGACTGGAACAAAAGAAAGAAAAAAGTAAGAATGAGGCACAAAGTTGTGACGTGAAATCATACCTGGAAATGATCCCAACAGATTAAGAACAAATATCTTGAAAGGTAGTTGAAAAGTAGTTAAGGGTTCTAAATGCATTCAGTTGATGTTCTTTTGATTTCTTTTTTCCCAGATGTCACTATACACGATGACCAGTGGTATAAGGAAACAGTACTGAAGTCTACATTTACCAGTCAGTTATTGAATCTGGGAAGTTGCTCATCTGTCCAGCCTAAAGAATGTAAGACATTATGAATATAATGGTTTGCTTACCAGGTTCTTTATTTTGTTTGTTTGTTTTTTGCTTTTTGGAGGGGGGAAGGCAGGGCAATTAGGGTTAAGTGACTTCCCCAGTATCACATGGCTAATAAGCATGTCAAGTGTCTGAGGCTGGATTTGAATTCAGGTCTTCCTGACTCCAGGGCCAGTGCTCTATTCACTGCATCACCTAGCTGCCCTGGTTCTTTGTATTTTTAAGTGGTTAAAAAATGGTACAGGAACTTGGTCAAATGCATTAGTAAGTGTTAGTACCATAACTATCAAGGTTAAAAGATACATGACTGTTTTTTTAAGATAATATTTTTTCCCAATTACATATAAAGAAAATTTTTAATATTAATTAAAAAAAATTTTTGAATTCCAAATTTTCTCCCTCCACTCTGTCCTCCCTGAGCAGTTTTATATAGGTTATACATGTGCAGTCATGCAAAACTTATTTGCATATTAGTCATGTGAAAAAAGACACAGATTTCCTCCCCCCCAAAAAACTACAAAAAAGAAAAGTGAAAATAGTGTACTTTTAACTGCATTCAGATTCCACATCAGTCTTCCTCTAGATATGGATAGCGTTTTTCATCATGAGTCCTTTGAGATTGTCTTTAGAGCACTGTATTGCTGAGAATAGTCAAGTCATTTGCGACTCTTCATTGTACAGTGCTGTTGTTTTTGTATACAGTGTTCTCCTGGTTCTACTCACTATAGTTTGCATTAGTTTGTATAAGTCTTTCTAGGTATTTCTGAAATAAGCCTGCTTGTCATTTCTTATCACACAGTAGTATTCCATTACAATCAAATAACACAACTTGTTTGGCCATTCCACAATTCATTAGTATCTGCTCAATTTCCAATTCTTTGCCACCATAAAAAGAACTGCCATAAATATTTTTGTACAAATATGTACTTCCTTTTTTTAAAAATCTCTTTGAGATACAGACGTAGTAGTGGTATTGCTGGATCAAAGGATATGCACAGGTTTATAGCCATTTGGGCTTAGTTCTAAATTGCTTTCCAGAATGGTTGAATCAATTCATACCACCAACAGTGCATTAGAGACACATAACTCCTAACAACAGATAAACTAACTTTTTCAAGGAATGTGCTTTGTAGCAGGGTTCATTTTTATGTTTGTTGGAAAGTGTATCAAATATTAAAAAATGTTTAATTTAAAAATGCAAAATTTATATTAAATTGACTTCAGTATAATTTTTTGCTCCATGGAAATTAACATTTTTATGAATTTGATAGAATCAGATTTCTTTTAGAAGGAATAATAAAAAAAGCAAAGAAAACTATGGCTAAATATACTTTAGTGTTTTAGTGATTTAATATTTCTATAACTATTAGAATAGTTTTTATTCTATAGGTTCTAAAAGTTTATGAAATGATGTTTTTTCAAAACTACATTGCTCTTTCAACTCTTTAATTTGCAGGTTATGTACAGTATGCCGTCCTGTTTTTTTCATATGAACTTTTAGATATGCTTTGCCTTAAAAACTGCCTTGAAAGTTATTGACCTTTAATGTAGAACACTGTACTTTACCTCAGACTATGACTGGTTTTTCTGTTTTGTGCAGGCTTTTCAAGTGGTTAGCTTTCTGGAGATGGGTGATTAGAATTAGTTGGTCAAGGGGTTTGAGACTTTAAATTCAGTGATTCTTTATACAGGATGGGGACCCAAAAGTCTAAGTGCTATTAATACTTAGCATCTGCAGTAGAACTTTGTGAGGGAGTTTAAAAATTACACACACACACACACACACACACACACACACACACCCATGACCTTTTTGAAAAGGAAACATAATCTTTTAAGTATATTAGCACAGTACTTCAAGGATTCATAGTTTTGTCAGTGTGAGTATCCCCTTCACGAACAGAGATTGCAACCCTTTTACAATTTAATAGGTAGTCTTCAAGAGTTAACTGTAGCTGAAAATTTATTACTTTATATCCTGCCTTGGGATGAACCCCTCTGAGACTCATTAGTGAGGCACATTTTTAGATAATCCATATTGTCCTTCTCTAGGACTCTATTTAAAGACTTTATAGGGTTTTTTTCACACAAAATCTCCTTTAAAAACCCAAAGTTAGCCTTCACTTAGTGAGATATAAACAGGATTTTAGTGAAGCACATAGGTATTAGATTAAAAAAAATACTGTTTATAGACTGCATCGTTTATTTTAAATAAACAAAATTTGAAAGGGGGAAATGTAGCCGATAAAATATGATAATGTTTTAAAAGGATCGGTTTGTACTGGTTTTTAGTTAAAGGTATATAACAACTATTAAGTCTTTTTTAATGACAAAAGAAATACTGAAAGATTGGGGGGAGGGTGCCTCTAATAAAGTTTACTTTCTGTATTGTTCTTTATCCTGGTAAAACCAGTTTTATAAATTTTCCCTACAGGTAGCAGCACTTGAACAGTTTGTTTTTAACTTAGTCTTGAATAGCATTTAGAAATAAGTGCATTGTTTTTACAGAATAAAATTAAGTATAATTTGGAAACATGAGAATTGCACCATCTCAGAGATGAAGGGAATATTCAAGGCCATCTAATCCAAACCATTTCTGAAAATAATTCCATTTATAACACATGTGACAAATGGTAATCTGACCTTTGCTCAAAGACCTCCAGTGAAAGTAATTCACTACCTCCCAAGGTAGGCCTCCTTTCAGATAGCCCTAAAAGTTATCTTGGATTTCACCTCCTCTTTGCCAGTTTTGTTCTATTTGTTTCTATGGTTTTTAGTCCAAGGATTATTCTCCAAGAAAATTCATAATCTAGGATTAATGTCCTCGTACAAATTTAGGTATAAAAACACTTATTTCACAAAAACACTGTAAACAACTCCACATACAACATCTGTACTGGATTTTAGAATTACAAAAGACTTCAGTGGTCTTCTAGCCAAGCATCACAGCTCTTTCAGAAATCCGTTCTATTACATCCCTATCAATGATCCATTCCATTAAATCCCTAAGCAAATGACCATTTATTTGGAATATGCCTTGGAATTCTTTTGCATTTTGCTTTCATGAGAAAGAAAGAAATGACAACTAAGCAAGCTTATACCAAGATTTTCTTTAAAAAGCTATCTCCAGAGCATTTCAGAACCTTATCAACACTATTGTATAGTAATGATTGACATTCATGAGAAGTGCCTTTGGTAGTAGCAGATAGTGATTGTAACCTGTTTAGTAGAGGTTCTGATGTTTCTTGTTATAATTGTTTGATAATTATCAATATTTTTAAAAATTAGTAATTTATTATTTATGCCTTCATTTGTCATCAAGGGACAATAAAAATTAACTGAGATTTTTTTTTTAACGTAATTATGAGTCGTGTGATTTGATTCATGGAAAGCTATATGTAACTTAACCAGAGCAGTCTTTGTAAAATATGCCCCAGACTTTAATGTACTACATAAATGTCAGATATTATTATTATTGCTACTGTTGTTATGATGAATAAATGGGAATTTATTATAAAACCACAAATAAATGTTTTACTTCACTCATTAAAAATCTATATTCCGTGAACCATTAAAAAAAGAAAAGAAATAGAACACCTTCACCTGGTTTTACATTGTTCATTAGATCTGATTCTGAGTCACTAACTAAAATAAACCTAAAGATATCTTTAAAATAGTTACTTCTAAAACAAATGATTTTAACTTTGCATTATAAATAGTGAGTACTCAGTATTCAGACATTGTAATGAGGATATGTAGCAATGTTCCCATTATAGTTAAATAATATCTACAAAACCCAAAAATTTAGTTGTTGTCTTTCCTTCAAGATAACATGAGTATTTATACATTATTATCTTCTTCAGTAATTTATACACTTTCCATTGGAATAGGTTGAAATGTGGAAAAATATAGAAATATAGAAAAAATAGAAAGCTGAGTACCATAAAGTGAGTACTGTACACCAAAAATATTATTTTAGCCTTCAGTAAAATATTGATTAGGACATAGTTCCTACCCACAAATAACTTAAATTCTAATTGGACATAGTATACAAATAGCAATATAAAACAACAATAAATACAATAAAAACAATAAAATCACAAAGCAACATAAATCAGTTGCTGGATGAAAGGTATTAACAATAAGATCAAGTTCAAAGAGAAGGAGAAACCATTGTAGTTTGGATGGATCCAGAAGGTATCATGAAAGGAGAGAGACTTCAACTGGGTACTATAAGAATTTGGGGATGGGGAGCAGGCTTTAGCTTATTCCAGGTAATAAGGCATATATTCAGGACACAGGGAATAGACTACTTCAGAGTAGAGGGCTGCATTGATTAATTTGTAGACCCCTTCAAATACTAAGCTAAATAATTTTAATGTTTTCCAGTGGGATAGCCACCAAAGATATTTAAACAAAGGACGGATGGTGTTCTAAGGAGACAAATATGGTGGTGATGCACAGGATAGGTTGAGGGACTAGAAAGACTACAGGCAGAGAGGCCAGTTAAGAAGTTGTTGCTATGAAAAACTGGAAGTTAAGGGGATACCCATCAATTGGGGAATGGCTAAAAAGTTGTGGTATATGAATGTAATGGAGTACTATTGTGCTATAAGAAATGAGGAGGAGATGGACTTCATATTCACCTGGAGAGGCTTATACAAACTGATGCTAAGCGAGAAGAACAGAACCAGGAGAAATTTGTACACAATCACAGACACATTATATGTGAGACGACCAGCTTTGATAAACTGGATTCTTCTAACCAATGCACAGCTATAAGACAACTCTACAAGTCTCGGGATGGAAGAAGATATCTACATTCAGAGAAAGATCTAGAAAGAACAGAGTTTAAATGGAGACTGAAGCAATCTACATGCTAGCGTTCTTTTTCCTTTTAGGTTTTCTTTCTTTTTTCCCATTGTTCACTCCATTGGTTACAACCCTTCTATACAACCAGACTAATGTCTAGTGTGAAAGTATTTGCAGATCCTATACTTGATCACATGCTATCATGGGGGGCGGGGGGCCACCAAAGAGGAAGGGGAGAAAATTTTATACTCAAGGGACTGTGGAACTGAATCTTGTAAACTAAAAGTAGATAAATCAATTTTTAAAAAAAGTTGTTGCTGTAATCTTAGTGTGATAATAACAAGGGTCTCAACTAGGTTGGTAAAAGTGGAGATGAGAGATCCCTGAGAAGTGAAAAGAACAATCAAGGAATAATAAAAAGCTGTTATTTTGAGCCTGACTGCAAGTTAAAATAGGAAACTCAGGATTAGAAGCCAGTGTTACTTGTTTAAGTTAAAGGCTTTATTTTAATATTTAAGCTGAAGTGGATATTCTGTAATAAGAGAAATACTCGTGTAGATCAAAACACAGAAATAGGATCATTTCTTTCTGTCTAATGTGCAGCCAAAATAGAGTTCTCAAAGTAGACTGTTATTTCCATCTTTGTGCTTTTTTTTTTAGATTCCTGTATAGTCAATGTGACAGTTCTGCAAGATTTATTGGGGTATATCTCTTCAAAGCATTCCTACATCATAGATCTCCCTTTCAGACGTCCTCAGAAATTGGAAAGTATACAGTATGTAGAATTGGATCAGCTTCAGCCAAACACTTTAGTCCATTCAATACTAAAAGTCGTCAATGTCACAATTCTAACAGGTAAATCATCTTGTGTCCTTCATTGCAAAGGCTGATAATGGTGCATTCTTGAGAATCAAGATTTTTCAAGCATAGGATAAAAATCTAGGTTAAGGAAGCTTTCCATAAAAATGGAAGCAAAAACTGAGAATGCAGCGTGTGTGTCTTTTAAAGTAAGTTTTTGTTGCTGTCTTTTGTTTCTGTATTGCCCAGATGTCCCCCTGTATCTCTCTTCCTTCTCCCTCCAGAAGCTATCCCTTATAGCAAAGATTTTTTTTAATTTAAAAAATTTTTATAGTACTTACTATATATATAAATTTTTTAAATGTAAAAAAAATAAGCAAACATGCATCCAAAAAATCTCTGGTTTGTAATGTTCTGTGTTTGTGCTCCCTCCAACGTATCTGCAAAGGAGTAGGGAAGATGTCTTTTCCTGTCTCTCTATATCTTTTCTTTGGGGTCAAACTTGCTCTTTACAGTTTTATAATATTTCATTTTGAATTGTTTTGTGTTTGTTAATTGATGTTGTTGGAGTTCTTTTCCTGTCTTACTGTATTTCACTTTGTATTAGTCTATGTAAGTCTTTCCGTGCTTCTCTATACTTATCATTTTTTATAGCAGAGTAGTGTCCCATTGCATTTATGTACCACACTTGTGTTTTTTTAAGCCATTCCCCAATGTATTTTGTTTACAAGTTATCAAGTCATCAAGCATTTATTAAGCATCTACTATATGCTAAAAGCTGGAGATATCGAGAAAAGCAAAATATGTAGTCATTTCTCTCAAGGAGCTCACAGTCTTAAGTGGGGAAGGCAATATAAGATAAATACAGAATAGATCAGAGAGGATCTGAGAGGGGAGGCACTAAAAGTGAGGAGGACCAGGAAAGGCTTTTTGACAGAGATTTGAAGGAAGCCAAGTGGTCCCTTAGAGGAGAAAGTGAATTTCAAGCATGGTGTACAGCCTCTTTAAATCCCAGAGTTAGGAGATGGATCATAATTCTAGTTCTTTGCTACCACAAAAAGTGTTGCTATTAATATTTTGTGTGCATGGAGCCTTTCTTTTTGTTAGTGATTTCCTTGGAATAAATATCTAGCAATAGAATCTCTGGATCACAGGGTATGGACATTTTAATCACTTTATCTGCATAATTACAAATTACTTTACAAAATGGTTGTACTAATTAACACCTCCATCAGTAGTAAATTAGTGTGACAAAGTATGTCTGATCTACTTTTGTTGTTGGTTAAGTGGCTTACTCAGTCATGCAGCTCCTTTGTGTCTAAGGCTGGATTTAAATTTTTAGGTCCTCCTGACTCCAGGGCCGGTGCTCTATTTATGGTGCCACCTACCTGCCTCTTGTCTAATCTACATTTTAATTAAACTACAGACTTAGGAAAATGAAAAAAAATTTCAGTTAAGTCAAATAAAATTAATATTCTTATTGCTTTTCCAGAGGCAGTATATGGTTACAGAGGACAGAAGCAAAGAAAAATTATTTTAACAGTAGAACAGGTCCAAGACCAACATTTTATACTTGTACTATGGGGTTCTGGAGCTGCCTGGTACTCAGAGGTTCAAAGGAAAAAGGGTAATGTACCAGACTTTTTTTTTTTTAACTTAATAATATTACTACTTAAATGGTTAATGCTCCTGATGTGAGTTAAAGAAGAACACATGGTTCAGAACGCCTCAGATATTCTATAAGCATGCCGTATTTCTTTAATTTTAAAGTAGAAAAATAATTGTGTTCTAAAAATCCTCTTTATTTAGAAATTTTGATAAAATAAAAACTCATTTATAGGGACATATAATAGGGCTATGCCAGTTATATCATTGTTAGTGAGGCTTATTCAGCCTCCAAATTACATCCTTTAAAGTATTTTAATATTGAGACCATAGGTCTGTATTCAGGTTCAGTATCCTAAAAATATAAACTGTTTGGTATATGTCTTTATATTCTGTCATAACATGCTACTTTGGCTGTAAGTTAAGCTTTTTTAGAGTATGTCTTTTAAGAAATTAATTCTGAATTTACAGAAAAAAATGAACATTTCTTCATACAGTGTAGACCAGAAAAAGGAGAATATATATGAAATTGCAAGTTTCTTTTATATCTATGTTGCATATATCTTATTACATATTGCTTTTGATTTTTTAAAAGTATATATAATAAATTTATCTTGTTACTTTCACAGCTCTTCTGCTTGTATTTCCTTCTGAACTTCTTTGTGCATTTTTGATTGCTTTTATGATCATCTTTTCTTTCTTTTCTTGTTTTTGGAAGAGGTGACCCTATCACTAGCTTTCCTTCCTCCACCTCTACCCCACAGTTCTTTCTTCCTATAATCCTTCTAATAAACGTATGTAGTTAAGCAAAATAAATTCATTTGTTAGCCATGTCCATTTTGCAGGTATGTCTCACTCCACACTTTAAGAGAATATATCACCTCACCTCTTGGGAGGAGGATAGCATGCTGCATCATGAGTCCTTTGGAATCATTGTTGATCATTGCATTGGTCAGAATTCAAAGTTTTTTTTATCTTTTCAGTATTGTTGTTTATTATATGAATTATTTTCCTACTTCTCCTCACTTTACTCTGCATCATTTCATACAAGTCTTTCTGGGTTTTGCTGAAACTGTTTCTTTTATCATTTCTTATCATTGCGTAATAATCCATTATATCTATATTCCATAATTTGGTCAGCCACTCTCTAGTTGATTAGAATTAGTTTCCAGGTCTTTGCTACTACAGAAAGAACTTCTATAAATATCCTTGTATATATAAATCATCTTGCTCTCCCTTAGATCTCTTTGGGATATAGACCTAATAATGGTACCACTGAGTCAAAGGGTATATGCATAGTTTAGTGACTTTGCGGGCCTAGTTCCAAATTGCTTTCCAGAATAGCTGACCTAGTTCCACAGTTCCACTAAGAGTGTACCAGTATGCCTGTGTATTTCCTCTTTGAAACTACTAGTACAATTAAGAAAGTTTCCAATACAAAAAGCCAGTAATTTGCAACATGTAGTCATGTTTAAAATATGTACTGTACTTTAACTGTACCTAACCTTTCAATTCTGGTGTGAATGAATTATATTAAAAAAACAAATCATACCTCACTGATGTTAGCAGCAGTGCTTTTTAAAATTTAGTTAAAAAATTTTTTTTTGTTAATTTTTTTTGTTTGTTTCTGCTTTTTGGAGGGGGGAGGGCAGGGCAATTGGGGTTGTGACTTGCCCAAGGTCACATGGCTAGTAAGTGTTAAAGTATCTGAAGCTGGATTTGAACTCAGGTCCTCCTGACTCTAAGGCTGGTGCCACTTACCTGCCCCTTTCATTTAGTTTTGATGAAGCTTTTCTGTTTTATAATAAGTAGGAATTGTCAGTACAAATGGCCTGTCCCTTTTTTTAGCTTACTGAAATGACCTCTAGATTGAGACAGTTTGCAAACCATTTTATTATTCAGCTGTCCTGCCTGGAAAGGGTTAATGGGTATCTCCAAATACTGAACTTACACTCTGTTGCATAGTTACACAAAAATAAAGCTCTGGCCCTTCTTCTTTCAATGATTAATAGGGAATACCTAGAATGTTAGATATCCAATTTAATTCTTTTTTATGTTGAGATCAAATGTTCATGATATGTCAACGAGAGTTGTTTGCCAGTTGTGAAATCAGACAAATATCTGCTATTGGCAGACAAGCGCTGACTGTTTGATCCTGACCTGGAAGCCCAGACCATGACTCTAATGGTTGCTCCCAAAATGTGAGTTATCATCACAGAGCCAGGTCACAGAGCAGTAACCACATGATGGACATTCTCTTCAGGGTAACGAGGGTTAGCATTATTTGTCCTCAGATCTCTCTCCAGAGGAAGGTTTGTACACTGTTTAGTTTACTATTAAAAAATAAAGAATCAGACAACTGGAATGCGAATATTATCCCAACTTTTATGAAGTGCCTGTTATACAAGACATTATGCTCATGTCGTGTAGTTTTAATCTTTAACAGATTCAGGAGAGATTCCTACCTGAGCAGTTCTGTTAGGTTATGTTCTGGGACTTCACTCTGAAGATATTTCCATTTTCAGAATCTCTTAAAACTCTGTTCTGCTCACTTAATAGCTGTGTGATCCTGGCAGGTCACGTGATCCTGATTACCTCTTCGCCACCTCCCCTCCAAAAAAATCCTGGCTTTGCCACTTAAGTGAAAAACAAAAAAACAACAACTCTATTCTGTTTTACTCTGAGAATACAACTCTCGTTCATATACAGGATCAAGTTTTGTTGTTGATTTTATAAAAATTAGAAGGCCAGGTCATTTAGAAGGGAAAAAAAAACAACAAAATATAAGACCCGTTTCAGAATATACTATTGCCATTTAATATTGACAAAACAACTTGATGTGCCTTAGAACTGATGTTTGTGGCAGATGCGTGGTCACTGCTGGTGGGTAGACTTTCAGTATAAATGAGTTCTTTTGCAGAGCTACCAGAATAGACATACAATAAGTTGTTGGACTGTAACTGCTATGCCAGATGAATGTATTACTTTTGTAATGTTGTGGAATGAGTGCACAGCAGCTCAGATAAGGCCAACAAAAGACAGTGCATGTGGTAGAAACAACATTTCATTTGCAGTCCGAATATCTGAGTTTGAGTCCCGATTCCTAAGATTTCCTAGTTGTGTGACTATGGACAGTTCATTGACTCTCAAAGACAGAGTCCTTTTTCCTCGTCTTTAAAATGAGAATGAGTGATGACAATGACACTGCCTACACCATAAGATTGTGAGGAAAGTGCTTTATATAGCTTGAAGTGCTATGAAAAGTGTTATTATTTAGTAGCTAGAATTTAACAATGTCTAACTCAGAATCACAGAAACTCGGCATCAAAAGGGACCTCAAAGTCCATGAAGTTCATCTCGTACCTGAACAAGTTCTAATTGTTAGGAAGCTTTTCCTTGCATCAAGCCCATATTTTCTTCTTTGTAATTTCCATCGATTTTTCCCAGTGCTGTATAACCATTTGAACCCCATAACTACCCGATGGCCCTTGAGATATTGGAAATGAACTATCATGTCTGCAAAACAGTTTTTCCTTCTGTAGGTTAAACATGTTCCTTCAACCAGTCCTACAACAGCATCATGGCTGCCCTGTTCTGAAACCTGTCTGACTTATCAGGGTCTTCCTAAAATGGGGCACTTAGAGTTAAACATAGTACTCCACAATGGTTTGACCACAGCAAAGGACCGAAAGACTATTGCCACATTAGTCCTGGATTCTGCACCCTCCTAAATGTTGCCCAAGTTCATATTAGCTTTTTTGTCTGCCTAGATCACATTTTTTATTCATACAGACCTTGAAATTCATTAATATCTCCAGATAAATTTCAAATTGCTATCTAGCCAAGCCTCTCCAGATCTTGTTCTTGTGAAATTGATTATTTTTTTTTTTACCCAGTTGAAGAGCTTACATATATCCCTATCGACTTTCCTATTAATTGAGGCCTCATATGTTGTAGACAGAGCTTGAATTTGAACTCAGAGGACCTGGATTCAGATTCTTCTGCTGCCACTTATTTTTGTCAGCTTGGGCTAACTCCTCATTCTCATCGTGGGGCTCAGGATTCTCTTCTGTAAAAAGAGGGTAGACTAGATGACCTCTGACATCCCTTCTAGCTGTAAATCTTTGATCCTGAGTCCATCCAGAGTTTTATTAAAACCATCGCCAATTAGATTTTCAATCCCGTGTAAGATAGGAACTATGTCCCAATAAGCTGAGCATTGAATAAAATAAGATTTTATTGTTTTGTTGTGAAACACTGGTATGCAGCTTTTAGGTTGTACCTCAGTCTGTTCCAGTAGAAATTATGTGGATTACTGAAAAAATTAATAATGAATTAACAAAAAAATGTTCAAAATATTTTCTTGAAGGTGCAAAAACTAAATTTTTGTTCTTCTTAGATATTAACTGCAATGACTACATTACTACAAGACCTCATGACTATGTCTGAATACAAAGTGCTCTTAGTATCTGTAATATAAAGTTGACATTTATTTGCATTTCTTAAAGTATTAAGATATTTTTAGGTTTACTTTAGTGACTCATCCTTATATCAAATGAGCAAGTTAAAACATTGAGATGAGACAGAAAATGTTCTTTCTTTTTTTTAAATGGGTAAATATTGACTTGTAAAGAAATAAGTGAAACATTTACTCATGGTTTTATAATTCCTAGCTATTTATTCTTTTTGTTTTGTTTTATTTTTTATTATGTTTTTAATTTGTTTTCTTGTTTGCATCATTCATTTTCATTACATTTTTGAATTACAAATTTTCTCCCCGTCTTGCCCCTGCCCCAACCCTAAAACAGCAATCCCACTGTAAAGCCCCTCCCCTGCTCTGCTCTCTTACTTTCTGATAGGGCATGAGGGTCTCCCTATCCCAGCCCCTGTATATCTTACTTCCTAGTTGCAGGTATTGCAGAACTTTAAATTCTGGATTCTTTCGATTCCTCCCTTGTCCCCCACCCCCACTGGAAGGGCAATCAATTCAATACAGGCTGTGGATGTGTGATTATACAGGACATCTTCATAGTGGACATATTGTGACAGTGATCATCTGTCTCCCCTTCCTATCCCTTTCCCCCTTAGCTATTTATTCTAACAACAGCAACAGTAATAATTGGCTTTGATAGAACACTTTAGAATTTGCAAAGGCCACTCTGCCTTATAGTTTGGTTCCCTAGGTTAATACACACATGCACAGTGCATGACTATCATCAACACTTGCCTATTTTCAAACAGTTATAATAAAGTTATAACAGTATAATAATAGTTTCAAACAAATTTAAACACAAATTCCAAAACATTTTAAAATAGACAATATAAATTCTCTGCTGATCATACCACAGTCATTTGATGATTAAAATGTTCTAGATTCATTATAAGTCAAATAAGAGAACTTATTATAAATCTCAGGAAAAAAATCCCATAGAAATAATATAGGATTGCTGTTTTAGAGCTGGAGGAGACCTTAGAGATCACGTAGTGTAACTGCTTCATTTTACAGATGAGGAAAATGAGGCTCACAAAGTTGAGATAGCTTGCCCACGGTCACACATGGAATATGTGACATGCAGTGCCTCCTTTACATGCTTCAGAGGCTCTGGGATCTTGTCATTGTGCATGCTCTCTCCAGCAGTGTGGGTCCAGATCCATCTGTGCCTTTCCAACCTCTGTGACTTTTCTCCATGTCCTCCCATAAGCTCCAAGTGCTGAATGACTTCTAAATCTTTTCTTTCATTCATTCATTCATTCATTCATTCATTCAGCAAAGATTTACTATGTACCTTCTATGTACTTAACTAGTTCTTTTCTCTTCTTCCTTTAAATCACCCCTTCACATGATTTGTGCTGCTTGTGGAAAAACTTCCCTCTTCACCCCTTCCCCCATCCCTGCTTGTTTTCCCACTGAATTTAATGTACTTCTCCACCAAACTGTGTGTGTGTGTATGTGTATGTGTGTGTGAGAGAGAGAGAGGGAGAAACCTTCCTTTGTCAATTTTAAATGAGGTTTATCTGATATCTGTTCCCCATCTCCTCCTCCATATTTGTTAGATCTTTCTCCTTATGTACCTCAGTTATGAGAAATAACGAATTTTACTGCCTTCTTCCTTTCTACACTAATGTCTTCCTCCTGTTACTTTCCTTTTCTCTTTCCTAGCCCTAACATCCAGAAGCTTTTTTAAAAAATTAAACTTCTCAGTATCATTTGAAGATCCTAAGGTTCTGAAAGGACACTTGTTTCTTCCTTATTCTCTAGAATATTAGTACATCATCCCCCTTCAGCCCCTTCCCATTGTTTAAATAAATGTGCCTTCCTAGATTTCTCTTGAATCTGGTGTTTTTCAGAGTACCAACTCAAAAATCCCTTATTCTGGTACATTTTTTTTTCCCTTGCAAGATTTTACTCAACCTTACAGGATTAAGTTGTGCTCAGTTTTAAGCCTGTGTCTTTCTCCTTTTGGACAATTATATTTTAAGATCGCTTTTCGGGGCGGCTAGGTGGCGCAGTGAATAGAGCACCGGCCCTGGAGTCAGGAGTACCTGAGTTCAAATCCAGCCTCAGACACTTAACACGAAAAACTAGCCGTGTGACCTTGGGCAAGTCGCTTAACCCCAACCTGCCCTCCAAAAAGAAAAAAAAAAAAAAAAACAAAAACAAACAAACAAAAAAAAAAAGATCGCTTTTCATTTATAATCTTGTGTGACTGTGGTTCCTTGGTACTTTATCTAATTTGTTCTGGATACTCATGATAAGAGAAAATACTAGTTCAGACCCTGCCCTGGTCAATGAGGCAAACTCAGGAAATAAGACAAAAGATAGTTTATTGGCACACCACAAGCGGTTGGAATGCAGCCAGGCCCAATTTCAAACCACACAGTTTTTATAGACAAGAGTAAATGACTTCCATGTAACTAGGTACACATATCATGAGGGAATGGGTTTTGTGCCAGCTCAGCATTTCCCACATCAAAGTACAAATGCACAAGAGTAAATCTCCAGACCACCATCTCCTGCAGGCTGGCTGCACATGTACTCAGTGGAAAAGTTACTCAGGCTGACTTTGCACAGTCCCTGCTTTGGTGCTGACCATACTCATGGTGCAGCCCCAGAGTGAGGCCTCTGTCATTCTTTGATTTTTACCTGCATCTTTCTACCCTTGGCCACTTGGATTTTTGGAGTTTGTTTGAGGATAAGGGAAGTATGCAGTGGGAGGCAGCACAGCAGGTCCATGATGATGAAAAGTAGGAGGCCCAGGAATAGGCCTTTCATCCAGGGGGAATCAGGAAGCCAGGAGCTTAGCCACCCCCAAAGTGAAAAATAAACAAATGCATGGCAGATTACAGGGAAGGGATTAGGTCCTAATCATCAGGCTCAAACAAATGGGTGGACAAGGACCCCTTCTCAGTTTAATTGGGTCCAGGGGCTGATCAGGGCTTGCTCCTTTTGCTGGACTGAGAAGTCATAGCAGGCTTCACATGGGAGTGATGTTTGCAAGTCAGCCTTGATGGCAGTATGACTGACTGGTCAGTGGGACCTAGAAAGTTTCATTCCAGGAGGACTGAAAATTAGATGCCTTCCTCAAGTTTTGGAGCCACACATGGTCTCCTGGTTCTTCCAGAGGCAAAGTGTGCATCAAGGCTACCTCCTTTCAGACCTGTGAAAGAGGCTGCCCGAGTTACTGCTCTGGCCTCTTTGTCCTTTGGACAGGGCTGCTACAGATTCCCACTTAGGGACCACCATGGAGCATTCTTAGCAGAGAGCTGCACTCCTGCTGCTTCTGGGCATAGATTCCTGAAAGTACACTTGTCTCTGTCTTATTTCTGGTCACACTGGGAGGCTGGGTGTTTGTGTGCCTGTTCTGACAGTGGCTTTGCTGGCAGCTCTCTTTCCAGTCACCCTTGGGTTTCTGGTTGACTCTTTGTGCAGTTCTTGAGTGGATGTGATGCTTGAGCCTTAGTTTTCTCATTTGCAAAATAGGGATAAAACTTCAGCCTCTCCTCTCTAACAAATTAGATTGTGTATGTAAAAGTACTTTGAAAACTTTAAAGCATTATGGAGATGTATAGTGAATTTATTTTCATTCCCAGATTCTTAAGTGTAACCCCCGATTGAAGAGTTTAATATTTCTCTGATTCTAGATTGTTTTTCTTATGTTGACTTTTTTATTTTCTTGCCTTAAGATCATCTTTGGGAGTTTAAGTATCTCCTCACTCAGCATAATTCCACATTAGGAAATCTAGAATTGCATACGACCCCTTGGTCCTCCTGTGAGTGCCTCTTTGAGGATGACATGAGGGCAGTTGAATTTAAAGCAAAGTTCCAAAAAAGGGAAAGTCATCTTGTAAAGATCTCGAATTTTTCTGCCCTCGTGGAAGAGAAGCACTCAGGTAAGAGTGAGCATGCACAGCTTGTGACCTGTTAATGAAGGGAATGAACTCTCTGGAAACCAACAGGGACTGACCATGACTTGAGTAGGCCTCCGCTGGGCCCCAAGAGGTTTGAATACTGTAGCTGGTAAGCAGGGCACTTGGGAGGAAGTTGTATTAGAGGGACAGCACATTTTAGAATGTCTGTTTTATATAGCTTCAATCATGGAGGCCATTTTTCTGTAAATGTTAAGTAAAAATTTCAGCACTAATTATTGGAAAATTTTTTAGTGATTTAGTCTGCTTTCTAATAGTCACTGAGGCATCATCCAGATACATTTACAGTTTCTAGATACATTTTAGTTTATTTATTTAGTCATCTAGATATTGATATTCAAATTGATTATTTGTATGGTATATGAAAATTCTCTCTTTTATAAAATGTATGTAAGCACCTACTCCCTAAACTTCTCTTTCAAAATATGTTATTCATAATCAAAAGCGTTTTAAGGATCTCTTAACTGATTATATTGTCCTTTGGAATTACTCCCTAAAAAAGAGAAATATACTCTAAAATATATGACATGGAAAAATAGTTTTTGTTTTTCTCTATCATTATCTATTTTATCACATATTATCCAGATATTTTAATATACACAATTTAGATGACATGCAATATATATTGTTTAGAAAATACTATTTAGATAACTTGGCATACATATGGACAGTTAAGACATGTTCTCAGATCTTAAATGTGACTATATATCACTGAAGCTATTTACTCTGAGCTTTTCAGAAATCTAAGAAAAATCTTCCTATGGTTGTTATTATTACAAATGTATTTGGAGAAGAAATGGGAAATGGAAAATTGGGGAATATCTTTTACTATGTCTTGACATAATTTAACACTAACAAAAAGTGTTCATAATTTTTGCATGATATGTGGTTAAAAGTTAAAGAAATCAGGGGCGGCTAGGTGGTGCAGTGAATAGAGCACTGGCCCTGGAGTCAGGAGGACCTGAGTTCAAATCCGGCCTCAGACACTTAACACAAAAACTAGCTGTGTGACCTTGGGCAAGTCACTTAACCCCAGCTGCCCTCCAAAAAGCAAAAAAAAAAAAAAAACCAACAAACAAACAAAAGTTAAAGAAATCAGACATATTTTGACCTTAACACTAAAATTTAAATAACTTTATGGTTATTGCATTTGTAATATAACTTTTATCTATAATTATTATGGTTATATTTGTTATATATTGTTATATATTTATGTTATACTTATGTTTATTGTTTTATTTTATTATAAAAACTTTATAGTTATATTTTAATAACTCATTTTCTTAGCTGATATTTCTCCTATGTTGTCTTAGGTATTTTTTAAGATTTTGTATGTTCTGCAAATAAAAAAAGATTATTATAATTGTATGAAAAAGAATAAGAGAATATGAAATTATCTGACATTCATAAGAAATTAAGTGGCTGGTTCTCAGTGAACTTCTTGACCTTATGTTACAATGCCCCCTTTTGGTCATCTCAAGGAACAGTTTAGAACTTAGATCATTTGGCACATATGTGCCAATAAATTTTCAAGGGCAACATTTTTAAAATATAAAACTAGATAGGCGAGTTCAGCATCTTAATGTTACTTTTCTTCTGGTTTCTAGCTTTATTCTGTGGGCTCTGGGATTAAAGCGTTGAACTCAAAGGGTTAGTAACTAAGAAGCCACCATGCTCTTTTAAGATAACTTATGGGAGCAGTTCTAATTCTGTATTTATTTTTTGTCTTCCATAGGAGTGGTACAAATAAAGGCCCAGATATTAGCATTTGTGTTTCCTGTTGCTGCCCACAAGAGCCGGCAGCTTGTCCTAGATGCCAGCTCTTCTCTAGAGGATATTCTGACATGTCTCCCCACCATTATATATTCAGGCTGTGGAAAATGTGGACAGGAATTAGAAACAGATGAGAACCAGATCTACAAGCAGTGTGTCAGCTGCTTGCCATTTACTATGGTGAAATTTTACTACAGGTAAATAAAGCCAAAAATCAAGTTCTCTAAAAAGACTATATTTAGAATAATAATACTGGAAGTAAACTTAAGGAGTCACTGGTATTAGTTTCTTATATCTAACCAAAAACTATCTTCCAAGGCAGAAGCAATTTCATCCATTTCAGAAAGAAAATATTAGGATGTGTAAAAATCATTAAAATAGTTAAATGTGGAAAGAAGAGTAGATTGGTAGTTAAAATGAAAAGTTTTTCTTTCCTCACTGTTGAGTTACAATAGGGAATATAAAACATCTTACAGTCTGAATTATTTTTGAATATCAAATTTTCTGTTCAGTTCTGGTTTTTTCAGCAAGAATGCTTGAAAGTCCTCCACCTCACTGAATGACCATATTTTCCCCTGGAACATTATACTCAATTTTCCTGGGTAGGTGATTCTTGGTTTTAATCCTAGCTCCCTTTATCTCCGGAATGTCATATTCCAGGCCCTTCAGTCCTTCAATATAGAAGCTGACAGATCCTGGGTTATCCTAATTGTGTTTCCACAGTATTCAAATTGCTTTCTCTTGGCAGCCTGTAATATTTTCTCCTTGATCTGGGGATTCTAGAACCTGGCTATAACATTTCTAGGAGTCGTCTTTTGGGGATCTTTTTCAAGAGGTGATCGGTGAGTTCTTTCAAGTTCTATTTTGCCCTTTGATTCTAAAATATCAGGGCAATTTTCCTTGAGAATTTCTTGAAGGATGCTTTCTAAGTTCTTTTTTTGATGGTGGCTTTCAGGCAGTCCAATAATTTTAAAATTGTCTCTCCTGGATCTATTTTCCAGGTCAGTGTTTTTTTCAAGAAGATATTTCACATTACCTTCTATTTTTTCATTTGTATC
>CM053598.1:59254001-59303322 GCA_028646575.1 Pseudocheirus occidentalis | reverse complement strand
GTCCCAAATCGCTGGGGTTTTCACAGCTGCTGGAGCTATTAGAGGGGTGCTGCAGCCCCCACCAGCTTTGGCTTGCTGAAAGCACACCCCAGGACCACCCCCCAAGACCATGATCCAGATCCAGGCCACTCAACTCAAGAGCAGTTGGTCTCTGATCAGTTGCTTGGCCCCCCTGTAGTCTGCGGGCCGGGACCTCTGAAGACGCCGGGTGGAGGTGGCTGCCACTTGCAGCCCCTACTGCTGCTTCTATTGCTTGCCCTGGGGGAAGTTCAGCCGGACCGCTTTTCTCCCCCAAATTTAACTGAATCCCACTGACCTTTCTCTTGGTCCTTATTTCTCCTGGCTTGATAAATCTGGAAATTGCCACTGGTGCCGCTAATCTGCTCTCCCGAATACTCCAGTTGTGGCTCCTCCTGACCGCCCTGGGGTCAGGCCACAGTTTCAGGTTGGGCTGATTTTCGGCTCCCAGCCTGCTGCTATGAGTCCCACCTGCCGAGCGGCCTTCAAGAGATGTGGTTTCTGTATTTTTCTGAGTTTTGGAGCCCTCAAATTTGTTTAGAGTCATATTTTATGGGTAGTTGAGGTGGCTATATGGGAGCTGCAAAACCTTCTATGCCTCCATGTTGGCTCCACCCCCTGAATTATTTTTTATTTTCAGAATAAATAAAACAATATATACCTTATAGGATATTGGTTAGCAGTGTAATGGCTACAGAATTTTTGTAGGTTTGGCATAATTTTTTTTTATCTATATATGCTTTTATGAAACAGCATCTCACTTTTTACTGCCTTGCCAATTTTATAACACCACCTATAAACTTTCAGTAGCTTTCAAGGAGACTGCTGTTTTGCTCCATATCAGATCCTATTCCAGAAGTAGATTATCTGCAAATTATTTAGTACCAGATTCTTCCAAAGCCCTTCTCTGAGGCCTCATTACAGCCTGGAAATGACACTGCATCCTTCTTCAAATGATTATATTTTCTTTTTTTTCTCTACTTATTAAATATTTTTTTCTCTAAATCCTACTTTGTCCAGTTTTACTGTCAGTTTTTGTAAAATAGCAAGTCTTTTCCTCTGTAGCTTGGGTCTTTGGAATTATCAGACACTTAATTTACAAGGTTTATTTGCTTCACTATATGTGTACCTAATCTGATCCATTGATAGACCCCTATTTTTAACCAGTACCAATTTTTTTTTAAGAATTACTGCTTTAAGAACAGGTATTGCTGAATTCCCTTCTTTTTTTTTCTTTAGAATTTTCCTTGGGATTCCTGACTTTTTGTTCCTCCAGATGAATCTCATTAATTTTTCTAGGTCTATATTGTAATCCTTTGGTAGTTTTATTGATATGAAACTAAATTAATTAATTTAGATAGTTTTGTCATTGTTATTATATTGGCATGGCTTACACATAAGTAATATTTTCCCATTTAGGTCAGTTTTTAATTCTATAAATAATGCTTTATAGTTAATCATACTCATGTACCTTTTATGCGCATCTTGGTAAGTAAACTCCCCAGTGTTTTATACATTCTGAAGTTAATTAAGGAAAAATAATTTCCCTTTTCTCTCTCTTCCTACTGGGTTTTATTAGTAAAGAAGAAATGTTGATCATTTATTTATGTGAATTCATTTTATATCCTATAATTTTGCTGGAATTATAATTAATTTTTAATTGATTCTCTAGATTCTTTAAGTGAATCACCATATCATCTGTAGAAAGCAAAAACTTTGTTTCTTCTTTGGCTGTGTTTATTCCCTCCGTTTCTTTTTCTTACCTTATTGCTATAGCTAACATTAACATTCTGTTAAATAGAAGTAGTGATAGTGGACACTCTGTCTTTACTCCTGATCTTACTGGAAAGGACTTCAGTTACGTATGTCACTTACAGTTCTGGCTCTTGGTTTTGTTGTTGGTGAGAGTTGTTTTTTTGGGGTTTTTTTTTTTTTCAGAAATGGATTTTGTCAAAAACTTTTTCTGCATCTGTTGATATAATCATATGATTTCTACTTGTTCTTATAAATATGGTCAGTTATCATCACCTTTTTCCTACATACCTAGTATAAATACAACCTGATCATAGCATATAATTTTTTGATACGTTGCTGTAGTAATTTTATAAATATTTTATTTAAAACTTTTGGTTCAATATCAACTAGGGATATTGGTTTATATTTTTCTTTCTTGGTTTTGACTCCTCCTGCTTTGGGTATCAAGCCCATTTTTGCATCATAGAAGGAATGTGGTATTTTGGCAGTTTGTGTAGTATTGTAATTAATTGTTCTTTGAATGTTTGAAAGAATTTACTTGTGATTCCATCTGATTCTAAGTTTCATTTTTTCTTTGAGAGTTCATTTATGGCTTATTCAGTTTCTTTTTCTGAACTTGTGTTATTTAAATTCTATATTTCTTGTTCTATTAATCTAGGTACTTTATTTTTATGTAAATATTCATCCATTTCATTTAAGTTGTAGGTTTGATTGGCATATGGTTGGATAAACTCATTTCCAATAATATCTTTTATTTCCTCTTCATTTGTTGTGAATTCTCTTACAATCTCTCTCCACTCCCCCAGCCACCGCTTCAATACAGACCTCATCCTTTCTTATCTAGAGGATTTTCTCCCTGTCCAAATCCATCCTCCATTCAGCTGCCAAAGTGATTTTCCTAAACCCAGATCTGACCATGCCATCCTCCACTGCCATCCTTTATAATCTTCAGTGATTTGCTGTTACCTACAGCATCAGACATAAAGTCCTCTTCACAGTCTAGCCTTTCCTACTTTTCCAGTCTTCTTTCACTTTGTTCCTTTCCACAGACTCATCCAGCTGCATTGACCTATTTACTGTCCTCAAATGTAACACCTCCCTCCTATTTCTCCTGTTCTGGGGCTGTCCCAGTGCCAAGAATGTTCTGCCCCTGCCCCTCTATCTCTTAGCTTCTCTGGCTCCTTTCAAAGCTCAGCTCAAATCACACCGTCTGCAGGAGGTTTCCTGGAGCCCTCAGCTGGCAGTACCTTCACTCTGTGACTGCCTCCCTCTACACAGACCATGTGTATGTGTGCCCATGTGTTACATGTTCTCTCCCATTAGTGTACAAGCTCTTTCAACGCAGGGATAGTGATTTTGCCTTTCTTTGTCTGCCCAGCACATAGTAAGTTCCTAATAAATGTTGGTTTATTGACTTACTAACAAGTAAATATAGTTAAGTTTATATTAAATTTATATTAATTTTAATGAATTAAATTGGTCCAACCATAAAAAGTTAAACAAAACTTCAAAGTATTGCCACGGGTAAGGTTATCCCAGTTATTACAGGGCAACAGGATGCTAATTAATGAAAACATTTCTCTGTAGATAAATTACCCATTCAACCATACACTTCCTGCTGGTGCCACTATTGAATAACTGAAGCCAGTATTATAATTTTCCAAGGAGACTGGGACTTGAGGTTGGAATCTGTGTTTCGTTTTTCTCTTACTGCCTTATCACAATAACATGGGTATAGTTTTCCCAGAGGCACATATTTTTCTTCTGTTGGCTCTTCCATAGGAACCAAAGGTAGATGTGGAATCACAACAGGACTCTCAGCTGTTTTCACCATGCTGAAATCAAGTCTGGACCAGAAAGTGATGCTTCATATCATTAATTTCACTGAAACTTTATTCTAGTTTCAAAGCTTCTTTTTTGACTTTGGCCTCTCCTGGCATGTCTCCTTTTCCAGGTCAGCTCTAATGACTGTGTCTGATGGCAGAAGTGAAATTTGCATTCATGTAGCATCAGAGATGATACAGAAGATTCTTCTCAATATTCCACCTGATTGGTTAAGCAGAGTTGTAGGTATTGTATCCAAAATTAAAATGCAAATAGTTCTTAGTGATCTATGTATAGGTCTCAATAGAGAGTCATTTCTGGATAAGTGAGATCTTTACTATAATCTGTTAACATGATCAATGTTTTTATATGTTCAATATTTGTTAAATTGGCAAAAAGCTCTAATAAGTGTATGTTAAATGAATCTGTTGTGATCTGAAAAAGTTAGTACACCCCCACATTCTCAGTTTATTTCAATTGGTTCTCAGCAGAGGTGAAGTGTCAGTGACAGGTGAAATTGGGATACTAGTATTTAAAAACAAACAAATATGGATTAATAGTTTCACCCTCTTCGGCTTTTATTCCAGCATTTATGAAGGAGGAAAGTTGACTGAACCACAGGAGTTATAAGTCAATGAAATTTAATCCTAAACTCATCTCAGTGTATGAACTCAATCAAGGTCTTTAGCCTCAATCCTTAGTTTTTAACCTAGACATCACCATTCTGGTCAGTATTCAAACTTTCCACTTCCAAAAGCAGTGGCATGCCTGAGGCTAGAGAAAGTGGACACTGAGCTAGAGAGAGGCAGTCTCATGTAAATCAGGCCATCCTTTAGGTGTGTGGAGTCACAGAACCCTACCCTGCCCTACCCTGCCCTGCTGTCACATATAGGATGCTGAAACACTTAGGTAAAGGGAGCATTCCAGGCATAGTGAACCATGTAAGAAAGGGCAGGAAGCTGCAAATTGGAATCAATGCCTGAGAATCATGAGGAAACAGCAGTGAAGAGAGGGCTGCATAGGCAGGATGGGACCAGAATGGGGTTGGCTTTAAAAATTAATCCAAGAAGCTTCGATTCTGTGCTCAATAAAGAACAGAGCTCCCCGACACATGATGTACGTTGAGGGCACAGGGGTCCACTGCACATGCTGCCACACTTCATTGGTGGGTTGGTTAACTTCCTGTAACTGTATTTTTCCTCCTCTTTTTTATTGTTTGGCATAAGAGAGAACTCTTGGGTGTACCGAGATATGTTTGAGAACTAGGGTGATAATACAATATATTTTGTTTGATTTTTTTAGTTTGATTTTTAGAAGAGAGAGAGACTTGTGTGGCAGATAAGCAGTTTGGGATTATTCACAATGCTGCTGTGTTCCCAAAATGCAATCCAGCCAATCTCTTACTCTGGGCTGGACCCAGCTCATTGTCCTGAAGCAATCAGTGATATAACAGTTTTTAATCTCAGTACTTCAAAACACTTTCAAAGAATCAGTATTAGTCTAGTCACTTAACATACAATGAGATTATTTTTAGTCACTATTCTTAACATTTATTTAAACATAGAATTCTTTAGCTATCCCTGTGGTACTTTTTAGATGTGAACAGTCACAGTGCTTTCAGTTGCAGATTTAGCATAACAGTATCTGATAAATTCTTCCAGTCACTTATTTATAGCTAGCAATGGAATAAGGAGTATCTTAAATATCTAAAATATATACCATAAACTATACCATTTCTTCAACAGGAATGGAGTAACTAGATTGTAGGATGCCATCTCTTTGTTGTACCTGAAAAGAAAGTAGGGAAGTGAGAGTCTTGCCCTGAGCAGCAGAGAGGAATAGCAGAGGACAGTTGTAAGTGCCACGAGTGAAGTTATCATTATGGTTTCTTTTTCTTTCTTTTTTTTTTTTTGGCAGTCCCGTCCTCAGGTATCACATATGGGATGGTTGCAGCAGACCTGTGCCACTCGTTGCTAGCAAGCAGAGAAAGAGCCTACACGCTGAAAATTCAGAGCCTTTTTATTTTAGATGAAAACAGCTACCCTTTGCAACAAGACTTCTATCTACTAGATTTTCATACTGACTTTGAAATATGACCCTCTATAACCATATAAGAAATCAGAAGAACAAACTGCCGGTAATTCAAGGAGAAATAAATACAATGAAATGATTTTTTTTAATGAATTGAAGTAAAGTAACAAGACTTTTTGCCTTGGATGTTTATGTCCAAAAATACTCCCCAAAAATGTAACAAGGGTTGTGCATATTTGCAGGCTACAGAAATAACTTGAGCATATTCTTTTTATTTTTAATAAAACATTGTAGTTATTGAAAAAATACATTGTTTTTCCATAATCTCTCCCAGTTTTCCTTTTGAAATATAATCTAATGATAATCATAGTGTCACATTTCTATGTGGCACTTTAAGGTTTACACCTCTTCCCATGAGAACCCTGTGAAGCAGATAATCATACAGGTATTAATTATCCTGACTTGATAAATGAAGATACTGAGCTTAAAAGCGGTTACGTGGCTTACCCACAGCCACACAAGGTTTGCATCCAGGGTTGTTATAAGATAACGGGCATTTACAATAGGAGTAGGAATTTTCTAACTAGTAAAAAATTATGTTGAAGGGAAAATAAGCAAAGGGGGAAAAACAAGACAATGATGTTGAGAAGAGGGAGCTTTTCGTAGGTGGCCTCTGTCTCCTCTGCAAGGGTTTAATGTTAGTGCCCTCCTGTTCTAAAATTCTTTTATATTTACTTTTTTTTTTTTGCTTTTTTTTGGAGGACAGTTGGGGTTAAATGACTTGCCCAAGGTCACACAGCTGGTTTTTTTGTGTTAAGTGTCTGAGGCCGGATTTGAACTCAGGTACTCCTGACTCCAGGGCCGGTGCTCTATTCACTGTGCCACCTAGCCGCCCCTATATTTACTTTTCATAAACTTTGTATTTACTTATCCATGTCATATATGTTTTATCACCCCCACCCACCCCATCAGTAGAATGGAAGTTCCTGGTTAGAGACTGCTTAGTTTTCTCTTTGTATTCCTACTGGCTTATACTGAGTAGATGCTCATTCATCAGATGCTTACTGAATGAATAAAAGGGCCTCTATTGAGAAGGCAGTGTAGAATAGTGGATAGAAAGCTAGCTAGCTTTGGAGCTAGGAGGACCAGGTTCAAGTCCCACTTCTGATGCCAACCAACTACGTTCCCCTACATGCCCCTTAGTGAGGCAAGTCACTAAAGCCTCTCAGTGCTCTAGGTAGTTTTCTAGAACTATGAATAGCAGAAAAGGTGCTGACCTGCATTAGTGGAGGGAGTTTCCTCCTTCAGGAATCTCTTCTACCACTGAAATTATAGGTCCCATCCCTATCTCTATATTGTGGAAAAGAATGGGAGAGGTGGGTTGAACTGAAAAGGTTTGGTCCAGCCATTGCAGGGAACATGATCAAGTCAGTTGGGAAATTTAAACGGATGCAGCAGTGAAGACTCAGTTGAGCCTCCAAAGCCTTCCAAAACACCACCTTCCTTTCTTTCAGTATAGTGAAGTCCTGGCTTCCTACTACGCTTAGAAGAATTAAGCCCATTCTGAGCTCTGTCGCCTCCTCTCCTCCACACCTCAGCCTTCCTCTGCCTATTCACCTGTCCTCTCCTCCTCTGTTCTCTGAGAAAAGGATGGTCCTTCTTGTTGAGGCAGGCCAGATCTTTTACTGGAGTTCGTGTTTCCCCCTCTGTTAGGAAACTCCCTCCTTACCTGTCGTCTCTAAAGAGACACACACACACACACACACACACACACACACATATGATGATTAGAGGCCATTCTTTCTCTCATATGAAAAGTGACTGACCCCTGCTCTGGTGTACAGGGAATGAAGCTTGTGACAAGAAATGTAATTTGCCGTATTAATTTCCACTCACTCTTGAGAGGTCTTGGACCTGGTTTGTCATCAGTTATATCAATTCCTTCACACCCAAGAACATGTTTGCTGCGAGAGGCCCGCCTATTTCCAGGTAGAAGTGGAATCAGTAAAATCCTCCAAAGCAGTAAGTGTCAAATTGTCACAGAGAAATGTTTGGCTCACCAGTAAGTTTGAAATTATGCTTTAACGTGCTTAAACCCCAGTCCCTTAAAGTCAGGAACCCAGAGCATCAAAACTACAAAGTTGGCTGTACAGGGAGACAGCATAGGCACCCCTTTAGTTACTAAAAGCTGATTAAGTTTTGCTGTAAGAGTATTTGTTACAAATGCCAACTTGAGTCCTAAATACCTGGTTCAGGGGTTGGCAGGCTTTTCCTACGGATGTGGATGGAAACCCTTTTTCCACCTCACACGTTGGAGAGTGAGTATTGAACAGATGTCAGCTGCCTATTCTTTTTTTTTTAATTTTTTTTCTTTTTTCTTTTTGGAGGGCAGTTGGGGTTAAGTGACTTGCCCAAGGTCACATGGCTAGTTTTTGTGTTAAGTGTCTGAGGCCAGATTTTAACTCAGGTCCTCCTGACTCCAGGACCGGTGCTCTATTCACTGCATCACCTAGCTGCCCCTCAGCTGCCTATTCTTAATACTACACCTTCTCAGCACACTTATCATGAGTTAATGACCCGTGACATAGAAGCAAGATGCAAATATGCTTTAAGGAAACCCACCAGGAGACAGGGGAAGTACCAGGACTGTATTAAAAGCAAAAATTAAGCTGCAGAAAAATTGTTCCTAAAAAAACATGAACCTTAAAAAAAAAAAAAGGAATATGGGAAAGGGAATAGCAGCTAAGTTAGAAAGGATTATTAGAGAGACCCAGCTTTGTTTAATTTTGGTTTTGGGAAAAGCCACAAAATTAGTCTTCCTTCTGGCTAGACATAGGGCTACATAATAGTAGGAAATAGGTGACGTCTACAGGGAGCCCTGAACCAGTCTATAATTTCTCTGTCCTTTGGACCATTTCCAGAATCTAGAACCAGCTGTTTCAGTCACTGGGATGGAAGGGCAAGTAGGTTAGGAACCCTCAATGTGGTTAAACAGGTAAAATTTCCATTTCAGACTTCATCACCTAGCTAACTGAAGAAATGACCAATTATATATGTCAGGGTAATTTCTTAGAGCAGTAAACAGAAACAGAACCTGAAGGGATGGTTCTAACGTAGGTTCACCAATAATCCTGAATTTCATTTGAAAGTCTTTGTCAGGAAAAAAAAGTAATGAATAATAAACTTTTAAAAATAAAAAACACCCTATTCCAGCTTCCCATGGTTCATCTCATTTTTCTTCTTTCCTTGGTAACGTGAAAAAGTGACAAATGAAAACTGTACCTGAATACCAGGTATGTAAAATATCCAAGATGCATTTACTGTTTACTTGTATTACACAAGACGGTTGATAATATTCACTGAATTGCTGGTTCTACAGGGCCATTCCATTGGATCCCAGCTTACATTCTGTTTCGAGCTGCACTGACATGGGTGCTTAAATAAATATTCATTGGATCAAACCTTTCCCCCCAGTCATCAAATTCCAAAACACCTGCTATGGGTGCCTTCTAGTAACTAGTAAAGAAAATGGTAGCCAGTCTTGATTCACAAGTGTTTTTAATGACCAGAAGAATATGGGAATATGCAATGGCTTAGCCAAAGTATGGAAAAAGCACGGAAGTGAAGGTCTTTTAACAACACCTGGCCAGGGAACCCTCACAGTAAGGGTCATACATTCTTCATCAGGAGTTTCACTGTGATAGTCTGACTGTCTCAGTTCCTTAGAAAAACAAGTTATCGCAACATCAAGTCATTTTGACTTAGTCTAGAGTCTATTGTGGCCGGCTTATATTTCCTCTCTCATTTTGATATTTGTAACATTATTTCTTTGCTCTGAAGAGATTTTCTTCCAAATAGCTCAGACAACAACATTCTTGCCACCAAGGAATCTCATTCCACCCTAAGGTTACTGTATCACTGGGATGGGTCTTAAATTACAGACCCTAATGCTCCCATCTAGAAATAGGGTTCACATGAGTTTCAAGTAAACAGGTGCTAAGTCATATATTTCTTACTGTGATCAACTGCTCCAGTCCATGTGTAGTTCTCGCTGACACAGTGGCATAAGTACACTGCACATTATTTTCTCAGCTTCTTCCTATTCCTGCCCTCTTAAAATAGTAGCTGAATACAGAGACTGGCCTGCCTACAAAAGGGTACTTAGATGTGCTGAAAGGAATTTTAACATTGGAGAAAACCAAAATTTGTCCCACTGACATCTGTACTATTCAGCAAATGGTCTAAGTGTCTGAAATTCTGACAACTTCAGCTTTACAATGATCCATGTCCCAAAACAGGATTCTTAAGACTATTCCACAAGAGAGCAAAGTGACATTTTATTAGGATTTTCCCTGTGCTAACCAAGGAAAGAAGAGGCCCTGTTTCTGACCTAGAACCGGTGAAGACAAATTCCTTCATCCCATTAAGAGAGCCTGCTCCCTGTGTACACCCTCCACCATGAGGCCGGCCTGTTGACAGAAATGTTGACAACACCTTGTTCTCATATCACGGTTTTCTAAAGGAAGAAAAGCAGTTTCCAGAACAGAAGTCGCAGTCCCTGCAGACCAGGTACAGTTAGGTGCTTCCAGAGAGCGCATGCCACCTCTTCACCAGCTCTTTTGGCTTATTGATCATTTCGTTCCAATGTTCCAGTTCTTTCCCCCTTGTGTACATGAAGGGTCCTACTACTACACGGCCCAGCTGGTGGCTTTCTGGAGTAAAAAGGGGAGTGGGGGAGGGAAAAGCAACATAGTTATTCTCTTCTGTATATGATCAGAGCACATTGGAATTACTTCTTGCCCTCACTTTAGGGAAATAGCAAATTCACTCTCCGTCATACAGATAGGAAAACAGGCACCAATCATAACCTTTGAAGTTGTATTCCAATATCTGTGGCCATATCTTCTATAAAATGGCTATAGTAAGGAATCCTCCAAAATTCAATTAACCAACATGGGCCTCTCTTTTCTAAGCGCAAGCTATGGAGGTACTATCATATGGTGGATGGAGTGACAGGAAGTCTCAATTCAGATCCCTTCCTCAGACACTCAGGACGTTGTGGCCCCGGGCAAGCAAACACTTTACCTCTCAGCCTTGGTCTCCTCAACATGAGGCATCTGGATGGCACATTGGATGGAACATGGGAACTAGAATCAGAAGACCTGAGTTCAGATGTGGCCTCAGACTCTTATTAGCTGGGCAAGGCACTTCACCTCTATTTGTTTCAGTTTCCCTAACTGTAAAATGAATTAATAGCACCTTACTCATGGGGTAGTTGTGAGGATCTCATGAGATAATCATGGTAAAGCACTTGGTACAGTACCTGGCATACTGTAGGTGCTGTGTAAATGTCAGCTAGTATTAATTATTATTACTGCTACTACTACTACGGCTACCATAAGGTCATTTGAAGTCTGGGCATCCAAGCTCTGGGTCAGAAAGATAAACTGCCTTACTGTCCCCTTCTGTGTTCTGCAGCACCGTCAGGCTCAGGCTTGCAGTGTCTAGCTCCATGGGATCAGCCTTGAAGCTGAAAGTCTCATTATACACAGGATTGGGGGAGCCCAGCACAGCAGAGGTCTTCTTGCATTTGACAAATTTGTTGTGATTCATCAGCGACACTTTGACAAGCACACCTAAAGAAACCAAGGTGAGAATCGCAGGTAGACTGCAGAGGGGACATTAAAGAGATACCCCCTTTTAAAGTCTCTATACTGAAAACAAGCCTCTGTGGAAACACCTTGACAGAATAAAACCATCAATAGAAGCCAAATGCCCACGCTTACCTGTTACGTGCCTCCCAAGCTGAATAAGACAGGATTTCCCCCTCCTTCCCCACTTCTAAAAAAATGCCTAGTTTGGCAAACATACAACTGTGCCCTGGGAACTCAGCCAACATGACCCATAACCACTACAGCCAGGGGCCATTATCAAAGGAAACGGGTTAATTATTTTAATGGCTTTCTAGCCTGATCATCCATCTTAAGTAAAGGCTTAGCGACAGCTTTTCCTTCCTCCCAGGCTTTGGAGAACATTTATTGTCCAGACAAGATTTTTGCTTACTTGAAAATAACACAAGATCCTGGCACCACATTCACCCAAGCAGCAAACAGTCTGCTAAAAATGGTGGCTATATTTCCAGGCCCAGCCAATGAACCCACTCCTCTGGGAGTCATGACCTTCCCAACATTCCTGTTCCATGGGAACTCCACTGTTTCAGTTAGCATTCAGTTAGCAACTCTATTGATTCAGTTAGCTCTGAGCTCAAGCTTCTTTAATTCCTAAAAAGAAGTCCAAATCCTACCAAGCCTAAAGTGAAGAAAGAAAGTTAACTCCATTTCTAGGGAAAATGAAATCAACTTTCCCTGTTACCAAAAGGTAATCAATAATGGGGGAAGAAAAAGGCCCCACAAAAACACTTTAATGGCCGAGTCCCAGCTTCTTCTCCCCTCACGGGTCCTCTCCACCCCATGCTCTGACTCTGCCCTGGCCCTGAAAGAGCTCCCAGCTAATGGGAGTGAGGGCGGGACTACAGGCTGGTCATGGACACAAATCAAAACTACCCAAGGAACAGTGAGATTAGGGAGACAAGGGCAGAGCACTAGGGGTAGCAGGGATGGGGAGGGGAGGTCATTAGTGACTGGGGTTGAGGAAGGCTTCTTGGAGGAGGTTAAAGAAAAGAAATTCTGGGCATAAAAGAGGGGCTGAGGGAGGCATAGAGAGCAGTGTGAACATGGAAGGGAAAGAGTTCAGGGAACACAGACAGCAGTTGGTTCAGTTTAGCCGTATCCTAAGATCAGATACGCAGTCCAGCCTCAGAGAAGCCCTAGTTTCTTTTAGGAAGGAGTTCAAGTTGGAGCAGCTAGGTGGCACAGTGGATGCAGCCCTGGTGTGAGGAGGATCTGAGTTCAAAACTGGCTTCAGACGTCTACTTACTAGCAGTGGGACCCCAGGCAAGCTGCTTAACCCTGTTTGCCTGTTACTCATCTATAAAATGAGCTGGAGGAGGAAATGGCAAAACACTCTACTCTCTGTGCCAAGAAAACTCAAAATGGCATCATGAAGAGTCATATGTATGTATGTATATATATATATGTGTGTGTGTGTGTGTGTACATATATATATATATATATGTACACATACACACACATACACGCACACACACACACCCCAACACAAAGCCTTTAAGCCTTTCCTGGTCCATCCCCGACTACTCATGCCCTCCATTCCTAAATACCTTGTATTCATTTGTATTTATCATTCTTAATTATTTCACACATATGGTCTCCTCCATTAGAATGTGAACTCCTTCAGACACAGGACTGCTGCCTTCTTTGTATCCGTATCCCCACCAACAAGCACAGTGTCCGGTAATCACTTAACAGTGCTTTTTGACTGATCGCTCAGAAGCCATCTAACTCAACTTTCTCATTTTATGGATTAGAAAACAGAGTCCCAGGGAGGCGAGCCTGATTGCCCAAGGTCACAGCTAGTGAACATCTGAGGTGGATTCGAATCCAGCTCCTCTGACTTCAGAGCCAGAATTCTTGGCTTATACTATACCAAACAGTAGAAGGGAGTGCAATATAATAACTTATAACAAACAGGATGAGGTAAAGGAACGAGGATGTGATTTAGGATGGATGTGCCGGCTCATTTAAAGGAGCCGGCTCTTTTTCCCATGTAAAGGGCTGTCATGGGAAAAGGGGATTCGGTTTGCTGCTTTGCTCCTTAGGGCAGAACAACATAGGCTTTGGATGATATTTGCCAAGATCTGATGTCAGAAAAATCTTACCTAATGATTAAAACTATCCCAAAGCGGAAGGACCTGCCTTGGCAGGGAGTGGGGGTCCCTATCACAAGTGATCTTCAAGCAAAAACTGGATGACCCACTTCTGAGGGGTGTCATGGGAAACAGTCTTGTCCAGGCACAGGTAGGATTAGATGGGCTCTGAGGTTTCATCTCTCTGAAATTCTAGGATTTCTGCCGTTTGAAGAAATGGGTTATGAAGAGTGATAGCAGGGTCAGCTAGGTGGCACAGTGAATAGTGCACTGGCCCTGGAGTCAGGAGGACCTGAGTTCAAATCCAGCCTCAGACATTTTGACACACTAGCTCTGTGACCTTGGGCAAGTCATTTAATCCCAATTGCCTTGCCTTCCCCCCTCAGAAGAAGAAGGAGGAGGAGAGGAAGAAGAAGAAGATGGCAAGAATAAAAAGGTTCTAGGGGTGGCTAGGTGGCGCAGTGAGTACAGCACCAGCCCTGGAGTCAGGATGAGTTCAAATCCAGCCTCAGACACGCAACACAAAAGCTAGCTGTGTGACCTTGGGCAAGTCACTTAACCCCAACTGCCCTCCAAAAAAGCAAAAAGCAAAAAAAAAAAAAAAAAAGAATAAAAAGGCTCCCAAGTGTGATCACACTGTCAGGGTCAACTTTACTAGTAGAAAGTTAGTTCCCTAGGGCAGGAATTCTTAATTGGAGGGAGGCCACAGGCCTCCACCGGCTTCAGGCTCATGGATAGATTTCTGGGATTCTGTGAAGTTGTATGGGGAAAAAAACCTTCCATCTTTCTTTCTACTAATCTCTAACTGAAATTTAGCAATTCTTTTAATTACAAAGGTCAACAACAAAATATCATTCTGAGAAGTGGGTGCACAGGTTCACCAGACTGCCAGAGTGGACCGTGGCACAGAAAAATGGCTAAGAACCCATTCCCCCAGAGCTTCTGGACTGATGGAGGCTAGTGTCCCAGACATCATCTCAGCAAAAGGGAGGCAGTACTCACTGATAACATTCCTGTCATCCTGGAACTTCAAGCCCTTGGCTCTCAGAACCACCACAGTCAGGCGTCCCAGGTAGTCATTGTAGCTGAGAGAGAACTGAATATCCCCAAATTCAGAAGGGGGCTGTAGAGAACAAAATGAGCAATCAGCCTATGAGAAGAGATTTGTCTGAAAGGCATAGCATGAAAGGCTTCCATGAAACCCTGAAACCTCTAACCTTCTCCAATAGCCACAGTGATTTCTTCCAGATAGGGAGCCCACCATGCCAACACTGCAGCTGGAATACTCTCTCCCTAGCTGCCACCTTAGCCTTCGTGGCTTACTTCAAAGCCCACGTCCTCTATAAGGCCTGTTCTGATTCCCCTAGCTATTAATGCCTCTCTTTACCCCCAACATTACTACGTACAGTGTATATATGCATATGCTTTCTATATGTTTTATATATACTTATATGTGCAAACATTGTTTCCCTGGGAAAAAAACGGTAAGTTCTTAATTTTGTCTTTGAATTCCTAGGACCTAGCGTAGTATCAGGCTTTGTATACTGCTGATTGATAGATAAACTTAACAATCTCTTCTAGCTCCAAATGTGTATCCCACAATCACAATCAGGTCAACAAAACAAAGACTTTGAGGTTAGAACACTTGCATCTAAGTAATATCTTTCTGGACAATTTCCTTAAGTCCTTATATTCTGGATTTTTATTTCATTTTATTTTTTTTCTTTTTGGAGGGGGGAAGGCAGGGCATTTGGGGTTGTGACTTGCCCAAGGTCACATGGCAAGTAAGTGTCAAGTGTCTGAGTCTGGATTTGAACTCGGGTAAGTCTTTATATTCTTTGAAAAACTTCTGCATCTCTTGAGAAATAAATTTTGCTGATAATTAGTCTTTGCTGATTTTTTTTCACTATTTCCTATACAGATGATTTCCTGGACTCCTCCTTGGCTGTATTACTTTGCAAGGCTGCCCCTTAAGTAAAGGTCAGTAGTTTACCATGTTACCCTAACAACAAAGACAAGAGAAGAATTGCGATGCATTCCCATTGGTCCCCTTCACCATCTCTGTAAAGTCACAGGGTAGAAATGTCTTTTCATGTGTCTTCTATGGAGCCAAGATTGTTCTTTGTAATTTCTGCAACTTTCATTTTTGTTACTTTCTGGTTTTTGTTCTCTCCATTTGCTCCAAACTGATTTTTAATAACCTAAAAAAGTAAACTGGAGGGAGGGCTTTCTTTGTCTGGACACCTAGTTGTGGCACTCTCTAGAACAGGAGTTCCTATGACATAGCCACTCTTTCTTCAAGCAATCAATTACACATCAATCCAAGACAGCATAGTGCATTGAAAATGTCATTAGATTTAGAATCAGAGGAAACTGAGTCTGAGCAAGTCACTTAAAGAAAATTCTTTCTGGGCCTCAGTTTCCTCCTCTGGACAATGAAGTTGTGCTGAATGACTTGTTGCAAGGCCCTTCCCCGAGCTTCAATGACCCTCGCAAAATCTACCTGTGTTCTACTGGAATTCTGCCACAACCCAAGAAGTCACTGCTCTAACACAAAGTGATATTTGCTTAATTAACTTAACCTTTAATTAGCCACCTACCTCCAGGCTCTCTGCTTCCAAGTCTCTCCAGACAATGATGGGCCTACTATCACTTGTTAGCAACTCATCTTTCAGTGGGAAGAGCACTTGGCCCAGGAGGTGGTGCTTTCTTTGCTTGTCCACGTGGAACACTGAAAACTTCAGCATCCTCTGAGTGACTGTTCTGCTGGATACCTGGGGGGGGGGGGGAAGGGAGGGAGGAACCCAGGACCAAGTCAAGTGCCAAAGAGGGATCTGGGAGATTGCTTTGCTTTTTCAAATAACAAGCATTTATTTTTTTTCTCTCTCTCTCACCCACCTTCTTTCCATTGAAGTTCAGGGAGGGAAGGTGGGAAGGGGAGAAGCATAAACAACCTTGTAACAAATATGCATAATCAAGCACAACAAATCCCCTCCATTGGCCGGGTCCAGAAATGTACATCTCAGTCTGCACCTCAAGTCCATCACCTTTCTAGGTGGCACGCTTTATCAGTCCTCTGGAATCCTGGTTGGTCATTGCAGGGATCAGTTCTTAAGTCTTTCAAAGTTGTCTTTACAGCATTGTCATATTGTATAAATTATTTTCCTAGTGCCACTCGTTTCACTCTATATCAGCTCATAAAAGTTTTCCCAGGTTTCTCTAAATTCTTTCTGTTCTTCATTTTCATCGTGGAAGAACATTCCATTATGTACATATGCCACAGTTTGTTGAGCCATGGCCCAAATGATGTAGCCCATGTTTATCTCTCTTGTCCACAAGGACATCATGGGAGATTTTGTCAGATGCCTTGTTAAACCCACAAAATTTCATCTGTATCATTCCCATAATCTGTCAGTCTGGTAACCCTGTCAACCTTCCTGTACTTGTACAACAGTTGGGTTCCCTTCTTTTTTCATATTAAGTACTGGCCTGCTGCTAAAAACAGGTTTAGTAGGGATGCTGGAGTCTGGGCGGGGCGGAGCGGTGCATATCTGCATGTGAGCAGCTCTGTGCTCCTCTCTAAAAAGCTGCATACAGAAGAATCAGCCAGATCAACGTTGGAGGGGCTTCAGAACTCTGATCAATGCGATAGCCAATTGTGAATTCATTGGATTTATGGTGAAGCCCGTCTCCTGCTTATCAGAGAAATGATGGCACGCAGGTGATGAATGAAGCATGCATTTTTAGACATGGCCAGTGGGTTGATTTGTTTTGCTTAACTATACTTATTTGTTCCAAGGGAGTCTCTTATTGGGATGGGGAAGTCATTGGGAAGTACTAGTGATATAGGGGAAGAAATAAAACATCTAAAAAGAAAAAAGGCAGGGAATGTGAACCACATAATAGTGCTGTTGGTTAAAGTTTAGATGATCGGATGACTATGGAGAAGCCACATGGAGTAATCGATAGAAAGCCTGCTTCAAAACTAGAAAGCTCTGGGTTCAAGTCCTACTTCTGACACCTTGTGACTACCTGACCCTGGGCAAGTTATATCAAACCTAGACCAATAGTGTCAAACTCATAGAGAGAGGCGGGTCATTAATCTATATATAAGGATCCCTGTGGGCCACATATTAACTTAGTTTTTAAAGGTAGTAATAACTATGCTTTATTATATTTTGATTTGTTTTGTTAAAATAGTTCCCAGTTCCATTTTAATCAGTTTGGGTCATTCTCAGAAGTGTTGGACTGCACACATCATGTTTGATATCAACTCTAAATAGCCCTTTCAGCCTCTCGGTGGCAGAGAAGATGCCAACCTGAGTTTGGTAGAGGAAGTTTTCTCACCAGGGAGTTGTCTAGACCAATGAAATCTCTAGTCCAGTCCTGCTCCCTTTAATGACTATACCCAAAGTGTTCATTAATGTGTATGAACTTTTATAGTGTTTAATGGAGGGTCCCAGAGCCCTCTTATCTTCAGCATTTTTATCAAGGGCTCAAATGAAGGTAGAGATGTCATATTTATCAGTTGTGCAGATAACACAAAACTGAGATGTACTAGATGATAGAATCAAACTGTAAAGCAAAAAAAAAACAACAACTTCAAAAAACGGTTTTGGAATGGTTGCGATTGTGAACTGAATCTGTAAGAGCTTGATCATTTCAGCCCCACAAAATGAAACAGATTAGAGCCGTATAAAGGAATATGAAAAGTCCTGTACTTGGATTCAAAAAAGTCAGTTGCACAGGTACAAGATAAGTAAGATATGGCTAAACAATAACTCATGTTTTGTTTAAAAAAAAAAAAGACAAGAGTTTTGGTCGTTTACAAACTCACTGGCATCAGACTGCACCTTGCCCACAAGATTCCAAGTCATGTCTCTCAACAGGTCTTTTCTGTATAAGGTCCTGAAAATCCTTTGTGCAGGGGATGGGGAAGGAGTTAGTTTTGTCTACAAGGTTTCAAGCTTTATTCAGCCGAAAGAAAGCAACTTTTTACAGTTAGTCAATAATGTGATGAAATTGTCAGAAAAATTAATGCAATCTTAGGGAGCATTAATGGAAGAATGGTGCCAGAAAAAAAAAGGAAGTAACAGTCTTATTACTGTTCTCTGCCCTGCTTATACAACCTCTCAAAGACCTTGTCCAGTTTTCTGGAAACCACATAGCGACAAGGACACCAACAGCTAGAGTGTTTCCACAGAAAAGAAATTAAGATACGAGTGAGGCATCTCAAAAACATGTCATATGAGGAAAAATGGGAGGGAACTGGGAACTTTTAGCCCAGAGACAGGACATACGATGGGGTAGCTAGATGGCACAGTAGACAGAGCACTGGGCTTGGCATCAGGAAGACTCATCCTCTAGCCTCAGACATTTACTAGCTGTGTGACTCTGGGCAAATCACTTAACCCTGTTTGCCTCAGTTTCCTTATCTATAAAATGAGCTGAAGAAGAAGATGGCCAACCACTCCAGTACATTTGCCAAGAAAATCCCAAGGGGTCACTCCTGAAACAACTCAACCACAAAGGATATAGGACAACCATCTTTAAATATCTGAAGGTCTACTGAGATACACTTTTGATTCTTCTACCTCTTCATATCTCTTGCATCCATCCCCTTCTCTCTTCTCACATAACCATCCCCCTAGTTAAGGCCCTCCTCTATTTTAATTGTCTCCTAATTGGTTTCCCTGCCTCCAGGCTCTCTTCTCCAATCCATCCTCTACACAGCTACCAAAATGATTCTCCTAAAGCCCAACTCTGACCCTCTCGCTCTTTATCTTAAAAAGCTTCAGTGGATTCCTCTTGCCTCTAAGATAAAATTTAACTTCCTGTTTGGCATTCACAACCCATTTCTGACATGTTTCCAGATTAATTTCACATAGTTCTCCCTTATGTATTCTACATACTTGTCAAATTGGCCTACAAGTGAACAAATGCTTGCGTGTCTATTATGTTAAATGCTACTAGTGATTTTTTAAAAACTGAGTAGTAGTGTTTAGGGGCCATTCCTGGAGAACTCAACCCTCACTCTGTGCCTTTTCCCCGAAATTACCTTTTATCTTCTCTGTATATATCTTATACATAAATAGTTGTTTGTGTGTTGGCTCCTGCATCAGAATACAAGCTTATTGAGGGCAGGGACTATTTTTGTCTCCCATCTCTTTTATTGCATCCCCCATGTAACCATGCTTAATAAATGTTTATTGATGTACCGAGGACAGCAAATGGACAGCTGCATAGACGGGGAAATAAAAGGACTTAATTGAACCCCATAGAGCCCATTCCTGTGCTCCCAAGTTCTAAAGCTGATGATATGTGTATTAGGCAGATGGGAGGGGAGATGAACAGAAAGAAGGAGAAGCAAGCTCCTTTCCAAACAAGCCACAAATCTTCCCAGGATGGACCTCTGGCCTCCCCCATTCTTTTCCCTAGGGGAGTCAGTACCTGGAAAATGAAGTTCTCATCAAATTGTGGGTTGGCAGTTTTACGCTTCGTTTTGGATTGTAGAAAGCGCCGCTCATCAGGCAGCAGATAGAGCTTGACCAAGGGACAGCAAGTCTCTGATGGGAAAGGGGTCTGTAGCTTCTGGGCCTTGATCAGTCCTACCAGCAGCCTCTCTGCCTCCTGCTCATACTCCACTGTGAACCACAGCCTCCCCAGGCAGCCTTCAGGGAAATCAGTCTCACTCTTGTCCTCAGGAAACTTGTAAAGCTCTGGGTTGATTGTCCCAATCACATATGCACCCTCTGCAACAGACACATCAGGGGCTTCAAAAGGAGGACAATACACCAATATATAACAGACATGGAAACCTACCTGGGGATTTTTTTTCTTGAGGGGAAGCTAGTTCAGGTGAGGCAGGTGAGTGGGTACTAGAAGCTTCCGTTTTCCATGTCTATCATGACCTGTAAACTCTCAAGGCAGCCCAGGAAAAAGGTATCTCTGGATCCAGTTTCAGATATTGGATAAAGGAGACAGCTCCAGAATTTAGAAGTTACAAGAATTATACACAGGTAGTCAGGTCTAGGCCCAGACCTGGCCTTGGAGTAGAAAAACCCAGATTCAAGTTTTGTCTCTGACATATATTGACCATGTGACCTTGGAAAAGTCACTTTACCAGTGATTGTCATTGGTAATTCTCTGAGATTACCAGCTGCGGAACAGTTGCTGATTTGCCCGGGGGGAGGAAATTTCCTGACTGATTTTTCCCGATAACAATAAAATCAGGTGTAGACTAAAAAAGAAAAAGGAAGAGAAAAAGGTTCTTCTGTTTCAATCAAATTTTTCCACTTGCGGTTTCAAACTAAGCTCCTATTTTTACTCTATATTTACTCACACTGTTCTCCTTGCCAAGAATGGCCCTGTCATTTCCAGAGATACCCCTCAATTTGAAATCCCTTCCTTTGTAGTAAAAAGCAGCTGATAAAGCAGCCACATTTGAAAACGTGTAACAGTCCAAACCTCTCCAACTGAAAAGAGTCTTCTTTTCTATTTAACTAAATCTTAAGTCTTATCTTCTCTGTGAAGCCTTCTCCCACAGTCTGAGCCCACAGAAAGTTCTCCAAATTCTATTTAAATGTAAACATTTTTAAGTACCCACTCTGGTGTGTGCAGAATGTTACTTGAATTTCCTTTCCTTTATATATATAGAGATCTTTCTCCCGGTCACTTGCAGAATTTATTGTTGGTCATTGGAATTATTAAATTTAACCACTACGTGTCTATAAGTTTTGCAGCACAGGATTTCTTTGAGGAAGCAACCTGCAGATTCTGTAGATTGGCATTTCCTTTTCTGGGTTCAGAAGTTCTGAGAAATGTTCTTGTATTATTTCTTGCATTATGTTGCTCAGGTGTATGCTTCTGGGAAGTCTGTGTTCCTTTGGTTGTCTATATGCATTTCTCTCTTTGATGTTTGCTTGTGTAGAAATTGTCTTTTATTTTGACATCATTGGTTTTAGTTTCTCTTTTTCCAGATTGTCCCTCATTTCTGTGTGTTTCCATTCCCAGTCTGTTATTCTTGATTTTGTTTCTGTGGTAAAGTTTACCACCAAGGATTTACATTTTTCTGTTCTGCCCATTACTTCTGCCATGCTGGCCAAAAATTCTGCTTTTAGAATTCTTATTTCTCTCTTAAAGGATTCAAGGAATTACACTGGGATTCATGGTTTTTTGAGAATGCACAGGATTACCTGCTCCTCAGTGTTGACTCATTTTCTTTTGCTTCACCATATTTTTCATAGATGTCATAATTTCAATCTTTTTTCCTTATATTCCTCCACTGCTCACTTTATGACTCCATCCCTCTGATGACAGTTTCCCCCAGTGGCTGGGCTTCAAAGCTGTCTCAACCTCCTCCCAAAATGGGCAATTCACATTTTACCAGCCTTGATCTGTGCCCCAAGTCTCTTCTAGGGGCACAGAACTGACCTCTGCTAGATTCCAGTCCCCTTTCCTACAAGCCCAGTGCAGCCATACACCCTCCAACAATGCTACCCCAGTTCCCTGTATCCATAAATTATCTGAGTATTGCTCCAGCACAGAATGCTGCCACACCACAGTCCCTGCCAGGAAAACTTCTGCCTATTGGCTTCCCATGGTAGAGAAATTGTGGGGTAGGAGGCAAGGAGGCAGAGTTAAGTTCTATTGCAAGACTGTGGATCAACTTGTACATTAGGAATTTGCTTTCTTTGCTGTTAGTTCATCAGTTTGTTTTCCCCTTAGGGTTCTTAGTGTCTTAGGCCTTGGAAATAGGCAAAATTACTTTCTCTCTTGTGTAACTCTTATTTGGAGAAATTTGAGAGATCACGAGGATCTAAGGAAGTATCTGCTACTATATCTTATTAGTCATGAGATGCAGAAACTTTCCAGCCCTTTCTATCATTCTTCTCTGTGCACTTTATACTCCAGCCAAACTGGCTAATTCTTTGCCCATCTTCCTCCCCAAACCTCACTAAAACATACTGTACTCTACCACCCATGTGTCTTGGTTCACTTTGTTCCCAATGCCTGGAATACTCTCATTCCCTTCACTTTATGGATGCTTATCTAGTTCAAACACTGCCTCTGATCCCTAGACTGAGTAGTTATGAACCTCCACCTCTGGACAATCAGTAGTACTTTGGCAACTCTCTAATGTATTTTTCATGAAAAATTTTGCATTAGCGTTAATTTGGTCTGTGTCTTATCACTTTATTAGACTAAGTGCATAAGGATAGGAACCTTACCGGATCTAAACTTTATATCTATCCCACCACCATCAAAGAATTCCGTATACAAAAGGAACATAATAAATGTCTATTGAAGGAGTAGAGCTTGAGTGCAGTCTACTCACCAAGTGAATGAAAAGATGATCGAGGCAGGAATTCTGGGGCAATATAGGGATCACTCTCATCCTGGATCTTTTCTCCATTGGTCAGAATAATCCAATCCCGGCCATGGAAGGAGGGAGGAACAACAAATGGGATACCTTGGGTCCTGCTTACAAAAGCAAGTAAAGATGGTAGAAATGAAATGACCAGAATAAGAGAAGGCAAGTTGGGGAACAGGCTCATAAAACAAGAATGGGGACAAGGGAGAAAGGATGAAGATGCCCTGGAAGAAATAAATGTATAAAGGCAGTACAAAGTCTCCTTCTAGGCCTCCTGTTGCAGCTCCTAAGGTCTTCACAAATGCACTCAAAGAAAAGGACCCTTTGGCCTGACTAGCCACCCTCCTACTGGGGCAGCCGGTGGCACAGTGGATAGAACACAGGGCCTGGAATCAGGATAGACTGCAGTTCCAATCCAGCCTCAGACGCTTCATATCTGTGTAACTTTGGACAAGTCACTCAACCTCAGCTTCCTTAACTGTACAATAGCACCTCCCTCTCAGGGTGGCTGTGAGGATCCAATGAGCTATCTGTAAGCGCTTGGCATCACTTGCCCAATATAAATGATGGTCATCATCATTACTGCACCCTCCAGACACTTCAGACCAAAACTGCCGTCTGACTTGCTGATGCTCCTAGGACCCTCGAGTCTTGCCACCAACTCTGATAAATAATTTCCCCCCAATTACAGTGTGAGTTGCTTGAAAGCAAGAGACTATCTTATTTTCTTTTGTCTGTTCCTAGTCCTTGTCACACAGTAAGTACTTAATGTTTTTTTCCCCCCTTTCATTTGTTCAGGAATAGAAGCAAATCTCTATATTCTTCACTCACACTGAAGACCTCATCTTTTAGAGGGAAATGCCAAAGCCCCAAACCAAATCATATTACTAGGAGGAAAAACTCTCTACAACAGGTCAGAGATAACCCAACCCACTCCCCTTGGTCTGCTTATTCAGTCTTCCTTCCCTCCTCCCTTCGTCTCTCCCTTCCCTTGCCAGTAGGGGGGCTGAAGACCATTCACCTGTCCGGCTGGACCACTGCTGACTGGGAAGGCTGCTTCTTCTGTTCACCAGCAGGAGAGGGCATTCCAGTCAGCTCCTCATAGGCGGCAGCAACACACAGCTTCTTCCAGAGACAGCACCCCATGATCCCAATTAGAACCAGCAACAGCAGCCCCACAATCACTCCACCAGCCACTATGATTACCTGTTCTGGGGTCACAAAGAAGCAGGCAGCACTCACTTTTAGGTAAGAGCAAAACGGGGAAGCTTTCTTTCCCTTCATACGCTGACCTCTGGTAAACAAGCAGATCTGAGGCTCCATTTACCTAAGCTCAAATACTGCCAGTTGATTCTGGTTCATCCCAGAGGGGACACACACACACACACACACACACACACACACACACACACACACTCCCTTGCCACCAAATTGCTAAGCAGGGGGCAGGATTTACAGCAAAAGAAAAGTAAAAAAAAATCAAGCAAGATTCCCAAAATACTATCCCCCCAACGCCCTTCACAGTGCCTTCTGAGTCACAGGAATTAGGAAATATGGTTATGTGAAAGCCACAGAGGAAAAAGCTTTGGGGGAGCACAAAGAACACCCTCAGATAGTCAATGACTGGAATTTAAAGGAATTACGATCCAGGCAGAACACAATCATCCTTGGCTATGGGTCTCTTTCCCTTTGTGGAGAAGTTAGTATCAAGAACTAAGCACAATCCTATGGGATTCCGAGTGAATATGAGAGACAGTGTGGTATAGTGGATGGAGAGGCTGACCTTGGAGCCAAGACCTTGTATTATGTCCTCCCTCCCTCTAACACCTACCGGCTACACAAGGAATTAGTGCCCCCAGCTACAAATGGCCCTTATCTCTAGGCACTTGGAGTGGCCCTGAATTGAAAAAAAAAAAACAACCCTATGTATAAGCAGTTGCAACAAATATTTATTAATCCAGGTGGTGGAGTGGATAGCGCCCTGAGACTTAAGCATTAGGAAAAATCTAATTAAAATCCTGTCTCAGACATTCGCTCATTTTGAACTCCCAGCCAAGTCACTTCATTCCTCAGCCTTGGTGTCCTCATCTGTGAAACCAAGATAAGAAGAGCACCAGCCTTACAGGGTTGCCGTGAGGACCAAACAAGGTAGCATATGTGAAGCATTTTGCGACCCTAAATCACTTTCAGATGGCTAGCTATGAAGTGTCTACGAAGGGCTGACATTACAAAAAAACACAGGACAAAGGATCACCTCTCTGTATGCTGTTTTCCTGGCTTAGAAATTGCTATGAAAATGAACTTGGACTTCATTCTCTGCCCTTCTGTTTTTATAGGCACACCCACCAATCAAAACACCCCTTCCTTTTCCTTTCCCCAAATCAGGAAAGCTCTCAACTCAGATCACTTCTCTCCAGGGCTTCAATCAGAAGCTCCTCTGAGAGGATTCAATCTACCTTAGAATGAGAGAAATACAAGACGAGTTGCAACGAAAAGAAAACTGAATTTAGACTCTTATGCGGTGGGTTCCAGTGAGAGCTCCATTACGTACTCTCCCTATCATCTTCCGTTATCCTCAGTTTCTCCATCAGTCAAATAGGGGGTTCTGTTTGTTTTACTTACCTCCCAGAGCTTTTGTGATGAAATTGTTTGATGTCTCTAGAGGACTATATATATGTGAGCCACTCCGCAGTCACAGAACCCTAGCTATAGCCAAAGAAGCATTTACACATTTCCCATTTTCTTGGCACAAACTGTTCCCATGGGTGGGTGGCAGTGTCTAACACTGGTTATCTTGCAGTAGCGAGGCTGCTCCTTTGTTTTGATATGACTAAAATTTGTTTTTTCTGAAACCCCCAGTTTCTCTCTCTCTCTCTCTCTCTCTCTCTCTCTCTCTCTCTCTCTCTCTCTCTCTCTCACACACACACACACACACACACACACACACACACCCCTTCCTCTAGTCCTAGTACCAGCCCGAAGGAATCATTCCTGGGGAAGGGGCTGATTTCCATTTCTTAGGCAACAGCTCCATAACATTTCACCACCCCTCCTTCCAAGCCACATCTGCCCCTCCTGCCTCGGGCAACAACATCAAACTCTCACCAGACTGCTCCCAATGGGCATCTGGAATAGCCCATAGAAGTCTCAGATAGGTGGCACAGTGGCCAGAATACTGGCCCTGGAGTCAAGAACACGAGTTTGAATCTTCCCTCACATACGTACTAGCTGTGTGATCCTGGGCACTTAACCTCTGCCTCAGTTTCCTCAACTGTAAAATAAACCCATCTCCTTGAGTTATTATGAGACTTAAATGAGGTCATATTTATATCGCTCTTAGTATAGTGCCCAGCACATAGTAGGGGCTTAAATGCTTCTTTCCTTCCTCAGTCATTTTTCAAGTGGTTCTTCCCTGGAGAAGTAAAGACCAACTTGCTGTGACACCTGTGGGAACAGGAGATTCCAGAATCCCTCCTCGTTGTCTCACATACTAGTTCAGGGGCAGGATAGTAGGAATCTGCTGAGTCCTGCTGAGTCCCATTCTTACAGGAGGGATATGTGAGCTCACAAATGCAACTTTTCTTCCAACCAGACCCCCTTCCTAGTTCCCTCCCTGCCAGGCTGCCCTCCCCAGCTGCTGCACTCCCACAGTCACCTTTGAGCGGACCTGTACACGAACCCCAAGGCCAAGCAGGCCCAGGGTCCCTGGGGGAGGGGAGGTTTGGTCCCCTGCTCCAAGGTTGGAAGTGGGGCTGGGCACTCCCCCACAAGCACCATCTGAGGGCAAAGCCCTGGCCTTTAGGAACAAGTGCCCTCCACCAAACCCCAAGGCAGCACAGTGGGGGAAACTGTGGGGAGGATCCCTGCCTTGAGCCTGCTTAAAAAGCATCCCCAGATGGCAGGCACCTCCTAATTTGGTCCCTCAATTTGGGGAGTTGCCAGAGCACTTACCAGGCATGAGTCTGGGGAGCAGCCCAGGTGCCCCAGAGACGGGCCAGGGGCAGGCACGGGAACCTGGCTTCCCACCTTAGGGGTGGTGCAGGGACAGCAGCAGTGGTGGCCGCTGGGCTCCCCCGGCCCAGGACTACTGTCCCTGGCTCCTGCTTGGGCAGAGGCACCAGGAGGTGATTTTTCCCCCCACGTGGATGTCCCGGACCTTCGGCCGCTCGCTGACCTGAGACGAGGGAGCTACAGATCCGGGCTCCTGCTCCTGCTCCTGCTCCTGCTCCGGCTCCGGCTAGGGCTCCGGCTCCGGCTCTGGCTCTGGCCCCGCAGAGTCTCCACCCCTTCAGAGCTGACTTGGGGAGCGCCAGGGGATTTAAAGGTCTTCACTGGCTGGAGAGCCTTGGGGAAGGGGGAAGGGGGAAAAGGCAGGGGCCTGCTCTCCCTCCCTCCTTCCCCCCTCCTTCTATCACCACGCCCCAGGAGCCAGGCAAGTGCATGCCTGCCTCCCTGTCGCTGAATTTGGCTTGTTCACTCTGCTGGTTGGTGACTGTCGGGTGGAACGAGTTGGAGGCAGGTGTCTGTCTGGTGGCCACTGATTCCACCTTGATATAGCTGGAAAAGGGTCCAAGCAGTGAGTGCTGCCAGCCAAGGCTGGTGAGGGAACAGTGGAAATTGGTTAAGAGGTTTGGCCAGAGGAGTAACACGGGTATGATTAGGCCCATTTTACAGATGAAAAAACTGGAACAGGGAGAGATGCTAACTGACTTGCCCACTATCCCAGAGCCACTAAGTACCAGTCGCACATGATTTGACTTCCCTGGCATCAGTTAAGTGATCCCCCTTCTACAGGAAGCCTTCTCTAATCCCTCTTATTCCAGTACCTTCCCTCTGTTATTTTTTCTTCCCATTTATCCTGTATATAACTTACTTTGTATATATCTGTTTACAGATTGTCTCCTCCATTAGATTGTAAGCTCCTTGAAGACAGGAACTTTTGCCTCTTTTTGTATCCTCAGCTCTTAACACCGTGCCTGGCACATAGTACACCCTTAATAAATGCTTATTGATTTGAACCCAGGACTCTATCTCTAAACACAGAGTTTAACCTACTACTCCGTGATTGTCACCCTCCTTTAATGAGCTTGGGGTCTCAGAAGTTGCCTGAATTGTAAAGTAGTGACTTAGAGAGTAAAGACTGTTGGGTGGGAAGACACTTGTTTACAGTTAGTGTGGTCCAGTATTGATGACTTAGAGAAAGAAGTTAATGTATCAATAACAAACATAGATCTCTGCAAGATAAGCCCTAGTCAATCAATCAAAAAGAATTTCTCAACTGCCAGGCATTGTGCTGGGCCCTGGAGAGAGGAGATCCTAGAATCCTTGAATTTCAAGACATCTACTAATTAAAATCAGCGATAGTTAAAATGGAGCCTGTGCTCTTACATCTTTTCCTACTCAAAGTCTGTAATGATGCTGTCCTTCTCCCTCCCCTCCCATTTGTCTAGACCAGCAGTTCTCAACCTGTGGGATATGTTCAATTTAAATACATCCTGCATATCAGATATTTACAATTCATAACAGTAGCAAAATTAAAGTTATAAAGTAGCAACAAAAATTTTACGGTTGGCGGGGGGGATCACCACAACATGAGGAACTGTATTAAAGGGTCACAGCATTAGGAAGGTTGAGAACCACTGGTCTAGGCCTTTAAATTTTACATCTATAATCTCATTTTACCCTCACAACAACCTTGTGAAATTCTCATAAGATTGTAGATCTAGGCTGGAAGAGATCTTAGAAAACTTGTCCAAGATCTAAGGTAGTAAGTGACAGAGCTGGGATTTAACTTTAGATCCTGTAACTCTTAAATTCCTAACTCTCTATCTTGTGTTCCACTGCCTCATTTGACAGATAAGGAAAGTTCAACCCACTGCTTCCAAGCAGTCTTAATGACAATGGAATTGCCACAACCAATCTAATAAATGACTGTTTTTGCCAGACCAGAACTCTATCCTGGCAGGGACACCAATAGACATGTTGTGGGAGGAAATAGTTTGACTCGATAGAAATCTCTAAATACTAGGAACATCTCCCAAACAACCTAGTTTCCTTCAATAACTTCCCTCAATAACTCAATAACATTCCCATCTAAAAATTATGTCAATATTTCTTGTATTTATTTCTATAATTCTTGTGTCAGACCATTCCTTTTGACACTCTCACTTGCCTGACTTCTTGCTCCCACCTGGATGGAACTGGGTACCTCAGTATCTGGCAAACACTAACCCACAAGCAGCCACCAACTCCCCTTATGAGCACTTGGACTCACAAGGCTTCAAAATACCAGAGTTTTATTTAGAAATAAAGGATACAGAAAATACCCATGGTCAGGCCCAAAGGAATTGAAAAATTCTCCCCTTGGGGAGAACCAATGCTATCCTTGGAGGCTTAGTCTTTTCCTATGACTTGCAGTCTTGATGGGGCTCCAAAAAAGGGAAAGGATTTGGGTTTCATTCCCCCGAGTACTTGCTCTGCCATTGCATTCATTCTTTACCCTCCAGTATACCATACGTCTTCTGTACCATGTTGCTCTTCCCTAGCTTCTTATCTTCATATGGTAGTGCCAGCTTTTAGGTAGCTAAATTAGAAAAGGATTATAATGGAATTCTAGCTAACCATGTTAAAGCACTTTCATGGGTCAGAATACCCCCAGACTAGCTGAAACTTTTAGGATCGAACACCTAGTTTTCACAGCTCCACCTTCAATACAAGTGGTATCTTCAGATGACTGAAGAAATCCTCTCTCCTGCACTCTTTGCCTCTCACTTCATAATGACTTATAGACAGTTTATAACCATTAATCTCCTCTTTCCCCTAAAACCAGGACAATTTCCTCCTGCCCAAATCAACACCCCCAGAGTAGTGCTGGGGTTTGAAAGAACACTTTGCTTTCTTGCCACTTATATTTCCACCCTCCCATTCTGCCCTGCTTCAGATTTTGCAATTACCTAGGCTACTTCTTATAGCTCTCCAACATCGAGAGAAGAGGATATTGATAGTTCCTCCTAACTCAGATATCAAGGCTCAGGGAAAAAGGCTTATATTGAGGGAGAAGAACCTGTAGATGAGAGAGACACAGGTTTTTATAGTCCCTCCTACATTTGTGTTTATAACCTTATGAGTAGGCATAAGCCAATTTCTTGGGGGTAATAAGTTCTGAAGTTAACTGTCCCATTTGTAAAATTAGACTTTTGTTAGATTTCAGTTTTCACCCCTAATTTCACCCCTATTCCTCTGTCCTATCCTAACAGATTTCTGGGACAGGAAAATTAATTACTCATGTCAGCATCTTTCCATACTTAGAGTCAGAAAGTTTATCCTTATATCTTCACAACCACACTATCACAACAGCCTACTAACTAGCAACTTGTCTCCATACCAATAGCTTCTCCCCCATACTAACTATATTTTTTTAAAAAGCAAGAAAAAAAGATGAAAAAAGTGTGCCTCATTTTGTACTTAGAGTTTGTCAGTCTCTCTCTGGAGGTGAATAGCAGCTTTTAATCATGGGTCTTTTGAAATTGTCTTGGATCGTTGTCTTGATCAAAGTAGCTAAATCTTTCACAGTTGATCATCCTCAGAATATTGCTGTTACTGTGTACAGTGTTCTCCTGGTTCTGCTCACTTCTCTTTGCATCAGTTCAGATAAGTCTTCTCAGGCTTTTCTGAAACCATCTTGCTCATCATTTTGTATAGCACAATAGTATTCCTTCACAATCATATACCATAAATTGTTCAGCCATTACTCAATTGATGGGCATTCCCTCAATTTCCAATTCTTGGTCACCACAAAAGAAGCTTTTATAAATATTTTTGTACATATAGGTCCTTTTCTTTTTCCTTTGATCTCTGGTATACAGACCTAGTAGTAATATTACTGGATCAAGGGTATACACTTATAACTCATTTGGCATAGTTCCAAATTGTTCTCCAGAATAGTTGGACCACTTCACAATTCCACCAACAGTGCATTAGCACACCAATTTTTCCACATCCCCTCCAGCATTTTGCCCTTTTTATTTCCTGTCATGTTAGGCAGTCTAATAGGTATACCTCAGGGTTGTGTTAATGTGCATTTCTCTACTTATTAGTAATAAAGAGCATTTTTTAGTATGACTGTTGATAGCTTTGATTTCTTATTCTGAAAACTGCCTTGTCATATCCTTTTATCATTTATGAATTAGGGAATGGCTCTTATTTTTTTAATAAATTTTGTTCAGTTTCCTATATATTTGATAAATGAGAACTTTGTCAGAGAAACTCGCTGTTAATTTTTTTTCCCAGTTTTCTTTCTTCCTTCTGTTTTTTGTTGCATTGGTTTTGTTTTTGCAAAAACATTTAAATTTTAATTTGATTTAATATTTTACTTCCCGTGATTCTCTATCTCTTGTTTGATTGTAAACTCTTCCCTTATCCATAGATCTGACAGGTAAATTTTTCCATGCTTCCCTAAGTTATTTATGATATCACCCTTTATGTCTAAATCATGTACCGATTTTGACCTTATCTTATTATGCAGTGTGAGGTGCTGTTCTATTCCTAGTTTCTGCTGAACTATTTTCCATTTTCCTTAGCAGTATTTTGTCAGATGGTGAGTTCTTGCTCCCAAAACCTGGATCTTTGGGTTTATCAAGCACTAGATTATTATGGTCATTTACTGTCATGTACTGTGAACCTAATCTATTCCATTGATCCACCACTATTTCTTAGCCAGTATCAGACTGTTTTTTTTAACATTTTATTTTAAAACTTTAAATTCCAGAGTCTTTTAATTCCTCCCTTGTTACTCACCCTTACTGAAAGACAAGCAGTTCAATATAGGTTGTACGTATGTAGTCACGCAAAAACATTTCCATAGTGGATATATTGTGAAAGATTGGTTATATTTCCCTCCATCCTATCCTGCCACCATACTGTTTTAATGGATTATCACTTTGCAATATAGTTTTAAATCTGGACCTGTTAGGTTACCTTCCTTCATATTTTTCCATTGATGTCTTGATATTCCTGACCTTTTGTTCTTCTGGATGAATTTTGTTATTTTTTTCTAGATCTACAATTCTTTGGTAGTTTGATTGGTATGGCACTGAATAAGCAAATTAATTTAGGTAGAATTGTCATTTTTATTATATTGGCTCAACCTACCTATGAGCAATTAATATTTCATTGATTGTTTAGATCTGTCTTTACTTGTGTGAAAATGTTTTGTAATTGCTTTAATATAGTCCTTTGGTTTGTCTTGACAGGTTTGCTCCCAAGTATTTTATATTGTCAGCAGTTATTTTAATTTCTATTTCTTCCTTATTGGTAATATGTAGAAATGTTGGTGATTTATATAGGTTTATTTTATATCCTGAGACTTTGCTAAAGTTGTTGTTAATTGTTCCAACTAGTTTTTAGTTGATTCTCTAGGGTTTCCTAAATATATCATGTTATCATCTGCAAAGAGTAATAGTTTTGTTTCCTCATTGCTTATACTTATCCTTCAGTTTATTTTTCTTTAATTTTCATTTTTTTTTTGCTTTTTGGAGGGGGGGAAGATAGGGCAGTTGGGGTTAAGAGACTTGCCCAAGGTCATATGGCTAGTTTTTATGTTAAGTGTCTGAGGCTAGATTTGAACTAAGATCATCCTGACTCCAGGGCCAGTGCTCTACTCACTGCACCACCTAGCCACCCCACATTATGATTTTTTTAAAGAAAATTATTTTAAGAAGAGATCCTGACTGTCAAAGGATCCCTAACACAAGAAAAATTTAACAATTCCTGCTCTATACCTTCTGGATTAATCTTTCTAAAACAGCACTTTAATTGTTAATTAAAAGCCTTCAATGGCTTTCCACTGCCCACTAGATAAAATTTAAACTTGGAAGTATAGCATTAAAGGTCTCCAGAAGACATTTCCATCCTACTTTTCCAACTGGATCTCCTAGATGAACTTTCTACTCTAGTCAAATTGTTTTTTTCACTCTTCCCCAAACAGGCTTTCCCCTTTTATACTTCTTCCCTTGGGTTCATGGCATTTTTCCTGCCTGGAAATACTTCTACCTTCTCTCCACATCTTCAAATTCTACTGTCCTCATTAAATTCCACTTCCTCCATGATAGTTTTCTCAGGCCATCACCTGCTGCAGTCAAATCAAGGGACCTTTCCTTCCTTTTAATCTCAAGTTCCTGAAGTCAATACCACTCATTTGACACTTATCATAAACTTCCTGGTTTTGTTAGTTATCTGTTCATATGGCACAATGCCTTTTATCCTCATTTAAACCGTGGGTATCTTGAGGATAAGGTCTATATATTATTTTGGTATGCCCAAGAAGAGGAAATCTTTGTTGAGTGATAGTTAACCTACATCCCTCTCACTCTTGTTAGGGTTGGATTACATTGAAACTTCGTAAGTAGTCATCAGTTTGAGTGACCACTATCATGGAAGTCAATGGATTCTAATTTGTGTCTGGAAGATATCAAGTTCTGGAGGTTTCTTGGGTAGTTGGCAAAGAGCAATGTTAAAGGGCTAAAGATTGCTTGAGAACCAAAAAAAGAAAGATGAAAACACACTTTAATGTTACTATTCAAGAACACATCATAGCTAAAAATCCCTTTGTGGTTTAAATGGGGAGCATTATTAAGCAATTGTAGAATGCAGCCTAGTGATCAAGGAGCACAGAAGAGCAGGTGGAAACTTCCAATTAGAAAAAAAAAATGGCAAAAGAGGTTAAGAGCAATGAAGCCAAATCGATTCAATTCAATAAGCATTTCTTAAATACTTTGTCACGTTACATTCTTAAGTACTATGTCACACTAGAAATACCAAGATAAAAGGCACTGGAAATACCAAGCTAAAAATGAAACAAGTCTAACCCCTAAGGAGCTTGCATTCTAGAGTCAGAATGCAACATGTACACAGGGTGAGTAAATATAAATATATGCAAAATAAATACAAAATAATGGAAGGCACCCACTAAAAACCGGGGGAATCAGGAAAGAATGATGTCCCCTCTTGAAGGAGGGGGACATCTGAGATAAACTTGAAAGACAGGTAGGAGCTTCAAAAGATGAAGATGAGAGAATATTCCAGGCATAGAGATAGGAAATGGGATGTCATGGACTGGGAACATCAAGTTGGCCAATTTGGCCAGAATACAGATTAAGGGAAGCAGGAGTATTATTTAATTGGCCTGAAAAGATAGGTTGGAGTCTATTTATGCAGGTCTTTAAATGGTAAACAGAGGAGTTTGGATTTGATCCTAGAGGTAACAGAGAATTGAAGGGATATTTTTTGTTTGTTTGTTTTTGTTTAATTATCAGTATCTGAGAAGCAGCTGTTCTGTTCTCTGGCTTCCCATTGCAGATGACCCTTGTGGGAAGCCATGATGGTGAAGCAAGACAGGAGTCCCAGTATCTTTGTGGCCTGGCCTCCAATATGACCTGGTATTGAACAACAGTAGCAAGATATAGCTTTAGACACTGTAAACTATGACAAGTCTGAAGGAAAAGAACCTTAGTTTCTTCAGAAATTCTGTATTTAGAACCCAGAAGATCTGGGTTCACATGTTTGATCTGGTATTTAAACAGTTTTCTTGGTCTTCTCTATGGGCTATGGTTTCTTCATCTATAAGAATAAAGAGAGTAGACTGGACGTCCCTTTAAACTCTAAAACCTATAATCCTAATTCATGACAGTCCCTGAGGGAGGGAAGGTAGGGAGGACTGTCACTTTAGGACATTGTATGTAATGAGGTTGTTCTGTCTTTTTATTACTTGGCACTCCTAGAGAGACCTGTCACCATGATATACAAGCCCTCATACAAATATATGAGATGAAACTAGAAGAGAAGAACATTCCTCACTCGCTTCTGCTCCCTCTAATACAATTCTCCAGCTTTAAATCTGCATACAACAATTTAGTTGTCTTACCACGTCGGGTATCACCTTGGCTGTCTTCCCTACGAGACATCACTGTTGTCTCCAGTGTTTGAGTGATGATCCTAGTCGCTGATTGCATTGGTTTTAATATAGAGGTTATTTTGGAGAAGACTTTAGTCCAAGCATGAGCTCATACTTTCTTAAAACTCTTCAATCAGTTGGGGAAAGCGCTGGAGTTATTATTCCAGTGGCAGATGGGAAAACTGAAAGTGACAGTATCTAGGACCTTTAAAAGGCATTTGGGCACATCCCAGAGGCCTGTGAGGTTACCCAGGCTCAATCAGGGGAGAGAGGGAAGACTTAGGCAACAACCCAGACTCTAATAGTGTCTCCTGATGACATCATCTAGGAGGGAGGTCAGCAATCTAAGATTATCGTGAGTCCCTAAAAAGAGCATCACTCAGGTATTTCAGTCATCCATCTAAGCTGTGGACAACAGCCTGACACCTCAGAAGGTTGCTTCTCTGAATGGATTAAGGTTGTATAGCTCAAGAATCAATGGAGACAGAACTTTTTCCCCAGTACTCTGAAGAGACTGTTTAATGTCTTCTAGACTGAGAAGTATAGGAAGTGGACAGGAGGCCATCGTAAGGAAGCCATCCAAAAGTGACATGGGCTCCCTTGGGAGGTAGTGAGTTCCATTTAACTGGAGGTCTTCTATCAAAGACTAGGTTACCACTGGTTGGGTATGTTGGGTAGTGGATGTTTTTGTTTAAATGCAGATTGGGCTACATGCCCTCTGAGGTCACTTCTAGCTAAAAAATTCTGAGCTTCCGGAATGGTAAGCTGTGACTTATCTTTTTATATGGAAGACAAGAAAAGACTAGAAGTTCCAAGGTACAATGGGAAAAGCCTTGTATTTGGAGTCAGAAGACCTGTGTTCAAATCCTAGTTCTGCTATTTACATGTGTGCTCAGAGCAAGCCTCTTCAACTCGCTGGTTCAGTTTCCTCAATTTGCTTCAGTAAAATGAAGGCATTGGACTAGTTGTTCCCTAATGCACCTTGTAATTCCAAATCTTATGGTCTATGGAATTACTACATCAAGGAATTGACTGAAGAAGTGTCTCTGATGTTGACACCACCCTACAGAGGTAAGTCAGGAAAGAAGGAAAGAACCAAAAGATAGGCTGATAGAAGGAATCTTTAGGATGAATGATAGCAAACCTAGTTACCAGACTAGTGAAAGTTCATAATTTTCTTTGTGAAATAGACTGCTTTCAGTGTGATCTTACTCAAAACTACAAAAGAAGCCTTGGGTGTTTCCACTTCTGTACATTTATGTTTTATTTAGTAAAGTCCAGTAGTGCCATCTTAGCATGAATGGGAGCCACACCTCCCCCAGCTCAGGTTTAGGCTCTTTCCCTTGATCAGAGGAAAGGAGAGGAAAGGAAAAAGAAGAGATGCTATACATCCCTCAAGTATATGTTGGGTCCTTCCCTTTGTAGAGGTTCCTCTGTCACTCTCTTCAACGACCTAAGTATAGATGGAAACTGAAGTCTGACTCTCTCACTCCCCTGTTCAGGAAGTTTCATTGGCTCCCTATTGCCTCTAGGATGAAATTCAAGCTCATCTGAAATTTAAAACTCTTTCCAGTCTAGCTCCAGCTTTTCCATGCTGAATGCACTTTCCTCCTACCTCATGTACTTTACTGTCTAGCCAAGTGACCTCACTTAATGTTGCCTAGAGATTACAATTTTATCATTAGAGGATAATTAAGACAAAGTTTTCTTTGTGACTCCACTTATCACAGAGGCTTTCTTTTTAAATGCATTTTGAGCCTAAATACAAAAAGACCAAAAAAAAAAAGTTCCATGTACATAGCACAACATGAAAAGAGGATTCAATGTATAAAATCATGAACTTCCATTTCACACTGCTTACTTTTTTTGAAACGCTATTATAATAAATACTACACATTGTTTTCAAAGCTACCCTGCTTTCCTGTGCTTCCTTCTAAGTTTTCTTTTGTTCTCAAATTGTGCACTTTTTTTCTCCCTCTCTCCCTATCCTGCCCTAGAGAAGGCAGCCATTAGAATATAAACTCATACTATGCATACTTCTTCTATTTGCCCATTCTTTCTCTGAAGGTAGACAGCATCTTCCTTCATAGATCCTCTGGATTTGATTTGAGTGTTTATAACACTCAAAATGACTTAGTCATTCAAAATTGTTCTTAGAGCAATTTTGCTGTTACTGTGTATAATATTCTCTTGGTTCTGTTCACTTCGCTTTTCATTATTTACTATAAGTCTTTCTGTGGTTTTCTAAAACCAACCAGCTCCTCATTTCTTACAGCACAATAGTATCCAATCACAATCATATACCAGAACTTGTTTAGCCATTCCCCAAATGATGGCCATCCCCTCAATTTCCAGTTCTTTGCCACCACAAAGAGAGCTGCTAGAAATGTTTTGGAAAACCTAAGTTCTTTTCCTTTTTTTCTGATCACCTTGGGAAACAGACCTAGTAACGGTATTGCAGTGTTGCTGAGTCAAAGGGTATACACAGTTTTATAACTCTTTGGATGTCACTCCAGTTTGACTGGCTTAATTCACAGTTCCACCAACAGTGAATTAATTAGTGTCCCAATTTTTCCACATCCCCACAAAACATTTGTTGCTTTCCCCTTCTATCATTTTAGCCAGTCTGACAGGCATAAGATGATATCTCATAATTGCTTTAATATGTATTTCTCTAATCAGTAGTGATTTGGAGCATTTTTTCATATGACTATATATAGTTTTGAATTTTTTCAATTAAAAAACTGCCTGTTCTTATCTTTTCACCATGTATCAAATGGAGAATGACTCATATTTTTATAAATTTGACGAAGTTCTTTATGTATTTGAGACATGAGAACTTTATCTGAAAAGCTGTCTATAAAATTTTTCTCCCAATTTTCTGCTCTCCTAATCTTGGCTATATTTGTTTTATTTGTACAAAACTTTTTAAATTTAATGTAATCAAAATCATGAGTGATAGAGCGAATGAGATTTCTTTCACTTCTGATATTCCATGAGGTAATAGGACTTTCTACTGGGTTAGCTGAGAAAGAAGAAGGGAATGAAAGGAAGGAGAAAAGTAGGAGCTTCAGAACTGGGATTACCTAGGAGAAGACAAACCTTGGAATGGAGGAATAAGGGAGAGGGAAACCGGTAATCTGAGGAAATTGGGCATGGGGGAGTTAAGGGAACGATGCCAGGCCCTAGGAGTGGGGGAATCCAAGAAAGGAAACTGAGAAATGACCCAAAACACATTCAATCTTATTTCACAATTCAGCTAAGGGCAAACCTTGTCCACACCTAGACTTCAGCTCTGTGTGTTGGTCTCAGGGCTTGGATCCTGGATCCTCCCCTACTGAGGGGCTCCTACATAGCTTCCCCCCTCACCCTAGGTTACTGGGGTCACCTACATTCTTAGCAGGGGGGTGGGTGGGTAATAGACGTGCAAATTTGGCAAAATTTCCAACATTTGGTGACTTTTCCCAAACTCTTTCCTTTTTTTTTTTTTTGATAAGGCATTGATTTAATAATGGCTGATGTTTCTATAACACTTTAAAGTTTATGAAGGGCTATATATACATCATGTCATTCAAACTTTCCAATAACTATGTGAAGCAGGTATCAGCTCCATTTTACAGATGGGGAACTGAGTTTTTTATAGATAGAGAAACTGAGGCTTTGGAAGCTTGAATCCTTAGAAAGGATTCAAACCCAGATTCCTATAGAATCCAAGTCCGGGCCTTATCCCATTACACCCCACTGCCTCATTTTACAGCCCAAAGCAGCATGGTTTAGGTCAAGGTTAATGAAGACTGTGTTTTTAAATGCTTCTCAGTCAGAACTGTTCCACCCAGTGACACGAAATAACATTTCCTCAGACTAGAGCTGATTCTTAAGGTTAATTGAAAGTGGCCTTTCTTGTGAATCATCAGTGTTATTGAATTATTAATGACCTGCAGCAGTAACTAGGTTTTAAAATCTTGGACTTCCTTATTAGGGGGTTCATTGTGCAATCTTACCTTTCCTTTTTTCCCCTTATCCCTCCCTTTAAAAATGTTTTTTTGGTTGTTGTTTTTCATGATGTGATTTTCTTTCATTTGTTGAAAATAGAAATTTCATTTGTCAATGTTTCTAGTTTTCCTTCAGCTTTTCAGAAATTGCTGTGAGCTAGAAACAGGAAGCCTTGGGGGAAACTTCAAAGCTAATCCACAAAGACTGTTTTCATTAAGTGGAATCCTCTCTGAGCCTGTGTTGACTCAATGCCCTTCAGTTGGTGCTGGGATGAGGGAGTGGGTGGTTACAGCAAATTTTTTAAACTGGGTTGCTAACCACAATTCCTTGTCATTGTTAACCTTGAGTCATGGCCAGATTTTAAGAGTCTCCTACGGCTTCACAGAAAATTGTTTCATTTGGCCTAATTTTCCTTTGCTAGAACCTAGGAGCTGGCCTCAGGGAAGAAGGGACCTTGCACATAACATTCCATTTCTCATCTCAGTACCTTTACCTGGAATGCACCTTCTCATCTTTTCTACCTTGTTGGATGCCTAATTTTCTTCAAATCTCAGCTTAGAGACCACTTTTAAAGTACTTAGCACAGTGCCTGGCACATTGTAAGTGACCCCTAAATGCTACATAAACGATATAAATAATGTTATATGTGCTATGTAAATGTTAGCTATCATCATCACATTATTTGGCAGCTGGTCAGATGTGTGAGGTTGTAGACATGGAAGGTTATTGGGGTGCCTTCATCCAATAATGGGAAATTCAGAAGAGGAGTAGATCTGGGGGAAGAAGGGATGAATCCTATTTTCAGAATTCTGAGTTGGAGATGTTTATAGGGGCATTTTGAAATGTCCATTAGGCAGCTGGTCATGTGAGACTGGAGATCAGGAAAGAGACTAGAGATAGATAGATGGATGGATGGATGGATGGATGGATGGATGGATGGATGGACAGATGGACGGATGTATGGACAGACATATGGACGCATGGACAGATGGATAGATGGATGGACAGACAGACAGACAGACAGACAGATAGATAGATAGATAGATAGATAGATAGATAGATAGATAGATGGATGGATGGATGGATAGATGGATTAATCGATCTAAGAGCCACTTGCAGAGGTGAGAATTAAATCCATGAAAGTTGATGACCATCACTGAGAGAGATTATAACAGGGTAATAGCAGAGGCAGTTCACCATAGGCCTTTTAATGTCAAGTAGCAAAAATGAAACAGGGCAGCAGGAGGGATGTCAGGACCACAGCACCTCCCAAACCCTACCATGGGTCTGGCTCATCTATAGTGAAGTAGCTAACAAGTCATAAACCCATCCTAGGAATTAGGTGGATACTGAGATTCACCCTTTACCTTCATCCATTTATTATCCCAGTTATGTCCAGTATAAAAAATAAAACACTCTGGCTTTTAAAGCTCTTTGGAAACTGACCCCTTCTTACCTGGTCAGTCTTCTTATACCTTACTGTCCTCTGGAGGAATCCAGAGATGCTGGCCTTCTTTCAGTCCCTCATACAAGACATCTCCTCTCCCAATGTCCATCAATTGAGGCATGGCTGAACAGGTTGTGGCATATGAAGGTAATGGAATACTATTGTGCTATAAGAAATGCAGATTTCAGAAAAACCTGGAAAGACTTACACGAACTGATGCTGTGTGAAGTGAGCAGAACCAGGAGAACATTGTACACAGTAACAGCAACATTGTGTGATGACCAGCTTTGTTAGACTTAGCTCTTTTGAGCAATGCAGTAATCTTAGACAATTCTAAGACTCGTGATAGAAAATGCTATCCACATCCAGAGAAAGAACTGTGGAGTCTGAATGCAGATCAAAGCAGACTATTTTCACTTTTTTTGTTTTTTGTTTTATCTTTTTTTGGGTGTTTACCCTTTTGTTCTGATTCTTCTTTCACAACATGACTAACTTGGAAATGTGTTTAATATGATTGTACAAGTATAGCCTTTATCAAATTACTTGTTATTTTGGGGAGGGAGGAGTGAAGGAAGGGAGGAAGAAAAACTTTGGAACTCAAATCTTATAAAAATGAATGTTGAAAACTGTCTTTGCAAGTAATTGGAAAAAATGAAATACTATTAAGTGGGAAAAATAAAAATAAGTAAATGTTTGTTGATTGGGAAAAAAAAGACATTCTCTCTCCCAACTTCTGACATTTTCCCTGACTCTTAAATGTGTGGAACTGTCTCTTCTTCATCTCTGACTTGTGGCTTTCTAGTTTTCCTTTAAGTTTAAGCTAAAGCTTCACCTTCACCTAGAAATTAAGGACTTTCTAGTGTGTAATCTTAGTGCTTTCCCTCTGAGATTATTTGTGATTTATCCTGTTTATATATACATATATATGTATATATGTATGTATATGTACATACGTGTGTGTGTATTTTGTGCATACTTGTTTTCATGTTGTGTTCCCACTAGACTGCCTTTCTTTATATCTCCAGCATTTAATACAGTGCCTGGCATATAACAGGTGCTTACTAAATGCTTGTTGACTGATTTAGAGTTCTTTGGCCCATCAGCCAAAGTCTCCCTCTCCAGAGGAGCCCTAGCAGGAAAAATACCAAATCCTTGACCCTTTAGACGCAGTGGTTCTCAACCTGTGGGTTGTTCAATTTATAACAATGAAAATACATTCTGCATATCAGCTAGATTCATAACAGTAGCAAAATTACAGTTGTGAAGTAGCAACAAAAATACTTTTATGGTTGGGGGTCACCACAACATGAGGAACTGTATTAAAGGGTGGTGGCATTAGAAAGGTTGAGAACCACTGCTTTAGAGGTTGTCCTCTTACAGTGACTGGATGAAGATGCCCCCTCACTCTCATCCAGGGACTTCAGATTGCCACCAAGTCACTTACAGGATCCCTTCATTCCAGGTGAACTATGATCATGGAAACACAATTTCACCTCCCCCATGACATTAGAAAGCAGCTCCCAACAATTCTACCCCTTCCCCTTCCAAGCCTTTTCTAGGAAGAAGTTGTCTGAACTGGTCCCGGAGGCTGAGGGTCTGGGGAAGAGAAGGCCTATCAATTAAAAGGAAATTAAAGAGTTCCTTAGACCTAGTAGTCAGTGACTATATATAGTCATCTACTGTTGGATGAACCCAAAGACCAGCTTCTGGGATAAAAACTCACTATTTGACAAAAACTGCTGGGAAAATTGGAAAACAGTATGGCGGAAACCAGGCATAGACCAACATCTTACACCTTATACCAAGATAAAGTCAAAATGAGTACATGATTTCGACATAAAGGGTGAAACTATAAGCAAAGTAGGAGAGCAAGGAATAGTTTACCTGTTAGATCTATGGAGAAGGGAAGAATTTATGACCAAACAAAAAAGAGAATACATTATGAAATGCAAAGTGGATTATTTTGAATACATTAAATTAAAAAGGTTTTGCACAAACAAAGCCAGTGCAACCAAGATTAGAAGGAAAGCAGAAACTGGTCAGAAAGCTCATTTCAAATGTGATATAAGCGGATATTAGAGATACATGATATAAGTGGATGCTTTAGGAAGTTTATAGCGCCAAAAACCTTATATTTAATCTGGTCACCCCTTAGTGCCTGCCGAAGGTCCTGCTAAACCTTGTCTTTATGGACAGGGATCTCCAAAACCTTAAGTCCCATAGGATCATAAGAGCCTAGGAGAGACTGCTGAATGGCCCACTTTATATTCTATTTTTGGTTCTACTCAGAAGGGACAGAATTGCTAGTGACTTGGTGAATGAGTCCATCAAAAAGTCCAGGTGCAGAATGTGGGTTCTCTGGAACCTGAAGAGTCCAATAAGCCTCTGAGTTTCCTTTGTATGCTATGAGGGAGGACGTATGAGTAGTTTATTATGAACTAGATTGACAGTCAACTGAATCCTCCTATTTGGTGTCATCCTCCAAATTTAACTGAACAGGCTGGACCTCAAATTGTTTTTTTTTTAGCATTTGTCTCCTACCTATAGACTCATATAAGAGGACACTCATTCTAGGGTCTGTGCCACTGTCAGTGTCCTCATCTACCCCAATCAACACGACCTCATCAGTATAATGATGGACATCAGTACCTTTAAGCACACAGGGCCTCTTTTAGGTTTCTGTTCCCCAAACTATGGTAATACTAAAGAAAATTCAAGTAACCCTGAGGAAGTACAGGGAACTCTTCCCAGGTAAAAGTGGATTGTTTTTCTCTACCACACTGTTTGGTCAGTTCACGTGAAAGCCAATGTGGTTTAACAGAAAGACGACTGATGTAGAGGTCCCCTTTGGGCCTCAGATTTTTAATCTATAAAATGGGAGGTTTGTAATTCCAAGTTCTAAAATTATTCTAGTATGAAAATTCTGTAATTTTATGCTTAAAGCTGAAAAAAATGTACTAAATTACTTACTAAAGAGAGCTTGTTTTTAAATTAAATTGATTAATTTTGTTATATTTTACATTCCAAACTATCTTCCCCCCTCCCTCTCTCTCTACCACGAACTGACGTGGCCACCATTTGACACAGATTTATAAATATATGTAAAACCATGCTATATATACTTCTGTTTATTGCTTTTTTCTCTGGAGGCGGATAGTATAGTTCCTTTATAGTTGATTTGAGTGTTGATAGTACTCAGAATAACTTGGTTGTTCACAATTATTCTTCAAACAATATTGCTGTTACTACATACAATGTTCTCTTGGTTCTGCTCACTTCACTTTTCATTATTTCCTGCAAGTCTTTCCATGGTTTTCTAAAATCAACTAGCTCATCTTTTCTTACAACACAGTAGTACTCCACGCCGATCACATACCATAACTTGGTCAGCCATCCCCTCGGTTCCCGGTTCTTTGCCACCACAAAGAGAGCTGCTACAAATATTCGAGAACATAGAGGTTCTTTTCCTTTTCCCCTCATCACCTGGGAAACATATCTGATAGTGATATTGCTGGGGCAAAGCATATGCACAGGTTTATGACTCTTTGCGTGTAATTCCAGATTGTTCTCCAAAATGGTTGGAACAATTCACAGTTCCACCAACAGTGTATTAATGTCCCGATTTTTCCACATGCCCTTCAATAGTTGTCATTTTCCCCTTCTATCACTGGGATATGAATACACTGTTTGGTGAAAATTGTTGGGAACTCTGGAAAACAGTCTGGCAGAAATTGATTATAGATCAATATCTTACAACATTTACCAATAAAAGTCAAAATGGATACATGACTTTGATATAAAAGGAGATATCATAAGGAAAGTAGAAAAATGTGGAACACATTACCTATCAGACTTATGGATAGGGGAATAATTTTTTAATTGAACAATATATTTAGCAATCAATGAATTTTTATGCTACATTGATTTTTATTTTCCATGATACCAAGTATGTTGTCCCAATATAGTTAACACTTTTCCCTCAGTTTCTTCAATTTACTTCTCAGTACAACAAATAAGTGAATATAAAATTACTGTAACTAAAAATGAATAATGGTTAAGTTTAAGTTAAAGGCTGGGACCCTTTTACTTTATTAATATCATGGTAAGTTGCTAGTCCAGCCTCACATAGTGAAAACACACAAAAAAGTGATTAGTTGTTCCCCATTTCCTTCTCTTTATCCTACAAGTGGTTATGAATATATTTTCTTTTTTTAAAATTTAGTTTTTATTTGTTTTCTTGTTTACATTATTCATTTTCATTACATTTTTGGATAGGGGAATAATTTATGAATAAACAAGAGACAGAAAATATTGTGAGAAGTAAAATGGATAATTTTGATAATATTAAGTTTAAAAGGTATTATACAATTAAAACCAACGTAACCAAGATTATTAAAAGGAAGAGAGAAAATTGGGAGGAAAAGTTTTATAGACAGTTTCTCACATAAAGACCACATATCTCAAATAAATAAAGAACTTTGTCAAATTTATAAGAATATGAATCATTCCCAGTTGATGAATGGTCAAAGGATATGAACAGGCAGTTTTTCAATGAAGAAATCAAAACTATATAGTCATGTGAAAAGCTTATTGTAGCTAACTCAAAGTTTAATTTTTAATTCAATTTAACAAACCCTTCTTAGCTCCTCATCTGTATTAAGAGTGCTATGCCATTGGCTATAACACCTATACAACCAGACTATCGTACAATGTGAAGGAGTTTGCAGATCCTATACATGATTGGATGCCACCATGGGGGGGTGTGGGGAGGAAGGGGAGAAAAATCTGAAACTCAAGTGACTATGGAACTGAATCTTGTAACCTAAAAGTAAACAAACAAGTCAATAAAATTTTAAAAAAGTGCTATGCAAGGTGAAATACAAAGTGTAGATAAGATATGTTCTCTGTCCTCATGGAACTTGCAGTCTAGGAGCTGTACTGTTAATGTTTTGTTAAAGGGATTTGAAGATCTTCCCTGCCCCTTAATAGGCTCATGTGATCTGCTTTGAGCCCTGGCCCCCCCACAGCTGAGTGAAATGGAGTTCAGTGTGGGAGGAAGCTTACCCAAGAGAGGATGAGCAGGGATCAGGAATGGCTGGAGCAGGAAATGGGAGAGTGAGATGGAGCTGAGAGAGAGAGAGAGAGGCAGTGCAGCCATTGTGGGTGAGAGAGAGGCATTTTGCCTAATGGAGCTTGTCTGTGGTGAGGCCTGATGGAGGGAAGGCTTGAGGATGGCCATGCTCCCTTACATTAGTAATATGTACCAACTTCTTTATTACCATGGTGGATTTGGCTTTCTAGTATATGAATAAATATCTTGGTTTGTCTTCAAAGAAGAGAGTCTGTTATATCTTGTGATTCAAACACATAAATATACCTACATATTTATAGCAGCCTCTGTGGGTATTGCCTTGGTGATAAAAGCGGTTACAACGTATGTGTAAGTGCAAAAGTACTCAAAAATACATAATAGAGGTCAAGATTGTTGTTGTTCAGTCATGATCCCATTTGGGGTTTTCTTGGCAAAGATACTGGAGTGGTCTGCCATTTCCTTCTCCAACTCATTATACAGATGAGGACACTAAGGCAAATAATGCCCAGGGTGACACAGCTAGTAAGTATCTGAGGCTAGATTTGAACTCAGGTCTTCCTGGTTGTAGGCCCAACCCTCTATCCATTGCTTCACATAGCTGCCCAGAGGTCAGCATTAGAGATATAGGATCCAGCTAAAGGTGGCTAGGTGGTTTAGTGAATAGAGCACCGGCCCTGGATTCAGGAGGACCAGAGTTCAAATTCGGCCTCAGACACTTAACACAAAACTAGCCATGTGACCTTGGGCAAGTCACTTAACCCCAATTTCCCTACCTTCCCCCCTCCAATAAAAACATAAATGAATGAATGAATGAATTTAGGACTCAGTCCTTAAGTTTCTATGACCCTCTGGCTTTTGATGTGTCCACAGATAGCAATGAGATAGCAATAGAGTCCTGGGTGTTTAGTTATAGGGAGCTATACAGAGGCTATTGATTCATTCTTACCTATACCCTTCCATGGTTCTGTACTTTTAACCAAAATCTACCTTGAATAAGTGCTTAGCACAATACTTGGCACATAGTAAGCATTTAAATGCTTGTCCTGACTTGGCTTGACTAGAGCAACCTATCACTGATATTATTTTTTTAGCATGGTATCTACAGACTTTGAGCACTCTTTGTTTTAGAACACATGCGACTTTTGTCTTACAAACTGAAGATCTGTGTGCCATAGATGCACTTATGTGCATTAAAAAATGTCCTTCGAATTTAATTGTATGGATTGGACCCTGAATTTTTGTGTGTGTTGATCTCTTATCCCTCAGTTCTTTTATGGAAGGTCATTTGATCTAGGACCTGGGCCACTATGGCCTCCTCTGGACCAATCAACATGATATCATCAGTGTCAATGAGCCATCATCTATTCAAAAGTTATATTAAAGAGGGCCCCTTGTGGATTTCCTTATAAAGGGCTGCCTACTTTATCTACGCTGTGTTTCAGCTCTTGAAGACATTTTTTTTCACTTGACAGAATTTTATTTTTTCCAATTATATGTAAAGATAGTTTTCACCATTCACTTTTATATATCTTGAGTTCCAAATGTTTTTTCCCTCCCTCCTTTTCCCCCTTCCCAAGAGGGTAAACAATATGAAATAAACTATACATGTACAATCATATTAAACATTTCAACATTAGTCATGTTATGAAAGAAGAATCAGAACAAAAGGAAAAAAACCACAAGAAAGAAAAACAAAACACCAAAAAAGACAATAGTATGCGTCAATCTGCATTTAGACTCCATAGTTCTTTCTTTGAATATAGACAGCATTTTCCATCATGAGTCTTTTGGAATTGTCTTAGATCATTGTATTGCTGAGAAGAGCCACGTCTGATGGAGGGAACTCCAACACTGTCACTGGACAGTGTTGCTGTTACTGTATAAAATGTTCTTCTGGTTCTGCTCACTTCACTCAGCATCAGTTCATGTAAGTCTTTCCAGGTTTTTCTGAAGTATGCCTGCTCATCATTTCAGCACAGTAGTATTTTATCACATTCATATACCACAAGTTGTTCAGCCATTCCCCAGTTGATGGGCATCCCCTCAATGTCCAATTCTTTGTTACAAAAAGAGGAGCCCTTAAAGATCTTAATTCAGTTAATATCACCCTGTAATCCTCAGAATGAGAGTCCTCAGACTCTGTGGCCCAGTCACCTTCTCTGAAAGGAATGGAGGTCCCAGGCATTAAGACCCTCACATTAATAATAATATATAGTACTTTAAAGTTTACTAAACACTTTATAAATATTATCTCACTTTTTCCTCATAACAACCCTAGTAGGTAGGTATGGTTATCCCTTCCACATCTGGGGTTTGGGGGTGTGGTGTCCCTGTGATCTGGAAAATCCACATAAAAGTTTTTGGTTTTCACTTCATACCAGAGAATACGTCTGAATTATTATGGTATTTAAAGATTAAATACAATATTTTACAATACTTACATGTATTTTATGCATTTGTGAATTTCTAAACTTTTTCTGTTTCATCTGTTGGTCTCAGCGTGTTGTCCACGACTTCTGCAAAACTCCCTAAAAATTCCCATTTAATTTCTTATGCCAACCTGTGATATATACTGTGATGAGAAAGGTTGTGATGTGGAAGGGAGAACTATACTATTATTATCCCCATTTTACAAATGAGTAAATTGAGGTAAAGTTTAAAGGATTCACACAGCTACTAAGTATTTAAGGCAGAATTTGAACCATAGTATTCCTGACTCTAAGTCTAATGCTCTCTATTATACCACCTAGCAGCCTAAAGAAAAAAATTGCAAAGTACTGCACATATATTATTTCACTTGGTAATGCAAACTTTAAAGTACCATATAAATACTAGCTATTTATTATTCTTAGCCTCTTTTGTGCCATAGAACCCTTTGGCTGTCTAGTAAAGCCTTTGGACCCCTTTTCAGAGTAATCAATTACTCACATATGTAATTGAAGAAAACGCTAAATTTCAGTTAGAAGTTAGTGAAAATAAAGATTTTACATATATATACATACATACATATATATCCATCTAAATTCATATACCCCAGATTTAGACCTACAATCCCTGCCATTTGCATTGTATTTCATACTTCTGAGGTGCTCTCTTTGACAAATGAAGAGATTTGCCCAACAGCATGGAAGGATCAACCAGAAACCGCAACAGAAAGCCATATTGATCAGCTAATATGGAACTAAGTTTTTCATGACTGCACATGTCTAATCTATGTCAAATTGCTTGCTTTCTCAAGAAAGGAGAAGAGGGAGGTAGAGAATTTGGAATTCAAAATTTTTTAAATGAATAATTGTTTTCACCTGTAATTGGAGAAAAATATATAATTTTTTTAAATGTTTAGATTGAATTGTTGAGGCTGAGCTACTGAGGGCTGTGGGGGGCTGTAATCATCTCCAAGCAAGGACAGCTGGGAAGCTGGATGATTATTTTTTTATTTTTTATTTTTTTTTAGCTTCTCTACTTCTCTCCCTAGGTCTGTTTTCTTGGGGAGATAGGGCCTATCAGCAGTGTTCAGGCGCCCCCTGCTGCCCACACTCACCCTTGGCCTGAGAGGCCCTTTGGACTCCATGCTCATGACTCCACCATGGGGAGGAATCTGCTGAGAATTGTAATACAGGCAGCTTGCCAGCAACAAATAGTTACAAAACAGAACAAACACCTGTGACTGGTGTCTGGGTACTCAGGAGCTCCTCAACTTTGGCACAGAAGCTGTGAAGCTGGTTCAAGAGGAGGTTTCAGGGAAGTAGGTGTTTGTCTTGTGGTAGAGAAAAAAGAAATCTCTTCCTTTTTAGCCCATGGCTTTTTTTTTTTAATTTTAATTTATTTTTTTGATTCCATCATTCATTTCCACAAGGTTTTGAGTTACAAATTTTCTCCCCTTCTTTCCCCTACCCCCCAGCCCAAAACAGTGATCCCACCATAAAGCCCCTCCCACAATCTGTTCCCTTTTATGTCCTCCTCCAACACCCCTCTAACTTTCTAGTAGGGCAGGAAGGGTCTCCCTACTCCAGTCCCTGTATGTCTTATTTCCCAGTTGCATTTGATTGTATAGC